>CM032371.1:2725161-3337216 GCA_019023105.1 Diglossa brunneiventris
CCCCTTATTCTTGGCACTCACTTATACAGCTCAATGCTCCCTGTTCATGACACATCCCAATAACTCCCAACATTTAACTTTTAAAAACACTTTTTTTTTTCAAAAATAGAAGCATTAAAGGGTTAGAACTGCTAAAGGGTTTAGGAATGCTAGGAGATGAAATAATGGAATTTTTATTATTGTTCTTCAATGCAAAGAAGAGCAGTGGTCCCTCTACATTGCCAACAAATGCAGGAGCACTACAGTTCCATAGTTTATGGGATGGGTTTCCATCAGAATATCATGATTTTTTCAGCTGAGTGACTCAGGGGTAAACAATGTTTCTCCATTTTTGTGTCCCAGAACTGAGCCTGAACTGAATCATGAAATTATAGTTATGAATTGATGAGTAGTTAAACAGTAATGCACTTACAACTACTCTGCTCTAAGTCTTCTGGTATTCTTTCTTTGCTCTTCTGAGTGGGATTAGCCATCATCTACTTTTTTAGGGAGTGTATGATAAGATGCCTAGAAACCAAGCAAACCAGTCTGATCCATTCTGCCAAGAATCTTTCATTGCCCTATAATCTGTGATCCTGAGCCCAGCAATGGTGGGATCAGGAAATATGGTTTGCATTGAGCTCCTCATGCCTGACTGAGCCCAGCTTAGGAATTAGATGTCAATTGTAATTGCCCTTTGTCTGTGTGATTTGGGAATTAATAGCAGCCAGAAAACCAGGAAAAACCTTAATAAATACACCCACATCTCTGCTACTCTTGGTAAAGTTTGAGTCATAACTGGACCTCTAATAAACTATTAAAATAATAGAAGCTTGAACTAAAAACATGGAGTTTTTTTTCTCTGAGATCTTCTCCTGAGATGCTACACTTGGGATTCACGATTAGATAACCTGCCAGCCCTGAGAACATTCACTGCTGCAGTGGTGATTGCCAGGAGATTCAGGTGCTTGAAAAGTAGGGTGGACATCTTGTGGACAATTCAATTATTTTTAAAGCTTTGCTAATGCAGCTGAGAAACCAAGCTGCCTTCCTGGCATGTGCTCTTGAGTGTACTGTACATTAGATATACAAGAGATGGGGCCAGGGGGAGTTTCAAATTCAACAGCCCAGGTATCAATTAAAGTTGGGTTATTTTCATATGTCACCATTCTGACCCTTCAAACAGAGCAGCTATAGTGGAATCAGGATGTCTCTCTGACCCTATACTATGCAAATGCACCGAGGCCAGAAGGACCAGAAAACCTCCTGAATTTTAATGGCAGAAGGGTGTGATGCCCCTAACTCATTGACATTCTGAGTGGGTTTTTTCACTAATCCTCACACTCAGTAGGCACAACTTTCTTGATCTTGGTGCTTCCACGGGGTGTGCAGGTCAAAAAGGCAGCTGAGATTGGCCAGAAGGAAGTCAGCTCTACAGCACACAGTGATATATTTAGACACAATTAGAAATGGGCCTGAGCCATGAAATTCAGGTAAGAACCCAAACTCTCCTGAAGTTGGAGTGATAGGTGAGCCATGCATTTGGGTCAGCCCTGTGGAGATACTGACCAGTCAGCTGATCCACAGCCAGAATTTCCCAAAGTCCCTTCCTGGGTTTACATTCTGAGAGATATTTTTGAAATAATCTGTTATCAGGAAGAACTTGGTGAAGTTTCAGTGCAGAGTTATCTGTGGTTCATCTGCTTGGACCTCTCTCCACGAGTGACATGGAGAAGCAGCTCTGACATGAAGAATAACAAAAGAGAGGCATAAGAAGAATAACAAATTATTTTCTGCAGTGATTTTTTCAGCTATATTGTGTTCCACTTGAAAGAGATGGAGTTGGTAACCTATGGCTCCATGTGGAAGTGGAGTGATGATGAGTGGTCCCCAGGTCCTCCTGGGCAGGACAGAGCCAGTCAGACACAGGGCCAGGCTGCTCCTCCCTGCTCATTGAGGAGAGCTGCTGTATTTTGGGGGCTAATGCTACATCTGGTGGCTCTGGAATGAATTCCACTTGCTGTGGAGTGGGATGCAGGCAGCAGTGGGTTTATGCTGTGGGTCTGTGCTGTGTCATGTGCACAACAGAGGGTTTATTCTGTGGTGGATTGAAGGGCAGCATTCAGGGTTGGAGCATTACAGAGTGAGGAAACGGGTTTTACTGCAGAGATGGTTTTCATTCACTTGGCAGTTTGGTTTGGGTTTTGGAGTTTTTTTCCTTAGTTGGCCCTGGCTGGTTTTGCCTTTTTTGCTCTTTTATTCCCAATGGCTTTAAAATCTTAAATGTTTATGAATTTGGGCCACATAGTATTTAAATTCCCAAACAGAGGCCCATTCTTCTCTGTAACAACCTTGTGACTTTCTAAGGTTGTCAAACGTGTTACTCCTTTTTTTTAAAGGGAGTTTTGTATATAGAACCTCAATTATTTCCTCCTCATAAAGTGATTTTAAAATGATTCCCCAGTGAGTTTTAGGAAAGTGTGTCTAGACTTTTTTCTTTTTCTGCTTTATCCAGTCTCCCCTTCCAGCCTGCCCCTATCATTTTGTAGGTTACGGATAGCTGAGGATTTGTTGTACTGCAATTTAATGCTGAGTGTGTGCTGTGACCTTTGGGGGGGGGCAGTCTGTTGGCAGTATCATTACAAATAAAGTACTAACAGATTTCAGATGTTTGTAGATTCCAAACTGGATGCTGACGCCTGCAGTCGTTTATAAACTCACCTCCACAGATTTTCACATTTGACACCGAGGTGGTGGTATGGCCCCTGCTCAGATGCCAGCTGATTGCTTTCCTGAGCTCCTCCAGAGCCAGGTGGCCTCCCCTCGGTGCCTCTGCTGTCTGACCAGGGTAGCAATTGCAGCTGCAGGAGATAAAGCTGCAAGGCCCTGCCTGAAGGGCCAGAGCTGCCCCATGCTCTGTGCCAGCGCAGGTATTTGTTGTTTCAGGTGGACACAGCCAACTACAAAGGCTTCACAAACCCTGGCCCACATTAGCCAGGCTGTTCTTGAGCAGTGGCAGACACTCAGACTCCAGCATGGGGAGGGAGCCAAGACATTAAGTTGGATTTGGGGGCAATTTTTACAACCCCAGTTGGTGGCTGAAGTCAGGGGCTGTCCCTGGGGTGCAGCACAGCGCCTCATGCTCGCTCTTGGCACAGGTTTGCTGCAGTGTGACGGTGACATGGGGACAGGGGAGCAAAGTAAGCGATGTCTGAGCCTCTGGCCTGTCTCAGCAGGGCAGATTTGGTTGAGTGCAGAGCACACACTCAGCCCACAGAGCTGCAATTCCCAGCTGGCTGCTGTTCTGCTGCCAGGCTCCCCTTCCCCAGCTGCTCCAGCCCGGAGACAGGGCGCTCCTGGAGAGGGGCTCATCGTGGGAGGGAGGATTTGCATGGCAGGATGCTAAGACAGCCAGAGCTGTGGTCGGCTTTACTGCAGGAAGTGGATTAGGCAAATCCCTGAGACAGAGCAGAAATCCATTTTTCCAGGTGCTGAGGCTGAAGGAAACCTGTAATTAATAGTATCCCGATTTTTACTTAGTTAAGTCTTAGAGCGAGGTATCCTGGAGTTTATATTTTTAGCAGCCACTTTAAGAGAGGGTGGAGGAGGGTAAGTGTGCATGGAGAGAGAGATTAATTTAAAATTGATAACTGCATGGCAGCACCACAGTTTTAACAAGCTCAAGGCCTGCCTGGCGCAGCCTGCTGTACTCGGGGGACTGGAGTTCAATTCTCCGTGCTGCCAGTTGAAATCAGAAATCACAACTGCAGTGATTAGCAGTGAATTTCCTGATCTTGGTGCCGCAGGCAAAGGAAGGAGGGGACTGGCTTTTTCCCTATCTCCAGCGAGGTTAACCCCTAGCAGGGAAGACAAAGGTAGGGAAAGGGAATCTGGGGCAGTTTACACCATTTAAACTCGTACATGCTGTTTAAAAAAAAAAATCAATGGCCATTAACAGCCCTGCCTGACTGTGGAGAAGTGCCCAGCAGCGTCTTAATTAATCTCATCGCTAATAGAGGAGCATCACTTCCAAATGCTTGTGCTACCCCTCTCCTTCCAACGATGTAGGTCAGATCCACAGAGGCAGAATACAGATGACAAAAGCAGGGACTTGGATGTCATTCCAGAGTCATCCCAAATGCTGGGTTTACACCAGTGTAGCTGGGACCAAACTTGATTTATTCACATCACCATCAAGTACCACCCCCTCTTGCTTTCCCTGTGTTTGTTCATCAGGAATGGATAGATTGGAGGCAGTGAAACTTCTGTATTTTTAAATTCTGATTTATTTTTATTATTTGTCCATATAAGATGGCTCCACCTGATGAACAGAAAACAAGCAGCACTTGTGAGTGTGTGGTCAATATGTCTGCACAAAGCCCTGTCTGCACTGGTCCCTTGGACCCTTTCTGGGTGTTGTTGCTGCTGAAGGTTGCTTGTCTGGGACCCTTGTAATGTAAAAGGAAGGAATTTTGGCTGATATGTGTAATAATATCAAATTGCAATCTGTAGAACTACTGCAATGCGCAGAAAGTTGGGGCCTCACTTATCAACTGTCTTTGGTCTGGGAAATGGAAGCATTTTGGTAGCTAGAGCACAAAAACGTGTTGCTTCATGGATAATAGACAGTTTGTCCAGAAATTACCTTCTACTAATTCAGACCCTTGCCTGATGGAGAGGGCTGGAAATGATTTTGCTTGCTTACCTCTTTGTTCCTTCCTGACCCTCCTGTGGGTCAAAACCAAGTATTTTTTCAGCTGAGCTGCTGAAGCACATGATGTGCAGAGGCACCACACTGGAATAATGTGTGTGCTTGGGCTTTTGACTTATCCATGGGGTGCCAGGGTCTCTCCACCTTTGACCATCTCCTCTCCAGTAAAATCAAACAAAGGTTGGTGTTGTGTGGGACAGAGATGTCTCTTCTCTGTGGGCAACCGCTGAAAGTCCAACACTGGCAGGGCTGCTCAGGAGCTCTGGAAGGTGTCAGGGGGGTGTGTGGGGCCCCTCCTGCTGCACCAGGACACCCCTGACCACGAGAGCCTCAGCTGTGACCGTCAGTGACCAGCTGGGTCTGGCACTGGTGAAGTTTCTTTCAGGAGAGCTGAAATTAGATTTCTCAGGAAGGTCTGCTGCAAGGTCTGTGTGATAAGTCATGCTCTGGCTGATCTCATGTGCAGGCTCTGTCCCCCAGCACTGCCTGCTCTTTCATGTGAGTTTTGATTTCACCATGAAAGGTTTGTATAAACTTTGTTTCTCAGATCAGTAGAAGAAAGCTGAGCCAAATTATCTCCTCACCTTTAGTGAGTTTAGCTGCTAAAAGTCAACAACAGAGGTAAAATACAGTCAGTCAAGTGTATGGCAGTGGGGTTAGTCCCATTGCTTGTTTTAGGGGATGATTGTTCATGTGGAAATTTTTAACATGAATATCACATGCACATAAATATACACATATATATGTCCTACTGCTTTAACCATAGAAACTATGGCTGCAGTAAGCATCAAAACAGAGAGGCTGATATCTCTGAGGCTTCCACGGATGAACACCAACCTTTATTGCTTTGATGCTGTTCATTTTCAAGCCCATATATTGGCACAGTTATGAAAGTTGAGTCTGGGCAATGTGACGAATCAGAGTGTGTTCCCTGCAAGATTCACTTGCTCTGGATTTTCTCTCCATCCTCTCCCTCACCACCTCAGGGGGATGGGAATGGGGCTGTGGTCAGCCCATCACACATTGTCCCTGCTGCTCCTTCCTCCAGAGGCCTTGGACTCCTCACCCTCTGCCCTTCCCCAGCCTGGGGTCCCTCCCAGGGGAGAGTTCTCCAGGAGCTGCCCCAGTGTGGATCCCATTTCCCATGGGCTCAGTCCCTCAGGAACTGCCCCAGTGTGGATCCCTTTATCCATGGGCTTAGTCCCTCAGGAACTGCCCCAGTGTGGATCCCTTTATCCATGGGCTCAGTCCCTCAGGAGCTGCCCCAGTGTGGATCCCATTTCCCATGGGCTCAGTCCCTCAGGAACTGCCCCAGTGTGGATCCCTTTATCCATGGGCTCAGTCCTCAGGAACTGCCCCAGGGATCCCATTTCCCATGGGCTCAGTCCCTCAGGAACTGCCCCAGTGTGGATCCCATTTCCCATGGGCTCAGTCCCTCAGGAACTGCCCCAGTGTGGATCCCATTTCCCATGGGCTCAGTCCCTCAGGAGCTGCCCCAGTGTGGATCCCATTTCCCACGGGCTCAGTCCCTCAGGAACTGCCCCAGTGTGGATCCCATTTCCCATGGGCTCAGTCCCTCAGGAACTGCCCCAGTGTGGATCCCATTTCCCATGGGCTCAGTCCCTCAGGAGCTGCCCCAGTGTGGATCCCATTTCCCACGGGCTCAGTCCCTCAGGAGCTGCCCCAGTGAGGTCCCTCCCATGGGGTCACAGGTCCTTGCAGCAAACCTGTTCCAGGTGGGCTCCTCTCTCCATGGATCCCCAGGCCCTGCCAGGACCCTGCTCCAGCAGGGGCTCCCATGGGCTCAGAGCCTCTTCAGCCCCCCCTGCTCTGCCCTGGGCTCCTCCTGGCCCTGCAGGGGGATCTCTGCTCCCCCTGGATCTCCCTGGGAGCCGCTGGCTGCTGTTGGCTCCCCTGGACATGGAGGAAGCTCCCAGCAGCTCCCCACAGAAGCCACCCCTGCACCCCAAACCTTGCCCTGCAAACCCCATGCAGTCACTCATCCTCAGCAGCTCTTGCCTCCAGAACATAAAAATCTCCAGACACAACTGTTAAACCTGGTCAATGACAGTTTCCCAGTGTGTTAGTCCCAGCACAGCTCTCCCACCTTTGGTGTGACTTGAAGCCACCAAGCTGTCCTACGGAAAGCACAAAGCAACTTCTTTGAACTTCAGAAAATCCTAAATTCAAACTGATGTAATTTGAGCACAGGATTTGGCCCATGGACTCCAGTTCTGGCTCCCCTGGCACTTGTAAGCTTTTTATTACTAGTTAAAGTTGGTAAGTAGTCCCCCTCAGGGTGTTTTGGCTCATAAATGAAGGCCAACAAAGTATCTAATTTTGCTAAATAGAGTAATTTTTTATATGCCAACAGAGGGCTTTTGGTTAGATTTTGTTTTCCCTCTCCCCACTGTTATTTAGACGCAAGAGCTCTGATGTTTCCTATCCACATCCAAAAACAAAAGCAGCTCTTGTCTCCTTGTTCTTGCTGCCCTGCCCTGTTCCCTCAGGCCATACCTGCTCCAGCTCCCCCAGGAGGTCCCATGCCCATGGGTCCAACCCCAGTTCTCCCTGTTGACCCCACTGAGAGTCTTTGCTGGAAAAGAATCTAATCAGCACACACAGGAACGTCAAAATCCAGTTATGAGCAATTTTCAACCCTGAAATATTCAAAGCCCCTAGCTTTTGAGTAATTGTACATATCTGGGTTCTTATCAGAACATTATTTTCTCCTTAGGCAGTTAAAACATGGTTTTCTTTCCCTTCTTAAAATCCAACCTGTTACAGTTTGATGAATGAAGCAGCAGAATTAAAAGTGTTTTAATAGCATGAGCATTACAAATCCTTCATTGACAGGGATTGTTATTATGATAATCATTTAGCAGAGCTGGAATTTGGAGAAGCTGTTCTGACCAGCCAGCAATGTGAAATATTTGGGGTGAATTTCATCTCTGTAAAGACCAAAAGCCATTTAAAAAGCAGACAGGAGTCTTTTGATTTACATTTCTGATATTAAACAGGGAGCAGCTCTCTGTATTTTTTTGCTACAGGGCATGGCTTCATTGCTAAGAAATAGGGCTATGGCAAGGATCCAGTTCCTTAATGAACCAGCCTATCTGGAGCAAAACAGCTTTTCACACCATAATAAACAATGAACACCTTTTAGATAACAAATTCAATGGCAAAAATATTGCATTGTACATGTCAGAGCCCCATAATTTAATGGAAGCACTTGCTGCATTAGTGGTTTACATTAATTTTTAAAATTAATTTTGTTTGGCCTGCGGGGGAAATACTTTCTTTTTTGCTTCTGATATCCTGCAGCTCATTAACACTTTTTTACTGCTGCTCTACAATACTGTCTGTAATCGTCCAATTTGTAGCTAGAGGCTCATTTTTTAACTAGAAAGAGAAGAAAAAAATGGAGCTTTTACTGAAATCATAAATGAAGCTTCAACCACAGTGAAAAATCAGCATCTCTAACAACAGCCAGAGTGCTGTGGCTTTCTGAGGATGTATTAATTGAACCCTGGATGGATTGTGAGCCAGCAATTTCTGGGTAGCTCTGTAGCCTGGGACAGGGAACTTTTCATCCCAATTCTGCCCTGCAGACATTGGCCAGGGAAGCACAATTCCTCCCTTCACTGTATAGAGAGCTCATTTTCTGGACACTGAGGGGCTTTAGCTGGAGGTCTCCTGTATTTTAATTTCCCTGGGAATTGTGTGATATGGGTTTCAATTTAAAAAGTTATTGTGCTTATGCAGAGTTACTGAAGAGCACAAATGCATTTTCACCTTGGAGCGCTGGAACGCTGCCCTGCCCAGCAAAATAAGAGAGCCCAAATCAAACTTCAACAACTCTAGCCTCAGCCCAATTCCCTGCACTGTTCACAGTTGTTAATTTAACAGTGGACTGGTTCTATCTGCCTGAATTAAGTGCCATGTGGGCAGTGCTGCTGGATCCCAGCCTCTCTGCACACTCCACTGGGTCTCCCCGGCTGCTCTGCAGATAAACCAGCCCCACTGAGCAGCAGGACCCTTCCACAGGGCTGTCTCACCCTGTGCTGGGTGTCCTCAGCTGCTGCAGCTCCAGGGGATGGAGCTGCTCCTCAGGGATGGACAGAAATGGTCCTGGAATGTGCTCCCAGCGAGAGAGCAGGGATTCTGCAGCAACTGGTGGTGAAGGCTGAAGTCTCTCAGTGGCACTGTTGCAGAAGACACACGGGTATGTCCTGGCACATGTTGGATTTGTCACTACAGGTGCTCATGAGCAATCACTCCTCCTGCCAGAGCACAGGGATAATCATTCCAGGCTGCACAGGGTGGAAGGATTATTGCTGTCTCTGTAGCTGTCTGTCCCCCATCACTGTACCATCCCAGTGCTGTCAGGCCTTGTTTTCCACATTTTCAATATCATTTCACAGCTTTTTCAACACGAGTGCCCAAATGTCAGTTGTGCAGTACCACGTAGAATGAGTGAGCAATGAGAAATGTGAGTGTGGAGCAACATCTGTACTGCTTGACCTGCACTGTGTTTTCATGTAATGAAAACAATAGCTGTGAATTCGGTGTAGTTAAGCTGAGCTTTGTGTTTAATGGGAGGTGCTGTACTGCTGTGAATGTAAAGGTGTAAATCCATTAGGTTGTACCAATAAGACTGGACTCTCCCAGCATGCAGGAGGAATGTCCAGGCTAACTGGGATGGTGCTGTACAGGACAGTATTTGTAGATAGGAAATGGTGTGTAATTACAGGGGTGAGATCATCAGTTTATATAACTCAGTGTGACTTCGCTGATGTCAGTGGAATTGTGCCAATTTACACCAGCTGAATGAGACAAACACTTGCACAGATGTGCTGTCTCCCTGCTCTACGTGGTGGGAGTCCTGGCTGCAGCTGGGGCAGGCTGGGTTCCCTGCCATGAGCCCCTCCAGCTGAGCAGCTGCTGGGGCTTTGACACCACTGCTGCAGGAACCTGCAGCTTCCCCTCTCTGGGAGGCAGAAATCTGTGAAGGAAAGGTGTCACCACCTGGGCTTCTCTGCTAAGTGAAAGACCGATGGTTGGGCAGGCCAGGAAAGGTTGGTGTGAAATCTGATTCTTGCCAGTGCTGGAAATCCCTGCCTTGAATGGGTGATTCTCTGTGAAATCAAGGGTGCTGCATGTGGAGATACTTCAGCTGAATTTGTCCCCATTTCTAGTTGAGGGAAAGGAATCATAGAATTACAGAATGGTTTGGGTTGGAAGAGACCTTAAAGACCATCTTGTTCCAGCCCCCTGCCATGGCAGGGACACCTTCCACTGTCCCAGCTGCTCCAAGCCCTGTCCAGCCTGGCCTTGGGCACTGCCAGGGATCCAGGGGCAGCCACAGCTGCTCTGGGCACCCTGTGCCAGGGCCTGCCCACCCTCACAGGGAACAATTCCCAATTCCCAATATCCCATCCATCCCTGCCCTCTGGCAGTGGGAGCCATTCCCTGTGTCCTGTCCCTCCATCCCTTGTCAACAGTCTCTCTCCAGCTCTCCTGGAGCCCCTTTAGGTCCTGGAAGGGCCTCTAAGGTCATCCTGGAGCCTCCCCCAGCCTTTCCTGCTCCATCAGAAGCAGAACTGGGATTGTTCCCTGGAGGAGCAGCGGGGCAGCATCCGCAGGGATGAGCTGGGGAAGGTGTTTGAGCACCAGTGCCCAGCTCAAGGTGCTAAATAAACCAGAGGGGCTATTGTTGCCCTTCAGAAAGGCTATCTGATTTTTTTTTTCCCATGGAACTTGTAGCCATTTTGAAGCTTTCATTTTTCACAATGTCACAGGTAATCTTTTATCTATTATCCAATAGTGCCATTCTGACAGACATTTGCATCAAATGGGAAGGCGCAGGCTGGAACTCTCTCAGGTGGGGAAACCAGCTTGATCTGAAAGGTTATTCCCTCTCACTGGGTCCTGGGCCTTTGTTCTTGATTCACACTCGCTTCCCCCCATCTAAATGCAGGCATTTCTAGAGCTTTTTCTTTAGAGAAACCTTCAATTCAGAGATCTGAGCTTGTTCAAGCTTCTTCCTACACAGCAGTCAAAAACTTGTATTCACTGCAAATGATGAAGCTGCTTTGAAACTTTTGTTGAAGACTCTGTATGCCTCCAGAATCCTTTCAGAACCTTTCCTACAGAGACACAGCAGCTTTCCCACTTTTTAAGGAGAGGAAACACTGATGAAGGAAGGAACTTAAGCAGCCATGAGCCTTTTTGCAGTTGCATCTCTATCTACCAACCACCCCCTCAAAGTCCAATGGGAGCAATGACCTTTAAAGATGTGGGTAGAATATGAGCTGAGTGTCTAAAAGTTAGCAAAGCAGAAAAACTGCATGACTGGAAATATGAAAATCAGTTCAATATTACCTCTGTTTCATAATTCTTCACTTATGAGGTTATTAAATGACAATATAAAAGGGTGAATAAACCTCCATTTCACACGGAGAATTTCCCTGATTGAAGAAGTAGCCTTGTTCTCCACCTAACAAACACAAATAAGGCTCCTTTTCAGAGCCTTGTTGTGTTCTTGGGTTGTTTGAAAGTCATTCTCACCATGGAAATGTTCTCCTCTTTACATTAAAATACCCATCCCAAGCTGGGAAGGAGCAGGCATCCATTCCTGTCAGTAAAACTGAGGCATCCCAAGTTTGCCACATAAATATGCATCCCTGATCAGCGTGGGGGTTTATTACACAGACACATCGTTAATGTACTTGTTGTCATTTTAAAGTCCTGGATTAATAGGAAAGAGCAGCATTTCCCCCAGTGGAAGCTGAATATAAAATTTCTTGAATACCAAAGTAATAATTTTGATTTTATCGTGAACTATTTTAATAGGCAGGGGAAAATGAGAAGGGGTGAGGAATTATTTCCTCTTCTTCCATCCCAAGCCCCTCTTTCCTTCCAAGCATCTTCTGCAAGGAGCAAATTTTGAATGACAACACTGATATTGTGTAGGAACCCCTGTTATTAACCCTGCAGCCATGGGATGCAGAAGAGAGAAGCACCAGTGGCCCAACTCAGGATCCAGGGGGTTGGAAATTGTTTCTGAATGTTTCTGAGTGAGTGTTTCTAGGTGCTGTGTTGTTTATGAGCAGGAAAAATTAGCTGTTCCAAGCATGGAAAACCCCAGGGAAAATCTGATCTGGCCACAGATGAAACAGAATTTGCTTCCCAGAGGTCTGTGCTGGTGGTATGTGTGTTATGCAGTGATCATTAAAGGAAAGTTTCACATTAGAATTTGTGGGTTTGGGGATGGGCCATGAGTGACTGTGAGGAATCTGAGTCACATTTGTTGCTGCTGTGGTTGAAATCCAGGTTAACTCTGTCACAGCAGTGGAGTTTCCAGGAATAAGAGAGTCCATGTGCAGGGAAGAGCCACCACCACCCACCACCATGGGTGTCCCACTGCCAGGCCAGGTCCCACTGCCCTCACCCATCCTCTGCTGGCTGTCCAGGTTCTCATTTTGTGTTTTCAAAGTGGTTCTTGCAACTATGAGGGGACTTTGTCTGGAGGAATTTTCCTTCTTTGAGGGAAAACCAAGGTTTTCACATAACCATGTGAAAATGGGCACGGAGATCATGAGAGAAGTGCTGCTCATGGGGATTTGCAGTGGGATAACAGGAGCCCCTTCCCCTGATGGACAGTGATGGTGTGGCTGTCCTTTGGCACAGCCAAAAGTGCCATCAGGGGTTTCTGGCACCTCTTTGGAGGGTGGGGAGGGTGTGAGCTGGGCAACAGCAGCAACCCCAGAGGGGCAGAGAGCTCCTGGGAGCAGTGGGAACAGGATGAGAACAGGCTGGGACGCTGCCCCATCAGCAGGCTGGGAGGGTGCCCAGCTCCCAGGTCCAACAGCTCCGAGATGAGAGGAGCATCCCAGCACCCACCCCTGCCTCGTGCAAGGATTTGGGATTGCTGCAAGGCAAGAGCAGGATCTGACCCAGCTGGTGGCCTCCCTCTCCAGCCACTGCTGCCCCATCACCTGGCAGCTACTGACACAGAGCATCATGGCAATCTGTACTTTAAACATATTTCCTGATAGCATTTCAGTAGTTATTAACTAAGAAAGGAATTGCTAATTAGGGGCTCAGTAATACATGCAAGTTTGTCATCCTGATAGAATGGCACTGCTGCTGGTAATAAAAACATTGGAGGTGCTTTACATTCTTCAGTTTAATTAAGAGTTTGTGTAATTATAGTGCTGTTTTGCTGTGTTTTGTCTAAGAGAGCTGGAGTAAGGTCCAGTGTGCTGTGAAAGTCTCTGTGGAGTTATTTTAAGTGATGTGGAGTCTCAGCTGAAAGGGGAATAGTGGTGGAATTCGGTGAGGAATTGAATGCACAGCCTACAGCCATGGTTGGAGATGTAGGCAAGGGGTTTGCCCTCTAAAGGCATGGCCTGAAGAGGGGTGGTGACAAAAACTCCTTTCTGAAGAGACTTTCCCCTTTATTTAAAATCGATAGCTACCGTGACTTTTTAACAGAGTATTTAAACTTTACAAGCCCAGGTGAGGTGGGCACAGTGTTCTCTTTCACTTGTTTGCCCAGGGTGACAAGTATTTCACCCCTGCAGGGCAGTGTCAGGGACAAACCTTCCCTGGGGCTGTGCAGGAGAGGGCTGAGCCTGGGGCAGAGCACTGTGGTCTGAGCAATGCCAGGGTGAGAGTCTCAGCCCAAAAACCAGCTGAAAGGGTTGTTTTGTTCACCTGTTACCACCTGAAGAAGAAGTTGGGGGCTGGAAAGAGTCAGAACTCTTTCATCAAAACTGATTCTCCTGAGAACCTCCTGTGCAGTCTGTAAGCTGTGTGTGTTTAATTCTGTCTGGGGTGTGTAAGCTTCTATATATTACACCTAACAATGCCAAGAGCTCTAGCCAGGGGTAACTGCAATATTAGTAACCTCAAATTACAATGACTTACTTTTATAACTCTTTTTCATAGCATTTTACCATCCATATTGCAAGTTTTACAGTTTGTAGCACTTCCTGATAAATACTCCATAAGCTCCTGTGGCTCCCCATGGCAGGGAAGCCTCCATTGCCCTGCATGTGTGTTACACATTGAGTGAAAATAGGAACCTTGTGGGACAGAGAGCCCTTCTGAACTAGAAATCATTATTGCTAATGATGATGCAGAAGCAGACACCTAATAACAACTTGAGGAGTTTGTTCAGTCCTATTAAGTGGAAAGTCTTGGCCTCCTGGGCTTGGCCTCTCGGAACAAAGTTTTAAATAACCAGCTGATGACGCAGGGGCTCAGAATAAAAAGTAAATCTGTGCTCTTAGGTTCTGCTCTGGTCTGGGGGGTTGGATTCTGTCAGAAGTGGAGCAGTGAAATTTAGCAAAGCATGTGACACCTGCGTAATGAACAAGTGGCCTCTGAGAAATAAGTCTGTGTTAACCTGATTTTAATAAGACAGCACCAGCAGAGCCCAGGACAGCGTGAAGAACAAAGAAAAGAGTTCTCCCATCTTGAATATGTGGGATTGAAAACCTAGAGAGAGAGAGAACACCATGGAACAGTACCATGGAACCTGGAAATATTGGATTATCCTTAGTGTTCATTATCCTTGAGTGTAGTAATTGTAGTGCAGAAACTGATGACAGATAAATATTTTTCTCTCTTTGAAGGAAGTGTGTGGTTTAAACCTGTTTTTTAATAGCTGGTATCAGACTTGAAACAAATACAGGAGGTTCTCATGATTAAACTGACTTTTCTTTATCCTGTCTGAACCTCAGAAGTGAACTGGATTGCATTGTCAACATCTGAGAACTATTACTGACTGACAAATGTTCAGTTGGGGTTTAGGAATTATATCTGACATTTAGACTGGATATTGGGAAGGAATTGTTCCCTGGGAGGGTGGGCAGGCCCTGGCACAGGTGCCCAGAGCAGCTGTGGCTGCCCCTGGATCCCTGGCAGTGCCCAAGGCCAGGCTGGACAGGGCTGGGAGCAGCCTGGGACAGTGGGAGGTGTCCCTGCCATGGCAGGGGTGGGATGAGATGGGCTTTAAGGTCCTTCCAACCCAAATCATTCTGGGATTCTGTGACAACAATCTTGAGAATTGCTGCTTGAGTTACCACTGGATAGGTGATGGACACCTGGTGGACCTGGGGAAAACGTTACTTGAAAATGTATGTTATGTAATGTTACCTTGAAACTGTGTTATGTTTTCAAAATGTACAAAATTGATACAAATTCCTGCTGGCCTCCTCTCCCCCAGCTGGGCTGAGAGTTAATCTGGGTGGTTGGCAGCAGGAGCTGAAAGGGCAGAGCAGCCACAGTTACCATAACCAGCCATCTGAAGTCTCTGATCCATCCCAAGAGGAAAGGTGGATTTTGCAGGAAGGTCCAATAAACTCAGGGCATTTAAGAGCAAGAGGTGCCCCTGGTGCCACCTGGGCTAAGACTGTTCATTTTTATGTCCTCTTTAAAGAGTTCACCAAAGTAACCTGTTGCAACCCCAGCCCAGAACCACACTGTGGCCATCCCTGCTCTGGGACCTTCCCACTTTAATCCCTCCTTGGCCCAGGGGATGCTCCTTGGGCAGCAGGAGCTCCCAGCTAAGGGTGGAGCACTCGTGTGTCCCTGGGGAGCCCCAGCAGTTCAGTGACAGCACCGAGCCACTCCCAGCGCGCCCCTTCCTGCTGCTCACGGGCTGCATCTGTCACATCAGCCCGAGTGCCTGCAGCCTGCAAGGCTTAACTTATGTCCCTGGATGAAAGAATTAAAGAGCTTGTCTGGGCTCTGAGTTAAGGGCTCCTGTGCGTTGATAGGACTTGAGTTATTTAAGTTCACTCTGCAGTGAAACAACCCCCAAGGGACTGTCAGCTCGAGAACACCCACTAACCACAGCTTGTCATGTTACTGCACGGAGGGAGGAGTGAGCTTTTAAGTAATTAGTGCCCAAAGCATTCACTGCTTTGTAGGTCAAAAGCAAAACCTTAATTCTACCAGAAAACTAATCAGAAGCCAACACAGATTTGGGAGCATGGCTGTAATCAGCTTTCCCTGTGACACACCACTTAATTAGTAGGCAGCAGCCTTTTTCTCCAGCTCAAATTTCCAACTGACCCACGGAGAGCATGTTGTTGTAGCTTTAATCACCAGGTGACAAAGGTAAGGATATACACGGTGGCTCCAGGATCTGAAATGGGTGGTTGGGCCTTTATTACGGAATGGAAATAGCAAAGTTCATCCTGGCCTCTAAGGTGTGTAACTGGGTGGCTGCCAGTCGTCTGGGGAATCAGAGGGAAATAGGAAGAACATGTAGCTCATGTAGCAGAAAAGCTGTGTGAATTTCTGTTCTTCCATGAATGCATGCCTGGATAGTCTCTTGGGAGAGATCCTTGGGCACAAAACACGAGCAGGGTCTGCGGTGCCCTTGGGCCCCTGGCAGGACCCCACTCCTTATCCCTGATCTTGAGTGTAGGTACAAAGGTAACAGCAGAGTTTCCTTCTTCAGGCGCTTCAGGAGATCCTCAGGATCTCCTTTGGAAGTGGTTGCATGCATTTGTACACGAGTTGAACATTGCTGCTGCCATCCTTTAAAGCCTGAGGATTAATTAAGCCATTTTAATCGCGTGCTCTTGTGTACGGTTAAAGCGCAAGGGGAGCAGAAGGAGGGAAGGAGTGATGTATTCACTTACCCTGCTCACCCTACCATACACTGCTGTGTGTACTGGGAAAGATAAGGAGCAATGTTAAACACAACATTCAAATAATTATGTTCATTATAATGCAGGTTGTCAGATGTTTGTGTCACTCTCAGTGAAAAATAAACTTCTGTCCTTGTAGTTTTTCATGGTGCAGGAGGAAATGCAATGCTTGAATTGTGTTTCTCATGTTTCCTGGAATCTGAAACTTCCCTTTCATGTGTTGAATGTGATTTCTGAATTTCTTGTGAGCAATGAGAAGATGCAGAAAAATGAAATTATACAAAGATATTTCTAAGGCAATATTTTTCAGCTGTGTTGAGGAGAGAGACTCTTACAGGAAAGGTGGTGACAAGAGGGGTGGGTCAGACAAAATCCTCCAAGGAAATGTGCTTTGAGGTGCTTCCTTTCCATGGGATCCAGAGCTGGGAGGAACTTGTACATATGTGTGAATAAACCAGATTTTTTTAACATAGTTTCTGGCACAGCAGGCAAACAGACATGACTGCCAAGTTAGCATGTATAGCAAGTATCCTTGCAGGAATATAATCTGAGCTACTCTAAACCTTTACCTGAACATCCTCAAGCATTTTTGAGCCCCTTTACTCTGTCAGATCAGAAAGCCAATTCCAGTCATTTCGGGGAGGAGTGGCCTGAAGCACTGTCAGCTGAAATGCCACGGCCATGGGTGAATGAAGATGAAAAAGCAACTGGTGCAGAGCCCGCTTGTCTCAGCACTGTAGGGCTCTCTCCACGTCAAGATGTCCTTCACTTGCTGCAGGATGAGCTCAGACTCGATTCTTGGGGAAAAGACTATCCCTTTCTTCTCTTTTTTCTCTTCAGACCATTTAACTTGATTTTAAAAGCCTGGGAACAAGACTTGGAAACTTGGTCAATTCTGTTCTTGGTCTGCTGGTGGCAGAGTCAGGTCTCTGCTCTGTCTCTGCCGCTGTCAGGGAGCAAAGACCCTGATGATGTTGTCCATTCTGAAACAGTTTCAGCTACAGAAATGATGAACAGAAGCAGAACTTCTCTGTGTGACATTACAATTCCTAAGTGTCTGTGTTTGCAGAATCTTCATTTTGGACCTACTCTTGGTGTAAAATTAAGGGTGTTTGAAGAGAAGCCTTTTCATACACCAAATGAGATAAAACATTCAACTTCTAATTGATCTATCCTCATATAAATCATGCAGAAACATTGAGAGTGGACTTGTGGCTCGTGGTCTGTTGGCTGTGTTTACAGAGTAAGTGTCCTGGCATTTATTAGAGGAATCTTTCTCCTGCTCCCTTCCCATTCTTCCCTCCCCCAGTCCCCTGTGCTGACCCCTAATCCCAACAAAATGAAGATCTGGTTGTCATATGGATGGCAAAGCCTTCCTCTTGCATCACAAACAGTGTAGATCAAAAACACCTCATTTAAAAACAGATGTTTTCTGGTAGTGATTAATATAGTTTCTCCCCCTCTTCCTTTTTTTTTTTTTTTAGGAGAACCTTTTATTTTGTAATCATCTGCTTTAGCATTAGCTTGAGGGACTGAATTTAGGCACTGCAATGGCTGGATGAACTGGTTCATTTGAAACACAAAGCTGATCTGAATTTTCAAGCTCAGAATGAAACCATTTACATTTCCATGCGTGTCCTCCCTGGTTTAAGCTTAAAGGAAAAGTCCTGTGTGGATCAACATTCTCAAATACCTTTCTCAAGTGAGGGCTCTGGTGGAAGCCGTGGGGTGCTGAGCGCTCGCAGCCTTCAGTGGCTGCGGTGCCTTCTGAATTTCCCTGCCTCTCTCCAGGTGCCTCTTTTGAAAATCTCTGTACCAGGTCTTTTATTTGACAGTTCTTTCACAGAGTGATTTCTCTCCCAATTTATTTGGCCAAAAATGTTCCCCCTTTTTTTCCTCTTCCACTCCTCAGCTGTGCACAGCTCAGCTTTCTCCTTCTGCATTGGAATTGGCTGCATTTTACTGAGGCTTCAAATAGAGAGGATTTGAGCCCATAAATCCTTGCTCTGTGTGAGTCCTTATTTTCACTAATAGCACCACTGAAGTCATCAAGACTGTTTACATGAATAGGATCAGGAGTAATTCTAGTTGGGTCTAATTAGTTACACCAATTTAAGTGAAAGCAGCATCAATCCCTTGTTTTGCAGAGGACGTTGGGATGAAAAATGCTAACGCAGAGTATGAACCTACATGGTTGTGTATGGTTAAAGGATATTGTTGTCTGGCATTTTTCACAAAGAACAATCATTAGTACAAGTTGGAAAAATATAGGGTTTGGGGCTGCATTTTCCCTGCAATTTAATATTACTTGGTATTGGTTAGAAATAAATTGTTACAGACTCCCTTTGAATTCCTTTAGGGTAAATATTTATCACATGTAACATTTCCTCAATATTCTGAATTTTCAATACAATTAGCTTCACTGCAGGTTATTTACTCCCAAGTCAGAATTCAAGGAAAAGCCTCCAAGTGTATTTTGAGCTGAGCTATTCATCAGAAGTCCATCGTGATTTTGTTCAAAGTGAAGCAAAAGCTGTGGGAGATTTTCGAGCTGGGGAACTGCATTTGCAAGATGCATAAAACTAATGGTGTACACAAAGTGTCTTGTTTTTCCTCCTTTCTGTGGGGGGTGTTTGAAATGCTCATTACTTGGTCCAAAATGGGATGTTGGCAGTGAGATGATGACGGGAGGGAAGCGCAGTGCTGTGAATCCCTGGCAGAAGGCTGGCAGGAGCACGGAGCCATTTACACTCTGCCCACCCCGGTGGCAGCTCCTGACTGGGTGAACACCCTGGGGTGTCAGCAGGGGTGGCCAGGAGCTGCTGGGGGCACCTCCAGGCCAGGGGAGGTGGGTGCTGGGGAGGGGTGCAGGGGTCAGGGGGTGCCAGGGTACCTCCAGGATGTTGAAAGCTCTGCACTCATTTCACTTGGGAAATCCCCCCAGACCACAGACATTCAGCTCACTTGGCTCTGGTTGAACATCTCTGACATTTGTTCCATTGGTGATAATCTGTGAGTCTTCCAATGCCCTTGGGCTCTTCTCTAACAACTTGTTAGTGAAACCACTTTCTTCTAGAGACCTGATCCTGTTGGGTTAATCCTATTTAATCACAAGCTTTACGTGTTCTCAAGTGAGAAAAGAGTGCAGTTTGCCTGAAGTCAGGGTCAGGTTGTCTCCTCCAAGTGCTGAGGAGTGTGTTCATTGGGATGCAGTTCCATATTACAATCTACTGGTGGTGAAGTTGGTGTAGGAGCTTCCAGCCTTTCCCAGGTGTAGTTTGGTGCCCTTTCATGGGCTGTACTCTGTGCTGGCTCAGTAAAATAAGTCAGGATAAGCTGGGTCATGAAGAAAACAAAAGGATAATTCAACTTAACCAATGGAAATCCACAAGGGAAGGGGCAGGATCCTTGGGGAGCTGGGGGAGGCCTTATGACCAGGAGGGAATTTCATGCTGGCATTTTCAAAGGCTGTGTTCCACTCACTGAGATTTAGAATGAAATTCAGCATGTTCCTGGACTGCAGTTGGAGATGGTTTGTAGACTTCAGAGGCATGCCTTCAAATCACACCAGTGTCAGTGGCTTTGGGTTTTTCACTTTAAAGCCACCATATACAGCATCTGCTGATGTGGTTTGTAATCACCTCAAGCTCATTTAAGTTGAACTATTCAGCAAAGAGATTAATTTATACTTCATCCATAATATAACTTCTTCTGGGAATAAAAGCTGGAGAGGATGATGGACAGCATGAAATTTCTCATTAGTTGGTTTTAGAAGGGACAAGCCAAAACATTAAAATGCTCCAAACAATTCAGGATATTTTAAAGCTTTCTAAAAGCTTTTCCCTTTTTTTTTCTTTTTTTTTTTTTTTTTAAATATGTTTCATTGTAGGGAACTTCAAAGAGTACATTTGATCTGCTGGTATGGTTTTGACTGTATCCACCAGGAGTTCACTTAAGCCAAGCAGTGAAACAATAATGTATGTTGTACAGCTGAAATGAAAATTAACCTAATGTACAGTATTTGCTGCCTTGCACAGCTGAAATGAACTCCTGGTGGACAGGGAAAAAAATGCTGGCAGATCAAATACACCTTTTGAAGTTTATTATAATAAAATGAAATAAAGCCGCCAAGGGAAGCATTTGCAAAAAAGAAAGGCTTAGGAGGACTACAGCTGTTGTATACTGCTCTGGTCTTTTTCTTTCTTTTTTTTTTTTTTTTAATTGCATTTACTAAAGCCCCAGTACAGAGCCCACTGAAGCCATTGTGAGTCTTCCCATTAGCTGTTCTGGACCCTGGTATCAGATTGCTGGGACCAGCCTGGCCACCTTCCACCAAAAACCACATGCTTTACTGGGAGCCCCAGTGACTCTGCCCACGTGTGACCTGAATGATCCACCAGAACCCAATGTCTTGCTAAAAAGGCAATTTTCTTGGAAGGATTTTTCATCTAGAGAATTGTGGTATCATAATTTTCAGTTAGCATTTTGCTCCCTCTAAATAAATCCCTCTCCTCCATCCTTTACTCCTGATAAATACAGTCACAGTAGTCCTGGTTTTAATCAGGAGATTAAAAGTGTCCATGCTTCAACTAGCATGGTGAGCCCCCTTTGCTGGGGAAGATTAAGTCCTGCAGAGGTTAGCCTGTTTCCATAAGCAAAAAGAATTTTTTTATTAACATCAGTAGATTAAATAAAATTGCCTATTTGGGGACCTTTTCCCTCTTTTTTTCCCTGAAAGGTGATTAGCACGTCCTGAGAAGTGTCAGTCAAAACTACAGGAGCATAAAGTCTTCGGCATTGCCCCCATGGGCTCTCCAGGCAGTGCTGGAGGATCAGACTGAGGACTGTGAGCACTTGCCAGGGAAATGGGTGTCATTTCCTCCAGCCAGCATTCTGCCAGCTAGGAGAAACTCCAAAACCAAATGAACATTGTCTTCTCTTTTCTCCCTTATTTCAGAGAAACAATAGAAGCAGCCCTGTGTATTTATATGCATTCCCCATGACTGGTGGCTCTGCTGGTGCATCCATTAGTTTGCTTTGACAGGGGGAGGCTGTTTTGACACAGGCCCTGCCTGGCAGGAGGGTGTTGTGCATCCCAGGACAGCAGAGCTCCCCTGCCCCAGTGCTCACCAGGGTCACTGGGTCAGCCAGCAGCACCAGCCTGGGAGCCCTGAGGGAGCCAGAGGCAATGAGGGAGCAAGTCCAGCCTGAATTCCCTGTTTCCACATAGAGCTGGTTGGGTGAGCTTGGGGAAATCTCCCCCTTGCAGTGGGGGTTGCTGCAGGACCTCAGGCTTGCTTGTGGGACCTCTGTTTGCTTTGGTGCTTCTGAGGAGAAGCACCCAGGAGTCTCAGCCAAGTCAGGGTGTGTTTGTGCAGGACCCTGGGTGTCTGCATGGACTGTACAGAATAAATGGATGCGTGCTTATGGGTCTTGTGGCCACTGAAACTCTTCACACACAGAGCTGCAGCCTGGGAAGACGAGGAGCTGCTGTAGCTTTGTTTGCAGAGCTGGTTTGGGCACGGGACCTCAGCCTGTCAGAAATTCAGTCCAGGTCTTGTCTCAGGCCAGCATCTAATCAGGGCACTCTCTTGTGCAGGACCAGGTCTTCTGTTTTACTGTTACAGAACTTGATCCCATAAACCCTTCCGTAGGTGGGGGAGTAATCTGTGCTTATGGGATTAGTCACTCTGAAAGCACTCCTGTGTAAATAAAGTGTACTCACAAGAGCAAAGCTTTAGCAGCAGTTCAGTTCTCTGTGTAGAAGGGCTGTGATGCTCTAGCAGGCAGCCCCCTCCGGATTCTGCCCAATGGTTTTTTCTCTGCCAGGCCCTGATGGTAACGGGTGGCAAACCGGGAATCTGGTGGATCCTAAATTTGTATTTGTTTGACAGCCCAGGCATTGTCTGTGTATTCCCCTCCCCTCCTCCCGGAGCAGTGGGCATCCCCGGCAGAAAGTGAAAACTGAATGAACTGATTGCTTAACCTCTCCTGACTCTACCCTGGTGGTAGATCATTAATGGTGTAGAAAACGAGGGCCAGCGCTGGCAGCACAGGGTGGGGTGTGTGTGCATCTTTAAGAGATTTATGTGGAGGTCTGAGATGAGGAGACAGCACTGTGGTACATCATCATGCAGGAGACATCAGAGACGTTCTTCTTCGCTTGGATGCATTATCATAAAAAGTGATTTAGACTAGAGCTGATTGATGCAAATGGTCCTCTGTTCTTTCCTATCATTAGCGGCCTCTTTCAGTGGCCAGAGGCAGTGATTAAAGCTGTCATTTGGAGCTGCTCATTAAAGACAAGCACCCGAGTAGCGGGAGGAAAAAAGGTTGAAGAAGCATGATTTTATTTCTTTCTCCCCACACCCCTTCCTTAAAAAAAAGGGCATTATCCTTTTTTCAGTTCTGGCTCTACAGGAAAGGTCTCTATTTGATGTGAGAATGCAGGTGGCTTAAAAAATAACATCAGAACTACGTTATTGTCACTTAGTATTTTGAGGAGAGCGCAGCAGAGTGTTGAGATGATCATTATAAAAGTATCACTGGGTGTATTTGTTATGGAATAACCTGATAAAATACTAAACATCATTATTCACACAAGCCAGCGACTGCCACACAGAAATTGTGCAGGGCTGTAATGACTGTTCTTTTGAGGCTGGCTGGGAAGGATGAGCAGAGGCAAATGCAGAGATGCTGGATGGTGATCAGCTTTGACATGCTTCATCATAACAGATTTGCCTCTTCAGAGTTTAGATTCTTCAGGGCAAGGACTTTGTTTCCCTACAGATGCACACAGAGTGTCACACAGCAGAGCCAGGAGCCTGAGTGGGACTTCTGGACATCATCACGAGTGAGAAATCAGGGCAAATTGTTGTTAAATAATGGCTCGTAGTGGTAGCTCTGTATAACCACGGACCGTGCAAGTCATCCATAAAATCGTCCAGGGCGCAGTGCTGGAGCTGAGGATGCAGCTGAGGATTGCCAGGGGCTGCTGGGGGTCTCTGCTCCATGCCCGTGCCCGGGGCTCCTCCGGGGCCATGGCTGTGTGCCAGGCTGAGGGACGCGCTCCTCCTGGCACCGAGTGACCCCAGCTGGGCGCAGGGGTGAGGAGGGACAGAAGGACAGGGATTAGGAACGGCAGAGCCCCGCGCTCTCGGCAGCCCCGGGCAGGGTAATTGCGGCGCTGCTGTCGGAATTAACGCGTTTTTAAAGAGGTCACAGGCGGAGAAGCTCCCTAAGTGCTTTTAGGCCAGGCTAATAGGAGATGCTGAGGAATGACTGAGGGGAAGTTATGATGATAGTGAAGGAGTAATTTAGCATATTAGGGGAAATATGTCAAACCACACTGATTGCTATAAATACAGCCTTCTTCTTTCAGAATCTGGCTGTGCCCCAAGGATTTTCCTATGAAATTATGGAAGTGCAGCTTACTTATTACTGGCTGACTTTCACACCATTGTGCCTTCTTTTTCGGTCATGTGCTGAACGCTAAATTGGTACCTTTCCCAATGTGCTCATTTTTCTTCTAGCGATCCCGTGTGAGACAGAAGAAACAATGTTGTGACTCCAGAGGGGTGGTGGCATCCTTAAAGCTGAGTTTATTCTTTAGGAGAACCCTTCTGCTCAGAGATTTCCCAAATGGGGCAGGTTGCAGGGGGTCAGTGGGGCATGGAAAGGGAATGAGCCTTTAGTGCTCAGGCCTGAATGCTCAGGGACGGAGAGGGGGCAATGCTGGGCTCAGCTTGGCCAGAGCAGGCAGCAGAGGCAAGAAGCAGAGCTTGCTGAAGGGAGCTGCTAACAGCCAGTTTGGGATTTGCCTGTGATTTTTAACAGCTAGTTTTTCCAAACTGGGCCAAATTGCTTCCAACAGAGCCTACTTCTGCTTCTTTACTCAAATGTGATGTTGCTCTCACTGCAGTCATTACGTTTTATACATTAGATACATTATATTTTAATGTATATCCTCCTAATACTCAAATAATCCATACTGTACTGACAATGGGAATAAATTCTTCGGCATTAAACTGCCAGAAAAAGTGAGTGCTTTGTGTGTCATCATTCAGGTTTTGGGTGCAATTGATCTGAACAAGGATTTTGATTTTGAAAAATGCTCTGCTATTTATCTCCTGGAGTTCACTTTGGACAGCAAAGACATCTAATATGAGGGAGGAGAAGGGCAATTGTGTTACCAGAGTTAAAGATTGCTATAATTTTAGACCATTTTCTCCTCCTTATGCATCAAACCCAAGTTGCCAACAATTAGAAAACAGCAATATTTCCAAAAGAATTTCCTTTACCTTTGTTTCAGTTTTTTTGGTTTTTTTGGTTTTTGTTTTGTTTTGGTTTTTTTTTTTTTTTTTTTTTTTTTGTGGCTATTGATCATATCTGTGCAGCTGCAGCTCTGCTCTGGGGCTTGCCTGGAGAAGCTGAGGCTGCTCCTGGATCCCTGGCAGTGCCCAAGGCCAGGCTGGACAGGGCTTGGAGCACCCTGGGACGGTGGGAGGTGACCCTGCCATGGCAGGAGGGGCACTGGATGGGCTTTAAGGTCCCTCCAACCCAACCATTCTGTGATCACTGAGGTGGGACACAGCCCTGCTGGAGGGAGGCCATGGGTGGGATTTGTGGGACACCTGGTGCTCACCAGGAATGGGAAACGTTGGGTGCAGGAAGGTGGGACATGCACAACCAGAGCATCCATGTCCTGTGTGACACAGGTGACACATCTGGGTTTCACCAGCAGTAAAACCTCCACGGGCTGAGTCTGTGTCATTTTTGCAATAATCATTTCTCCATGTAACAAACAAATGGTGTTAATGACAGCAGACTAGAATGAACACTTGCCTCACTTGTATCTGTTTTGCAGGGATCCAGGTTTAGTCTCTTCACTCTTTAGTGCCTTTGCACAGTGGTTTTCACTCTTGCATTCAGAATGGGCTGCACAGCAGAGCTTTTGGGGAAGCTGCTTTTGGGCCAATGACAGCATTGATTCTCTTGGGCTGTGAATGATGCCATGTGTGCACTTCCAGCAAGGCTGGTCCCCACCTGGCCAAGCTCCCTGTCTGCTGACAGTGCTGCCATCAGCCCAGCACCACAGCTCGCTCCCAGCATCCAGGGGAGTGGAGCTGTGCAAAAGCTTATTGACTTTGAAGTTAGTCCCAAAGAAAACAGCAGTTTGGCCCCATGCTGGCCTGGATTTAGCTCAGGAGCTTGGAAGGCACCAGTTCAGGCAGAAAGGGCAAAGAGCATGTTAGAACAAGTGTGAAGATAATTTAAAATTTCATTTTGTTTCATGTGTTTTTACCAGAGAGCAGCTTAACAACTCTTAGGTCAAGAGAGCATTTTGAAAGTATTGATTAATATTGTTAATAAAACAGTTAGAGTTGCTAAATGAGGCTCAGGCTGGGAGAGCAGTGTATAGATGTACACATGCAGCATAATCTATAAGTATATTATTATTATTATTATGTATGTGTAGCCTGTGAGTTCTATCTTGCTGTCTCAATACAGTTGTGTATAGAAACACCTGAGAACACCTTCAGAAAAACACAGTGATGTAAAAACTTCCAGATCCTAAACCACAACATTCTGCTCCGTTGCTGTCAAAAAATTAAATATACAATTCTCATTTTCTTCCCGATGGAGGAGCTGCAATAATTTGGGGGTAAATTAAAAATACAATCCAATAATTTCCTTGTAAAACCTGGTGCTGACATTAGCCTTTAGTTATGACATTGCAATTATCTCCATGGCAACCCGGTGTGATGTGACAGCACAGTGGCTGCACGTTCACGTGCTCCCAGCCTGGAGCCCAGGGAGCCAGGTTCCTGCCTGAGATATTCCTGATTTTCTCCTTCCTTGCAGTAGTTTAGTGCTGGTGTAACATGGCTGCACTCAGGGCTCATGTGCCTGTTCAAAGAGCAGAGTGAGATTCTGTGTGTTTATGGGAGTCTTTCAGGCATATTAAGGAGCAATATTGTATATGATCTCTTCCATTAATAAATAATTTTGAGAAAGCTCATACATGAATACAGCACTTCCAGGCCATTATGCACAGGAATACATTATCAGTGTGGACTGCATCTTGGTTAACTCTGAAGCCTGTTATTTAGTCAAACACATTTGGTGTTTCCTGAAGCCACAGGACAGCACCTAGCAGAGCAGAGAGAAAAATAATTATTGTGGATTGAAAGGTCTGAAAAGGCTAAAGAGGCACCACCCAAAAGCTGTTCCTACTTTTAGTTTGGACTGTGTTTTACATGCCTTGGCTCCTTGTCTGTCCACAGAGTCCCCAGTGATAGTCTCTCAGTCTTTCCTAGGATCCCCAGCTCCTGTGTTTTCATTTGCAGTCTTCTGTCAGGGTTATGATCTGAATCTGCCCCCCAAACTGAGGTTACACAGCAAGGTCCCCCTTGGGAGGCTGTGGCAGTGGGACTGAGCTGAACCCACAATCTGTCCCACCATGTTCACTTTGAGGGAAGGGGGAGGCCATCTGGCATGTCTGGGCTGAGCAACTTCCACATTTTCAGTCACCAACACATCAAGAGTCACATCTGCCTCATGCTCAGTGCAGAAAGGACTTCTGAATACCAGCCCAGGGCACGTTGTCCTAGGAATGCATTGCCAAGCACGCCTTAATTTGTTTGGTAAACTTTTAAATTATTCTTATTCCCTTGTTGCAATCATGGATTGAGTGGTAATGGAGGCATCCACCACCAACTTTAATGCTTCTGTGTCTAACTGTGGACGCTGCTCTATGTAGTGCTTAGGCCACCAGGCTGGAGAGGCCATTACCCACAGCTCTGTACAAGTGATGCATCCATTTATACCCATAAACACACAGCATATACATGTGTGTACATCTAAATATATATACACCATGTGCTGCAGCACCTTTTAAGAGAAGAACTTGATTTCTGAAAGGCATCAAGGCTAAGATGTATTTCACCATCCCACTGTGCAGTGACTTTGGTGATTAAATTTCTGTGTGGCTAGGTAAGACAGCATCCTGAAGGATTTATGTCCTTGTATCTCTGTAGGCTGTGAATTTGCTTTCTGTTACCTTAGTGAGCTCTGCTGGAGGTGTTTGAGGCCTGGAGGGGGCTTTCCTTGTTGTTTTCTGGCTGCTGCACCTAATATCCTTGATTTTTGGCATGGACTGGCCCACAGGGGTGAGATAAAGAGGTCTTGGTGCTGTGTTATCCTGGTGTGTGGCTCAGGGATGAGGGAAGCATCACTGTGCAGAGTGTTTACTGAAGTTTACTTTGCATTTTCCCAGCAAAGTAAGGCTCAGGAGCCAACAGGAGTGTGTGGGCAGTGCCCCGGGGGTGCAGGAGGGAAGGGGTGAGTCCGTGGAGAAATGGGCTGCATGACTGGTCCTACAGCTGCCAGCCCGTTCATCTTCCTCCTGCCTTCATCTTGCTCTCCCTCGTTCCTGCAGTGCCCTGGGACAACTGCACCACACAGACACCCACAGCTCTGCTCTCTCCTCAGGAGAGACTGAGCTCAGACAAAGGGAGCTGGCACACTGCAGCCTCTGAATGGCCCCGGATCTTCCCGAGCTCCTTGTGAGGCAGGAAGAGCTGGCTGGGCTCTCCTGGCACATGACACCACTGCCTTTGATGTCAGGGAGAGGAGTGTCCCAGCCCCCGGGTGTGTAAATCTGCTGAGACTCACGGGATCAGCTCCTGACCTGCCAGCGTGGGAGAATGAACAGAGAGAAGACCCTTGCCAAAGGGCAGGGAGAGAGCCAGAGAAACCATGAGGATTTAGGAACATACTGGCTCAGAATTCAGCCACTGTTCTATCTGCAATGAGCTCAAAGCTGGACTTCATCATTGCACTTTAAAATATTTCACTTTTATTAAATATCTGAAAAAACTGCTTTGCTGCTGGTTTTCTTCTTGGCTCAGTTATCCAGTCTTGATACATTATTTCTTTCCTTTTTTGTGAGAATGAAAAAGTGGCACCTTATCCTCCTGCAAAGCAAAATTGATATTTCTCAGTACTGACAAAATATCTTCATTTAAAAGGTTTGACTTTCCTCCTGAGACCCCCACTAAATCTATCCGCTACAACAGCTGGTGCTAGGAAAACTCTGCAAGGAACTAAAATTCCCATGTAAACATGATTGAAGCATCTCTTTACCCGGCATTCCTGGCACTGTTTATTCTGAGGATGATCCTAGGTAAGGGATGGAGTTGGACTGGCTCTGTTTCCTCGCACTGCAGTTTATTGGGAGGAATCTGTGGCTTTCAAGATGCTGCTGGCCTGAGGACTGATGCCACCAACATCCCTGAAGTTTGGGCTTTGGTGGGACTGCTCAGATTGTGCAGTTATGTAGGCTGGATTCCAAACCTGCTGAGGTGTCACTGGAAATCCTCCCGTGCTTTGAATGGAGCCTAAACTTTCTGCAGATCAGCTTTTCCAGCATCTGCTGTGCTGCAGAATGGCTCCTCACCCATGGGCCTTGCAGGCAGCATCTCCCTGCTCCTCCTGCACTCTGACTGCATAGAGAGCTATTTAGGTTGGCTTAAGGTTTAAGTTTCTGTATTAATTCTCTCCTGACCCTCGTTAGCCGAAAGGAAAAAACAATTCTGAAAGGGTTTGATTTCCTAATATTGTATCTTCTGTATCTGCAGTGCCTGTTGTGGCCTATTAAGAATTAAACTGAGATCACTAAACTCATTTCATTTATGCCTTGGGCCTCATTCAAACCCTGGTTTCCCAGCAAAGTAAGGCCAATGGATTAACGTTTCACCTAGCTCAATGGAGTGGTTTTCATCTCTTTTAATGCCTTTGGCATTAAGAAAAAAAAAAAAGAAAGAAAGGGGTGGGAAAAAAAAAGAGGACGATGCTTTGACTGCACCAGAGCACTTTGTTAGTGCTCTGGCAGTGCCTTTACTGGGATTATTTTGTACTGTGCTGGGCTTTATCCCACTACCAGTGGGAGGAGAGGAGTGGCAGGAACGTTTATTGCATCTTTATGTTGTTAAGCAGTTTGTCTGGCCACAATTTTTTTTTTTAAGGGATTTGGGTCTCTCTCTTTAAAAGGCAGCCTGGTCCTCCCGGGCCAGGCCCAGCAGCCTTGGCTGCTGTCAGACAAATTACAGTATGGGTGAAGCTGTGATATCAACATGTGCGACTTGATCTTTTTTAATGGGGGCACCACGGGGGTTTCTGCCTGCCCCACTGAGCCTAATGTTCTGTAAGGAAAAACAGACCCAGCACTAAAAGACATTTCTAATGGGCTGCAGCTTAACCCTTTGCTAGCTGCTTGCCTGGCTCCAGCGTTGTGGTCTTCAGGGAAGTGTTTAGGGAATCCCACAGGAGCTGACTTTGCTTATCCTCAATGTACTCCATCGTGATACCTGGGCAAACGCTGTTCTGGAGGGACAAGCCTGTCCTTCCTCCCCCTCCTCTTCCCCTCAGCTCATAATTAAACCAAATGGTTACAAACTCACTGGTGAAGGGAGCTCTGTAATTATAACAACAAAATAGCCTGTAAATTGGAGCTGTCTACTTCTCTATATTAACAACAGCTTTATGTACAAGTGTGGCTATTTATTTTGACCTTTCATAATAATTAGCTTCCCAGGGATAAAGAGTTAGACATTTATGAATTCAGCAATGCAGAACTGCAAAGGTGAAGACCCTTCTGAAAATGGGGGAGTTCTGCAGATTTATTTGGGGTTTATTTTTGTGGGCATTTGATCTTGTTCTTTTTTATTTTGTTAACAAGCTCTGAAATCTAAGCATGAATTCTGCAGGGCCTGAGGATTTTCATAGGCCTCTCTTTCTCCTGTGTAACTCCTTCACCATCTCAAAGTGCTCCTCAGGAGGGTGTATGAGGCTCTGGAGACAGGGCACAACAACTGCTGCTCTGCAGAGAGAGAAACCAGCCTGGGCACAGCCACCAGTGAAAGGCTGGCCAGTTTGGGCTGCCCAGAGAAGCTGTGGCTGCCCCATCCCTGGAAGTGTCCATGGCTGGATGGGGCTGGCAGCAATAGGAATCCCTGTTCCACTGGGAGAGTGGAAGGTGTCCCTTCACATGGCAGGGGGTGGGACTGGATGGGTTTTAAGGTCCCTTCCAACCCAAACAGTCTGGGATGCTGTGATTTTGCTGAAAACCTCAGCCCTAATGTCATGTATCCTAGGGCACCTTGGTCCTGTTATTCTGCTCCCAGTAATTGTTCTTTAACTTCCTTAACTTTTACCTTGCCTCACTTTTCACACAGTCAGTGGTCCATAAGCATGGGGTGCAGGAAGTTGCATGCCCGTGAAGCCTTTCACTGGATAGGATATTGCAGTATCCATTTATTATTAATTGTCATTAGCACTAAAAAGCCATGAAAGCTCTTAGCATCTTGTTTACTTCATGCAGCTCATACTGAGGACTCCTCTCTAGCTCTTGAGATAGTGCAGTAGTTGTAAATAGAGCTTAAGAAGCAATAAAACCTCCTTTCACTGCTGTGTGCCGCTTCTGGAGGCAGCCGCTTGTCTCCTGTGCTGATGTTGGCCAGGATGGGGTTGGAAGGAGGTGGGGTTTTTCCATGAAATGCATGATTAGAGCCTGTGCCAAAACCTCAGAGGAGAATATTTCCACTCCTTGGCTGAGTCTCGTGAGGGACAGGTAATGAGGATCTGAGAGCACGTCCACCAGGCTTCCTATTCCATCTTGTTGTGTACAGTTCAATTCCTGCTCATTGGTCCTTGGGCCAGGAAATTCCATGTCCTTTTGGGGTTTTTTCCTGTAGGTTTTATTGCACTCTGGGAATTTATTTATCATCAAAAGTCACTTTGCCAACAAAACACACAGCAGGTTTGAATTCATGCTTGGGTTGACTTCAGGACATGGCAAAGGGGATTTTTACCCTGGAGAGGACAGTGACAGTGCCACCACAGGCACCACATGCTCATCTTGCAGGGGTTTTCTCATCATTAGTTTAGACCTTTGAGTCTCTGGTAGGGAGAGCCAGTGTCCATAGCCCCCTGCAGCTCTGTGGAGATGCACACCATGGAATGAGTTGGGCTCCTCAAGAGAAGCTTTAGGTGCAATCATCACTTGGGGCTTACTAAGGGTTTCAGTGAGGGTAGAGAGCTCTGCCGGAGGACAGAGTGAGCTTTGCACTGCATGGTTTGAAAATCCACTGTAGATACATGCACTGGAGGGCTAAATTAAGGCACAGGATTAAATCCAGGAGGGATCCTGTACAAACACAAGTCATGTATTTGAGGCGAAGGCCACTGAGGATCCAGATGGCTAAAGATAACCCTTTCTGTGTTGTCTACATGCTCTCTGCCTTCACACCTCAGTGGTAGGGTGTATTGGAGATAGAGAGGCTTGTCAAGGCTGTAGCTGCAGGATGCATAATACTGGTGGTGCATTCCTAGAACACCCCAGCAATGCTCATTTGATCCGAGTCAGGTGTAGCTCTGTGGTTACATTTCTGTCTGTTCAGCCAAAAATATGATAGAAGTTTATGTTGGCTTTTCAGCTCTCTGCTGGTGTTACATTAGCTGTGAGATGACAGATGATACTTCCCTCCAGGAAAACGTTTGCTGGGACAAACTCACCTATCAACTTCTTTTAAACTTTGCTTTGGCAGTGAGAGTAGATACACAACCAGCACTTCAAGTTTGAAGGCTGCAGGGCTTTTCCCCAGGCAATTGCCCCCCTCAAATTTGGTTTATTGTGCAATCAAACCACAATCTTAGTGCCTGTCAGTGCAGAGAACTGTGGGTTTCTTGCATCTATGCAAACACCTTGTATCTGCTTGCACTGGAGCAAGGCCACCCTAAGCACAGCGTCCTTTGTTTTACAAGGAATAAAAGTGGTTAATGTTGCCAGCTGACCACTAACAGGAACAGATTGGTGTTTAAAGTTTACAAACACCATAGCAGGGATGGTTGATGGTGCTGCAAGGACAAATGGGGTAACATTCCTATAAAGGAAAGTAGCATCTGAATCCCCATCAACTGCAGGAAAAGGTCATCATGGTAAAATCTGATGAAAATTATGAAAAACTGTTCCAAGGAAGTACGAAGTTCTCCATTTGCTATGGAGCAGCACTCAGACCTTGTCATGGAGCAGGGCTGCCCAGCTGAACTGGGGCTTTGTCAGCTCTGCACTATGTAATTGTCATGGCGAGCTCAGAACTGTGGCTTCAACACCAGGCATCAAAGAAAACAATGGAAATGTGTGTGTATATATATGACATAAAGTGAGAGGTGCCAGGCTTTCTGTGGCCAGGGTGCTGAAGCCCATTTTGCTGGGCTGCCCTTGCCCACACCACTGCTCTTGGCTTTTGCTCTGCACCCAGTGAGTGCCCAGGGAGCAGCAGCCCTGGCTTTGGGGCTTGGCATCTGTTACTTTGAGATCCTGAAACATTAGCTCCTGGCAATTAATATAATTACGTCATTAATGTCACACCCCTGATGTTACTGTGTGTCAGAGTCAGACAATTGCAGTGTTGTGATTTCTTAGTTATGTAAAAGGCGATTAAGGCAATTAAGTGGGTGATTAAAGCTGCTCAGTCAGAGGTGCTGACTGATGCTATTACCAAGCAGCAGCACTGGTGTATAATAACAGTGATGGAAAGTACCTCCAGCAGCAGGGACTTGCTTGTTGGGGGCCTAGGGGATCTTCAGTGAGCCATCCCACACCCCCTCATCCCCCACCACTCTCAGCCATGGTGATTTACTGAAAGGTGTTGAGAAATGAGCACATAGTGCATCAACCACATGGTTAAATAAAAAGCTTCAATGTTCCCTTTGAAATGAGCATTATTGGCTTTATTTAATTAAATATGGATTTACACTATAAATATTGGAGCTCATAGAGCCCATATTTCAATTAATGGATCATTTGTATGTCATGCTCGCTTTGTAATTACTGGAATGTGAAAATACAATGAATTGAAATGATTTCCCCTCCTCTTCAAATAAATCTGAGCAAGAATCAGATAGAAACTGTTTTCCTACCCAGACGTGTGTGGGGATGTGGCTGCACCCAGCACAGCCACACGGGTTCCAGGCAGAAGAGGGGATTTTTAACAGGTTACTCATGGAAGAGCGTGTGGGGTGTGTGAGACATCTGTCTTGATACTGTCAGCAGTGCTTCTGTGGGACAGAAAGCTGCCTACATATGAAGTGTTTTACTCCCAGGGTGACTCTGGCTATTAAGTTGATAAATACAATGTACCATTTGTTGCAAATGATGGAGATTTGCTGGGTTGTTTCTGTTCAGGACCTCAAACAAGCCTGTTCAGAAGCTGTGTTCAGCAGTGCCGTCATAAACTATTTGATGGGGAGTTGTGGGGTAAGGACTGGGTTTGGGTTTTAGTGCCCAGAGAGCAAAAAACATGGAAAATGCCATTGTTCCTTGTTTTCTGAACACTGCCCACACACATTTTTATAGTCTCCTCCTTCTGTTTGCAAGGATGTGGTATCCATTTTCTGGGGTGTTTTATGTTAAAAAGAAATATAAATAAATACGTCAGGCTTTGCATCAAACAAACCCAGTGGTAATTGAGACTGGCAAGGATCTGCTGTCAGGAAATGGGGTTTTATTATTCTCTGCTCGGCAGAAGCAGCAGCCCTGGCCTGGGCCCTCTCCTACTCCTCCTGGTCCCCGTCCCAGCAGGCAGATGGCAGCCAGCAGTGCCCGGCCACCACTGCCCAGCCAGCTAAAAGTGGCTCCGAGGGCCTGGCCTGAGCTGCCATGGCATGCATAATTCCATCAGAAAATATCCAAGGGTGGAAATCATTGTTCTCCGAACTAGCTGAGCTGGAGCCAGAGCAGAAATACTAAAGTCAGTTGTGCCTTTGAGCTGCCTATAACAGCGCCCTTTGGAGACCCATTTCATACCAAATTTGAAGCCTGTGTTTATTGCCCATTAAAGCAACCTTTATTTTATGGCAAATGTTGCAGTAATTGCCTTTTACGAAGAGCACTTTGTAACACACATGCACTGTTGAAAGAAAACCACTCTGGTATTGTCTATCGGGACTTAATGGCGCAATTAATTTTACTCCATCTGTTCCTGAGACTTTAAAGGAAAATGGATTTTTTTTTTTGAGCGCACTTTAATGAAGAAGATAAAGCGGCCCGGCTGGTGTCCCACAGGCTCAGCGCAGTAAGTTCAGATTATTGCTCAGTCTGTCAGAATGGGCTGCTCCCCTCGGCAGCCGCGCAGCCAGCAGCCCGCGCTGGCCCCTCGCCGCGCCATTCCTGATGACAAACTGCCAGCCGGCTCCCACAAAAGCGCGATTAAAATGTCAGCACAGGATGACGAAGGGGCCAAGAGGGTCCTCGGAGACAAACTGTGTTGGGTATGAGTTAATACTTCACCGCAGTGCGAGGCTGGGCTGCTGCTGCTTCAGGGAAGTGCGAGCAGAGCCGTACAAAGGGCTGGTGTGAGCACACGGATACACCTCGTGCCGCAGCTGGAGCGCTGGCACGGCCCCGCCGGCCGCCGCGGATTTATACCGGCTGAGGGGCTGCCAGGCCAGCCGAGCTGCTTGATTTTATGTCCACCAGCCCATATTGCACCGCAAATGGAGCTGCAGGATTCGTTTCCCTTCCCTGGGCCTGCCATGTTCGGAGGCGCTGGAGAGGGGCAGGGATGCTGTGGGAATGGCGGCGGGAGCTGGCCACGCTGCCGCGGGCGGGAGGGAGTGCTTGGCAAAGGGGCTGAGGATGAGGGTGTGCAGCGGAACCTGGAGCACAGAGGCCCCGCGGCCCAGCGTCCTGGGGCTGGGGCTGTTGTTGGGGGCAGAGACCCCGTTCTGCCGCGGCCAGGCCAGGCCCACGGAGGGCTGGTGGTGTGGGGTTGGTGTTCTGGGCCAGGGGTGACCGATGCCCCCCGTCCGCCAGCCCCGATCATGGCGGGGCCGCCCCTGAGCAGGGCCGCGGTTCAGCCCCACCGGCACCAGGGGCTGCGGGGGTGCAGAGCCCCGTTAGTGCTGCTGAGGCCGGGGCTCCTCAGAGAACGAATGACCCGAGCCCGTGTTGGGAGAGCTGAGCCTGTCACGCCAAGGCCGGTGTCCCCGGTGTCTCCCGGCCGGGCCCGGCCCGCGTCCCTTCACGGGGAAGGGCGATCCCGGTGCCGGTTCATCGGCGCGGCCTCAGCCCTCGCCAGTGTTTGCTGACTTGCGAGGGGGTAGGACCCACCTTGTCACTGCAGTTTAATTCCCCGAGAGCCCTCCTGAGTAGTTTCTGGGGGTGAGAGAGTGACAAAAGCCTGTAATGAAAAGGAGAGGAGATTGTCAGCGCTGGCATCCCGCTGGGAGCGATCTGCGCTCCTCCTGGGCAGCAGGTGGGAGCCGCGCCATTGTCCCTAATGGTTATTAGCCAGCGATGAGCAGGACAAATGTGAGGTCACCTCTCCCGCTGGCAGGGCAGCAGTTGCAGGATTTAAAGCCCCTAGGAGAGGAAGAAATGACATGGTTAGTACCTACAGCTCAGGATGTGACCTGCTCACTTTTAAATGATCTGTTAGACTTCGGGGGAGGGAGAGCGGAGGACTGCTAGAGCAAGTTGAATTCAAAATATATTGCCTACTTGAATTAAATGCAATCAGAGACATTCACTGATATCATAATGGCTCTTGAATAATCAGCGCAAGACATAGCACTGGGCTATTGACTATTTAAAGCAAGATCCAGCAAGACAGCGATTGCAGCGAGCTGCCTTTGGCGACGGGTGGGTTTTGTTTCCAATGCCATGTGCTGATTCCCAATGAAGATTTAAAGCCAAGGATATAAAACAGGAAGCCTTTACATTTCCAATAAAACTTGCTTGCTTCTTGCTGTTCATGTTCAATTGAAAAAAATATCTTCCTGGGTTTCCATGCTCCTTACAGATTTACTTCATCCCATCTCGCCAATGTGCTCGTCTGTGTCATCTCACACCCTCCCTGCTCCTCTCAGCCCCTCTTCCTCTCTCCCTCCCCTTGGAGCTTTCCGTGGTTGGGGATTGATCTTTCTCTTGTGCCCATTTAACTGGAACAGCTCTCCCTCCTCTCCCCTGAGCCACTTCCTTGCCTCAGGTCACCCCTTAAAAAATACTGATTTGCTGTTCTCTGCTGCCCGTGCTAAATGCTGCATTATTACGCCTTGCCCCGCTAGTTCCAATTTCCTATTTTTGCCTTGTCATTATGAGCCTGCATGATTTTTTTCCTTATTGCTATTGAGTTTCAGGGTTTTCCAGACTGACCCTTGCGTGGCCTGCCCTGTGTGGGAGCTGCTGACCCAGATGTGTGCAGGAGATGGACTGGTGCTGTTAATGGCTGCACAGCGTGCTCACCCTGGGAACTCCAGGCACTTTACCAGCAGGAGTGGAGGCTCGGGGCATCCCGTGGGGGGAGCCTGTTGGGTTCCAGCTGGATGAGCTGAGCACAGGCTGTGCAAACATCTCAGAGAGATGGGGCAGCCTTGGGAAGCACAGGGCTGACACTGCTATGGCCACGAGCAAGGCTCCTCTCCCTGCTGCTGCAGAGCAGTTTGTGGTGCTTTCTTTGAGGGATTTGTATGAAACTAAATTGTATTGTATCGGATTAAGGCTCCATAAGTTTACTGTTTGCAGTGCAGCATACATCTGTTCCCCCAGTAATCTCCCCTTGGATGGGACCCGCGTTTATTCTGTGAGCTGCTTCAACAGGAAGATAAATGTGCCCGTATCAGTGTGTTATTGAGGGAGTAAAGGGATGCAGCTGGTCCCCAGCTCATTCAGCAAACCTGTGCTGTAACTTACAGCTCTGTGCTGTGCACACTGTGCCACCAGCTCTCCTCAGCACTGCCTGTTAATGGCAGGGCTTATAAGGAGGTTCAGTCAGGGCAAGATTCCTGTCTAGCACTCAGTCCTTTCCAAACCCTGCGGTAAATCCCCTTCTGAATGGAGCACTGTGCTGGCCTTTCAGGCCTGGGGAGAGGGGAGGATTGAAAGATTTGCCTTTGCATTCTGCACGGCTCGCCTGACGCAGACATATAAACCACAGGAGGTTTGTGCTTGTGTTTTCCCAGCTCATTTCCCATAGCCTGGGAAGTGATCCCTGAGTGTCAGGTGGCATGCAGGCCACTTTCCATGTCAAGGAAAGCAAAAGAAACCAGTGTGCTCCTCTGTGTGGCTAGCTCTTGTTTATCCTTTTAAGTGTTGCCTGCCCAGGAGTGGAAATGGCTGTCCCCCAGTTACCCATTTGGTCTGGGATGGCGTCTCTCTGACACTGAGCTGAGCTTCAGGAGCTCTCCATGTTAGGGGTGGGGAACCTTCCAGAGCTGCAGGGTCATTTTTTCACCCTCAGTGGAGTTTTGATCTATTTCCAAAATCTATCTCTCCCCATTCACTGGAGAAAAAATAAATGCCAGGATGGTTCTTCTTGGCAGCCCCTGGCTTTAGAGAAACTTTTTGTGCCTGGTGGATGTGCCTGGCCAAGGGGCATTGAGAGGATGCTTGGTGTCTTCATGGCAAAATTCTATGTTGAGCCCTCAGGGGAGGAGAAGACTCCCTAAAATAACGAGTTCTTTTGCAGTTCAAAAGTTGGGCTCTCCATTTGCTTCTGATGGGCTTGAGTCACAAGTGATTCCAAAGAAAAGCTTGACCACACAAGGAGCAGAATTTCCTTTTTCTGTACTTACATGGAAGCTCAGTGTCCCACATGGCCCCAGGAGTCTGAGGGATTCAGAGGCTTTCCCAGAAAGTGCCAGTGTCATAGAAGTTCTCTAGAGAGCTGTACACAGAGTTACTTGAGGCACACTCATGGCAGGAATGCAGATTAAAGATGCACTCACTTGCAGAGGTTTGGCTAATGGAAGACAAAGCACCTCAGAACTCAGGACTCAAGGCATCAGCGATTATTTACTGTTTTACACATACAACTTGTGGTATGCAGGACCCCCTCACTACACTTGGTTCTTCTCCTATGTGCAGCAGTGTCATCAGAGGTAAATTGGACTTGACATGAGCAGGAATGAGCCTAAACCATGGGGATGTTATCAACCATTTGGTTAGATTTGAGATTTAAAATTATTTTCTTGTTTAAAAAAAAGGAAAGTCAAATGTCCTCACTGTGACATGCTCAGGTGGTGGCAACAGCTGTACCTGTGTTGCTGAGGAGCCCCAGCAGTCACAGCAGGAATATCTCAGTGCAAAACAGGCTGGGAAATCAACACCCAGCATTTCAGGAGGTCTGCAAGAAAAAGGACCCAGCTCAGTGAAGAAAATAGAGACAATACTAGGAAACATCTCTCCATTGCAATACACTTAAAATACCACTCTGACCCAAGGGATGTGTATAATAGCATTTTAAGACAGATCTTTGAGAGCAAACACTGAGTTTGCCCTTGTGGATTAGATCAGCAGTAAACAAATGCTGTTGCTGTGAGATAGGGGTGGCAGGAGCTGGCAGTGGCCGTGTGGAGTGTGCAAAGGGGACAGGAATTCTCCTTGGCTCCTTGCAGCAGCCAGATGGTGCCCTGAAGGCCTTCCTTTGATTTCCTAAACTCCTTTGCTAGCACCTTTGCTGGTGCTAGTGAATCTAAAATTACCACTCAGATGTACTGTGTGGTTTACAGGTAAGCCAAGCCCCACACCCAAGCACCCATCTGCTTTCTCCAGCACACAGATCCAGATCTGAATTCACCTTTTTTTTTTTTTTTTTTTTCAGCAGCCCCGTTCTTTATGCTTGCTCCAGCCTGAGCTCCCTGCTTTAAATGTTGTTAGAACTCGGCTCTAAGTCCAGGGCTGAATTTTCTGGCCATCTCTGAAGGATGTTGCTGCTGGAGGGCTCTCCCTGCCCTGGGGTTGTGGTGCAGGGTGGTTGAAGGCATCACTGGGGCTGGCAAGGTTGGCTTGTCTGTGTATGATGCAAAGTGCTGCAGGACACACACACATCCTTCCTCCCTTCCTCTGCTCCATTCCTCCTGTCTACAGCAAAGCAGAGCTTAAGAGCTCAGCTTTCACCTGGTGATTTATCATCCACAGGCTGTGGGCTCTTTGAGTCTGATCACTGTCACCCTTTGATGCTGGCAGTGACACCCGTGGCTGTGTGGGAAGTCAGTGAGAGCCCACACTAAACACACGATCCTTAATCCCGAGCCTTGTTGGGATCTGATTGCTGTGACTTGTCTTGTGTCACAGGATCCCAGGATGGTCCCATTGGAGGGGACCATAGAGGGTCCCTGGTGGCGCCTCCCTGCTCAGGCAGGGCCATCCCAGAGCACAGGGCACAGCATTGTGTGCACAGGGCTCTGCAGTGTCCCCGCTGAGGGAGACTCCAGCCCCTCCCTGGGCAGCCTGCTCCGGGCTGGGCACTGCCCAGGGCAGTTCTGCCTCTCAGCTGCTTCTTCCCTGTGCCCATGGTCCCTTCTGTCCGTCCCCCATGGTGTGAGTGGACAGACCCCCTGCAAGGGGGCAATAGGGCAGAGCAGACACAGAAACTTTGGAAAGGGTCCCTGGCAGCAAAATCCAAGGAAGGAAAGGCAAAAACCCTCCTCCAATAAATTCCACAGTCCATGCTGCCTTAAAAGCTTGTCGTGATTTAGGCTTTTGTTAAAATTCCACCTCTTGATCTTCAAAATTCTGGCTAATGATGGAAAAGAAAAATCCAAAACCACAGACCTCTACAGAGTTTTATATATTTTATAATAAAATAACTTTCTCATGACTTCCCTCATAATAATATTTTTAAGAAACCAGGAAGGCTGACTGGTGTTGTTGGAGTGCAGCTTTCTGCTTTAATGGGCTGCAGCTGAAACAGTTCAGAAGGCAGTGAGGGTTTGGAGCAGGGGCAGCCCCAGTTACCTTCACACCCCTGCCAAGCCCCTGGACCCGCAACAACTTTGGCTTGTCAGGTTGGGAGAATTTCTGCATATGAACTTTGCAAAGAATTATGCAGGGCTTGGCATTACAGTATTACACACTCGCCTGTTCTCAATCACTCACTGGAACTTATTTTGTAGTTAACCTCCATAAAGGACTGCACAACCGAGCAAAGGCCTGTCACACACACATTATTTAGAAGCCCTTATTATTATTTTATTGCCAGTCCTTGACAGCTGAGGAAAAGCCAAGCGCTTTAATCTTTCTTTCCCTTTAGTTTACAGTGTAAGAGCTGCATGTAAGATGGATTTGATTAATATGTAACAGAGATGCAATTCTCTGTAAAATGTGCTGTACTTTAGAACCCTGGAAAACAAACTGCATCACAATGGCTTAAATCTCAGTCCATTGTATTATATAGACATCATAAATAATAGAGAGCAGGCAGATATGGCTGCAGGCTTCATCTACATAACACATCTGAGCTCTCTATAATGTGTTCAACTTGTCACTTTTAGTACAGAAGAGAGGCAATAAAGCTAACAGCTGACTAAACCACATCAGCCTTGCTTCCACTTCCAGGGTGGTGAATGCTCATTAAGCAATCTTAGCTGTGACTTTTAAAATCCATAACTCTTACAAATGTAAAAAAGTTGCCACAAAAGATTAAGCGCAAAATACATGTCAAAGCATTAATTTTCTGCGTGTGGATTCCAACCACCGCAAACCTCAAATATTTCTTTCCCTTTTGTTTTATATGTGCTTTTGGTTAAAACAGATCTTCATAAAAAATATTTGTTTCCATCTGGGGCAGCAAATAACCTCTGTGATTGTAGGGAGTGAAGGAGAATTGTTTTTCATGCAGCCAGGACAGGCTGTACTTCTGCACCCCAGTAGGATTTTCACTTGGCAAGGATGTTGGCATGTCAGCTGGGAGATGGGGATGGAATAAGTCCCTGGGCAGAGTTCAAGTGTGGCATGACCCACAGCAAGGTGGTCCCTCCCAGGGGGGAGGATTAGAGCAGACCCTTGTGCTAGACAGGGCCAGAAGGACACTGAGGAGTCAGAGAAATGCTGGACTGGCAGGAGCTAAAGGCTGGGCACAAAGCACAGAGCCCAAGCCCAGAGCTTGGGATCCAAGCCCTTTATCGTAGGAAGTGGTCTAGGACTGAAGGCAGGGTCAGGAATGTGAGAGATGAAGGATAAATGAACATCCAAGTGCTGTTCTGGGCTGATGAGGTTTCGTGGGGCACCCATGGGAGAAGCTCCATGGCAGCACTCAGGGTGCAGGTGTTCTCCCCAGACTTGCTGTGTGCCCCAGAGGCTTTGTGCCTCTGCCAGCCCCTTTGGTACCAGCTGTCACATTGGCCCCAGTGGCTCCTGTGGATGCACACATTATCCTTGAAATACCCCAGAGGCTGTGTGGGGTGGTTGGGATGCCCAGGGCAGTGTCCCAGCACCACTGTTTGGAGATTGGCCAGGCATCTCCAGCAAAGTGCCTCCTTGTTCTCCAGCTACCTCCAAACCACCCTCAACTCCAGCTAGTGAAGGGGAAAAGCATGCAGAAGTAGGAATTTACATAATGTATGAGATAAATGTTTAGAAGAATGTTTGTTGTAGGCAAAAAAAAATTAAAAAATTAAAAAAGGTTATTAGCAAAAGGATGTGGCCTGAAGGGTCTTTGCTGGTGTCCAGTGGCCAAGAGGTGCTTTCCCAGGAGCCAGCACAGAGAAGGGGTTTTCCGGTGCTGGGGGTAACCAGGAAAGCCCTGGACTTGGTAGCCAGGGGCTCCCAAGGGTTTTGTCACAATCCAGTTGTGAGAAAAGCCCAGCTGGGGCTGAGAGGGCAGCCCTGCCCTTAACCCCAGCCTGGGGAGGGTTTATCAGGCAGTTAATCTCCAGGAAAGCTAAAGACTTTAAAGAGAGAAGTAAGTAATATATAGGCTTTGCTTTGGCTTTTTGCACAAAGGAATTTCATCTTGTGACAAAAAAAAATTTGCTTCCAATTATAAGGGAAACATTTCAAGGGCAAAAAATGCAACTTGGAAAGCGTAATCCCCCCTTGCACGTGGGTGGGTGCCAAGCTGTCCTATACAAAGGCTTTGTTTTTGTAGTGCTGAGACAAGTCTGGATTTAGAATGGAAAAGTTCTGAAAGGAGACACCCCTCCCCCGCTTTTACCCCTAATTTCCTACCAGATATGAAAAATGCTTTCTGCAATAGAAGCAGTGGTGTTGCATACAGTCTGGGGCAGAGGTCTGCGTGGAGCAAGCTGGCAGGGCTGTCAGAGGGAGTTGTTCCAGTTTCTCCAAGGAGCTGATGCAGCCTTTTGGCCACCCCCTTCCCACGTCTTCACTGTGGTCCCTTGTTAATCAGAGACAGGGGATTGCATGGGCACCTTGCAAAAGGAGGGAGCAGAACTGAACAGGCAGCTCTCTGTCTCATTAACACCCCTTCTCTGGCAATCATACCGGTTCAGTGTCTTATCTTTTACATCTTCAAGCAAAACATTAATACCTGAGGCTGATTATTCTTGAATTCTTCAAGTGTGCTGTAGTCCCCTCCTCCCCCCTAATGGCACCTGGGACTCTCAGAGGGTGTGATGCTGTCACACAAAAAGTCTTTAAGAATCTTTCACTCCAGGCTGACATCCCCACAGGATGCATTTTAGCAGTTTCAGAAGCTCTTCTTTCCCAGGGGGGTTATTAAATGTCTGTCGTGAGTATGGACTGGTATTCACAGCATTCATTTCAGATTTAAATCGGTTTGAAAGTTCTGTTTTAGGTGGTAAAGAAAATGCAATATTATTTAGAGGCTGTGGTCATGGGAGCAAAATTGGGAGTGATGTGACAGCTAGGAGCCCTCAAAGAATCAGAGGTGAGGAAAGGGAAAGGATTGTCCCAGCAGTGTCATTCTGCTACTGAGGAAAATGATAAAAATGCCATCCTGTGTGTCATTTCCACCTGGGCAGTATGCTGGAGAAGTGTTAAGGTATGGATCTGTTCTGGCCATGCAGCAGGGGAAGTAATAGGGCTGGACATCAGGTAGGTCACGTCTGTCTTTCATGCCTGACATAAAACCAGAAAATTCTCTGGGTTTTTTGGTAGCTAGAAGCAATTTCTTTTATTGGAACATAAATATAACCTTATTTTTTTTTCTTTATTTTCTACTCTATGTATGCTTATCGTGCCCCTGAGAGTGTTGAATGGGGCTTCCTGTACTTGAAGAGGGAGAGCGACTTTTTAGATGGGCTGACAGTGATGGGATAAAGGGGAATGGTTTTAAACTAAAAGAGGAGAGATTTAGATTCGATATTAGGGAGAAACTCATGACTCAGAGCAGGGTGAGGCCCTGGCGCAGGGTGCCCAGAGCAGCTGTGACTGCCCCATCCCTGGCAGAGTCCAAGGTCAGGTTGGACGGGCTTGGAGCAGCCTGGGATAGTGGAAGGTGTCCCTGCCAATAGTGTAGATGAGCTTTAAGTTCCCTTCCAACCCAAGCTATTCTGGAATTCTATGAAGGAGAATTGGTTTATTAGCTAGAAAGAAACTGGAGTACAAAAAAGATTGTAGAAGGAGGAGGTGGACAAAAAGCTGGAAAACACAGAACCAACAAGCTCTTCTGTAAAAGAGGTATTCATTCAAATTCTCCAGTTTCCTCAGGATATGTCTATATTTCAGTGCCTTGCCATATGTTGGAATGACAGCAAAGTTTACCCTTAATATTTTTCCAGGCACTTCAATGTTAAAATGATAGATAGACTTCACACATGCTCTCAACATGCAGTGTTGGTGTGAACGCGGAGGATAGAGAGGCTGAGCGAGTCTGTGAGGCCTTTTTTTCATTGCTGCTCTGTGCTTGAATTCTCATCTTCACCATCCACTCATCCCAGCGTGCACCAGTGAACACCAGTGCTGTGGAATCACAGAATCATGTAGGCTTAGGTTGGTTTGTGAGTTTGTTTCCTGGTTTTCCGCTCCTTGCCATAGGGATTAGATTTGAACTCACACCCACGGGGGTACAGAGAGCAGTGCCTTCTGAAACATGGCCACTTTGCTTGGCTTCCCTTTGGAGGCCATCCAGGAGGAGCCTGTTAGGAAGGGTCACCAAGGGAAAAACAAAGCCTGTTAGCTTTCCATGCACAGGGTAATTGATGTGTTAGGGCTGGTACAAGATCAGCCCAGCTGTAACATTTAAATAGCCTGTCTGCAGACCACTCGCACTGTTAGGACCTCAGAGGGGACACATGCCAAGGGGCTTTTCTGCTACAGCTCTGCAGGATGATCAGAATCAGCCATCCACAGTGCAGCCTGATACCTGCCTTTCCCTCCTCTTTATTACTATTGATCCAAAAGAGAAAATGTTTTAGCAATTCTGGACAGCTAATCAGTGTCATCTGATTCCCATCTCGGCGTGCTGCTGAAGGACAGCGTGTGGGAGCTGTCTGTGCTCTGCCTGCTGGGGCAGAAATAGAAGCCTTCGGTCTCCCAGGCTGTCAATCCAGCAGCTTTTCCTAAGCGCCAGCTTCCAACCTCACACGCAGCACTGCTGTTGGGAGGCAGAGTGGAACCAACTCCAGAGCATCCTTTGGATGAGAGTGTTGTCTCCTGGCTCCCTGGAGGCTCCTGGCAGAGCCACTTTTGCACTGGGCAGTGCAACAAACTGCCTGCAAATAAATAAAGTGACTCGCAAACAGCAGCAATGGGGGAAAAAATGGTGCGATAACATTTGTGAGTGAATAATGTCGCTGGGGCGAATGGCATCCGGCAGGAATCTTAGCTCAGCAGAGCTCCTGAACTCTTTACAGCACAGCCAGATGGCCTGGTGCAACAACAGCCTTTCAGAATTAATAACTGCTGCTCTGGAGGGAGCTTCATGCAGGAACTGTTTCGCATTTCGGCAGGAGTATTTTATTTTTTTTCTTGGTGCTTTCTGGCCGCTTTGCTCTGGTTGAGGTGTCAGAAGTGCTCAAAAGGGGGTTTAAAAAAAGGAAAGATTCTCCATCTCCTTTTCCACTTTCTTCTCGTCCTCCACTCCCTCTGTGCTGCCTTCCCTCTGCCTTTGGCTTCGAACGTTGCAGCTTTTAATCTAGAAATTATGGTAACTTGTATGTGCATTTTGAGAGTATATCATTGCTGCAGTTAATTAACAGTTATTAGCGTTAGCGTACTGTGCTGTATTATATGTCACAAATCATCGAGTCTCCCTGTGCAGTTACAGCAATTAAGAACTCCATCACACCTTCTGTATAGTCATTTGGTTCTCTTCCAGGTCTTTTCAAAACTGGAAATTGCTAATCAAATCATTTCTGCTCTGTGCCTCGGTATCGTTTATTCCATTCCTAATGATGTGCGACTTTTTTTTCCTTGGCCGTTAACAGAGGCATCCATGCGTCTAACCCATTTCACACCACCGTCATGCTTTGGAGAGGCGATAATGAACTTGCAGGAGGAAGTGGAGGCTTTGCTGCTTCTCCCCCCTGCTTCTGCTGCTGCTTCTTTTCCCCCCCGCTTCGGGTTTTTTTTTTTTTTTTTAAAGCCAATGTCTTTCCTGCTGTTGGGTGATTGAATTTTGAAACTGTAAAATGCATTGACAGACTGACAAACCCAAGTTGCCAGAGCTGGAGCTATCACAGTTTAGCTTCAATTCAGAGCTCAGTGAGATTCCTGCCTGATCAATTTGTCATCCCTCTAAATGGAAACTAATTACTTCCCAGGGAAAGATTGCAGGCAAATATCACCCTTTGCATCAGCAGCCTTCTGCAATGAGGTGGAAGCAAAGTCCAAAGGGTTTTAACTAACAGAGGAGAGCATGAACCGCTTCATCTCTTGCCCCTTTCCATGGCCTGTCAGGGAGAGTTTATTTTATTCATGCTGTCAGTAAAATTGCCTTCACATTTGCCTGGGTCGTATGTCAAGGGCATATTTCGCTTTCTAGGTCAGCTGCAAGGGAACGAACGTCATGATCCTGACAAGGATGTTTGATGTCATCTGAACACAAAGTTCTTTCTCTTATCCTGAGATTGATGATTCTGTACATGCTGAGGCCCGGGGCATCCTTCTGTGGGTTTTTGTGTCGGCTCTACTTTACTTGGAGTCTTCCAGCAGTGTCCAAGGGCACCACAGTGTTGGGTGGGCTTGGGAAAACTTTGTCACAGAGTCCCACTCCTGGACACAAATAGCTGTGGGTGTTGTGTGTTGGACAGGAGCCATCCTGTGAGCTCTTAGGAGCTGTGGAAGTCCAAGGGGTCATTACTGAGCCCTTGGGGACCTACTGACCACTCAGCAATCCCACCTCCATTTGCCAAATCACCATACCAAGGAAGCCAGACATCACCTTCTTGAGCCAGGTCCTCCATTCACTTTTCTTTATCTTGATATATTCTTCTGTAAAATATGTAACAGCATAATGAGACTCTCATGGCAAGATTTTCTGAGGATTATATTGTCTCAACAAAGTACACCTGGAAGGAGTGGGTGCATAGCAATAGCTGGTACCTGCTGCAGGCAGAAGGAGCTCATTCAGAAAGCAAAAACATCTCCTGTGGGGATGTGAGTGCCTCCCCTCTCATCTCCCCTAGCCTTGGCCACCTCCGTTAACAGCATTGGCCACCACAGCCTTGGCCTTCTGCTTTTGCTTCTCCAAATATTTCATAACTTTATCAGACAACATGACTGAATTTAAGACTGAATTTCCCCATTTCATTCTCTTTGTTTTACTTTATTTGCAGCTATGCAGCCATAAATATTGTAAAAGTAGAGTTTTGTAAGAAAAGCCTATTATAGAATGAAGTTTAACTGATGTGGTGAGCCTTCCTGTTGGTGAGGGATCAATTTTTTTGGAAGACAGATGTATGGAAAACTTCAAGTGCAAAAAGCTGACACTTGGCTTAAGCAATCTCAGTAGCAGAAAGCAGGTTCAGAAGATCGTCCTCCATCCCCATGCTCGTTCTTGTGCTGACTTTTCTCAGAGGCTTTTGGTCTGTTGCAGTAGGACTGTCCTTGTGTTGGAAGGAACGTACCCACATGTCCATATGATCCAGAGTGACAGGACACCATGGACTGAGGAGGGCCAGGAGATGCTCCACAGTGGGAGATGGCAGTGGCTCCCAAGGAGCTCTGTGTTGGGGCATGGTGGGGGATGTGAGGTCAGGGAGCAGTGGGATGGGGGGTCCCTGCTCAGTGACTTCTTCCCGTGCCTGTTGTACCCACACAAGCTCTGGTGCCCATGTGCTGTAGCACTGGGAGCTGTTTGGAACCTCCCTGTGTGTCCCCAGGGCCAGCTGGGGAGCTCCTATGGACATGCAAGTACAACAGAGCCATGGTCAGTGCCAAAGGTCTGAGCTGCAGATTCCTACAGATCATTCCAGTTGTAAGACATTAATTTGCCACTCTGCAGAAAGGTGTTAGCTCCTTCTGAGCATTGCTGAAATGGGGGTGGAATTTGAGTCAGCCTTGTCTGACAGTTTCCTCCTTAGGTTAATTCTTCGATATGTGAGATGTGAGAGGTCTGGGACTTGCATCCAGAAAGTGATTTGTGTCATATAAACAGCTGCAAGTGAAGAAAAAGAGGCTCTGCAAAATTACAAACTTCAAATGGATGGAGGTTACAGATGCCAGGAACCCTCTGCTGCTTTGGGGATGGGTTTGCTGGCACTGAGCTCATTTCTTGTCGTTTTTATTTCAGAAATGTAATGATGTGGAGGGCTGAAGCCTTGTCTGGTTTCCACTCTTTTCTCCTAATGAATTATCATTTTCTCCTAATGAATTATCAGTTGGACAAAACTTGTTTTTTTTTTGCTTTTTCTTTGTTTTCCCCTGGAAAGATCCTGTGTATCCCAGTGCAAGACTTGGGGTGGTGATCTGTAACCCTCCTCCAGCACACAGTGCCATGCTGAGGGGCAGTGACTTCAGCAGCAGCATGCTGCCACTAAAATGAGCACCAGGATCCACTGGTTTCTGTGAAATGCTGGATGTTTGAATTGTTTATGGGCTCTTGAAAAATTTCTGCTTTATCATAAGCTTCCAGTAGCTCTTTGCTTGACTGCCTTGCCTGACTCCTGCTCTTCAGGCTGTGCCTCAGGTGGGTTTTCTGTCCCAAAGCAGAGGGCAGTCACACCAGGGGGGAGCCTGGGGGCAGGAGATGCTCACTCAGAGGAACCTGTCCCACGTGGACATGCCTCAAGCTGGCAGCTCCTACCTGAAGTCACACATTCTCATGGTATTTCTCGTGACGTCATGAGGGAATGTGTCAGGTGAACAGTCAGGCCAGGTTCCACCTCTCCCTGCACATGTGCCATGCCTGGTGCCAGCTCCAGAAAAAAGAGACCAGGGGTAGTTTTCCCAAATCTTCTCCACGTTGGCCAAGTCATTTTCCAAAACGTGGATCTCCTTCCCAAAACCCTTCCTGGGTTTGGCTAGCCCAGCACAACCCATGCTGAGATAATTTTGGAAGGCCAAACCTGTAATTATGATAAACCCAATCCTCAGGAACAGTTGGGCTGGCATCTGCTTTTCCTCTGAAGCATCTCCATTTAGGAGCTTGGGAAGTACCTGAGTACTCTTGCTGCAGATGGACAATCCCTTGCAAATCTTTGTCTTAAAAATGAGGTACTGAGAAAATAAACAACAGAAACCTCTTAAGCCTTAATTTAAGACTAAGGTGTAAATTGAAAACAAGTCATTAAGACAATGCTGCCTTTATAAATGTTTGTGTTTCAGTTTGACTGACTTTGGTCTAGCTCAGGTCAAGTGGGAGCAAACTTCTGCTGAATGGGAATCAGCTGCTCTTTAGAAAAAAGAACTGTGTCCCCACAGCTTTTCCTGGCATTTTAAATCCCTTGAAGTCCCTTTAAATCCCTGCAGAGAGACCTGGATAAATTAGAGATGGGCAATCACCAACCATACGAACCTAACCAATGGCAAGTGCTGAATTCTGCACCTGGGGTGGGGGAGGAGAGGCTGGAGAGGACCTGCAGGAAGGGACCTGGGGGTCCAGGTCAATGGCCAGAGGGATCTGAGCCAGCAGTGCCCTGGGGCCAGCAGGGCCATCCCTGTCCTGGGGCTCCAGGCCCAGCAGGGCCAGCCAGGCCATGAGGGGATTGTCCTGCTCTGCTCCGGGCTGGGGCAGCCTCAGCTCCAGAGCTGGGGCAGGTTGGGCACCACAGTGTGAAAAGGACATTAAACCATCAGGGAGCACCCACAGGAGGGCACGAGGATGGGAAGGGTCTGGAAGGGAAGCTGTGTGAGGAGCAGCTGAGGGCACTGCAATGTTCAGCTGGAGGAGACTGAGGGGAGACTCATCACGGTTCCATCGTCCTCACGAGGGGCAGAGGAGGGGCAGACACTGATCTCTGCTCTGTGGGACAGGGACGGGACCTGGGGGAACAGCTGGGGCTGGGCCAGGGCAGGCTCAGGTTGGATTTCAGGAAAGGTTCTTCCCCCAGAGGGTGCTGGCACTGCCCAGGCTGCCCAGGGAATGGGCACAGCCCCGAGGCTGCCAGAGCTCCAGGAGCTCCAGGGATGCCCCAGCTGGGATTGTTGGGCTGTCTGGGCAGGGCCAGGGCTGGACTGGGTGATCCCAGTATGCCCCTTCCCACTCAGGATATTCTGCATTCTGTGAAATACAGCAGTTAACTGTAAGCTAAGTAATGTCACACAGCCACACCTGCTCCACGAGCCTCAGTTGCAGTGAGCTGCCTTTTGCCAAGCCATGAGCAGGACAGTCACTCCAGACTGGCTGGGCTTGCTTTTTACCAGCCTGAGCCACTTCCAGCAGTTCAGTTGCTGAAACTGAATGGTGCTTCAAAGAGGAGCCTGTTAATGAGCTGAGCAGCTTATGGTGTGTTCCTTGTAGCTCAGATATTTCTGCAGACACACAGGGATTTGGGACACCCAGTGTGACCTGACTGAAATGCAGGCTTGCTCTGAAAGCCCAGATGTAGCACAGCTGGATTGCTACAGCTGTACCTTTAGAGATGTGCACAATGAGCATTATTGCAACTCTGTGTGGGGTTGGGTTTTTTCCTCCTATTTCATGAAGTCTTTTATAAAAAACATGTATTCTCCTAAATCTACTTGGATTGGGTTTTAGAATCAGAGGATGGTTTGGGTCAGAAGGGACTGTAAAGATCAGCCTTTTCCACCCCCTGCCATGGCAGGGACACCCTCCACTACCCCAGGCTGCTCCAGCCCCATCCAGCCTGGCCTTGGGCACTTCCAGGGATCCAGGGACAGCCACAGCTGCTCTGGGCACCCTGTGCCAGGGCCTGCCCACCCTCACAGCCAAGGATTAGTCACATGGTTTGACCTATGAGCTTTAAAGTCCCTTCCAACCCAAGCTATTCTATGATTCTGTGCTTTGACATCCCCAAAGACTGGGGAGGTTTCTATTTCAGGTTTTGTATACAGCCCAAAACAGAAGGTAATTGCAGAAAGTTGAGATGTGACCGAGGTTTGATAGCCATTGATAAGAGCACTGTACTGCCATTATTGGTCATTTATGTACAGATATCATTCAGGTATCATTACTAAACACACCAAAAGGATTGATCAGTGTCCAGAAACACTTGCCAAGTTACCAGACAAAAAGAGGCAGCAGGAGGAAGGGAAGGGTGAACTGGTTTCTCCATTTCCACATCGGGGGGTCGTGTGTTGGGTGGATTTACCCCCAGCAGAAATTCCTCGCTGTGTGCTGGTGATTTAACCTCAGAAGAGCATTCTTCTTGGCTGTGTGCACTGCAGTGAAGAAATGTCCAGGGTGGTGTTGCTCACACTCCTGGGAGCTCCTGTGCTAAAGGAATGGAGGGCGGCTGTGGGCTCCAGTAGCCTTTGTAATGCTCCACTTCCAGGCTGCTCCTGCCATGGCACTGGGCTCCAGCCTGTGTTGTCATGCACCTGGCTGCCTTCAAGGAAGGTCTTGAGGTTTTTTTCCTTTCTTTCCCAAAAGACGAAGAAAACATCTGGTAATTTGAGCATTGGTCTTTGTGAGAGAGAGGAGCAACTCCCCCACTCACTGCGGTGTCACTGTTCTCTGTTTAGATACCATTAACTCATCCTTTGAAGGCAGTAGATGAAGTTGCCAACAACAATTAAAAAACAATTTTTTGAAAGTCTTGGGTTTCCCTGGCCCTTCTCAGACCAGGAAATGAGATTAAAATCAGTTGCTGAAAAGCCACTGTGTTTATTTGAATACAGCCGAGCATGGCAGCTCGGCCGCCTCATTAAAGGAGGCATTATGAGCAGCCTGGTGTTGTGTTCCCGGTTTGATAAAGAGCATTGTCTGACAGCAAGCTTGGTGCAGCTCCCACTCCATGCTCTGGCACATATTTTCTGCCTCAGTGGTTCCTCTCAGTAGGATAGCCAGCCTCTGCCTTTCTGTTTGACATTTTTGCTAATAATTACTTGAAAAATCATCCACTTCTATTTAAAAATTGCTACATGAAGTACTAGTCCGTCTTTGCATCATGACAGCAAGAGGCCAGTGAAGTAAGGGGTGTTCAGCCACATGAAGCTAACTTCATAAAGCATTGCCCAGGGTGCACTGCGGGATGACTGGAAATAATTAGCCTCTGGAGGTTGGAAACCTATGCCGTAAATCCCAGAGCTTGGAGTGAGGAGAGTTTTTTATCACTGTCCTTGACAGAAGAATTGTAACATCACGGCTTACTCTGTCTTTGACATAATAAACTCACAGTGGTGCTTTGCAGAATCCCGTGCTCACAGCCCCGTTTGCCTCTCCCCTGTCCCAGCCTTGTCCCATGGGTTACAGCTGGGCTGTAGAAGTTTCCTTTGGGCCTTAAACCATCACACAGACACGTAATAGCTTCCAGGTGTCTGGCTCCCAGCGAGAATCGGCCCTCTCGCAATGAGACACATTTCCACTGATGCAATCACTGCGACCTCAGAGAACAGCAGGATCTGAAGGTGAATGAGCTGCTCCGAGCCGTCCCCGCCGGCGCCGCGTGTGCTCAGGGATCCCTGCCCCGGGGTTCGCTCTCCAGCACGGACACAGAGCATCCCTGCCCCGGGGTTTGCTCTCCAGCAGGGACACAGAGCATCCCTGCCCCGGGGTTTGCTCTCCAGCACAGACACAGAGCATCCCTGCCCCGGGGTTTGCTCTCCAGCACTCAGCACAGAGCATCCCTGCCCCGGGGTTTGCTCTCCAGCACAGGCACAGAGCATCCCTGCCCCGGGGTTTGCTCTCCAGCACGGACACAGAGCATCCCTGCCCCGGGGTTTGCTCTCCAGCAGGGACACAGAGCATCCCTGCCCCGGGGTTTGTTCTCCAGCACGGACACAGAGCATTCCCAGCACTACTCTGGGAGCTGGGAGCACCCTGGGCATGGAGGCAGAAATTCAGAGTGGAAATGCCTGCCCAGATCCTCGGGTAAATTGTTGTGTATATCAGGAGTGTCTTGTAAATGATAATGAACAGATGCCTTGTACGTATTACACAATAAGCCACTTGAAGTTGTCACCAGTTGTTTATAGATGTTATTAATATCAATAATTTACCACTCATTTCCATATGAAACCACATTAGGCTTGTCTACACTGCATCCAGTTACCTGCAGAAGCTGCGAAGCCGTGGCAGCGTGCCCGAGCTAACACATCCTGCTGAGAAAATGCTGCCTTTGTTCAGGGCTGTGGGGAGGGACAGGGATGGGGGGAAGGAGCAGGGATGTGGGGAAAGACAGGGCTGTGGGGAAGGAGCAGGGCTGTGTGGAAGGAGCAGGGATGTGTGGAAGGGACAGGGATGTGTGGAAGGGACAGGACAGTGCAGAAGGACAGGGCTGTGGGGAAGGACAGGGCTGTGCAGAAGGGACAGGACTATGTGGAAGGACAGGGCTGTGGAGAAGGGACAGGGCTGTGCGGAAGGACAAGGCTGCTGCTGATGGCCTGTGTCCCCACACACAGCCCAGGGAGCTGCAGGAATTAGTCAGGCCCCTGCTCCAGGGACTGTTTTAAGGGATTTGCAGAGATGAATGCCTGCTCATCAAGGGGAGGTTGTTGGGTGGTGAAGGTACTCTTTGGGTCTGGAAGAGGAGGGTCAAAGCTCTGGGATCTGTCCTTTGCAGAAGACTTTAGAGGCACCAGGTCTGTCTTCTTAGGAAATAGGAAGAAAAGATGAATCATAACAATTTGCCCAAAGTTTACTCTCCTCTGTTTTAGGCAAAGTTGAAATCTTGGTGTTCTGCACACAAGAAAAACAAGAGTTAGATGAAAAGTGAGATTTTCTACAGCTTTAAGCACTGACCTGCATCTTCCCCCAAGAAATTTAAGGGGAATGTGCCAGATAATGGCTACAGGAGGCCAAATGTTTGTGAAATGAAGTTAAATGTTCCTTTCATTGTGTGTGCAGAGGGGGATCCCCAGTGAAGAGGTGACCCTGCAGGACTGGGAGTCACAGAACTGACCTCTGGTTCCAGGCATCCTGCCAGGGTGTCTGTGTGGCACAGAAGGATCTGGAGTAGCCTGAAGCCTGAAAGAGAGGTTCCCAAACCTTCAGGATTTGGGGGTGCTGAAGTCCCATCCTCAACGATCACTGCCTTTGAATCCAGTGTTGTGTAGTTTAATATGCTCTGTTGAGGCTGGGTACAATTATCAGTATTTTTCCAAGAAGCCTGGGGAGATTTTTTTTTTGTCAAAAGACAACGCAACAGAAGTTCCACGGTATGCAAAATACAGACCTTTGTATTTCCAGTGAAATATTTAGATAGGAATCATTACTGAGTCCTTTTACAGCAACCTTGCCAGAGAAAGAGAGAGAGAGGGCTGGGAAAGAAAACACAAAGGAGGTAATAATATCTGATTAGCCAAGCAGCTGAAGACCTGATGGGGATTGTGAAGCCTTTCCAGGCATCATGACTTTCCATGTGAGTGACATTCCGCAGCGGGAAGCAGCCACCAGCGAGGAGCTGCTCCTGAATGTTCCCCTCAGGACTTGTCGTTTCTCGGTGACCTTGCAGTACCCTTTGCTGGGGCTGTGTGTCCCAGGAATTCGGGCCCTTGGCTCCAGGGTGGTGCCGACAGCCCCGCCGGGGCCAGGCCCTGCCTGGGGCGCTCGGTGGCCGTGCGGTGGGGGCAGATATTTCACAGCTGTCCTCTGGCACTCCGTGTCTTTTCAAGGCTGACCCTGGTGCAGTGACCTGGACAATGCCTGCCATGTATTCTGTGAATTACTGGAGCTGTATTTTCTGGATGCAGTGCCCAGTGGAACATTGTGCCTCTCGTTTCCACCAGATCAATTCCGGCATTTGGGGGGAATTACTTATATTTTAAAGCTCTATGCCAGAGAGAAGACTCTATCCCTTTATTTTATAGGATTTTTGAGACATAACCAAAAGTGTTGAGCAGCCTTAGGAACTCTGGTTCTGTCACTGGAGGAGGCTTGTCCATATCTTGTTGACTATAGCTTTTTTCTTGTTCAATTTCCTTGGGGTTCTGGTATTCACTCACAGGTGTCATAGACATTTCTTTTATGAAAAATCCTCTTTCAGGATTTTTCCTGCTGAAGCTGAGAAGTTCAGCAACAATACATAAACAACAGGTTATCTGCTGCTGTGGAATGCAACAGGCCTGCCTGGATTGGCCCAGCTTAGATGTTTAGAGATAATGGCCAATCCAGGACTGAGCTCTCTGGGAGACAGTCAGAGAGAGCTCCTTTGTTATCATTCTTTATTTTCTATTCTTAGGTAGCTAGCAGCTTGTGGAACCTTTCCTTTCTTTTCTTTTTAGTATAGTATAGTATATGTATATAACATAAAATAATAAATCTAGCCTTCTGTAACAGAGTCAAAGATCTCGTCTCTTCCTTCACCCAAGAACCCTTGTGACCAACAGTCACACACAGGTACCTTTCTTTTTCTCCTCCTCAAGGTTGCATTCAGGTGTGAGGGTTGTTTTTCTTTCCTTAGAGCATCACCACACCAACAGCTGGGACACCAAGCTGCAATTTGGTCCTTCCTCAAATCTGTGGGATAGTTCTTTAACTGGAAGAGGGACAAGGCAACACTGCTTTGCCAAGGCTGGGCCAGCAAAGATGTTCTCCACAGTAATTAGCATATTCCCTTTTTTAGTGATGTGCTCCTTCTTCAAAAACAGCTTCTCATGTCACTAATAAAGCCATCTTAGATTTAAGCAAAGAGGATTCCAGCTGAATCCTGTAGGAAATCAGCTCTTTCAGGAGAGAAAAATCAGAGAGTTGTCCTTGCTGAGTACTTAGACCTGGAAAAGTGAACATGAACTTGATGTTGATGAAAGTGAGATTACATTCTAGCTGCTCTTTACTTACTTTCATTTCTAATATCAGTGGATATCATAGATTTAAACTTTCAGATTTCACAGTTGCAGGTAGGATCTAGTTTAGAGCATAGCATACAATATGTGAGCTGTAAGAAATAGGGCTCCAGCTTCCTGCAGCTGGAGGAATTGGCTGTACCAACTTAATCTGAGTCCACCTCCCACAGAGAGGATGTAGGAATGAAATGAAAAGTATATGTAAAGTTTTGTGTATTTATTACTTTTTAAAAACACTTTTCATGGGTAAAATCTCTCTTTAATGATGCATTCAAACTGTGGTGCTGAGAAGTATTGCATAGCTAATGCATTGGTTTGTTTTTGTTTATTCTGCAGAAATGATGGAATTTCATTTTTTAGCAAAATTACCAGGGCTCCTTTATTATTCACAGGGTTTTAAACCCATGACAGGGGAATGCTAAGTCCTCAAGGATTTTAATACCAGCTTCTCTGCGAATCTAAACTGGTTTTCCAGCCCACGACTTGGTGGGCCACAGGGGTTTTTCCTGGAGTGTAATACGCATTTAAAGCTTCTTATGGATGGCTACGTCTGCAAATAAGCTCAGAAAGGAGAAGAGAGAATGCATTGTGTTATCTGGGGCTGAGCAGGGAGAGATTATCACAGGAGAGAGCTGAACAAGAGGTGTGACAGCTGAGCAGGCAGGGTGCTGACTCCAGGTACCACAGACATGGCAGTTCTGCAGGATCACTCCAGCCTTCACTCATCATTAGGAGTGAGGACACTTCTGCCTCCCTGGCTGCCTTTTTATGAATTGCAAAGAAGGAAAATGTCAAGTAGTAAAAACTGTGTGTATTTAATTCCTGAGTAATGTTGGGGTTTATTTTGTTTGCCCTTTCATTTCTCCTCTGAATGCTTTTAGGAAATAAATGCAGTGCATTAGCTGGATTCAGCTGGGCAATGAATGTCTCAGTGTGTGTAATGTACAGCTCTGAGACAGAGATGTTGTTTTAGACACCCAGCATCCAAGTTCATAGCAAAGGCTCTTAGGCAATGCAATAATATAAAAAAGCAACACTGGAATTTCTCAATTATACATTTTTAAGGAAACTTACAGACTTCCAGTTTATATGCAAGGCTCTCATGAGGGGAGTTTGGGTTTCCACCTCCTTTCCAAGCTCATATGCCACGTAGCTTTCCTGAGCTCACCTGATTTCCACATTTGGTCTAAAATTAAGGAAGTCAAAACCTGTCATTACATGATTTGAGTTCCCTCATTAGTCACTAAGACAAGCTGGTGGATGGCAAGTGTCCTTAGTGCCAGCAGGTCCCACATCATGGCCATGCACAGCCCCACGTGCTGGAGTGTCTTGGAATGCTGCTGTAGTTCTTGTGTACAATATTTATACTTTATTTAAAACTAGGGCAGTAGGAATGATTTAGTGAAATCCACTGCTTTTGGAAGCTGCTGCCATGCTGGAGTACGTGCTTGAAACTTTCTAAAAATATTTGCACATGCATATATTTAAATAAGGATGGATTTGTGACCTAGTAGAGTTGAAGTGGTGTGTGCCATTGCCAGGCAGGGCTCCCATGGCTTCTCCAGCCTTTCTGGGGCCCTTCCAGCCCCCCTGGACCACAGTGGAGGGAAGGGAATACCTCAGGGGTGTGATAGGATGTGGGACAGCAGCCAGCTTGTCCAGGAGCCCTGGAGCTCCCCTGGCACTTTGTGAAGCCAAATTCCCAACACTTCCATGATGTCCGTGCTGGGCCATGGCTGTGCAGTGTGCAGGGGTGGATGGCACAGGGCTTGTGTGTGTGTGTGTGTGTGTGTGTGTGTGTGTGTGTGTGTGTGTGTGTGTGTGACAGGAGCTGCTGTGGCACAGGGAAGCTCTTGGACAAGAGCAGCTGTGCTGTCCACTGTTTCAAACCTGTCTCTAGACCAAGTCACCCTCATCAATGCAAATGTGGCCAGTTAAACAGTAGGCATGGTGGCACAAATACTTTATATTTCATATTAAGTCTTTTAAATTCACACCTATTTTTAAATTCTTTTCTTTTAAAGGGTCACCATTGTCTAGTGTGCTGTAGGGATGAATGACAGGAACAGTCAACTCAATAGACTTGGATATTTAAGGCACCTGGGAGGTGGGTGTGAGGCAAGGCAATGTGACACTGATGTATTCCCTGAAATGTGGCTTAGGGAGAGGAACCTGGCTTCGAGGACAAATCCCACACTTGGAATGTTTCTTTCCTCTCTGTGGCTGACTCTGGTGAGCTGCAAGGCCTCATCAGCCCTGCCAACAAGCCCAGGAACAGAGGCATTGGGCTGCTGCAGCTCTGGGGGACACAGGGCTGACCTCAGCATGTCCTGGCCATGTGGGACGGGCATCCTGGCACTACCAAGGATTGTAATTGTCTGACACCAGCAGTGTAGAAAAAATGGGGTGAACGATTACTAATGAGAAAGATTTCATTTCACATGAGCTTCAGACAGGTGAGGAGTTGGGCTCTGTTGTCATTAGTGACACATTTGAGGAGGCTGATTGTGCCTGGTGTGTCCAAAACCTGAGTTATTGTTCTGTGAGTGACTCTGGCCTGATCTCACCAGATCCTTGGATGTGCTGAGCTTTCTTCATTTCCATGACTCCAAGAGCACAGTGTGGGACTTGCATACTCTCCAAGGAGGTCCAAGCAGCAATTTAGGGCTGCTGTATCTGTAGCCTGGTCAAAAGCAAGATGTGTTCAAAAGCCCAGGAGTAATGCCAGTATTGTGGTGCTTTTGCCCTAGGCAGGTGCACAGAGAATGAGAAGTTTCTTGCTGAGTGTTTATTCCCCCAAGCAGGATTTTGCAGATGTGGGTAAACTGAATCCCTTCTTTCATCTGCTTAAAAGACCTATAAAAGAGCTGTCTGGTGTTTTACAGAATTGCAGTGTAATTCCAAATCTGCTGCAGACATGCTGCATCCTCTCAGAAGAGTTTTATCTGGTGGTTTAATGTTGGTTTTTACCCAAGTGTGATTTATTTATAGAATCAGAGTCACAGGAGGGTTTGAGTTGGAAGGGACTGTAAGCTCATCCCATTCCATGCCCTCCATGGGCAGGGACACCTCCCACTGCCCCAGGCTGCTCCCAGCCCTGTCCAGCCTGGCCTTGGGCACTGCCAGGGATCCAGGGGCAGCCCCAGCTGCTCTGGGCACCCTGTGCCAGGGCCTGCCCACCCTGCCAGGGAACAATTCCTAATTCCCAATATCCCATCCAGCCCTGCCCTCTGGCAGTGGGAAACCATCCCCTCTTGTCCTGTCCCTCCATCCCTTGTCCCCAGTCCCTCTCCAGCTCTCCTGGAGCCCCTTCAGACCCTGGAAGGGCTCTGAGCTCTCCCTGGAGCCTTCTCCAGGTGAGCACCCCCAGCTCTCCCAGCCTGGCTCCAGAGCAAAGGGGCTCCAGCCCTAGAGCATCTCCATGGCCTCCTCTGACACCTATTTGATGCATATCCAAGTTTATAATGGCATTCACATACACACACAGATGAATAGCAACAAGACCTAAAGGCACAGAGCAAATCCAACTCCAGCTCAGCCTGCTGGAAATTGTTGAACTTTTATAGAAAATCAGTCACAGCTCTGCAATTTCATGCTTTATCATTTTTGTTACATGTATGAGGGAAATTATAAACCTTGTAATTTCTCTCTTACTATATAAAAAGCTTTAGATAACATCAAGATATGGAAGTAATACAAAGTAAGATGCCTTGATACATTAATGAACAAGATCTAAAATAGACACTGTTCACCTCAATGACATGGAAAGGAGAAGAGAAGAATTCAGCTCTGAATGGGAGGATTAAAAAACCTGGGTGAGGGGAGAAAAATAGTATAAGGAAGAGGCTTGGAAAAGAGGCTTGGAAATGTAAGGCAAAGCAAAATATGCTTCAAATATACGACTTTATATTTCTTATCTTATTTTAAAAAATGTAACAATTGGTAGGTGGTTTGTGACAGGGGGGTTCCTGCCTTCAGACACCTGCAGAACTGTGTGCCAGGGCTGAGGTCTGACCCCATCTGTGTGTTCCTGTCCCCACTGCCACCACCACCAGCATGTCCCACCAGCCAAACCCCAGCCCTGTTCCTGTATCCATCTCATCAAAAAAAAAAAAGGGTTTATTTTTCAAACCCTCCTATTGGAGATCTAAGCCTCATACAGGAATATTTACATGTGTGGAATATGTGCCTGGAGCAGTTCTGTGCTGTTCTGTCCTTCTGGAGCCATGCCCATGGTGATGCTCCAGAGGCTTTGGCTGCTGCAGGGTGGGATGTGCCTTCCCTGGCTGTGTGTTCTGATCTGTCCCTCCCTTCAAAAAATGTGAGTCCAGAATTTGAAAACCAGGCTTTTAAAACTGGCAACTAATTCAGTTTCATCTGCCTAAATTAAACCACCAGATCAAAGTCATTGAGCAAATAAGGACATATATTTGATTCTTTAAGATATGGATTATCTGTTATCAATCTTTAAAGTACAGTGGTGTTTTGGTCTTTTCCAGTGTTAATGATCCTGTGACTCTGTGTTTTGCCTGCTTTATGTGCAAGATTTTCTGTGCTTAAATTCAGCCTGTGAGTTTCTAGCACAAGGCCTGTAGATTAATTTCAACTGCATTTTTTTCAAAAGTAATGTGTAAACTTTACCTGTGGTAATTCATTAGCTCAAACTCTCCCTTTCACTAGCTAAGTTTCCCTTTCCAGTCACGTTTTAAAGATGTACTATTTATTATATCACATATATATTATAATCACAAAATAATTGACCCTGTTTGTAGTTCTGGTTCTTTCTGACTGCTGTTCCCTCTGATGGGCTAAGCAAAGAGATGCTTCTTCCCAGAACACCAAATTATTGGAGTGGGCAGCATAAACTGTGTGTTAGCACATGTGGGAAGCTAGGATGAGGGAGAAGGAAAAATATTTTCAAATACCTGCAGCCTACAGGAAAGAGGGAGAGGGACTTTTTACAGTGATAACACAAAGTGGAATGGCTTTAAACTGAAGAAGGAGAGGTTTGAATTGGATATTAGGAAGAAATTGTTTCATGTGAGGGTGGACAGGCCCTGGCACAGGGTACCCAGAGCAGCTGTGGCTGACCCTGGATCCCTGGCAGTGCCCAAGGCCAGGCTGGACATTGGGGTTTGGAGCAGCCTGGGGCAGTGGAAGGTGTCCCTGTCCAGGGCAGGGGTGGCACTGGGGGGGTTTGAGGTCCCTTCCAGCCTTCCAAAATCTTAGGGATGGTGGAAATGCAGGAGAAGAGAAAAAGCAAAGAGAGTTTTTAATTAATTAGCTTTAGCCCTGTGGGTCTAAGCTGATAGCAAAGCTGAGGGTACATCCCTGGGATGTACCAAATCCTCAGGTGCCCAGTTCTCCTCCTCTGCAGAGCTGGGAGCTGTACACGCAGCAAAGCCTGTTCTGTGAAGGCTCCACTGCCAAAAATAAACCTCATTGGGATTCCTGAGATGGCTGCTGTCAAGGAAAGTCAAATTTGGAGCTTTAAGCATGTGAACAGTGTCATTTTAAAAAGTCTGTTCAGCAAGGAGATAAACAGGGATTAGCCTCACAAGCTGCTCTAAGTCCCCACATGCAGGGAGGGGCAGAGCTGGGGCAGGTGGGGCTGGGCTGTGTCCACTTGGCCAAATCCCAGAGGAGCTCCTGGGGCAGCAGGAGAGGACACAGGCCCAGGCAGGCCCCCCCTGGCAATGTGCAGGGCTCTGGCTGTCCTGGTGGATGGACCCTCCCCAGAGGCCCCCTGAGCCATTTCCCCAGTGTGGCTGTGCTGAGTTTCTGCGGGCAGAGTGGGAAGGAAAGCTGTGTTGGGCTGGGATGAGCATCTTCAGCCCAGGGGCTGTGCCATAGCCATGGTACTGATTGGTGCACCCTGAGAGCTAGGAACTACCTGGGGTCTGTTACACCAGCTGAAAAGGCAAAACCAAACCAGCCAACCCAGAAAACGACCATGTAATTTATCTTTGCCAGAACAACCTTACTCTTTACAATTCTATCACCTGAAAAACTCCCTCTCTTCATAGGTACTTTGTCTTACTGACAATGCAGGTTCCTCTCTATGGTAATTCCTTCCATCATGTTTTCCTCCATGTTTGCTTTGTGGATGCAAACCATAAGATTTTGGTGTAGTTCTTGGATAAATTGTTGGAACCCGAAGGAGCTCTCTGAAAATGCTTCAACAGAGATACTAAATCAGCAGCAGCCTCTTGCCACTGCAAAGAATTGCCAGGTACATCCTGAAAGCAGTTCCTTCCTCTTGTACAGTTCCAGCAACATCATTAAGAAAAAAATCTTGTCCTTTGTACTTCCTCCCCCCTTCATACATGCACATATCTTGTAGTAAATTCATTTTTCAGTCTTGACTTTGTGCAAACACAATGTTGTGCTGCGAGCATTAAAAGGCAATTTAGTACTCAAAGGATTAAAAGCTCATGTTAAATTGAAGACTACACTTGGCATAAACATTAAAAATTGACAGAACACCCTACACATTAACTGCACCAGGGCTCCATAATTAGCATTTAAAAGTAAAACATCATTTCCTTACTGTTTCCTACTTACTCATTTATAATGCATTTATTATAATTCAGATGTGAATATGAGACTTTCCACTATTGTCAGTTAGTAAATAAATAAAAAACCCCTACTCCTGTTGGAAACAGGGGCCTGCACACAAGGACTGGGGGATGAATGGTTTGTTAATCCAAATCTCAAACGCCTGATGAATCAGCAGTGACTAACTAACCTCATTCCAGGCCTAATTCTCTTCCTGAGCATCCATGGAGAAAGCTCGGGCTCAGCAGCACCAGCTTCCACTGGCACCAGCACAGGGAACATGGGATAAACTCCACTTCTTGGGATTTGGATGTATTGTGTTGGGTCTAGTGCTGTGCAATGTGGGAAAATAGATATATGGTTCATCCTGTAATGTGGAAAATTCAGTGCAGATTGAAATTTGAATGCAAAAGGAAAAGAATGAGGAAGCCAATCTCATTAGGGAAGTGGAAAAGAGGGACTATCAGACATTAAAGGGATAGCACTTTGTGACTTGTGTTATTTTGGGATGAGATGGTGTTTTGTTCATCGATACTAGTCCAGAACTTTTTTGCCCTTTTGGGGTTTTTGGAAGGTGAGGTGGCCAAGTGCTGGGTTCCACTGTACTTCTGTGCTTGATTTAAATCATGCCCCATCTCTGGCTGACCTGGCACTGCCTGTGGAACACCTGGCCTGAGGCTTTCTTCTCATCCCACATCCCCTGAACCACTTTCCTGTACTTCCCACAAATCTATCTGGCTTCAGCCAAACCTTCTCTTCCATAGCTCTAGACTCACTGGAAGAATTTCAATTAGGCTGTTTAAATCAGCCTGGGTACTGTTTGGTCAAGGTCCCAGTTTGCCAGAGGAAGTCTCCACCTGCTGACCTGGCTCAGTGGGCAGAGGTTCTCCCTCTCCAGCCCAAGGGAGATCTCTGCTCTGCTGTTCACAGCAGCCACCCTCAGCTGGGTTTGGCTTTCCCTGGTGCTGCAGATCAGGTCAAACCCTGCCCCAAATCCTGGCTTTGCAGATGCCCCACGTTCAAAGCCGTGAGGAGGGGGCTGGCCACACCACTTCTGTGAAACCCTCCCCTGCCAGCTCACCTCCAGAAACGTGGCAACATGCAAATAATCCTGCAGAAGCCTCAGCATCGCCTCTGCACGGCCTGCTGACATGATGAATCTCTTTTTGTTCCTGCTCTGAAGCCTCACATCATCTCCACGTCCTCCGGGGTCGCTGCTGTGTGCAAGACAAGAGCACGTTTTGTTCAGGCCCTGTGAAATGCAATTAGAAGCCCCTCCAGAGCCAGCAGGAGCTGAAGTTAAAAGGAGAGAGAGGGGAAGAAAGGGACCTCCCCGCTGGCCAGCAGTGTGCTGGCTTTGAAGTCCTGGGCCATCTTTTGTGTCCCCGCTCCGAGGGCCTTTAATCAGGACCTTTGCCTTGTCATTCGGGGGGGACAAACCCCACACAGTTGGTGGGGCTGTCCCTGTGTGTGCCAGGAAGAAAAGTCTTTGTCAGAAATTTCCACTGACCCAAGCACTTTGTTTCTTTGTCTCTCCCAGACGACGTTTGAACTAAAAAGAAGACCAAAACTCTTGTCTGTGCTAACAGTATTTTAATGGGGGGCCCCGGTGACTTCTCGGAGCCTCCCTGCCAGGCCCAAGGCGGACACCAGGCCTTTGGTCTGAGGTCCTCTTAAAATAAAACCAGCTCAGGCAGCTTTTTATAACCTTCTTCTCTGTCTGTGTCCTGGGTGATACAAAGAGCCCCACACCATAATATTGCAACGTGCTGCTAAGGAAAAATACTTCATTCTCATATTATGTAATGTTGTATAGACAGAATCTGGAATGGTGAACAATCTTATTTTTTGTTGTTCGCACAGCAGCGAGTCACAGATCGGCTAAAACTCCCCAAATAAATGGCCATAACCCCAAGCATGAGGCACATTCTATCAATCTGACAGAGCTGGAGGCACTAAGGTGGCCAGCCCCGTGTCCCACCCCAGTGATGGACGGCACAGCCCCAGGGCAGCTGAGCTGCTGCAGCTGAGATGACACAGGGCTGAGTAGGAATGATCTATTCTCTGTTTGCTGTAGCACTTTAGAGATGAACAAAATGGTCCACTGAAATGCTGACAATGATACTAAAATTCAGGTTGCCAGTGTTTTACTCATGAAGAATCTATTTGAGCTACTTTTTAAAGAGATTTTTATGTATCTGTTGCAGTCTCACTTTTCTATTGAAATATGTACACCCGGACTCATAACTATGACTTTTACTCCTCAGGAAGAGGCATAAAATAGTACTCAGTGCTTTTTAAATGATATAAAATATTTCTAAAATAACTCTTCCTTCCCAGTTAAACATTATCTCCTTACCTATTTTCCCCTTCGCTTTTTGATATGCTGCAGCTTTTTTCCTACCTTAAATCAGTTCCACTGTAGAAAAAGTAAACTCCTGAAAAAGGAGGGGGGAATGAGAAAGTTTTATAGGAACAAATAGATTAATAACTAATGGTGATGAGATCTGGCAGCCTTTCTTACAGGTGTGTGTGGAGAAGAACATCACTGTATTATCAAAGCAGGTTAAAGTTTTATCACAGCTCTCGTGTGTTTTATTAGATTCTCAGAGCACACCTCCTCCAGTAATGCCTGGAATAATCCAGGCTGATCCCATAGATCAGCTGATTAACTGAACCTCAGCAACAATAGCTCGGCTTTGGTGTTATTTTTACTCTTTCAGCTTCCTCTTCATGACCTCCCCGTCATTCATTTGGGTTTATTTTGTGTTTGTCCCTTCCTTCTTGTAGGGTCGAACAGTGATTTTGAAGCAAAGGCCAAGCCTTCATCCCTGCAGATCCTGCAGGTGTTTTATCTCATGGATGGAACGTTACCTTAGAGCAGGAACAACCCTGCCCGCTCCTGCTAACGCAGGAACAACACCACAGAGATATGTGCAACTGTAATTACACATCTGAGACGTTAATTACTGATAGAGAGACTCCCCAGTTCACCTGTGCCTCAGCCGTGCTGCCTTTCACCAGCTTACCTGTGTGTTTCTGGCTGGTTTTGCTCCCTCAGTAACCGAGCCTTGCAAAGGCTCTGTCCCTCATCCAGCCTAATTTATACAATGGTGCTGAAGTCTGAATGCCAGAGCAGCCCCATTAGCTTCAAAAGAACTTATTTTTGTTAAAAGTTAAGCAGATATTTAAGTGCTTTGCTAGCTTAGGGTCAAAGTGTTCAGCACCTCGTTGGACTGTGTCTTACCTACCTCCTCATTAAAGATACATCAGACCAGTTGGCTTGTCTTTATCAAGCAGAGAGGTGCAGCCAATTGACTTTATGTGACAACTAAAAGTGAAGGAGATCAAGGAAGCTTGAGAGACAAAGAAGTTAGGTTTTGTTGGAATCTTAAATGAAAGAAAAATAGCGTTTGGCCGGCTGCTGAAAATTGTTTCTGACTGAAAATTGTGTCAAAAGGATTTTATTTTCCAAGGACTTTTGACCAGGATTCTTGGAGAGATTTGGATTTGTGGAGGTTGGATTGGGCAAAATTGACCTGCTTATTTTATTGCTGCCTTTTTTGTGGTGAGTGTGGTGGCCTTGCTCAGAGCTTTGAGTGCAGACTCATGCAATCCAAGGTGAGGATGCACAGAAGAATTGGGAACCTCAGTGTGTTAGTGAGGCTCTTGCATCATTTTTACAAGGGATTAGAAACAGCAAAGTGCCTGGTGGGTTTAATACTGAGTGTAACTAGGCAGGCAATTTACAGGAGATCAGCTCTATGGCCTGAGTCATCTCCAGTGATGACCAGGGAGGGATTTTCTCCTTTAGCCACAGCATTAGCTTGATAGTTCTCACGATACAAATTATAAGGTCATTTGCATTTATATTTCTGCTAATGATTATATGAAGAAATAATTTGTTTTCAGCACAACACTGTGCCTGTGCTTTCCCTCATGCTGTAAGGTCAGCACCTGTGTGTGATGGACCCGTGGGTTCCACAGCAGGAAGCTGTGAGGTCCTGGATGGGGTTCTGCTCCCACCAGAGGGTCAAACAGTGGAGGAAACTGGGCAGCCTTCAGTTTTTGGCACTACCTGCACTGGCCTTGATGGATGTTCCTCCTCTGGGGAGTGGGAAGCAGCCATATCCTCTGTCTCCTGTTGACTGTCCTGCCTCTTGGGCTGCAGGGACCCTCTCCTCCCCTCTGCCTGTGCTGTTCCTCATGCCATGAGACACCTATCAAAAGCTTTTTCAAGCAGTGGAATGAGTAGGTGCAGGGAGATGTGCCAGCACCAGGAGCTCGTGGATTCCCAGGATGATGGCCAAGGTGTGTTTCCTGAGAGGGGAACAGAGACATCCCTCAGGTGATAATGGCCCCTGCTGCAGGGGCAGAGCTGGGGTCCCCTGAGGACAGCTGCATTTTGGGCTGATTTTAGGCAATGTTCTCTTACTTGATCCCCATATCAGCAGCCCTTGTGAAATGAGAAGTCCCTCCTTCCCTGAGCCAGAGGTTTGCACAGGGAACTGCCCAGATTCCTCCCATCACTTTTCCCCAGAGGAGGGGACTTGTCCTTCCTACGCCTTCTTTTCTACATCCCGAAGCTGAGATACAACCAGAAATTTCTTTTTTTAAAAAAAACCCAGCAGAAATCTAAACTGTGCAGGGTCAGGTTTACATTTTCCCTTCTAAGGCCCATCAGCAGTAGATGGGTGTTTCTAGCAGCCCCAGCTATCAAAGTGTTCTGCAAGGAAATATCCCTGGTGTTAATTTCAGGCTCAATGAACTCCAGCATATATTTGTGATTTTCCCCGTTCTGATGACATCAGGGTGGAAACACGAGGCTGGGGACTCGGTGACAGCAGGCAGCTTTCCTGCCACTGCTCATTTACTGCCTTTTTGAGAGCCAGATCCTAAACACTCGAGTATTAACATGATTTCAGCTCTTAAGTAAAACTAAAGCAGTCTTTTCATCTTCCCATTGAGTGACGAGCTCCTTAAGTAGATCACAAGCTTTCTGCTGCTTTGTCTGAGTGAGGAGAAAAACTTTAATTGTTCCCATCTTCTAGTGCAGGTATTGATTAATTAAATGTATTAGCAAAGATCTTGGCCTACTTTTTTGCACCATCAAACAAGTACTTAATGACTATATTACTATGAAAATGGCATTGCTTTAAAGCATTGCATTGGAGCCCCTTTGTACTTTGCTTTCATTTCTTTTTCTTTTTTTTTTTCCTTATCCCATTATGAACAATAAAGTTTCTCCTGTTAATATAACACAGAGGAAGGGAAGGGAGGTGAAGAGGAGATCTCAGCCGAGGGATTCCATCTGGACCAGGCTGGAGCTGTGGCATTGGGATGTCCCTAGGCAGGAGGATGTGCTGCCCGCTGGGGAGGCTCTCTGCAAGTGCAGGCAGGTCAGGGAGCAAATGTTAGATGGTAAATCTGTATAATTTACTCTAATTTAGCATTTGGTGGGTAGAAATATGAATATGACTCACATGCTAAGAGGGAGAAGGCAGGTTTATGAGGAGCAGAACTAATAGGTCTGTGTGAGATAAAGAACACTGCCTCCCACCTCACTTAATCTCTTTCTTCCTTTGGGTCCCATTTGTAGAATCTCATTTATTTGCACTTCTATACCTACCTGTAGGTCTGCCTCCTTCCATCTCACAGCCCTGTGCTCACCAATGTGTATCAGAGAATTCCAGAATGGTTTGGGTTGGAAGGGAGCTTAAAGCCAACCCAGTGCCACCCCTGCCATGGCAGGGACACCTCCCACTGTCCCAGGCTGCTCCCAGCCCTGTCCAGCCTGGCCTTGGGCACTGCCAGGGATCCAGGGGCAGCCACAGCTGCTCTGGGCATCCATTCACCCCCTCACCACCTTCACAGGGAAGAATTTCTTCTAATTTCCTGTCTAAATCTACCCTCTTCCAGTAAAGCATCCCCTTAGCACATCCTACGTCCTGCACAAAGGTTCTGTATTTTGCACACTTGCTGAATGGCAAATCCCCATCAATCTGCCCCAATTCACACCCAGTGTCAGGGCTCCATAATGCCATCAGGTTTGAAATGCATCTTCTCCTATTCTATCCAGGAGTTCTTGGAAATCCTACCTTTTCCTGGCCTCCAAGTGCACCTGGAGTTGGTGTTGCTCAGCCTCTCCAGTTTGCACCTTGCCAGGCTGTGAGGTTGCATGAAATGCTTTCATTTTACAGCACTCTGAGCATTTGTACAAAGTTGTTAAGATCTGACACCAATTTGATGCTTTCAGTCTTGATGCTTTTATCCCCCCTGTCTTTGCCTGTACCTGCCAACATGTGCCAGCCAGGCCAGCAACCAAAGCCAGGCAGGGCTTCACTGCCTGCAATGACAAAGCATTTCTTGCTGCAAAAAAAGTGTTATTGCAGAACACTTCATAAACTGTAAATTTGGAATTAAGGCTTACCATTTTATAGTACCAGCATTGGGAAGTCCCATGTCTATAACTAAAATATGTGCCATGGTGACAGTAACACTTGGGTTTTATGCAATGCTGAAAGTTGAGGCGCAGAGAAATGAAATGAGAGCCCAACTGCCTTCAGCACCAGGGGAAACCTGAAAATACACCCACAGCTGGCTGCTAGTCCACAGCTGTTGGGCCACACTCATACCTGGAATAAAATGCATATTAGCAACCTCTGCAGACAGGGAGGCTGAGGGCTGTGCTGCACAGGAGTGACTCGGGTCCCATGTTTGGGTGGGAGGAGTGGAGAAACACAGCTGAGTTGCTTAAAATAGCCAGAAAAGGACCCTTAGTCCTTTCTTGCCTTGTTCCCTTCACATTCACAAATGTTCATCTCTGTCTCTCCTTTTTTTCCATCCTTCCTAGGGGCGATGACTGACAGATTAATATATGTCTAGCTACGTGTCTTAGAAATCAAAAGGAAGGTGCTGTCAGAATCGCTTGTCAGAAAATGAGATTAGGCACACTTGTCATTTGCTGAGGATTGCAGTCTTTCAGAGATAAGGTTGCATTTAATGAGTGTAAAAAGCCTCCTTGTGAAAAAGGGGGTGGTGCAGGAGAGAGAGAATGATTATTTTTCTGGTGTCAGCTGAGTGCTTTATCATATAACTTGATAGCGTGGCACCCTGGCAGGCACTGATAATGGCTGCTGGGGCTATTGCACCTCTTCAGCTGCTCTGCAGCTTCAAAAGTGATGACTTGTTACCTGCTTTTAAACTCCTCTTGGATGTCGAAACCCACTATCCTGGGGGAAAGAAGCAAAAGCAATGTACAGTGTGTTTTAAAGAAAGACCTGTGAAAACACACAGCATAAAGGGAACGTGCTAAATGTATAGCCACTTTCCCCAGCAAACTAGAAAGAATACTCAGCGGGTTTCGGTGAAATATGGAACTTGTCTGACAAGTGAAGGATAACTAATGAGAAGCAGAGCTGTATCCCACTGAAACCAATTGTGTTTTGTTATGGAAAATATTTATCAAGCCTTTTTTTTCATTTGTTGGTTCTCCTAACAGTGCCATAATAACTCCTCTTATGTATGTGATTCGGTTTCTCTCATATGCATCTCAGTTATTTAAATCTGCAGTGGGGTGGGTGTTTTTTGGTTATCAATTGGATATTATCATCTTGTACATGAATATTTTAGGTGAATGTTTCATTCATCAAAGTAATGGTCATTCTTTTGCCAAGTTAATGTCTTTGCATGGTTTAGAAGCTGGCTAAAGGTACAGATTTATTGTTCATAGTCTACTTTCTAAATATGAGCTGACATTCAAAAATGGAATTTATCTGTTCAGCAGAAGAGCCCCTACATTAGCTATGTTTTTGCAACAGTATTTCTTGCCTTGGCACACCTCTTTGAAAATTATCCTTGGAAAAGGAGATTTCTGTCATATATTCTTCTCATCAAATGAGATGTGATTTTCATTATTTTGCTTGAATGTTAGAAAATGAAAGAAATTACTTGATTGGTTTATGGTGCTGATTCAGCATTTTCTGGACTAAAAATGACCTGGACGACAGAATGGGATTACAGCACGCAATAATGGATGCTTTATTTGGTGATAAGAAAGTCTTTTCTTCTGACTGAGAAGAAGAGAATGAAAAATATTTCTCATATTAGGTGATTCAGTACCCAGATATTGACAGACAAATTAATTTTAAATACTTCTTCAGTTGCAGAACGTGCTAGCAGGCAGAAATTAGGGGATGATAATGGCCACAGCTTGAAAGTGGTGCATTTATGAAGTGCACAACAGAAGTGCTGGTGGATGGGGAAGAATTTATATTTTATCCTCTTACGCAGAGATAGGATCTTATGTTCCTGGTTAGACTGCAGGGTGGATAGCAGCTCAGAGCCCAGCGAGGTCTCCAGGAGCTACATCCAGCCAACCCATGCTCCCGGTCTCTTTAGTAACTCAGAATTCAAACCCCAGGAAGGGTTTTAGAGGAAGAGATAAAACGCAGGCATTTTCTGATGGAAAAGTTACAGCCAGGATTCTCACTCTTCATGGTGGTTGAAGGGAAGGAAAGATGGCTGTGGTGTTCATCTGAAGGATTTCACATTGTTTGGAGAAGCCTGGGGGAGAAATGGCTTCACACATGTAGGGCAGTTAGGATTTGTCTTTGGTACAGTGCCTGGGTTCAGAAAATTATCCACCCTCCCCAGGTGTGCAAATCTGGGCTAAATTCTGTCCTCGGAAGCAGTGGAGACCACTTAGTATTTTATAGGGCCAAGCTGTAAGGATAGGGAAGAGAGAGCAGCCCTATTGTTCCCCGAGCCCCAGTTTTTATCTTTGTTTCCATTTGAAACCCTAATCATAAAACTGCCTGCAGAGCGGTTGCCTTGCTGTTCCTCTAAATGAGAATTCCAGCTTTTATGCTAATTCAGTTTCAGGTTTCTTTGAACCTGCAGTTTATGGGCCTCTGCTTAAAACTGCAATCTGTTCTGCATAAAAGAAGGGATTACAAAGGGGTTTAGTTTTGCAAATGCTGCAGAAAAATAAAAATAATAAAAAAGTTGCACTGTCATTAATATGTTCCTGCAGAAGTTTTCTGCTTTGTCAAATGAAAAGCATTACTTACACGGGGATTTACCCAGGATGGGTAAAAATCAGGATGTTCTACATCCAGAGCTCTGTTCCCTTGGAAAGGGACATTTGCTGATTGTGTCCCACTCTCCCCAGTGCCCTGTCCCTGCTGGAGGGGACACTGAGGGAGCATCACTGCCATGTGATGTGTTGGTGCTCGCCCTGGCTGCTCCCAGACATCCCCCCAGATCCAGCAGAACCTGCTCTCACCACCAGTTCCTTTTCCTGGCATCTCTCATGACCTTTTTATGGCCACTCCAGCAGTGATTTTGCTGTTGTTGAGGAGAACAGGTCCTTCTCCTGCACCTCTCACAGTGCAGGAGTTCAAGCACCTTCTGCATGGGACATCATGCTGTGGCTTGCTGCTCACAGCCATAAAACTCTGCTGATAGCTCCATAAATTCTTTTCTTGGGGAAAGGATCCTGCATCTCTTACCCAGTAATAGGCAAAATCTTGTAAGTTTTCAAAGCATTATGGAGGGCTTTATAAGGCACCGTAATCATGCTCCAAAGTCAGATACCATGGTGTCTTCTGGGAAGGTTAGCAACTTAATGGAAACATAAATGTTTCCAGGCTTTGACAGAATACCAAAGAATTGGAATATCCACTTCTCATGTTGCCAGGAAAAAAGCTGCAGAACCTTCTAGGTGAGGTGAGTTTTGCCATAAATAATTTAATCCAATATAATCTGCTGTAATTTCAATATTTGTTTGCTTCTTGTGCCAGAGATGGATAATTCTTCTTTGGAATTACTCTATGACTTGGAAACGAATGTCTGCTTCCCTGCCTGCTGTCTGGGCAGCTTTAGGTCATTTTAATAAAATACTTGGATCTGAAAACCTCTTCCAGAGAGTGAAAGATCTTGAAATTACTTTTGATCCAAGTTCAATGCACTTCATTTGGCTGTTGTTGTGGCAGAAACAAATGTCGACGCTGACAGAGACCACAGACAGATGAAAAAAATTCTGGCAAGGTCCCACATAGATAAGAGACAGGTTTCAAAAACCTATCCAGGCATAACCTAAAGCACAGGAAAGTATTGTCAGGAGGGGTGAAGCTTGATCTAAAGCCATTCAAATCACTGTGGGGAGGAGGGATCCCCTTGATTTAATTTGGCTTTGAGTGAATTTCTGAACTCCAAATTTCTCATTCAGAATTGAGGAGGGGTCCCTTTGATTTAATTTGGCTTTGAGTGAATTTCTGAACTCCAAATTTCTCATTCAGAATTGCACAATGTATTTTGTCCATGTGTAATTTTGTAGCAGGAAAACAGAGGTCCTCAATTTATCTCTAAGGCGCAAATAATAAACATAATGAGGCCCAGAGCCCTGCCAATAAACCCTCACAGCCCCGGGGAGATGAGCAGGTAAATGCATTTCTGATCTGTGTGTGCTGGGATTTCAGGTGTGGCATGTGGTTAACATTGGAAAAATCCAGTACAGACAAGCCTGTTGTTTAATCCAGGCTAAATGTATCCAATTAAAGTTTTGTGATGAACCTGGGCTTTAATTAGATCTGTTCTTACCATGTCAGGATGTGGAAAGTCTTGACCAAGGTGCTCACAGAATACATGAGCTGCCACACCTTGGTACTGTGCATTTAATTGCTCATTCAGGTACAGCCTCACCTCGGTCCATGGAGTCCCCAAGTGCTGATTGTACAGAGAACACTCTGCCAGCTTAATGCCTTTATCAATTTAATTTTGGTGGGGACTGGAATCTGCACTCAGGCAACATCCATGGCCAATGGGCTGCAATGGCTTTTGGCCACTGCCCACTCTTGATTCCAGAGACCAGACCTGAAGCCATTTCTATTTTGTTTCTAAGAGGAGATGAAAACCACCTCTTTGATAGCACAGGATTATCTTTGCAGTATAGATTTATTAGATGCAAATACATATTTATTAGATGTAAAAACCTGTGAAAGTTTAACAGCCAAAACCCATGCTCAGTTTTGGTGTGGAAATGTGGGGATAACCTACTCAGCTGGACAGTCCTGGAGAACTCATTTCCATTGCCATACCAGGATCTGAGGCTGGCCACAATTCTTTAATTTTCCAGCTGTGCTGGCTGTGCTCATCTCCTGTGAGGCATTATTGTTATTTGTACATCTTCCCACCCCACTGTCCCAGCAGAAACCACCACAGCCAGTGGGACTGCACCTCAGATAAGAATTTGGAGAAGCCACTGAAGGGGAAAACTTAAATGGATTCTTAAATGGATCATATGGTGATGGAATGAGGAACGAAGGGGAAATATTTCCATAAAATCGTGTAGTTCTACATGGGTAACTGGTAGGCGTTCTTTCTTAATTATGGCACTGGTGCTTGTGGGGACAGTCAGATCCTGATTCCCCCATTCCTGTCACTGGTGCTTGTGGGGACAGTCAGATCCTGATTCCCCCATTCCTGTCACTGGTGCTTGTGGGGACAGTCAGATCCTGATTCCCCCTTCCTCTCACATGCTGTGGGATTTGCTCAGGGCCACCAGAGCCACTGCAGCCCCTGCACCCCGTCACTGCTGGGGAGAGCTCAGAGCCACCTCGGTGCCCTGGGGCCAGGAGAAGGGCAGTTCCTCATCAGCCCACATCCCGAGGCGAGCTTGGAGCTGAGCCAGGACATACATGAATCTTTCCAAGCTGCCGTTGGATTTTGGGCACGTAACTATAATCCTGGCTCAGGTAAGGCTGAGCAGGCACACATAGCTCTTGCTCTGCACTCGTTTTCTGGCTGATATAGGTAGTTCCCATATTTTCTTAGGAGAATCACCTCCTCCAGGCTGAGCTCTGCCACAGGAGTTGGAGTGAATAGGACTTGTCAACCTTGTTTCTGAGGATTTAGCTCAAATTCAAGTGGAACCCACGGGAGTTTAATTCCATTAGCACTCCTAGCCTGGTATGGGATTGAAACCCATTTCCAGGTTTGAAATCTTGAAAACACTCCCTGGGCATGGTCTTGCAAGCCCGTAAATCCCCTCTTAGCACCTATCTCTTTCCCAGGAAACATCTCACCGTATGCAGCTACTGTGCCAATGTGCATAACTGCCTCTCATCTTCCCAGGAAACATCATTTGGCTCCGAGTGCTGTGCTTCAGTGAATAATCATTTATATCATCACGTATCTGTGCGTTTATTTTCGCGGTGGCCATTACTAATGGTGTGCTGCACTTAAGGAAAACCTGCAGCGAGCGGGAAATCCACTGCCCGTTGACAATAATGTTCAGTGCTGGAAGCAGTCAGGCGAGTCTCGGCACGGGGGGCTCAGAGAGAAGGCACAGCTCAGCGAGCAGCCGGGGGTCCCTGGCAGGCCACCCTGCCTGCAGATGGGCACACTGGCTTTTCCCGCTTTAAAGAAAAAAAAATAAATAAAAAGAAAATTAAATTTCCGTTAAAACAAAAAAATTGCTAAAGGCAATACGACGCTTTCGATCGCGTTTTCATCCCGCGGAGCTCTAGAGAGTGATGTTCGCGTAGCTACCGGAACCGATGCTCGTGTGCGTGTGCCGCCATCCCGGGGCAGGGGGACTGTCCGGCTCCGGGGGTTCCTCGCACAGCGCCGAGGAGCCGCTGCCGGAGGCTCCACGCAGCTCGGCGGGCTGCTCGGGGCCGGCCGCTGCCGGAGCGAGCGCGGCTCCCGCGGAGCCTCCCCCGCCCGGCCGGGCCGCCCCCGCCGCGGGGACCCCGGCGGAGCGCGGGGCGGGGCCGGCGGAGGGCGGAGCCGGCGGGCGGCGGCGGCGGCTCCGGGAGCGCCGCGCAGTGCGGAGCGGAGCCGGGCGGGAGAGGGGTCCGGCCGGCGCCTGCAGCCGGGCCGGGCGGAGCAGAGCGGAGCGGAGCGGCCGCCCCGCGGGGATTACAGGCTTGCGAGGCTGTTTCGGCGGGGCCGGAGGAGCCGGGGCCGGGCCGCTGCCTCTCCCCCATGGAATTCACCTGAGCGCGGCCGCGACGGGAGGGACGGCGCCCGGCGGGAGCCCGCTTTGGCTCGGGAGAGGACGGGCATGACTTTTTAACCAAAACAAAAACAATCAGCCCCCCAAACGCCCCGGCAAACAGCGGAAGAGAACCCAAAAAGCCGCCCGAAGGAAGGGACGCGCAGCCGCCGGCGCTGGAGCCGCGGAGGGAGGGAGGAGGCGCCGCGGCCGCACCGCCCCGCACCGCCCCGCACCCGGAGGTGCCGCCGCTGTCCCCGGCCGCCGCCGCCGCACATGGTTTTCTTTGTCCTGCTGCCGCTTCTGTAGCGCCCGCTCCGCGCCCGCCGCGCTCCCCGCACGCCGTGCTCCGCTCGCTCCTGCCGGGAACCATCTTGCGGGAGCGGGGAAGCGGTCGGCGGCCCGGGAAGGATGCCCGCCCGGCGGCCCGCGCGGCCGGCCCGCGGAGTCGCTTCCCCGCGGAGGATTAGTTGGGGTTTGGCCGCGGGACGCTGAGAGCCGCGCTGGATCGGAGTTGCCGCACACGCCCGTCCCTGCCGCACCGCCATGAGCCGCGGGCCGGCCGCCCCGCGGAGCCCCCGGACAGCAGGTAACCACGGGCCGGGGGTCGCTGCGGCTTCTGCGGGCCCCGCGGCGGGAGGGAGCGGCCGCCGGGCCCCGGCAGCCCGGGACGGGCCGGGGCGGAGGGGGCGGCGGGGCCGCGCTGGCTCCGCGGGCAGGTGCGGGGCCGGTGCAAGTGCCGCGACGGGGCCGGGCCGTGCCAGCAGTGAGTCAGGCTGCGCTGTCTGGACAGGAAATATTTTAGTCACTTCATCCCCTCGAACGGCAGCACATTCCTTGGTGAGGGAAAAATACTCTTTGGGTCATTTTTTTCTGTGTGGTTTGTTGGGTTTTTTTTTTCTTTGAGCCCAGGGATTGCTGACTTGTTTCATTTCGCGGTGAAAAGGATTAAGCTGCGCTTGGTAACAAGGGGATTTGTAAGGGAAAACGGCCCAAGTGCGAGGAAGGGAGCTGTGTGTCAGCAGCTCCGGCTCCGTGCAGGAGGAACCGAGGGAGCTCCTCGGGCAGAGCACCTCGGATAACCCGGTGCTGTCCCCAGATGTCACGGTGCCAGCAGACTGCTCATCAGCTGCTCAAGTGAGACCGGGGAAGATCGGGATAAAGGGGAGCGAAGGAAGAGTTGTTGGTGGAAGGGAGAGCCGAGCTCCTCTCTGCCGCTGGAGCATCCAGGTTCGGCCACATCGCAGCCAGCGTGCACATAAAGGCACTTTGTTGTCTGCGCCGGTTCCTGTCAGTACGGAGCGGGGTTTAGTCAGCACTGCACAGGCACCGAATTTCATCCTTCTGGGGTAGTGCTGAGTTGTTGCGGCTTTTTGAATCAGTTGGGTTTTTTGTTCCTTTAGTGTTGCGTGATGTGACTGCCTAGCCGTGGAAAAATAATAGTTGTATGGAAATTGATACACTGCGTGTCTGCTGGCAGAGATTGTGTTCGCCTCTGTATCACCGGTTCATCACCCTAATTGCTATTTTGTATTTAAAATCCAATTTTTGTGTAAGGAAACAGGCAGGCCAAGTTCATCCCACCGCTCCAGCCAGCGTTTGGGTTATTTTCACGGTAACGCAGGCAGCGTGGTTATTTCAAGTTGCTCTTCCATTCAGTTGTGTGTGGTCAGTAATGCAAAATGAGCTTCACTCTTGGACGAGCTTTGTCATTGTAAAATAATTCCTTTTTTAGATGTGTGTTACGTGGATTACCATCTGCCAGGTTGCTCCGGAGCAGTCGCCGGGCAGGCTGCGTTTTGTTCGAGGTGTGCCACTTCCAGGTGCCACAGCCCTGCTTGCGACTGCGGTGTGCGACAGCACAGGAGAAGATTGCACCTGAAAAACCATGGCTTCAAAAACAATCTCTTGGTTTACGCTTGGCATTAAAGCAAACTTCCTAAAAAAGATGTTTGCCTCTTTGTAGTGCTTGGGAAAATCAAGCGAATAGGAAACGTGGAGCTTCCCTGTGCTGTTCGGTTTTGAAACAGTAAAATAAAGTAATAGCTGAAACTGTAAGAAGTTTGTTCGGTTTTTAAAATTGGATTTTCTTTCTAAAAAGAAGGACTGGTTCAGAGAGTTTTGACTTCAGAGAAAAGCTGCATTTGAGAAGACAACAGCAGCTGAAATTCACTGGGAAAGATTATTTTTAAGCAGGCTGATTGGCAAGGGTAGGAAAGCATTGAGCCTCTTGTTGGAGTAACGTTGGGCTGCTCTTTAAGGCACATGGCCCTCTTGATCTCTTCAATTTGTGCATTATTCACATATTTTCATTAATTTAGAGAAAGTCGTCACTGCTTAATAAATCCATCATTGGGTAATAAATCCAGTGTTTACAAGGTATTTAGTTGAGGCGAAATTGCACCAGCTCGGCTTTCAAATAAGCCAACAGTAATCTTGTAAAATTTGTCTAGAAGTCTGAAAAAGAATACAGCTATTTTTGATAATTAATCATGGAAATCGTGTCTGTCACTAACTTGAGGGCAAACGAATTTTTTCAGTGTATTCTACACTGTGATGCACGGTCTGAGCCATGTCTCACTCATTTATCGGGAGTTTCACATCCAAGTTTTTAGTGCAGTCGAGATAGCGAACATATTTGTTGATTGTCTGGTGATTTTTATCTGGTTTTGAATTGAGAAATTCCTTCCCTTTAACAAAAAACCCCCACAGCCCGCTTTCCAGTGTTTTCAATTATTGTTCCTGAATCCAGCAAGAAAACAGTTTCTAGGGAAAAATTAAAATCTTTCTCAAGTGTTAAATTTTAACCCTGTTTGCAGTGTTCTGCTCCTGAGCGCATTTTCCCTGTATTTTCCAAGAGCAGCCTGGTTGTCAGCAGGGCTGGCTTCGGAATTGAACAGCTCTGTGCTTTTTTGGGTGCTTTTTGTGGGAGAAGTTTGAGCCGTGGCTGCCTGTGTGTGTTTTGTGTGTGTGCGCCCAAACACAGCAGCACACAGCAGCAGAAACTGAGTGTTTGGTGCTTTTGGGCTCGGGGTGTTTGCAAAATGAAAATTTTCAGTGTTCCTTCCCTGCCTGGTTTTGTGCCGTTGGGATTTCTGAAAGGGGGAGATCAATGATTTTGTGTGAAACTGAAATAAAGCTTTTTAAATGGGTAGGGAGCAGAGCTGGCACCCTAGCGTAGAAACAGCAGGAACAGACAAGATACTAAGACAATATTAAGGGGAAAAACCTCCCTGGATAACGGTGGCTTGATGAAAAAGAAAAGGTTTATTAGTTTACACAGCGAGGTGTCAAGAAGCAGTTATTCTGGGGAAGGCAAAGCTGATGTGGAAATATTCACTGATCCTGACACTCTCTTTATTTTTCAAAGAGTTTGCAACAGCAATTTATGAAATTACTAACCTAAGTTATCAGCGCTGCTTTGGAGGTGGTAAAAATCAAATGTTCACACAGCAGGGATCCCAAAAATACTTTAAAAATTAATTAAGAAATCTGCAGTTCTGGAAATTCCTGAGACTGGGCTGTCTGGTTCGAAATCGTGACTCTTCTGCATCGCAGAATCAATGTCGGAATGTATTGGATAATGGCAGTACAAAGATACACTGTCTGTGCGGCTAATGTTGAAGAAAAACCTCATTTCTTTATGAAATAGAATCTTTCCAAAGAAATATCTGCACTGCAGGGCGGCGAAGCACAGCCAAACAGCACCACCTCATGGACATGGCCTTGGAGCCGCTGCTTCCAGCGCCCCTGGTTTTGTCTCCTGATTTGTTTCCCTAAAATATACACACCTCTGCCTGTGCATAAATACCCCGTGCCTTGGAAATCTACCACTGCTAGAAAATGTAACTTCTTTTTTTTCTTCTTTTTTATTGGTCTTTCAGGCATCTGATGCCAGCTCTGAGAAACTGTTCAACGCTGTCACAAATAAAGGTAAGGCTGCAATTCACATCCCAAACAGATTTATTTTCCTTTTTTCCTCACATGTTTCTTTTCATGGCAATTTCAATGGGAGATGAAATGTAACTTGTCTTGCAGAAATGTTGCAATCAGCTTGTTAGTGCTTTTTATGTTTCTGTGGGTTTCAGACGTGTTCTGTATGCTTAGTAATTGCTTTGCTTAATATAAAATATAGGCTTTAAATAATGCATTGGCTGCCAGGTCAGAATTAATTTAAATAACAATATTAGGGAATAGTTTATTTTACAAATGGCTTTAATTTAAGCTCATTTAAATAACTGTAAGAGTTTTCAAAATGTTTTAACTTGATTGTTACTCATCAGCTCCATGATAGACGTGGAATTATGAATAGCCAATTTGCACTGCTGACAGTAATAACCAGCCAACGTTTAGTATTCACAGGATAATAGTCATAAACCATGGCTTACTGTGCTGTGTGCTTTCTGTAGAGTTAATAAATGATAGAGAGGGCCACATTTAAATATTCAGTATCCCATTAATTTCTTCCAAACAGCAATCCAAAGACAGAGCTGCTAATGATATAACAGCACATTAAGGGAAGGCTTGCCCTAAATCAGCGCCCGCGAGCTGCCGTGTGGAGCTGGGCCCTTGTTAGAAAGCTTTGGGGATTCTTTCCATGTAATTCTCCTTTTTGGTCTGGTTGGTGTTTTTGCAAGGAGGGTGGAGGGAGCAGCTCCAGGCATGAGTTGCACAAACAAGTAAAATTCAAAGCCTTGAAAATGTGTCTGGTTTTTACCCCAGTGTCCTGCTTTTCTCCAGCAGCACATGGGAAGTGCCTGGAGCAGGGTGAGCTTCTGGCTGTAAACCTGGGGTTTATCTGATGGGGTTTGGAACACTCTTGGCCTTACAAGAGGCAGATTTGACTCGTTTGAAGTTCAGGTGTGTTCTGTTGGCCGGGTGTGGGTTTGCTCAGTATTTGCCCTGTGTGCTTCTCCCCGTGTTTGGTTTGTCTCTCCAGTGAGTCATTCCAGTGTTTCTCTGTGCTTTTCAATTCCACAAAGCTGGGATGGTTTAACTGGGGACAGAATGTGACCCCGTTACCTTTGGAATTCCCATGCTGATCCGCTGCTGCTTCTGAAGGCTTCTGCTGCATATTGAATTATACCTGGATTTAATTGCATTACGGACCCATAGTCCTGTTTTTCATGTATTAGCATCCTCTGGAAGTACAGTCTGGATTATTTCTGTGGTCTAACCAGGTTATCTCAGTTGGCAAGCTGATTTATCCTTTGTGATTAATGGCATTTACAGGTTCCCCAGACCCCTCTGGAGGCTGAGAATAGGTGGCACAGCCATTAGAAGGGAAGAGCTTCGTGTCTGGAGTGACCCCAGGCCCCCAAACTACATGTGACTGCATCTTTATTTTGCTAATTCGCTGTAAAAAGCTTTGGCATTTGAGCAGCCCTTTCTTGGGGCTGGGCCAATGCAGGAGAAGCCGGGTGAATCCACATTCCTGGTGCGGGCCTGTAACCAGGGTGAGGGGCTCCTCTCCTCCCCCGGAGGTGACTGATGAAGAGTAGGCCCCTCTTCCTCTTCCTTTGGTTTTCTTTTTTGACTCAAACACATTTCCCACATTCTTATTGCTGTTTACTTACGGAGCTTGATTCGTGGCATCCCTTTGGATGTGAATACCCATGCTTGACAGGGAGCCTTTTCTTCAGAGGTACTTTTCTTTGGTGATTTAGTTCCCTTGAAAGGATTAGGGCTTCTTTGTGTAGCCTAAAATCAACATGGGCTTTTCGAAGCTTTGCTTGGGAAACCGTACACAAATAAGCTTTTTAGTTGATGGTAGATTATTCCTTTGCCCCTTATTTCCATCAAAATGGCATCTTTCTTTTCTCCTCCTGAGTTTCCCCTTAAAGCCATATGCTAATTCCTGTTGGTAACATGAATGACAAGGGAGGAATCAATGCAAATCCAGGTGCGGCCAAACTAGGCTGGCTGGTATTTTCTTTATTTTTTTTTTCCCCTTACCCTCTTTTTTTTTTCTTTTTTCCACTGGGAGAAAGAGATTAAGGGGAAAGAGAACGGAAAAAGCATAGGGGACAGTTTTGTCAAAGGGATTAGCATTCAGACTACAAAATATCAGGAAAAGAAGCTCAGAAAAGCCTCCCCTGTTTGGAGATAATGTCAGTAATTGCTGGCAGGCAGGTGCTGGGCTCTCTGCCGGGGCTGGGGGGGCTGTTCCTGCTCTGAGTGCAGCCCTGGGGAGCTCTGAGTGCCCGGGGGCTGTCAGTTTGATAAATTCCGAGTTCAAGTTCCCTCTCCACAGCTCAGGCTGTTCGCTTCCAAGCCAGCTCTTCCCCACTGTGTTGTCCACGGCTGCTTTTGCCAAAAGCAATAAAAGTCACTCGTAAGAAAGGTCAGATTTGCATTGGGTAAATCATGATGAAACCTGCCAGGCTGGGAGGGCTGGGCAGGCTGGCAGCCTCCAGCCCTCTGTGTCCATGGCCTCCCCTCTTGGGTGTCCCCCAGCCACCCGTGTCTCACACACTGCTTGGGTTTTTCTTGCCTTTAAAAAATTTTTTTTAGTGTTATTCATAACTGAAGTAGCAGAAATTACAGAAGTAATGTATTTACAGAGCAGGTACAAATCCTGAAGCATTTTACATCTCCTATATACATTTTGTCCCCTTTCTGTCATTTTGTTGTGGACTTCAAGGCTTAAGATGTGCTCAGGCTCAAGGAGTGATGGATTCGTGTGGATGTGTAATGTGGAACAGTCCCTTCCTCAGAAACAATAAGAATTTAAAAAATCCAGAGCCAAGTGAAATCCCCCCCAGCCCTCTCTAGAAGAGCTGGTAAAACCCCTTGAGAAGTCTCTCAGCTCCCATTTAGGACTTGGCTGCCCTTGGAGGTGAATGGAAGGATGCATCACTGAATCTAGAAGGATCCTGTGAGCTGTGGGGGGCAGCCAGTGGATATTGGGGTCCCTCAGGGCTGTGGGGTCACCCCTGTCACCTCTGTACTGCCACCACTCCCAGAGGTGTGCAGCAGGGCTGGGAATTTGGGGGGGATGGAGCTGGGTCCCCAGAGCAGGAGTTCATCAAGGAGAGGTCCCTGTTTGTGGATCAGAGCCCTGCATTCCCTGGCTCTGGCAGGAACAGCCTGTAATGCCCAAATTACCCGGGGAGATGGCTCCTTTGGGGACCCAGCTGGCTGTGCAGGGAGGTGAGCACCCGGGGGTCTGGGCCTTGGTGATGCTTGACAAAGGAGCTGTCAGTGCCTGAATGAATGAGCTGGGGAAGAGCTGGCAGAGGAGAGCATCCCCCACTGCAGCTCCTGCTCTCCCTCCCTCACTCACTCCCTGTGGGATGGCCCTTCCAGTTGGGATTGCTGCTGCTGGTCTGTGTGTCACTGAAGGAACAGAGCTGCCCCACACCCTCTGAGAGTTTCACCTCAGCACCATTAATCCCAGCCAAAGTACAGGGTTTGTTCATGAATTTTTGTAACATGACTTCTCAGCGTAATTAAATTCCATTATCTCTCAATAATTTAAATACACACATCTGAAGCTGCAGAGCAGGCGCTCTTACTACGACCGTGTGGTTCATTTATGTTAACTCCCTCCTACATACCCTTGGAAAACAGCTTTTCCTGAAGGGAGAAATGAGTCCCAGAGTAGTGAAGTTTTCATTTGTGCTGTATATTGAAGTTTGCCTTTGATCAGAAGCACAATTGGGCTGTTAGAGCTTTTTATGTTCAAATTGTTTACAGGATGTTCATGTAAACTTTATGAATCCTTCTGCTGCGTGGCACCACCAGCTGTCAGGGAAATATTTATACTCTCAGCTGGAGGTAGATCAAGGCATCTGGGTTAGGAGGCTGCACTGGTCGCTGAAACGCCAGTCAGATCAAGCCCTGGCTCTTTAGGTGCTTCTACAGCAATATCCTGCCCTAAAAAACCCAGGCATGTTGTTGTTTCTCCCCTTGGCTTCTGTGGTGAAGCATTTCTTGAGGATCCTCTACAACATCTGTTTCTGTAAACAAGCAGGGAGCTGAAGCTGGCAATTCCTTCCCTGCTGATCCCTTCACAGGAGATCCTTGGCTGTGGAGAGGTGCTCTCACTCGTGAGTAAACCATCCCCACGTGAATAAACCATCCCCACGTGAATAAACCATCCCCACGTGAATAAACCATCCCCACGGCTTCTCAGGCTGATGGAAGTGGATCCAGCACTCTGCAAGCAGCATGTGTGCAGTGTTAATGTGGTCAGTGTGCCAGAGGGGCTGCCTCCCTCCTTTCCAGGGTCTGGAAGAATCCACAGAACATCCTCACTCACTTTTGGGGTGTATTCTCAGCCTCACTTGCAGTTTTTGGGATGGCTGCTCACTGAAATGCCTTTTCCTCCCCTGCTCTGGAGCAGCCCCAGCACTGCAGGGAACTGGCCCCAGGCCAGCAAACCTCAGGGACTGCTGAGTCATCCCTCGTTTTGTGGCAGTTCTGATGTGACCTCACAAGTGGCATCTCCTCCCCTTTCTGGTGGAGGCTTCCCTGGTGGCTTTGAGTCACTGGTTTGCTGGTCTTCTGTGGGTTTCAAATGCCTTTTCAGTATTTTCCATGTGGAAGTTCAGTGTCTCATTAGGGAGAGGCTGAGCACTGGAAAAAGCTGTGGGTTTGGAGAGCCTGGGTTTAGGGTACCCCTGAGTTAGGTTAGAAGAGCTGCTGGGTCGCTTCACTCTCAACTGGGAAGGGAAGCAGAGAAAAAGGTCAATAAATTCCTTGCAGTGGTGCTTTGTTCTGCTGCACAGTGAGCAAGGCAGCTGTTCCTGTGCCAGGGAGGCTTCATCTGAGCAAGGAATTGGTTCATAACATCCCTGATGGCTGCACCTGCTCAGCACAAACCACCCCTCTCCAGTCCTGCGCCTCCCATGCCCGTCCTTCTCCATGTGCTGCTGGCTTTTTGGCTGGACTCTGGCTGCCAGCTGAGCTCTGGGCTGCCAGGGCTGTGGGGTGCCAGTGCTGGGAGGTGCTGGAGCTCTGGGGTCCCAGGGCTGTGGGATCCCAGTGCTGTTCTGTAGCTGCAGGAAAAGGTCACTGGATAATGGGATGTGCCCAGAGGGGCAGGTGAAAGTCTGAGGTAGCCTCTTCCAAAAATTTCAGATTCTTAAGTTGTTAAACTTACAAAACAGGAGCTTGTCAAGGCTTCATAGGTAACCTGTAGGTCAGTAATTCAAAACAGAAGCAGAAAGCAGCCAGCATGGGACAAGCTCCTGGAGGCATTGGCTTTTCCTGACCAAAGCAGCAGAGGGAGAAGTTGCAGGTGTTGTTCTGGGCATCCCTGCCCCCTTGGGCTGGTATCAGATACCCTTTGGGTCAATTAGTGATCACATGCACCAAGAGTTCATTTGAGGCTGTGGATTTTTGCAAAGTCAAGCTATTCCAGGCTAGGGAGCAAAATGGCAATATTTGCCAACACAATTGTATCTAATATGGAGGGAGTATTTGTTTTGTAGATTAGCCTGCATTTGATTTTCTCAAAAAAGACATCAGTGTTGGGCTGTAAAATTGTGCTAATTGGCTGAAGAGAGGGTGGAAAAATTCTTGGGATAGAATGTTTTGGTGACAGAGATCCTGCCTTGCCATACCTGTGGTTGGGGCTCCAGGCTGGAGGCTGCTGTGGGGTTTGGTGAGTGGAGCATCCTGCAGACCTCCCCTGTCTGGCCTGCTGTTAGTCTCTCCCTTGTAATAAAATGTTATTTTCTCTGAAAATGTATGTTTATTTAACTAGGTCTCTTTTTGCTTCACAATCTGGATTCCATTCAGTCAGTTACCACTCCAATTAACTAACAATTATTTAACATTAACAGTAATTACAGACGCCAGTTAAGCGCCTACAGATGTCAACTGTTAGCTTTGTACCTAATCACTCAATGAAATGGAGAAAGTTCAACAAACATCAATTAGCCAAGCAATTAGTATGAGGTAGGAAAGAGCATGTTATCGTGTGTGAGCTGATTCAATTTATTTTATTTTGTCAGTAAAACACACACAGGCAGACAAGCAGCAATAAGTTGCTGAGATTAGATAAAGCTGTATTGTTTTGCTGCTTATACAAGATTTTTCCCCCCTCCTGTTCTCTCCCTTACATAGCTTCACTGTGCTTTGCCAGGCATTTGTTATCTTATCAAATGCATTTCATTTCCATTGGAAAAACACAGCAGTGGTGCAGCAGAGGGGTTTCCATCAGGTGTCACCTGAGCAGAGCCACTCGTGCTCAGCCTGGCAGTGGCTTTAACCGAGGCTGAACCCAGGAGTTAGGCCAAGGACACCACACCGTGGGTCTGTGGCTGTAGGTGAGCTCCTTCACTGGATTTGTCGTTTAATGTTGGTTCTGGATGGACTCTGGTTCCACAGCCCCTTGCTTGGGTTGTGAGGGGACCACAGGGTGTTCCCAAAATGTGCCACTGTCACCCCCAGCCCTCCAGGGGAGCAGTGCTGCCTCCAGCAGCACCATGGAACATTCTGGGGCATTGTGTGCCCTGCCTGGGTCGAACGTAAAATGAAAAAAAAAAGAAAAAGAGAAGGAATGGGCCATAAATTAAGTGAAGTGATTCATTCCCAGCCACCAACCAAGTTGCACCACCAGCCGCTCTTCTAAGATGGTTTGAAGTCAGGAGAGCTGTGCAGAACCTGCCCAGGCTGTGGCTCTGGGGTGCTCAGGCTGTGGCTATGGGTGCTCAGGATGTGATTATAGGGTGCTCAGGCTGTGGGGTGCTCAGGCTGTGATTATGGGTTGCTCAGGCTGTGGGGTGCTCAGGCTGTGGCTATGGGTGCTCAGGCTGTGGGGTGCTCAGGCTGTGATTATGGGGTGCTCAGGCTGTGGGGTGCTCAGGCTGTGGCTCTGGGGTGCCCAGGCTGTTGTAATGGGGTGCTCAGGCTGTGGCTATGGGTGCTCAGGCTGTGGGGTGCTGTGGCTCTGGGGTGCTCAGGCTGTGATTATGGGGTGCTCAGGCTGTGACTCTGGGGTGTTCAGGCTCTGGGGTGCTGTGGCTATGGGTGCTCAGGCTGTTGTAATGGGGTGCTCAGGTTCTGGGGTGCTCAGGCTGTGGCTGTGGGGTGCTCAGGTTGTGTTTATAGGGTGCTCAGACTGTGTCTGTGGGTACACAGACTGCCCAGGCTTCCCAAACACCCAGCTGTGCCACCAAGCCCCCAGGTCACCTCCTGAGCCCTTTCTCCCATAGGATCTGCTGCCTCCTCACTTGGCACAATGACACAGCCTGAGCAAGGGCTGTTAGACAGCCACTGTAGCTTAAAAAAGAACAAGCACCCCAGAATATCCCACATCCTACAGGCTTGACACTCTGGATGTCAGCAGGAGTTTTGCAGGGACATCTACAGGAATTGTGGGTGGGGTTTTTTTCCTTTTTGTTTTTTGTTGTTTTTTAATAAAGTCTTAAAAGGTGCTTAAAACCAAAGCAAAAAGGTTTTTTTTTCTTCCAGTTCTCAACTGTCCCCCAAACAAAAATGCCTTTTGCCTTCAAGAAGGTTGGACAGGGTTTGGAGCAGCCAGGTCTGGTGGAAGTTCCCTGTCCACAGCAGGGCTGGAGTGAGATGAGCACTTCAGGGTCCCTTCCAGCCCAAACCATTCCATGATTAATCACCCCCCTGACATATTTTAAATGTTTCCCCACACAAAATGGTCCCACAAAGTCAGATGTTATTTTATCATGCACACTGCCCACAAAAGCCCATGGAGTTCTATGAATTAATCCTTGTTTTCCAAAGTGTGGGAACAGGAGTGGAGAACCATAGACAGATCTCACTATTGCTTTCCAAAATCTCAGCTCTTTTTCCTAGAAAAACACAGAGACTGAACATGGGAAGGAACTCTTTGGTGTATGACCTGAGTGCAATAATATTTGTCTGAGTAGGCAGAAAAACTGAAATCAAGCTTCCCAGTGAGAGCTGCCACGTTCCTTCTGGTGGCAAAGAAGACTTTGTGAAGGATGACACTTCAGGCTGGTGAATTTTTAGCTTTCTCAGGGCTCAGCACAGATTATCCAAAGGAAAAGGCAGGGCCTGGCTATGAAGGGGTGCTGTGAGTCTCAAGAGATGGAGGGGGTTGTGACAGAGCATTTCTGGGCTCAGGGGGCAGGATAAAAAGGTTCTGATTTGTCCTTGTTTAGGCTTCAGCTCAGTCTGGTGCTTCCTTGCTCCACTGGCTTCAAACACTTGTTAACAGCCAGCATTTACCCAAGTGCTCTTCTGGATGAGAGTCACAGGAATAAATCCTGGGACACCCTGGGGACTCTCAGCCCCCCAGGATCACTGAGATTTCCTTTTTTCTTATCCCTACTGGATGTTGGTGAGTGAGGGGGACTCAAGCCCCTTTTGCTGTCCCTGTCCCCAGCAGGTCCCATTCTCTTCCCCCAGCTGGCTGCTGAGTTGGGCAGTGTGAGGTGAGTGATTGCTCACCAGAAACCCAAACACAGAAAGGAACAAAAAAATAAAATAAAAGTAGGGTAATTTTGCAGCTGAGTTGCTCAAATGAAAGAGCATCTGGGAGGAGGCAGAGCCTGGGCAAGGGCAGAGGGGCTGCCCCCATCAAGGTGCTGAAGGATCAGGACAGGGCTTCAGCTGCCATCAGCACTTGCCCTGGTGGTGTCCAAGGCATTCAGTTATCCAGTGTAACAGGAGCTGTTTCCAAGCTGGATGTGGCTGACTGAGAGAAGCCTCAAGTGTGGCTTGCACAGCGTTCAAGTGGTTTAAAAAAGCCAATGTCAATGTATACTTAGAGAGTGGCAAACAGAGGAGCAGATAAACTGAGTGAAGTGCTCTCTAGAGCAGTTAATGGCCTTGGCTTACACGTGCTGGGAGAGCGAGGTGGGAGCTGGGAGGGGGCTCCTTCTGTAATTGTCATAGAATTGTACAATCCCAGAATGGGTGGGGTTGGAAGGGACCCTAAAGCCCACCCAGTGCCACCCCTGCCATGGGCAGGGACACCTTCCACTGTCCCAGGTGCTCCCAGCCCTGTCCAGCCTGGCCTTGGGCACTGCCAGGGATCCAGGGGCAGCCCCAGCTGCTCTGAGCACCCTGTGCCAGGGCCTGCCCACCCTCACAGTCAAGAATTTCTAAGCCAAAATTGTTGTTCCCAAGAAACTTTTCTTTTTCTCTTTTTCTTTTTCTTTTTCTTTTTCTTTTTCTTTTTCTTTTTCTTTTTCTTTTTCTTTTTCTTTTTCTTTTTCTTTTTCTTTTTTCTTTTTTTTTCTTTTTTTCTTTCTTGCTGAAGACCTCAGCTTTTACTAAGGCTGCTTGGAGTGCAGCCAGGAGGGAGCTCACAAGTCCAGGAGCACAAGCCCCAAACCCCACCAGAGCTGAAGTCTTTGCTAATGCAGCAGGATTCCCCTGGCACTTGAAATCCTGGCTCAGGCACACTCACAGCTTGCCCTGAGCCCTCCAGAGCCGCCTGATTTATTCCCATCTCCTGTTCACAGTCAGAGGAGCTCCCCAAAGCTCCTGTTCCCCCCTCACCTGTACTGATTCAAAAGTCATGCATGGTATGGGCCAAACCACCTTCTCCCCCAGCCCCCTTGGGAACCTTCCCTGGGTCACTCTGCACTCTGAGGTCCTTCATGGGGTTTCACAAATGTCGGGGGTCTGGAGAGCTGGGCCCACCTGGGCCAGCTCAGGCCTTGGTGAGGGAGATGGGGAGAACCTGGGAAGAGGGATGAGGTGAAAGTGCTGCTGAGCTCCCCCAGCCATTTGCTGTACTTTCCAAATACTTCAAGTTAGTGGGCACTTTTGGAAATTAGAGGCAAAGGAATTTGAGTGGCTGGTAAGAGAAAACAGCTGCTGCAGAGCAAGCTGGGTCCTAAGGAAAAATGACTCCATGGAAATGGGTCTGCCAAGTAATAAAGCCACAAATAAATACTTAGTTCATTTACTAGGTTGTTGGTCTCATAAGCACTGAAACTTCATTTGTTAAGAGAAGCAGCATTTAAAAATCAAAAGCAGATGAGCAAGGTCCTGGTTTTGCTGCTGCTGGCTGGGTTTGTTGCTGGGGTTGTGTGCCTGGGGCCTGTGCAGCTTTCAGCAGGTGTGGAGCTGCCTGGGGACCTCAGCACCAGTTTGTTCTCTCCTGTGATAATAACTGTTGGGTTTTTTCTCTTCCCCTTGCCCATGTTGCTGAGATAAATGGTTATTAAAATCTGACTTTGGCAGTTTTTCAGCACCAGGCAGGACCTGCTGCCCCCGGGGAGGGGTGGGAAGCTGTGCCAGGAGTACAGAGCCTGCTGTGGATCTCAGCCTCAGGGCTGGGTCAGCCTTGGAACTGCAAACACCTGCTCCCCTGGCACCCTGGGGCAGCACAAAGAGACTGTTCATTGAGGGAATTGCTCTCCCAAGGCAGGTGATCCTCAGGTGTTTTGGTTAGGGAGACACTTCAGGCTGTGATAGTTGGAAAGTCTGATGCTGAGTTTGTGACATTCCCTGAGAGAGAGCAGCTGGAATCTTTGTTCTTCCATCTGATTGCATCTAGGGGAGCTTCTTCAGGTTCTCCTGAGGATCTTCCTGAAGTCTAAACGGGTTTTGCATAGTTTTCAAGTGGAGGAGATGGGGTGAGCTCCTGGGTTCTCACCTCCTCACCAGGAAAGTCAGAGGAATGATCTTGGTCTTTGTTCTGGTCTTCATTCATTGCCAGAAGTTCAGCCTTGTGTTCCTAACTCACAGTCAGGTGGGTGTTGATTTGGAGCTGAGGATTGTTGCTGTGTGAGTGCACAGCCTGCAGAGCCTTTGGGGTCTGGGAAAGATTTACCATGTGGGTGGAAGGATGGAAGGCAGTCAGGGTTTTGGAAGGAGCAGTGTGGAAGGGTTATGCCAGGTTCTCTGAACACATTCAGGGAGGAGAGCATGCTCAGGAGCAACCCTGGAGCACCAGGTTCCACCTCTTTCACCACACCAAGAGAAATCCTATGGCTGCATCAGACACATCTAAAGCTGTTCCAGCCAGAGTCATTTTGAAGACATTCTTGAGCAAGCAGCTCATTATAACTCAGTTCATACTTGAACAGTCGTGTCTGGCTGCAGACAGGGTGAGCAACCCTCAGAATACACCAGCAGCTGCCTACCTCAGGTTTCTGTGATCGAAATGGCTCCCAAGGTATTAGAAAGTCTTTTTTTTCCAGCCCCATGATCGAAGAAGTTGAGATTCCTCAGCTCTGCTTTCCAATGTTGTTTATTTTCTCTTATCTGTTCCATTCTTTCTCTGACCTGCTGAGATCTGTCCAGCAGGTTGGGTTGTGGCACAGTCCCTGCCCTTGGGGTGGTGTTGGCTTTTTATACTAAGAACTGTGTGTACTTTATTGACAATAATTTTTCCAATATCTATCACCTATGTTAGACAGTTTGTCTCTACTCTAAACCAATCCAGCAGTGTCACCATCACAGCAGAAGATGGAGGACGAGAAGAAGGAGAAGAAGGACAGGACACATCCAGATTCCACCATCTTGCCTCTTGAACCCCCATTCTAAATCCCCAAAGTTCTACTTTTTCACCCTGTGACAAATTCACTATCATTCTACTCAAAATCTTGTGGCTTGTACATCTTCACACAAAGTTGGTAATTGTTTCCATGGGCTAAAATCAAAGGCACAGGTGTTTGTGACTCTGTGCCAAGGTCTCTGAGCCCCTGCCAGGGTCTGGAGTGACCCAGGGCAGCCAGAGCAATGTCCTGGGGTCTGACACGTGTAGTGCTCAGAGGGATGAGCTCACCCTGCACTGGGGATGTGTGAGGCTGCTCTCTGTGCAGCTGGAGAGGTGTCCTGGCATCTGCAGCCATCCCTCAGCCATGAGCACACAGCTCCCTGTGACTGCCCAGTCCAGGCTCCAGGAGGAGTCATCACCTTGGGGTGCAGAACCTCGTCCTTGACCACTTGGACGGGTAAAGCAAAACCAGCTGGCTCTGTGGGTTGAATTAGAAAATTCTTGTTTCTGTGTTGCAAAGGTCAATTTTCTTGTCTAACAGCTTTTTTCCACTCTGAGGGTCAGTGTTCCTTCCTAAAACTTGGCTGTTGTACCTGCTCTTGTGTGTTCCCAGGGGTTTCTTTGATATGCCCAAATTAGTGACCTGTGAATCTGTACTTGGAAGGGGCTTATCTCTGGAGGTACATGTATCTGCATAAATATTTTACAAAAATAAATATCTTCTAAAAGTGACCCTCTGGAGGTGCCCAAGGCCAGGCTGGATGGGGCTTGGAGCAAGCTGGGGTAGTGGAAGGTGTCCCATGGAAGGGGGTTTGGAATGAGATGAGCTTTGAGGTCTTTTCCAACCCAACCCATCCTGTGATTCTTTAAAAGATCATGGCCCAGTGCTGCCCTCAGATGCTGTGTGCACTCCTGTGATGCAGGTTGGGCAGATAAAGCTCAGTGTGATCAGTCAGACAGGTCAGAACCCCTTCCCACAGTGTGACCTCAGCTGGTGCTGAGGGTGTCCCCAGTGCTGTGCAGTGCCAGGTGTGTGCTGGGGGCTCCCTGGGTGTGACACCATCACTGCCCAGTGCCATGGACACCAGGGGACGCCCTCAGAGCAGGGGGAGGACCTGTGCCCTCCCCTTGTGCTCCTCAGGTCACTCCATGCCTCTGAGTTGCCTCGGGGGGTGATGGGCCTGCCCTGAGCTGTTTGTCCATCTGCTTCTGGATCTGCTCTCTGTGTCTGATGCTGACTCCTAGCCTGGAGTTCTCACTCCACAGACCACCTCTGGCCCTGTCTGCACAGCCCCTCACTCTGTGCACAGCAGGCTCACAGCCAGCACTTGTGGGAATCGCTGTAATACAATTAAATGGTGATAACAATCATCTGGCAAGCTGTTCCACTTGTCTGGAAAGGGCTGGGCAATGTGTGCTTGTGGGACAAGTCTGTGCATCTTTTGAATTAATGAAAAAAATTAAGTTTGTCGACAATCCAGCCTGCAGTAAATTAACACCTTGCTTAAATAGCTGACAGCTTGAAGGAGGGGGTTGGTGTTTTAATACTTAAGCTTGTTTTCTCTGTCTTCACATGCCCTGTCCAGCATCTCCTCTCGCTCAAATAACCTAATTGCTCTCCAGCCTTTCAGCAGCACATCAGCTTAGTGCCTTGCTGCCAGGCTGGTTGTTCACCTCAAGGCCTCATTATGTTTTGCCACTATATCAGGGCCAAAAATAACTTGACAATACCTGCTCGATGCAGAGGTCTCTCAAGTGACAAACAAATAATTGGGTGAAGCAAACCCTGAGCACAGTGAGCTGCCACAGCCTGCTGTGTGCACAGCCCCTGGTGACAGCAGCCACCACGCTCCAGAGAGTGCTGGGACACAGGGGACAGCTGGGGAATGGAATGTGGGATCTCCTCAGCAGCCCAGGGCAAGTCGTGGTCATCTTCCTGCAGGTACAGGGCTGGCAGCTTGGAACAAAGGCTTAACAGAGGCATTTGGTGAAATAATAATTAAAAAACAGTGGCACTCACACACTGTCATTTTAGGGAGTCTGTGGGTGTGACAGGATGTGATCCGTCTGTGCCTTTTAGTCTGATATTATAATTAATTTAAAGTTGATTGCTGTGCATACTTGAAAATTATGTTAGCTGGTAACTTGTGTCTAATGATGGTTTTGATTGCTCTGGCAGTTTACAAACAGCAATGAAACCTCTTGTCCCTGGACTGTGTTACTGTGTCCTGAGAGGGCAGCCATGGCTGCACCAGGGTCCCCAAAGTCAGGTGTCCCCAGCAGGACAGTCCCTTTGGGGCAGTCACTGTCCTGCAGCCCCTTGGGTCAGCTGGGCTGTGCAGCACAGGGGCACAGTCCCACATCCTCAGGCAGTGCTGGGTGCTGCCCTTCCCCCAGCAGCACAGCCCCAGCACTGTTTTTGCCCTCCTGGCACCCCCCAAATACCCCAGATCCCCCAGATCCCCCGGGGCTCTGGCAGCACGGGGCTCTGGGGTGTCCAGGGAGCTGCAGGAAAACAGCCTGGAGTTCCCAGCTGGGCCTGGGGACACAGGGAATGGCTTAAACTGCAGGAGGGCAGGGCTGGGTGGGATACTGGGAATTGGGAATTGTTCCCTGTGAGGGTGGGCAGGCCCTGGCACAGGGTGCCCAGAGCAGCTGGGGCTGCCCCTGGATCCCTGGCAGTGCCCAAGGCCAGGCTGGACAGGGCTGGGAGCAGCCTGGGACAGTGGGAGGTGTCCCTGCCATGGCAGGGGTGGCACTGGATGGGATTTAAGGTTCTTTCCAACCCAAACCTTTTGGGGTTCTCTGGGTAGCTGATATTGCCAATCCTGTGTGACTTTATGGATAAAATAAAACAGGAATATTCACAAGTGTGTGAGAGACTCTGTAACCTAACATTTCCTGGAATTGCTCCTGTTTTAGTAGTTTTTAACTCCTTTTTTGTGCTTGTGAGTGAGCAGCAAGTTGGGATTTTCTGCCAGCTCAGTCCCAGTGTGTGCCCAGCAGCTGAGCAGGGGATGAGGATGCTCCTGTTCCTGTTCCTGTTCCTGTTCCTGTTCCTGTTCCTGTTCCTGTTCCTGCTCTTTGCTGAGCTCAGGCAGTGCTGGTAGGCAGAGCAAGGGGAGGAGAAGGAGAAGCAGCATTGTGATGTTGTGATTCAGAAAGATGATACAGGGGAATGTTACTTGTTTTGGCAAAGAATCTGTAGCATTTTTCTGCGATGTTTTATGATTCTTCTACTGCTAGCAGTCAGAATGAGGAGTGGCCAAAATAACCAGGGCAGCTATGGAGACTTCAAAGCTCCGGGCTCAGCCTAGTTTGTGGGTAAAAGTCTGCTTTAAGAATTTATGTGTTCACGTTGCTTATTTTAGTAAACATATTATGGATAAAGTAATTTCCAAATGCAAACAGGAGGCAGGGAATAGGATTCTGTCTTTGAGCTGGTTCTTTAGGAAACGATAAACAGACTTTAGCAGTCTCTGTTTGAATATTTAGGTTTTATTTGCTTTCCTTTGGCTAACCATGGAACTTAAGCACTGCTTAAAACCCAGAGTTTATCACTGGGCTTTCATTTGCTTTCTGCAACTTAAACTTTGCCCTTTGTGGATGGAGTGAATCCATTCTGTTGGGCTGTGGTTTTAATATGGAAAAAGCAGGCAGAGAACTTGTTCTGACAGGAAAAGGTAAATGATTTCCCTATGTCTCAGGCAGGTTAGATTTTATTTTTCTTTTAAAGAAAATTGCTTATAGTCTATTTACCTTTTCCCCTGAGGAGTAAAGGGAGGTGGAGGCAGCACATACTTTCTGACACGGTGTGTTTGAGTTTTCTCTTCTTTCAACAGCAACACATCAGCCAGGAGTGAATTTCCTGAGGGTGCTTTGCTGATGGACATGCTGAACCTTGCCTTGTCAGCAGCACATTCCTGGCATGAAATCCCATTCCTGGGATGAAATCCCATTCCTGGCATTTCATGCACCAGCAGCCCTGGTGTGAAGTGGGAGCTGCATGGAGCAATAACTCACATTTATTGGGTAGATTAGGAACAAACAGCAGCAGGATCAGAGATGTTGTGTTTGAGTACAGGACTTGAAAGGTTGGGATGAGCCCAGAGGAGGCCATGAAGATGCTCCAGGGGTTGGAGCTGCGTTGCTGTGAGGCTCTGGAATGACCTTTTTGTGGTCTTCCAGTGTCTGAAGCGGCTCCAGGAGAGCTGCAGAGGGACTGGGACAAGGGATGGAGGGACAGGACACAGGGAATGGCTCCCACTGCCAGAGGGCAGGGCTGGATGGGATATTGGGAATTAGGAATTGTTCCCTGTGAGGGTGGGCAGGCCCTGGCACAGGGTGCCCAGAGCAGCTGGGGCTGCCCCTGGATCCCTGGCAGTGCCCAAGGCCAGGCTGGACAGGGCTGGGAGCAGCCTGGGACAGTGGGAGGTGTCCCTGCCATGGCAGGGGTGGCTCTGGATGGGCTTTGAGGTCCCTTCCAACCCAGCCACTCCACGATTCCATGGTAAACCTTCAAATCCCATTTTCTCAAATATAAAAATAATTGCAGATTCAGGCATCCCTTGGAGAGCTGCAATTATTTGCGAGAACAAAAGGCTTTAGAGTTACACACCGTTACAATCATGTTCTTTAAAAGTAAACCAAAATTACACAGCCTCCTTCTCTCCCTGAGCATCTGCAGGAATGCACTTTCAGGTACATAAATATATGTATGTTTTTAATAATGCTCCCTCGTTTGACATGGTGTCTTGCCAGAAATGAAATCATTAATGAACTCCAGAGGGGATTTATGCAGATCCAAAGCTGCTCATTACATCTATTTTTAAGTCTGCTGCTGCACTGAGGGCAAGGGGAATCTGTTGGAACCTGTAGAGTTAAAACTTGTAATTTTGTTTGCTAACACTTGCAGAAGATTACAGCTGTGATCCCAGGCCCTTTGAAGTCAGGGGGAGCAGGGGGATCATTAGCACAGGATTATCCCTGTTTTCCTAATGCAGTGCAGCCAGAGAAAAGCTCTCCATGTCCATGTCCTGCCCCCTGGGGAAGGCACACTCAGGGATGGTGTCTGGGGATCCTCCCAGCCTGTGGCTGCTCCAGGGGATGGGAGTGTGGGGTGTCTGTGCACTCTCAGTGCCCATGGAATCCACAAAGTCTGGCACTGGATAATTTGAACAGAAATTGTCTAAAATCTTGTCCTTGGAGCCAGGGTTCTGGATGACTACTGCTGATTTGAGAAATCTCCATCTCAGACCCTGAGTATTCCCTAAAAAAGGTGTTCTCAGAGGGCAGTGGTGTTAGGGTTTTGTCTGGGAGCCCCTCTGCTCTGGGGTGATGGATACACAAACATCTGCAAGCAGCTGGGACAAAGGTACATCAGGGCCAAATGCAGCTTTTAGGAGGAAAGAGCCTCTTGTGGCAGCAGGGTAGAGATGTGGAGAAATAACAGAAGTGTCTGCAGAAGGCAAGGGGAGTGTGAGGCTGCTGCTGGTGTTGGGTTCCCTGCAGGTATTTAATGGGGTTTGCTGTGACATGTCCCAATTGGAGAGTGGTTCTGGAGCTGACAGACTGTGCTCAAGGCAAATTCTTTTCATTAAGAAAGGATTTCATTAATTAGAGCCGACTGCCGACTGACAGGTTAATTGACAAGGGAAGTGGGCCCCAGAACCTGGAGGTGAGGTTATACTGTGACTTAAAATCTCTGCAGTCTCTGGTAAAACTTGGCCTTCCACAGGAATGTCAGGGAAATCTCACTGGCTGTTCTGCAGGGCACAGTGCCTGAAAGGATTTGCAAGAAAAGCTGCAGTTTCCTAAAATTCAGTTTTCATGTAGAGATCTGATCTGGCAAATTTATTCTAGGCTAAGGCTCATTGAAGTGTTTCAGTGGCAGCTTTGCTCATTGCTGTGCTCACGTGGAAGGGGTTGGGGCTGACAGGGAGCTCACGTGGAACTTCTTTAATTGGCTAAAATAAAAACTTACTGCATCTTCTTTTTAACTGCTGAAATAAGTAATCGCTTGCTCCAAGAAATGGGAGTTCTGGAACCACTCTTTTCCAATAATTTGCTTTTTGAAATGGAAATAAGCTTGAGAGTGGGTTTAGTGATTGATAGGAAGGTAACTGAGAGTAGAGATTGAAAATCCCTGTGAGGGTGGGCAGGCCCTGGCACAGGGTGCCCAGAGCAGCTGTGGCTGCCCCTGGATCCCTGGCAGTGCCCAAGGCCAGGCTGGACAGGGCTTGGAGCAGCCTGGGACAGTGGGAGGTGTCCCTGCCATGGCAGGGGTGGCACTGGGTGGGATTTAAGGTCCCTTCCAATCCAACCCATTCTGGGATGCTGTGAAAGGGCAGCACAGATCCCACCCTGGGAGCTGCTGACAGATCTGGGCTCAGTCATTCTTCTCCAAATTCATCTGGTGAGCACAAATGAGAAAAGAGAGGGCTTCTGGTAGTTGCTCTTTGAACCATGTGGAAACCATATTTATGGGTAAAGGGATAATAGTGAAAATAGTGAAAAAATCCAGCTGGAAAACTGTCTTGACCTTCACCAGAGTCCACCAAAGCTTTACAAGGAGGCTGTGGTTGGGAAAAGCCACTCATCCAGATTTAATCCTTTCTGTTTTGTCCAGGTTATTCCTTAGATCTGGAGGTTAATCCTTTAATTTGTGGTGTCCAGAGAACACAGAGGCACTGGCAAGGTGTGAACATCAGGGTGTGCTTGGCAGGAGAGCTCAGAGCAGGGTCAGCTCATGGGCAGGAAGGTCCCTGTCCCTTGTGCTGCTGTAAAAACCTGAATATATTTTAAATGTAGTTTTTGGCTGTGTTTCTAAGGAAAATCACTGGTTTAAGGAAGGTGTTTCCTGGTAAGCTGAGAGCAGCACATCACTCATCGGATTAAAAGGAAGAAATCTCATCTGTTAAAAATGAGGTGATTTAGACTGGCTAATAATAGCTGTGACTGTTCTGTGGGGGTGAGTCCTGAGGATTTGCCATAATGGTTGTTTTCATTGGCACATGAATACCTGGCTGTAAGAGCTGAGGCACTCTGTTACAGCCCTTTCCTCTCGGGTAGAATCAGATGCATGGATTGCATATATCAGTATAATCAACCCTGCTAAGATGTCAAAACATCAAGTATCAAGCCTATCATAAAATCTAAACCCATCTTGTTTTCCTTTCCTTTTTTTCCCCCCTGTGCTCCATCTAAAATAAATAACTGAGAAATAACTGAATGAATATAACCCATTTCTCCAAAGAAAGAAAAATAATTGCCTCCAGACTTCTAACTTACCTGCCAAATTGCATCCTGATGTGAATTGCAATGGACAAATTATAATCTTTTGAGACAAGGGAGGAGATGATGGAATCTGTGAGTGACCCTTCCCTGGTAGGCACAGTCAAAATGAAGCTAAACTTGGTGAGTGATTTGCACTCACATCAGGGAAGAGTTGGTGCCCAGGTCACCCTGCAGAGGCAGGAACTGCAGAGGGTGAGGAGAAGAGCTCCAGGGAATTGCAGAGGGTGAGGAGGAGAGCTCCAGGGAATTGCAGAGGGTGAGAAGAGCTCCAGGAACTGCAGAGGGTGAGGAGAAGAGCTCCAGGAATTGCAGAGGGTGAGGAGAAGAGCTCCAGGGAATTGCAGAGGGTGAGGAGAGCTCCAGGAACTGCAGAGGGTGAGGAGAGCTCCAGGAACTGCAGAGGGTGAGGAGAAGAGCTCCAGGGCTGGGCTGGAGCAGGAGCAGCTCCAGGGCTGTCAGGGTCACACACTCCACCATCTCTGTGTTCCACCACTGCAGGGAAAAACCCAAACCAAGCAGCCAGAACAAAACAAGGACAGTGAAGAGCACAGGGGAGGAGGAAGGTCCAGCAGGGAGTCTCCTGTCATTGGGATTTGTCTTGCTAAGGCCTTTTACAGACAATGGAGGGGCAGGGACCATCAGAGAGACTGGGGCATCTCTCCTCAAGAGCTTTGCTATTTGGTGGAGGGGTTGGAGCTAGATGAAGTTCAGTGTGTGGCAGAGGGGTGGAATGAGATGATCTTTAGGGCCCCTCCAGCCCAAACCATTCTAGGATTCCATGATTCTGTGTTCTGTGCCCCCTGGGTTCAGCCCTGCTCAGACATTGGCATTGCTGGGGGCTCCTCGTGGTTCTTGGATGCCTTTTGCTGCCCCAGCCAGTCCTGGGCAGTGTCTTGGTTTAAATCCAGCACCATGTGGAGCAATCCAGGACATGCCTGGTGGCTGCCTGTGTTCAGGAATGGCCATGAGAGTGCAGAGGATTCTTGGGCCTTTAAAGATAGAGAGATTTCTGTGATGTGCTCAAGACCTGGCTGCAGCTTTTGTCCCATTTTCAGTGTTGGAGTGGCTTCTGTGAGCCTGGGGGCACAGCTGAGGGTTTAATTCCCAGGAGGTCATTACAAAGGGGTGAGGACAGTAATGCAGAATGGTGCAGGATGGAAAGGTTTATTTTGAACTCCAGAAAATAGCAGTGAAGAAACAAAACCTCATTTTCAGATGGAAGAGTGTTTTGTGAAGAATCTTTCCACACACCCCACTCAAATCCCCACTTTGTCTGCACACACAGAACCTGAACTTGCCTAAAGAAATCTTTTGTGTAAAATCTAAGAACAGATACAAACTCAGTAAGAAACTGCAGTACACAACTGTATGAAAAACCCCAACAACTGAGAAGGATTCTCAGTGAATTCAACATGAGCAGCGGACACAGGAGCTTCAGTGACCTTAGTGACTTCAGTGAGTGCAGGAACTTCAGCAGCTGCAGTGCCTGCTCTGGCTGAGTCCTTCAAGACACACGTAAAAACTAAAATGAATAATTGTCTTCCTTTATTTGAACCATCTAGATTGTTACTTCACCTATAGATGCATCTGGATATGGTTTTCTGGCCCTTTCAATGCTGTGATTGGCTCTGATTATTTTTTTTAGTGACTTCCTAATCTGTTGTGGAGAAGTCAAACTATCCTACAGCCTTTGGTGAAACTCAAAAACCCTCTGGTGTTTTACCACTCCCTTAATGCTGTTACTGCCTGTGCACAATGGGCTCCATTTAGGTGCACCCTCAGAAGGTACAGCCAAAATATTCAGAATATTTGCTGTGCAAGGGCTTTAGCTGGGTTTGGATGGGGTCAGTGGGTTGACAGATCCCCCACTGGCTGAAGCTGGGAGTCAGAAGCCAAGTGGAGAGTTTTGTACCCAGCTCAAGTCACCTAAAAGCCAATCTTGACCTTTGGAATGTCTTTGGCTGTGTGAATGGTGCTGCTGTTGGAGCTGCAAACAGGGATTAGGACTGGAAAAATAAAGGAGGGAGTAAATCCTTCCAGCCTTGGCTGTGGGGAGCAGGAGCCACTACAAAGGGAGGTCATGTCCCACTGCAGAATGGCTGGAGGAAAACAGCACCACCCGTGATTGTGGCAGGTTCTGGGACAGTTGTGATTGGTTTTTTTAGCCTCAGGAATGGTAAATGTCATTTGGTAACTTGCTCTGGAAGGTGATAGCAGGACCATAAGCATTTTCTGAGGGAGGCATGAGCTGTAGAGGTTTATTAATAGGATGTAAACCAATTATTTGTTTGTGTGCTTTCTCCCCTCAGGAATTTTTTCTTTTCTGTTTTCTAAATAACACAAGACATCCTTGGCAGCAGAATCCCCACAGTTGTTAATGTCAGATTGTTATCAGATCTGGCAGTGATTGTTTTCTAATAATAAGTATGTTTTTCCCTTGCTGCCCATGTAAGAGTGACAGTTTGCTGCAACTCAAGGCAAGATGAAAAAGAAATTCAGCATTTGCCACTTACATCCCTGAAAACAAATTATCTACTTAGTGCAGATCCTTTTCTATTATTTATCTGCTTTTTAGTTATCTAAGAAATGGCTTTCCAAGAAGCCGATGAGAGGCAGGGTTGGGATTCCTCTGCTTTTTAGCTCTTGCTTAGGTCCTGTTCATGTTTGGGCTTGACTGATAACTCCCCTCCACTCCCAAGAGAAGAGCTGCTGAAACTCATTTCAGTTCTGGTAATATTGGTAAGGTTTGTTGAGATGTTTTAATTTAATGAGCTTGACAAGAGCCTGGGTCAGTGATAAGATTTCCCACTGTGGAAATCTCCTGGTGAGCCAGGTGTTGCTGTGCCTTTGTCCTGGCTGGGATTCATCCCTGGGGCTGCCCAGCAGACCCACAGGAGCTAAATCTTCCTCCAGGAAGGCACTGCAGAGCCTCAGAACAGGTCCAGGTTCCTGATCTTTCTCATTTCCCTCTGCTGCTGCACTGGGGGTGTGTCCTCGGCTTGGTCACTCAGGCTGAGCTGTCCAAGGAGCTGGAGAAGGGATCTCCTGGAGGCTGCAGAGCTGTGGGATCCCAGACCAGCCCATGGCCCTTTCCCTGCCCCAGCCCATTCCCCAAGCAGGGCTTTGTGATGGCTGTGCAGTGCCTGTGTCCCCTGGGAGCCCCAGCCCTGGGGTGGGGATGGGATGGGATAATGGGGGTGGGATGAGGTGGGATGATGGGATGGGATGGGATAATGGGAGGGGATGGGATGGGATGGGATGGGGATGGGGATGGGATGGGATGGGATGAGGATGGAGCCAGCCTGATCGCAGGGCAGCAGTGACAGCCTGGGGTGTCCAGCCAGAGGGGATTGGGCAGCACTCAGAGCTCCACTCCTCTGTTATGGCAACAACCCAGCAGAGCCAGGGGCTGGTGCCCACGAGTCCAGCTCTTTCAGGAAGGGGTTTAGTAGGTGAAAGGACTTTTTTAGCCTGACAGTGATACTGTGTTAATATAACCCTTCTGGACTGTTCCCTCCTGGGGATGATTTTGGAAAAGTGCTGTGGCCCTGTGTCAGGGGGCACCCCTTGGTGCTGGGGGTGTTAACCACCAACCAGAGCATTAATGGAGCACAAGCTGCTGTGAGGGGTTTTTTTGCCTTATCAGTCTTCATTTTAAGATTACTGGCAAGATCCTCTTGTCTTCTTTATGCGATATTCTTAGCTGGAAGATTAACTGATGTTCAGTTTCTTGAGTGATTTTAGTCTTATTAGTGAGAACATTTGGTAGTGTGTACTTTGTTTTAATTTAGTTTGCCGTATTGGAATTTAAAGTCTAGAAGACAGCATGTTCTTCTGTTTTTAAAAAAGTGAAATCCATTTAGTAAGAGTATTTTTATTCTTTTAGTGTGGGACAGGAGTTGTTTAGCAAAGAGGAGGATATACATGGTAGCCCAGCCCCAACTCCCAGACTTAATGATGCCTGACTGCAAACTGTGTGGGAAAAGGCTGGCATCAAGAATCTCTTGAAAATTAAATTTCAAGAAAATAGCACAAGTGAAGAAAGTATGTTTTTCTTACTCTCTTTTTCTTTGCTGTGTTTCTTGTGTGTCAGATATTGCAACCAATGATCATTGCACTTATTTGGGTGAAGTATTCCTCCCTGAATAACTTTTGCTTCAATCAGCTGCTCTGTTGTCATTCCTGATATCCAAAATTGGAGTTCTGGAATGGATACCCAGGATTATTTTGGGAATAGGAAGATTAAAAACTTTCTTCACTCTTTCCCCCAAGCCCTTTGACTGTGAGAGTGCTGAGATCTCACCCTCGTGTTGCTGCTGCAGGCAGTGGTGCTTTTCCTTCCGAGCCAGTATTCAATCCACACTCACTCCCACGTGGTGTTGGGGGTCCTTTGAAGCTGCACATTGGGTGGGTACTTGAACATTTGGAATGGTGAAGGGTCAGGATGGGAAGTGGACCCTGTCCTCACACTGTGCTGTGTGAGAGGGGATGTTTTAAAGTCATTTTTAATGGACTCAATGATCTTAGAGGTCTTTTCCACCCTTAGTGATTCTATGATTCTGTGACTCAAAGGTGGCGTGCCAGGAGCTTGGATAAACACAGAGCTGAGCATTTGTTATCCTTAAGTACTTCCTGGTATTTTTTAAAGCTGATGTCTCCTAGCTGCAGCAGCTGGTTCAAATCCAGGTGTGGGTATGGTGCCTCTGCAGTTTCAAACAGGTGAATGAAAAAACCCTGCAGAGATTCAGCTCCTGATGGTGCCACTGACACACATTTACACCATCCATTCACCAGGGCACAGCTACTTCATCTCTTCCTTTTGTGAGCTGATGGTTACTTGAGCAGATTAAAGTTCATTCCCAATATTATTGCATATGGTTTGGAATAGTGGTTTTTTACTGTGAAAAACTTGTAAAATGCAGAGATAATGTTACCTTGCCAAGTGTGTGGCCCTGGAAAGAGCTGCTGCCTCACGGTTCCATCTCCTGCATCATTAACAGAGCTCAACAGCAGCTCTTGTCTGCTCTTAGAGAGGCCCTTACCACTACTAAGAGAAGCTGAATTACCATGGAGTGGTAATAAGATGCAGCATTACTGCCTTTCATGATTTTATCTGAAGTCTCATCATCTTTTTTTTGTTGTTGTTATCTTAGATCCTTAAGTAATACCATTATGTGAAAGGCATTCCCTTTCATGAGGCTAAAAACTGCAATGCAAATAAAGAAAGCCCTGAATATACATCCTCTGGTTTTTGAAGTAGCTCCCTAAGAGGGGGCATTGACTTGTGGTAGGTTTTACACTTGAGACTGAAAACACTACAGAGTTTTGTCAAGCTGTAAGAGCAGTGAAGGATCTCCTCATTGTGGCCTTCTGGTGTCTGAAGGGAGCCAACAAGAAAGATGGAGAGAGTCTATTTACAGGGACAAAGGGAAATGGCTTCAGATGGACAGAGAATGGGTTTAGGTTGGATATAGGAATTCTTCCTTGTGAGGATGGTGAGGCCCTGGCACAGGTGCCCAGAGCAGCTGTGGCTGCCCCTGGATCCCTGGCAGTGCCCAAGGCCAGGCTGGACAGGGCTGGGAGCAGCCTGGGACAGTGGGAGGTGTCCCTGCCATGGCAGGTTGGGATAAGATGGTCTTTGAGGTCCCTTCCAACCCAAACCATTCTGGGATTCTGTGATCTCACCTAGGCAGAGATTTACACCGTGTGCATATTTGCCATTAGTTACGTGACGTCCTTGTGTCATTCTCTGTGTCCTGTCCCTGTGTCCCATGTCTGGGACTGTGCCTGTGTTGCTGCTGTGGCCACAACTGGTCTGTTCCTTCTCCCAAGCCCTGGTGACTCCTGGGATCCCTCAGCAGTGTCACCCAGGGGGTGACAGAGGCAGACACTCCATGTCTCTGGCATGAAAACATTTCCAGCCCTGATGGGAATCTCTGGGTGCTGCACATGCTCTGACAGGCTTTGGGAGTGTTTTCCTGGGCTGTGTGTCAGTGCTTGGTCCTGGAGAGGGATGGAGGGAGGTGGATCTCCCCTGGATCCCAGCAGGGCAGCAGGATTGCAGTGCTCCCTCCCTGCTCCCAGCCTGTGCAGAGCCACCCCAAAGTGCAGCCAGGGGCAGGGACTGCTCATCCCTCCCCTGTGTCCCCCACGGTGAATGGGGGATTATCCATTGCAGCAGCTGCTTGGGGAAGAAAGAATGTTGGGATGAAGTAATCAAATCCTGTCAGGGATTGCACCACGTTGGGAGTAAATCTACTGAATAAACATAGTGGAAGATTTTCATAGGAGTGTTGTGCAGAGCCCCCTGCACCTTGCCCCTCCACACCCGCAGTGATGCTGCCAGGAACAACTGCAGCTGCTCCCACTGATGTTCAGTGTGAGCTCTGTCTCTTGGTAAATCTGGAGTAACCACACAAATCATTCCCTTGAAGGTTTTGGATGCTTTGGCAGCTGAGTTGGCAGTGTTGAGATAAAAGGGCTGCCTGGAGCACCCTGTGTTATCAGAGCATCCCTGTGAAATGCTTCCACTTGTTTCAGGGAATCGTAGCAGCTCCTTGCCTTTGAACAAGAGCAATTCTTTTTTCTTTGTGCTTTCTTTAGGTAATTTTGGGCTCCAGCATAACTGCTCTCATCCAATGTCTTCTGGGCAAAGGTGGTTATAAAATTGTGGTGGAGCAACATTGGCTTGTAGCTGTTAGGGAGATTTGGCTGTATGGATCTGATCTGGGATGCAGCAAGGTTCCAGAGAATGCTGCTGTTCCTCATCAGGAGTCTGTAGGCAGGGAGATGACAAACTCAATTACAAAAGCACAATTATCTGCGTTATTCAAGAAGAGAAAAACCAGCCCTGAGCATCAGGTGAGATGTCCAGGCCACTGACAGCCCCAGCAGCAGAGGAGGTTCTGTGTTAGCACCAGGGAGAGTGAACTATCCATGAACAGCCCCTGCTCTAAATGCACTGGGATGATTCAGGGCAGTGACCTGTGGACAGCTCAATAGATATTTTAGTTCACTGCACCAAAACTGTCCAAATAGATGTAAATAATTAAAGGCTGAATAAAATCTCAGAGCCTGGGATTCCAGAGCCTGGAAACCAGAGCTGTTTAGAGCAGCTGCTCAAGCTCTGAGGAGCAGCCTGGGCTCCTTGGGCTCCATGCCCTAAAAGCAGCTGAAATCAGGGTTTGGGGGTGCCCAGGGGATGCTTGCACCTGGAAAGGGCACAGTGTGAGAACAGGGCTGGGATTGCCTTGGAGGAAATGGTGAGGACATCAGAGGGACCAAGATTAATGCCAGAAATACCTGCTGGAGTAATCACAGAGTGGGTACCCAGAGCAGCTGGGGCTGCCCCTGGATCCCTGGCAGTGCCCAAGGCCAGGCTGGACAGGGCTTGGAGCAGCCTGGGACAGTGGGAGGTGTTCCTGCAATGGCTGGGGTGGCACTGGATGGGTTTTGAGGTCCTTCCAACCCACCCCACTCTGTGGTTCTGTGATCTTCTCCCCATGCTCAGCTCTGTGGCCCAGTCTTGATTTTGCTGTGCTCTGTCTCTGTGGAACACCATAATAACCTTATTTCCAAGCACTTTATTTTTTTCCTGAGTTTTTTTTTGTGCAACAAAGATAGGCTTTTGGTCTGTACTTTGCAGAACCATTTAATGTTGTTTGTTTTTAATCTGTTGCGTGATTAAAATAGATTAATGTTGTAGTAACATAAAAACCCTCAGGGGTTTTTTTCTCTTTGTAAATATTCTCTAGGATCTCTTCTGTCTTCTAAACTGTGTGTAGGGAGAGTGTTTAATGGGACCTGGGGAGAAAAGAGACACATCTTAAGCTTAATATAAGAATTTAATTTTTAATAACTTTCATTTGGGGTTAGAGTATTCGTATTGGAGTGGAAATTAAAGTGTCTAAATGCTTTGTGTGTAAGCTGTTGGAAAATCTTTAAAGAGACATTCAGGGGAAAATCTTCCTTTCCTTTTTTATCTGATCTTAAAAATACAAAATTAGAGAAGCCAGTGCTTGATGTCATGCACTGATACTTAACCTGGTTTTGCTTTGAGCTGTCTTTGGGTGATACAGAGAGGGTTTGTGTGCAGGGGGTGACGTGTCCTCCCTCCTCCAGCAGATCCTGCTGCTCCCTGTGACCCAGAGATGGGTCTCTGCAGGGCTGGGCTGGCCACAGGGACTTGGACAGGAATCAAGAGCCTTGCAGTGTTCCTGGCTGTGTGGAGCAGAGGAGAGGTGAACCGGGCTGGATGTGCCACTGCGGGTTTTACCAGGGTCCAGCAAAGGGCCTGTGATCTCTCCAGGCTTGTGGGTGAAAAGAAGATCAGCTGCATCATAAATGTGCTCTGATCTTTGGCTGGGAGCAACACTTTGCTGTTTTATTCAAGCTGAGGGAGATTTTTACTTTGTGTTTGGTGAGAGCGGCTCTAATCCTGGCAGCCTGGAGAGGAGGGGGGAGCTGGGCTGCAGGCAGCTCCTGGTGTGCTTTGGGCTCTGGCAGGCCAGAGTCACACCTGAGGGGAGCCATCACCTCTCCAGCCAGCACACCTGCACGTTTGGCTGCCCTTGCAGAGGCCGTGGTTTGGGATGAGAGGTGTTTGCCCCATCTCTCCTCTCTGTGGAGCTGTCTCTGGTGGCCTCAGGCTGCTGCAGAGGCCCCAGCACGGTCAGTGTGGGTGGATTCATTACCCCGGGCTCCTGTGGCTAAATCACAAGCCGAGCTGATTTCTCTGCAGCTGGTAACTTGCACAAGTGTGTCACAAGTCCTTCTAGAGCAGGGGATGTCACTCAGCAAATCCCAGCTGCAGCCACTGGCCCTGCTGCAGGCACATCCCCAGGCTTGGCATTAACACCCCAGATTTATCTTGGCATTGTGGGCTCTTTCTGTCTTCATGGGGAGGCATCAGGATGCCCTCAGGCTCTTTGTGGGATTAAGACCTTCCCATGGCATCGTGACAAGGAGGAAATTTAAGGAACAAGAGTGTTTAATTTAGAGCTAATCTGGTCCTTGTGAATGAGGGGGATTAGATGGTAAATTCTCCTGCTGGGCAGGTTTGTGCCATGGTGGCACCAGGGAAAAAACCTCTGTGGAAAAGGAGCTCCAGCCTGATGGTGTGGGGAGCTGGGAGGAGAAGAGAGAGGGATTTTGAGTCCAGGAATGAGATGTGAAATGGCCATAGGGCTGTTCTGTCCTTAAGGAAGAAGGGAGGGAATGGATGGAGTCCTGTGGGAGAGGAGGGGGCAGGCACTGGGCTTTGCTGGGGTCGCTTGTGAGTCCCCAAAGCTGAGCAGTGCCAGGAGAGTCCTTCCTGACAGGGAGCCAGGCTGGATGTCAGAGTCCTTCCTCACAGGGAGCCAGGCTGGATGTCAGAGTCCTTCCTCACAGGAAACCACAGGAGAGCTGGAGAGGGACTGGAGACAAGGGATGGAGGGACAGGACACAGGGAATGGCTCCCACTGGCAGAGGGCCGGGATGGATGGGATATTGGGAATTAGGAATTGTTCCCTGGGAGGGTGGGCAGGTCCTGGCACAGGGTGCCCAGAGCAGCTGTGGCTGCCCCTGGATCCCTGGCAGTGCCCAAGGCCAGGCTGGGCAGGGCTTGGAGCAGCCTGGGACAGTGGGAGGTGTCCCTGCCCATGGCAGGGGTGGCACTGGGTGGGCTTTAAGGTCCCTTCCAACCCAAACCATTCTGGGATTCTGTGATCTCCTCCTGTACTTATTTCCTGGGCCACAGAGTTTTGTGTCTCCTAAACCCTTCTGTGTTTCTCTAAACTCACTTTGTGTCTAGAGTTCATTCTTCAGCCTTGCTTGAAGAGGAGTAGCTTAGAGAAAACACTTCATGTGTTCATGGTGGCAGCCCCTCACCCCTCCTGAGGACAAGCTGTTAAACATTTTCAGCAGTTTCCAGTAAAACTGGTGGTAGCTGGTAAATGTTAAACAGGAATTTTCTTTCCCCCTTCTACTCAGAAACAAACTCTAGGAAGCTGGAAGTGAGTGCTGGAGAGCTTCCAACACAAATGTCAGGCTTGGCATCTCCTGGGAGCAGGAGGGGTTGGATCCCTCCAGATGTGGAGGGTGAGGAGCAGGTGTGGGTCCTGACCTGCAGCCTGAACCATTTGCTTGTGCTGCCCTCCCTCCTTCCCCCAGAATCAATTTGACAGCCTTATTTTGACGATAATTAAAATGAATCCTCCCCACAGGGGCAGTGGCCACAGGTGTGTATGTGTGTACCTGTGCACAAGTGTTCAAGTATGTGCACAACCCTGTGGGATAAATGTGTGTCTCACACTGGGTTGATCTTTTGAATGGAGCCACAGTAGTTTCTTATGGGCCCACGTGATTTTCTGTGTATTTTCTGTGTATTTATATTGATTTTTGTGTATTTGTATTGATGTTCTGTGTATTTATATTGATTTTTGTGTATTTACATTGATTTTCTGTGTATTTGTATTGATTTCTGTGTATTTGCTTTGTTGCACTGGAGATCAGTACAGTTTCAGCCTCCTGCACGTTGTGGAAGGATTAGACATGATTTGATGTATCAGTGGTTGTCAGGGCCCCATGGCAAACCAGGTACATGAGCTCAGGACATGATTATTGAATGCTCATGGCTGTCAGCTTCACAGGAAAGGGAAAAAACCCAGCGAGGTACTTCTCAAACATCTCAAACACACCAGGGAGTAGTGCAAGGAAATAAATTATTTTATCTTACGGTTATGTGCTCAAATGCTTTCTTTGAACCACAGTGAGCCATTCTGGCATTCTGCCAAGCTTGAATTTGACCTTTTTTAAAAATCCTTATTGTTATTCTCATGAAACGAATACAGAGAGGCCTTAAGCAAGAGCTGATTCTTGTTTTACACCAGCCCCTGCCCTGGAAAGCTCATCATCTAAATCCTGGAAAAGGAAACAGGGCCAAGCACTGACCTAACTGCATCTTGAGGGAGCTGGAGCAGAACTTTAATCTTTTAGTCTAGTGCACTGTCCCTGAATCACGGTGATATTCCATAGTTCACATCATTTTCTCTCTATATTTGAAGCTGTTGCAAGATGAGTTTGCCCAACACATCCTCGAGGGTTATTGCTAAAAGCTCCTCGTAGCCTTGCAAGAAGGATGTGCTTGGGCATATCTATTACCTATTAAACCTGGTGAAATAGTGCAGCTTTCCCATGTCATAACAAATCACACCCGTGCCAAAATAGCTGCAAACATTCTCTAGGACTTAATGAGCTCCTGCTGGTTCACAGTGGTCCAAACAAGTTGTTTTTGTGGCTGTTAGAGAGTGCAGAATTATATTATTGAAGCAGTATCGTAAAAAGACAAGATGGGTGTCAGGGAAGACAATTCCACACTGCAGGGAGGTGTGGGGGGCACACAAAGGCACTTCTTTCCCATGGTAATGCAGTTTATAGATGTGTAATCTTCTGTAATTCTGGCATGATTAAACAGAAGGTGTCTTTCTGCCTGAAGTTCCCTCAAGCTGTAAGAGAGGACAAAATAGAGAGAGGGAAATATTTCGTATTTCCATTATGCATAAAACAGCCCTGGATCCCAAAATGAAGCAAAAGAGGGAATTTGAGGAGCTGAAGTTCACTCTGGCTTTCAAGAGCTTCTCTCAAAGAAGCTTCCACACACTGTCATAAAAATGTCAGTGTGAAATACCTGAGCAAGAGTAAATTGAACAATCTGGTGATTCTAGTGCCTTCATCTGGAGTTTCATGCCTGCAAGGTGTGCAAAAGTCAATGAGTGGAATTGGAGGTTATTGATTATTTCACTGGGCTGCTGTTGAAACATCATATGTGCTTGATTTGGTCTTCAAGCACCCGGTAAACGCTTGGGTTTAGTTTTACCTCCCTTTGTGAAAAGAATTGAAAATACTATAAAACTGAAAGTGTCTGCAGTTTTTTTTCTCAATTTTGAAGTATTTTTCTTAAACTTAAATAAATGTTATTTGTCAAGGTTCCCCTCACTCCAAGATGGAGATTTCATGCCACAGGTGGGGGTTATGCATAATTTATAAGGGATTGAACTTTGTGTTGGACACTGCCACCTGCAGCCCCATGGATTTTAGGATGTCTGGATTAGATGTCTCCTCCTGCCTCTGCTTCTTGGAAACCATTACAGAAATGCCTTTTTACTTTTAAGCTGAAAGAGAGTAGGTTTAGGTGGGATATTGGGCAGGAATTGTTCCCTGTGAGGGTGGGTAGGCCCTGGCACAGGGTGCCCAGAGCAGCTGGGGCTGCCCCTGGATCCCTGGCAGTGCCCAAGGCCAGGCTGGACAGGGTTGGGAGCAGCCTGGGACAGTGGGAGGTGTCCCTGCCATGGCAGGGGATGGAATGCCTTTAAGGTCCTTCCAACCCAACCCATTCTGGGGTTCTGTGACCCAGAGTGCTGTAGGCCTGAGCTGAGCACAGGGAGGAGTCAGGCTGTCCCTGGCAGTGTGGGGGGACAGAAGCAGCTCCCTTTGCTCCAGCTCTGCAATCCCCCCTCTGTGCCCTGATGAGCCTGGGAGCTCAGCACAAGCTGCAGTGCTCCAATGGAGAGATGTGTGCCCTGAGGAAGGGTCTAGGAGAGGACCAACAGAGAGGGGAAAAATAAAATGGAATGTGAGTTGGTCAGCTGTTGAGGTGAAAATGAAAGTTGAGCAATAAAATCTCTCTTGACAGGTTAGCTGTGCTGGGTGGGAGAGGTTGGGATATTGCATTCCAGGCCAACTCTGCAAAACACGGAGCCAGAGGAGGGGCTGTGGAATGGCTGGGAGATTTTCTTCTTCCCTCTCCACACCAGTCACCCAGACACAGTGGGAATTCCTGGTGGGCAGTTTTGCAGCCTTCAGGCTGCTCATTCCTTGCTGGAAAGGCTGAGGGAGCTGGGGCTGCTCAGGCTGTGAGGATGAGGAGGGCCTGGAGCATCTCTGTGCCCAGGAAAGGCTGAGGGAGCTGGGGCTGCTCAGGCTGTGAGGATGAGGAGGGCCTGGAGCATCTCTGTGCCCAGGAAAGGCTGAGGGAGCTGGGGCTGCTCAGGCTGGAGAGGAGCCCCAGCTGAGAGGGGCCCTCAGGCCTGGGTGTCCCTGTGTGCAGGGAGGGGCAGAGCAGGGCCCAGGCTCTGCTCCAGGCCCAGCAGTGGCACCAGAGCCACGGGCAGGGCCTGAGCCCAGAACTGCCCCTGCCCAGGAGGCACAACTTGTGCCCTGGGCAGTGCCCAGCCCTGAGCAGGCTGCCCAGGGAGGGGCTGGAGTCTCCCTCAGCGGGGACACTGCAGAGCCCTGTGCACACAATGCTGTGCCCTGTGCTCTGGGATGGCCCTGCCTGAGCAGGGAGGTGCCACCAGGGACCCTCTGGGCCCCTTCCAGCCTGGCCCAGCCTGGGGTTCTGGCACACAGCTGGCACAATGTGCCATCCTGGACTGGGGAGAGTGTTCACCAGCATCCCCAGCTGCAGGACACTCAGTGCCCCAGTCTGGCTGCCAGGGGCTGCAGCAGCAGCCAGCAGGGAGGTTTGGGGGCACCTTTGATGCCCTGACTGGAAGATCCCAAGCAGGTCCATCCCCAAGGCCTGGCAGTGCCCCTGCACCAGCTGGTGCCTCTGAGCCCAGGTGTCTGTGTCACATTAATCCCCAGATCAAACAATCAGCTGCTGCCTAATCAGGAGGTGACTCCCTTCACATCCAGTTAAATATGTGCATAACTTGAGGGAGGTCTGACCCTGAGCCGTGGTGCTTTAGGACCTGCAGTGGGTGCTGCTGTGTGGGATGAGGGACAGCAGCTCTCCAGGCATTTCTTCCCAGCAGCAGCTCTGTTGGAAGCAAGCTTTGCCAGGTCAGGCAAAGGGTGCTTTTAGAAAAAGGGGAATGAAGAGGGAGGAGGTTAGTTTGAATTCCAGCTGTTTCCCCAGAATAGCTTATAAAACAGCCTCACATCAGGGCAGGGCAGGGCCAAGGGTTGGGGCCTCAAGCACTGGTCCACAGCACCACTGTTCAACAGGTTTTTTTTTAATTTTTCATGTAAAAGAGATTTTATGAAGTTAAATTGAAATATTCTGGCAGATTTGTAGTGTGGGAATAAGGAGATGGGTTCTCATTTCCCTGCCTCACACATTCCAAAGAAGGTTCAGGTTGGATATTAGGAAAAAATTTATTCACTGGAAGAGTGGTTAAATGCTGGCAGAGGCTGCCCAGGGCAGTGGTGGAGTCCCCGTCCCTGGAAGGGTTGAAAAGACAAGAGGATGCAGCACTTTGTGGTGTGCTTTAGTGTGCATGGGGGTCAGAGTTTGGACTTGATGATGTCTGGAGGCCTTTTCCAACTTTAATGGTTCAGTGATTCTATAAAAGGAAGAAAAGGAAATTGTAAGCTCCCTGGTGGAAGGTAATGTTAGGGTAGCTTAGGAGGGTTCAGAGGATTATCAGATGTTTACAGAAATGATAAAAAAGTTATCACAGTTCTGCCAGGTGGGATATCAGTTTGCCAGAGGAAGAAGCCCTCAAGGTTCCTCATGTGAACCAGCCTTGTGGTGGGAGGGCTTGGAGAGGTTTCCTTGTGTGTGGGCTGGGGCTGAGTGAGAGGCTCCTGTTGTCCCACTGCATCTGCAGCTGGCAGGAGTGGGGAGCAAATCCCAAATGGAACGGATCACTGATGCTTTGCACCTCTTGTGAGCTCTGATTCCTCATTTCTGCTAAAATGTGGTGGGTTTGCTGTACTAACACCAATGGGTGCCTTCTGCAGAGAGAACAGGAGGGTGAAGCAGTGCTGGTGAATGGTACAAATTGCTTATAAAGAGCCTTTGCTCTCAGTGCTGGGAAGCAGCTGCTACCAGTGTGGGGCTGGCAGGGTGAGCACCCCAGTTCCTTCCCAGTGCTGAGGGTGCAGTGGGGCCCCATGGCTGGGCAGGGGTGAGCCACACACCCCAAGTGTCCCAGCTGACAGCTGAACAAACTCCAGAGCTCCCAGCTGAGGGTGGTGATTGATATTGGCTCTGAGGATTAGCACAGCAGGTAGCTGTGCTGGCACAGGGCAGGGTTTGGGCTGAGGGATAAATACACATTCTTTTATTATTGCAGCTAATGGGAATCTGCCAGCCTTTGAGGCACAGAAAGGCTCACTGGCCACCTGTGAGCTAATCACAAAGATTTGCCTCATTCTGTATTTCAGCTCACTTGGAGCCTGTAATCTAATTTCCAAACAGAGATGAGAAGAGTGAACAATTCATTTTCTGCTTTACATGGCTGTGCTGGTAAACTTTTAATCCTTTTAGAATTACAGTTCCCTGTCACATGGAGGCAACACTACACAGTCCTGCTCGTGAGGCTGGAGGCTTTGGATTCACCATTGCTGGATAATAATTAGCCTCAGCAGCAAGGCACAACATGAATTAAAATTAAAGTGAGGAGCACAGGACATTTTTCAAATGCTATTATGAATCATACACAGGCTAATGATTCCAGTTTGGATTGAAAATCCCCACGTTTGGGGCCATCCTCAGCCTCAGACATCACACCCTGATGTTGGTGTCCTCTTGCATGTGGGACACTGCTGTGCCAGTCCTGTGTCCTGCCAGCTCATTAACCACATCCCAGGGACAGTGTGGGGCACATCTGACTTTAATCTTCATTGCTTGCCGCTTATTGTGGATATTCAGGTTATGAGTGAGGCTGTGGGCTGAACTGAGCTGGAGGTGCTGTGTTGGCTGTGAGGACAGTGCTCATTCCTGCTGCTGTGTTTAGGATGTGCTCAGCCTCCCAGAGAGCTCCTCCTTCACAGCAAAACCACCCTGCCCTGCTGCTCTGCTTTGCTCACTCTGGAGAGGTCAGCTGGTGTGTCCTGAAGGTGAGCCCTGCTCGTGGTGATGTGCAGAAGCACTTTGACAAGGTGTTTTTAGTGATCTGTGTGGGCAGGACACAGAGGATCCACGACTCTGGGGTCAAACAGCTCAGCTGGAGCTTCCCTGATGATGTCTGCCTCAGGAGTGAAGAGTGGCTCTCAAGGACCATCACACTGACTTTGTACCTTTGCTTGAATTTTGCTTTCAGACAATTTGCAAAGAGCTGGGTTTTACTGGACACATATAATTAACACATTTAATGTGACAATTTGTTGACCAGAAACAATAAAAATCTCATTTCTGCACTTGTTGGTACAACCCAGACCAGAAGAATCCTTTCTGGGCAGTTGGAGCAGAGGGTTGGATGGAGCCCTGGCACAGCTGCCCAGGGCAGCAGTGGAGTCACCAGCCCTGGAGGGAGTTAAAAGGTGTCCAGATCTGGCATGTGGGGACATGGGTTAGTGGTGGCCTTGGCAGGGTTGGACTCAATGATCTTAAGAGAGCTTTTCCAACCTTAACAACTCTGTAATTCTCTAACATCAACCCTAATTCTCTAACATCGATCTTTTTCTCTGCAGCATTGGAAACTCAAGGAAAGTAGTGCCAAGCATGAGAACAGTGTAAAATGACCCTGATGGGGGAGCTGGGATGTGGAAGCTCAGCAAAGTTTCCTTGAGCTGAAATAGTTGTAATTGAAAATGGGAATTCTCATGGTCGTGCTGAGCTCCATCTTAGTGTTAGCAAGTGTTTTTAAACTCTCTGCTTATATTGGCATCATACCTTTAAAATCAGAAATTCTTTGGCTGTAAAGAACAAGTTCACAGAGGAGCCAGGGCTGTGTGGCTGGTGAGCTGGGGGTGTGACACCTCTCAGGGGGAATAGATGTGTTATTTTGCTGTATAAACATATCACACACATCCTTGTGGTCCTTGGTGTATTCAGCTGAGCTGTCAGGTTACATTTGATCAGTGTTCACAGGGTTATACCTTTCAGGCTGCTTTTGAAAGCTGGTTTTGTTCAAGCTCATTCAAGTAATCCTGTCACACACAAGTGGAATGAGCAGATGTCATGGGCATTTCAAGGAATATTGTGGATCTGTAGCCAAGGCAAATCAATAAGTAGGAGAGGCTATTGATAAACTCAAGATATTTTCCTCTCCTTGTCCTCTGATGAGGTTAACCCTGTGCTGAGGTGATGTTCCTATTGATAATTGGAGAAAATGATCCAGCCTTGCAGTGTTTTCTGGTTTTAATTGATTATTGTCTTGTATTGTTACCTCATTTACTCTGGGCAGCTTTGAAGTGCACTCCCACCCTGCTGCTCTGCCCATGAGGGGTCACAGGGTGTTCTTGTGACAGCCAAAAGAGGAGAGAGGAGGGCAGAGAGGGGCTTTGGAGAAAGGGATGGAGGGACAGGACACAGGGAGTGGCTTCCCACTGCCAGAGGGCAGGGATGGGTGGGATATTGGGGAGAAATTCCACCCTGTGAGGGTGGGCAGGCCCTGGCACAGGGTGCCTAGAGCAGCTGTGGCTGCCCCTGGATCCCTGGCAGTGCCCAAGGCCAGGCTGGACAGGGCTGGGAGCAGCCTGGGACAGTGGGAGGTGTCCCTGCCATGGCAGGGGTGGCACTGGATGGGCTTTAAGGTCCCTTCCAACTCAACCCATTCTGGGATTCTATAACTCTTGAGATTTAGGTGCATAAAAAGCCCCTGGTTTTTGCCACAATTCCAGAGAGTCCTGGCAGAAACTCCCAGGTGTTTGGGTCTAAGGCAGCTTTGAGCAGGGATCAGGAGCAGAGCTCGTGGTTGGGCAGGTGGGATTTGTATCCTGGCTCCAAGGTTTGTGCAGCAGTTTGGGAAAAGCCCTGTGCTGCTGCTGGGGGGGTGGGAAGCACAGCCTGGCCTCACAAGGGCCTTCTGTGTCTGGGTGTGTTTTAGAAGGCTTACCATGACAAAACCTGAATGTCTTTGATTAAAATGCAGAATTGAAACAGGAAGGTGAAAGAAACCTCTGGTCACAAACCCATTATTGGTAAAGAATATTCCCCAGTGACTTTGTCAGCATCACTTCCCACCTGGGAAGTTTTCCAGTCCTTTTGGACTTCAGTCATCCCTCAGGACCTGGCTGTGGAATACTTTGGGGCTGTGTAGTTAATAATGTCATTTGTTGATTCCCAGCTGGATGGGTTAGGAAGTCAAGAGGTTTTATTGGAAATAAACCTTTGGCTGTGTGTGTTGTAGCAGGATTGAGTTCTTGCAGGGTCTGTGAGCATGTTACACCTGTCTGCAACTCCTTCCTATTTACTTAAGTGCCAGGATTCCTGACAGACAGGTGTTTGGATATTCCCTTTCTTTCCCTCTAGAAAGCTTTACCCCATTTCTTTGTACTAAATCAAGAGGTCCTTTAAAAAAGTGAAATAAGTGCTGTCATATGCTCCCAGTGTACAGCTATAGGAGTTACATTTACGGAGAGTGTTCTCTTTAACAGCTGGATGAAATAAATGGTTTAATGTGCAGCACTGGAGAACTCTGCACTCTCAAATCAAGGCCAGAAGGAGCTCAATGACTGAAGAATTGTCAGCATCTTGTGCAATCCCACTAAGTGCTGCTTTTCATTGATCTGCAACTTCACTGTTGACAATTAAATCCCTTTCAGTGCAGAGGATAAACATTTTTAACAGGAGGCAGCAAAATCTTTTGTCCTGAATGATTTTCTTCTCTGTTTTATAATTAAGTACAAAGTGTGTCACCAGCCTTGCTGTTCACTTGTGCTAAATACCTGCTCACTGTGGAGTAATTGCTATCAGCAGATGACAGAGCTGCAAGGAGCTGTGCTTTCGAAGGCATGTTCTTCATTTGCATAATCAAATGCTTTGTTAGTGTCCTTGGAAATTAGGATGAAAGATGACTGTGTGCTAAAAATGAGAAATTGTTTTTAGCAAATTATGTGTATCCAGTACAACAGCTGAGCTGCTCTGGGGCCTGTTTGATGTGTGTTGGCTGCTGCACCCACAGCCTCCTCCCTCTGGCAGGAACAGCTCCTGGCACCTGCCTTCCCCATGCAGCTACTGCACTGACCAACGTCTCATCAATATGAAATGGACAATCAGGGCTGCAATCTCATTAATTATTTCAAGCTTTGTAAAGTGCTTATAAAGAGCTGGTGGGCTGTGGGGTAGATACATTCCAGGACTCCAGAGATGTCCTGGGGGTTTGTATGGGTTGTGACAGTTTGTACCAACTCCTCACTTATCCATGGTAAAGCTGGAGAAAATGGGTTTGAAAGATCTGGGTTTTTATCTTGCATTAAGAAGTTTGGAGAAAAATTGAGTTAGGCAGATACAGTGTGTCAAGAGTTCAACTTATCAAAGCAGCGAAAGAAAATTAATACTAATGGTGGGATAAAATATTTCTTTGGTAGGCTGAATGCTCAGTCCCAAATATAATGCTGCAGAACACTGAAAACTCCTAAAATTTTCCCACTTGTGCAGTAAGGACTTTGAACTTAACCCTAAACTTTCCTCTCAGGAAAGTGGAAAATTTAGTGCTGGTTCTGAGTTGATCTCTGAAGTTGCCCGAGGCCAGGTGTGGAGGCTGAATCTGGATGCAGGCAGGAGGATGAGTGACAGGGTATGGTACAGCCTCATTTCTGGATGGCATCCAGACCTAGCTGGCTCACACCTGGACACAGAAAAGTTGGATGATTTTATGTTTGGGAAAAAAGTTCGGCCATTGTGAGTTTGACATGGTCCTGCAGTGGTGTCCCTGAGGGGACACCCAGGCCAGGGATGATGCCCAGGACACCTGGGACTGGCTGGGCTGGGGTGGCCATGGCACACCCTGTGCTGGCTCTTGGCCTCCTGTGCTCTTTGGTGCTCCTGGACCCATCTGCAAACACCCTGGCCAGGCACAATGAGGGGGTTCTGCATTGATGATCCTCTGGGAATGTCACATCTGGCAATTCCAGCAGGGCCTTTTTATCAGTGGAGAGCAGCTGGGCTGTTCCTGTGGCTGTGATGTTCCCAATGGCCACCCCTGGCCAACCTTGGCCTCTTTGGGACCACACAGGTGGGACACAGGAGCCAGAACACAGAATTTGGGTCAGATTTTAGTGCTTTGCACATTAGGAAGAGAGACAGTAATGGAAAGCTGCATATTGCCTGTATCTATTACACAAATCCGTGTCTCCAGAGGGAAGTGTTGGCTGCACCTCCGAAGTGCAGAGTCTCTCTGGGTCCCCTGGGTTACCTACAGGTGTCCCCAGGGTGGCCTTGGCTACTCCCTGGTGTGATGATAGTCACATACACAGTAGGGTCATGTGGAGGGCACTGGAGTTCTGTGTGTTTGAGTGAAAAACAGAGGAATTTGAGATTTAAGGTACATCAAAGGGCACAGGAATGGAAGACAGTGAAAGCTGCATTTCCTGTCTGGGAAATGCCAATGTTCCTCAGTCCTCAGCATCAAATTCTGGCTTTATTCCTTTTTTAGTGGAAGACTGGCTGTTGGTGGTTGCAGTATCAACCCAGTGGAAAAAGGGGAGCCCGTGTCAGCATGGAAGTTACGTCACAGTCACTGCTTTCCTGAATCCCAGTGCAGTCATTCCAGTTTATCCAAAGCAGAGTGTAGAGACAGCCAGCAAATGGAGTTAGCTTGGTGCTTGCTTAGCTGTTGGGTGGACATGAATTCCTCTGATGATAAACAACCTCAGAAAGCTGGGTTGTCAGTGTCCTAGTGACATTAAGGGTTTTTTACCCCAGAGTTTTTGCACTGAGCCAGTCAGGGTAGGAAAAGAGCAGTTTTGTCTGTGTGACCTTGAAGTGCTGTTGATGAGGACTGGAGCCCTCCTCATGAAACCTGTGATTGGTGGCATTTATCACCGAGGGGTGATTTCAACTCCCCAAATAGATGCAGTGGGCTGGAGAATTGGTTCTGATTTATCCCTCATGGTTATCAGCAGGCAGGGCTGTGTGTTATGGGACTCCTGCACAGCTGGGCTGGGGCACACTGTGGGTGCACTGGTGTCACACAGGAGAGGCAGAACCCATGGGCACAGCTGCTGGGACACTGGGAATAACAGTTATTTTACTGCAGGCAGCATCTCCCAAGGGCAGACTCACAGGGATGGCACTCAGGGCTGTGCAGTGGGGATGTGAGCAGCAGCAGGGAACACCCAGGAGACAGGGGCATCCCCAGCCCTTTTCTCCTGGGGAGGAGGAGCAGTTCCCAGCACTGAGCTGTGCTGAATAAATGTGACACATGAGAGAGGCTAAAGGAAAGGATTTAATGAATGCACTAAGAGCAAGGTGTTCCCTCTAGGTTTAGAAGTATCACCTCTGCAGGGTTTCCAGACCACCTGCTAGAATCATGTAGTAGGGCATTGCTGGTGACAAGCCTGAGTCCTCAAAGCCATTGTGTAAAAAACCCAATGAACCCAAAAACTTGTAACTCCTACAGCCATAGGGACTGGGAACAGCCATTGTGTAAAAAAACCCAACAGACCCAAAAACTTGTAACTCCTACAGCCATAGGGACTGGGAACATAGATCCACCTATTCCTGAACAAAACTGTTGCTCATTCTCTCCTCCTGGGGGACCTGCCTTGACATATGTGTGGATCACACTCTAACTTGTAATAATGTTTGATCAAAGAGGATTGATCCAAAGAGTTAATGCAAGCAAAGTTTCCTTTACCTAGAACCTGCAGTTTATTGCAGTGACATAGACCTTGGGCATATGGCAGAGTAATTGTTTTTATCCCTCTGGAGTCCCACTCTTCCCCTCATAATCATCCCATCCAAGTTGAAGGAGGAGTCTCTCTGCCTGTTACAGGTATTACAGGAGTGAATAAAGAAGGTCCTCATAAAATAAGCCCTCTTTCTTGCTTCCTTTTTCTCCTCTGTACCTCCCTTTTGCCTCCATTTGTCCCTTTTTTCCCCACCTCCTGTCTACAATCTGTGAAAATTCTCTGCTTTACCAGGCTTTTCACCCTTGCACTGGGCCTGTAAAACACTTAGTGAGCAGGTCCTGGTGTGGTTTGTTTTTGATCTGTTAATGAAATTAAACTCAAATGATGCTTGTGACACATGGCTGCCAGGCTGCCTCCAGGGATGTGATGGTTGGCAACATGTGCCCAGGCCATGGGCTTGCAGAGTTCACTCCCCATCCTTTGGATTTCACTCCAGGGTTTGCACAAAGGAGCTGTCAACAATTTTCTCTGAATGGATGTTCTTTCATTATGCATTTAGCCATTTCCCCCCTTAAAACTGGCAGAAGGAGGAGTAAAGCTGTCTTGTCTTAGGGTTATCTAGAACACTGGACACTTTTTTGATTCTAAGCCAGTCCCAAGCCCCTTCAAATCTTGCATGTTTCCTTTGGGCTGTGTTTCTGTAGTTGCTGAAGGTTTAAGTCCAGCTGTTCCAAGCTGTGGTGCAATATGGCCCTAAATGGGTTCCTGATCCCCCACCTGCAAGGCAGCACCTTTCCCAGTCTTGGGTCAGCAACATTCCCCTGGATTTGTTCCAAGGGGTGCCATGGATCAGATCCACACTGGGATAAGGTTTGGGGAGCAGCTCCAATGGGAAATTGCTGTGGAGCTCTGGTCAGCAAAACTCCAATGTACAGATGTTAAAATTATAACTATATTCATTATTATTAAAGAGTTGGGAAATAGAAGTAAGTCACTCCATGATCAGCCAAACCAAAAAAGCCTGGGCTGCTGCTAGTGTGTGTTCTAAAGTTCAGATCTTCTGTCATGGGGAAGGGTCTGGAGCCCCAGGAGCAGCTGAGGGAGCTGGGCAGGGGCTCAGCCTGGAGCAAAGGAGGCTCAGGGGGCCCTTGTGGCTCTGCACAGCTCCTGACAGGAGGGGACAGCCGGGGGGGTCGGGCTCTGCTCCCAGGGAACAGGGACAGGAGGAGAGGGAACGGCCTCAGGCTGGGCCAGGGGAGCCTCAGGGGGGACATCAGGAGGAATTTCCCCATGGAAAGGGGGCTCAGCAGTGGCACAGCTGCCCAGGGCAGCAGTTCAGTCAACAACCATGGAAGGGTTCAAAAAACACGTGGATGTGGTACTTGAGGACATGATTTAGTGGTGAACATGGTGAGGGATTGAACTTGGTGGTCTCAAAGTTCTTTTCCAACGCTAACCATTCAGTGAGAAGCACGGAGCTCCTGTGGTGGTGGCTCCCTCAGAGGGTCAGTTCCCTCAGCTTGTTCCTTCAGTGAGGGATTATGATGAGTAACAACGATGGAGAACAGCAGCACTAAACATGGTCTGCCACGTCTTTTATTTTGAGGAAAGTTACTGGGGCAGGTGGATGTGATTCAGTTTCACGTTCACCTGGATGGTTCTTGATGGAAACAAAATGGACCTGCCCGCTCGGAGTGTGAGTGGCCCAGCAGTGGCTTTGGGTTGGCCTGTCTGTGTCTCGTTTAACCATTTTCTCTCTCTGTTCTTGTTGCTGCAGATAAAGAGGTGGGAGTTGGTGCACTTGCTGACAATGACGACTCTGGTGCTAGGGGCCCAGCTGTCCCCAAAATATCAGGACTAGAAAGGAGCCAAGAGAAGAGCCAGGACAGCAGCAAAGACCCAATACTTGAGCCTGTGGTGCCTAAAGACCCCCGTCCTCAGGTGACGCCGCCGCCGCTGGAGCCGCCTCCCGAGGGCCGCTGCCCCAGCCCCGCGCTCGCCTCACGCCCCGAGGCTCCGGCCCCAGCGCCCGCCCCGGCCGTGCCGGTGCCCCCGGCCCCCGAGGAGCCCGGCCGCCCTCCTGCCGGCCAGCCCTGCGGCCAGCACTCCGGCCAGCCCTGCGGCCAGCACTCCGGCCAGCCCTCCGGCCCGCCCCCGGCCGGCCCGCACCCGCCGAGGCCGCAGTCGCCGCTGCCCCCGGCGCACCCGGCCCTGCCCGCCGTGCAGCCCCATCCCCAGAGCCTCTCGCAGCCGCTCTCTGCCTACAACAGCAGCAGCTTGAGCCTCAACAGCTTAAGGTAAGTGCACAGAGAGGAGGGGTCTGGGATGCTGGGCTGAGCCTGAAGGGGAATTGGATAAAGAAGGGACAGCACATCCCATCCCCTCCCTGGGAAATACGGGGCACTTGGTGCATTTAACCTTGATTCCTCTCCTGAGATGAGCCAGGATCACTCTCTGTGACCTGGTGATCCCATAAACTGGTATTTTAAGTTAATTTCCTTTGGATATTTTTCCCTGCTGTACTTGGGTTTTTAGAGGGAATTCTGCACAGTGTAGATCAGGGGGAGAAAAGCCCAGTTCCTGCACTGGCTGCTCACTGAAGGCTGACAGTTTTGCCTTCCCATCCCTGTAAATATCTGATTTCTCCAAGCACTGCCATGCCCCAGGGCAGGGAGCCCAGGAGCCCCTGGATCGAGGTGCAGCTGGTGACAGCCCAGCAGCAGCAGTCACACACCAGGCACTTCCCAGCTCCGTGTTTCCCTGCGCTGCCGACACCTTGCAGGGCTTCAGTGTTTTTCTCTCACCTGTCCACGGTGAGATCAGCCTCACTTGTATCTGTGGATAACAAAGATGAGCAGTGAGATTAAACACCATGTGCACAGGAACCCATGATGTCCCTCTAAGTCAGGGACCTCAGGTTTCCCCTACTCTAAGCTGGGTTGCATTCTCCAAATCGAGCTCCAGCAGGCAGGTGTGACCTTCAAGACCTGGGGAAGTAGCGCTGTGGTTGTTTCATGCTTTGACTAAAGACTGGGAGGTGTTTAAGACCTGGATTTATTTTTAACCGAGCTGGTATTGCTTGTCTTTAAGAGTCACTGCAATAGAAGCATGTTGTTACTTGAAATAAAGACAAGGAGAATTAAGCCTTCCATGAATGTATTTTAAATACTCATTAGTAGAAAATGAAACCTGAAAAATTGCAGCCGGTGTAATCACAAATACTTCTTTTGTTGACTCGTCTTATCTCATTTTATTGTGAGGTAGAGAGGGACATTACCTGTACAATAAGCATAAGTCTGTTGCTGCCTTCTCAACTTCATTTCACATTTTCTGCAGTCTTTCATCTTAGTAATTCACTTTAAAAAACCCTACATTTTTATTAATGCACTGATTTTGAGATTCATTTGCCTGGAAACATGAACCAGGAGCAGTCATGTAGAAAGGACCTGATAATTAAGTCATGAACGCGCAGGGCTGTTACTCCTTTGTGCTGTTGTGGGACAATACCAACCTCTTGCAGCAAAGGAGAGCACGGCTCAGGTGTGTGGGGACCACAGGAAGTAAAAGATACCTGAGCAGGTGTTGGAGAAGGGGTAGGACTGTAAATGGTAACTGGGATTTGTAACACAGTGTTTGACGTGAGGGGCTGCTGAGGTTGTGTTGTGTGTGTCTGCTGGGGCTGTTCTCTGCCCTGACAGCTCCTCCTCTCGTTACAGCAGCAGCAGGAGCAGCACCCCCGCCAAGAGCCAGGCGCCTCCCCCGCACATCTCGCACCACCCGTCGGCGTCACCGTTCCCGCTGTCCCTGGCCAGCCCCAGCCCCCTGCACAGCTTCCCGCCCGCCCTGCAGCCCCCCGCACACCCACACCACCCCAATATGTTTGCCCCTCCCACGGCTCTGCCCCCGCCACCCCCGCTGACCTCAGGGACGCTGCAGGTTCCAGGACACCCAGCTGGGAGCACTACTCAGGTGAGAGCGACAAGGGACACTCAGCTCTGGGTTTGGTCAGAATAACTGGGGTTTGGGCCTTGTGGTGGGGAGAGGCTGTACTGACTGCTGAACACAGTGATGGCAAAGCCAAGCAGACACCTAGGCACAGCCAGGGACTTTGCCCTGGGAGGGACTGCTTTGGGAAGGCTGTGGTTCTCCCAGGTTTGTTTTGTTCCACCCACAGTGAAACAGAGCTGAGTTCACGAGGTGCCCACATGGAATCTGTGCCCCCCATAGCAAAGGTCTTCATGCAGTGCTGGGCTCAAGGGTGTTCAGAAAGTTTGGGTTGGAGGGATCTTAAAGCCCATCCAGTGCCACCCCTGCCATGGCAGGGGTGCCTTCTACTGGTCCAGACTGCTCCAAACCCCATCCAGCCTGGCCTTGAGCACTGCCAGGGATCCAGGGGCAGCCACAGCTGCTCTGGGCACCCTGTGCCAGGGTCTGACCAGGTCACTGAGGGGAAGAAAATGGAGCATTTGTGTAGTGTCATTTTGTGTCCATGCACCAGGATGCTCCTGTGAGCAGCAGCCACTTGTTTGCTCACTCCAGCTTGCTCATCTACCCTCACCTGTTCAGCACTGTATCTGTCCATGAATGCTCAGAGAAATGGGAAAACAGGCTTGGTGAGAGGGGAAATGGAAACTTTGTAATGTCTCAGGCCTTTGGGATCTGAAGGAAGACCTGAGGGGGCTTTCTTACCCTGTACTGTGTCATGATTATCCACAGACAGCAAAGGAAGTGGCAGAAGGCCTGGAAAAGCCCTAGAGCTTGGGGGAGTTGTTTTATTGTTTGTTTTCCCCTGCACTCAGCACTGGTGAGGCCACACTTCAAGTGCTGTGTCCAGTTTGGGCTACCCCAATTTAGGAAGGACATGGAGGGGCTGGAGCGTGTCCAGAGAAGGGCAGCAAGGCTGGTGAGGGGTCTGGAGCACAAATCCTGTGAGGAGCGGCTGATGGAGCTGGGGTTGTTTGTCCTGGAGAGGGGGAGGCTCAGGGCAGACCTCATCACTCTCTGCAACTCCCTGACAGGAGGGTGCAGCCAGCGGGGGTCAGGCTCTGCTCCCAGGGAACAGCAACAGGATGAGAGCACCCAGCCTTCAGCTGCACCAGGGGAAGTTTAAGCTGGACATTAGAAAAAAAATCTGCACAGAAAGGGTGATTGGGCATTGGAAGGGGCTGCCCAGGGAGGTGGTGGAGTCTCTGTTCCTGGAGGTGTTATAAAAGGACTGGATGTGGCACTCAGTGCCATGGTGGGTGCCAGGCTGCTGTTGGGTCACAGGTTGGACTTGATGATCTCCAAGGTCATTTCCAAGCCCATGAACTCTGTCCCTCTGTGTTTCTGTGTTTCAGAGCAAGACCTCCTGCGGCAGGAGCTGAACACGCGGTTCCTGGCCTCGCAGAGCGCCGACCGCGGCGCCTCGCTGGGCCCGCCACCCTACCTGAGGACAGAGTTCCACCAGCACCAGCACCAGCACCAGCACACACACCAACACACCCACCAGCACACCTTCACGCCCTTCCCCCACGCCATCCCTCCCACTGCCATCATGCCGACGCCAGCACCGCCCATGGTGCGTACCCCAGGCAGAAATGTGAGGATAAGTAGAGCACAACTCTATTCTTTATTACAAAAGTATTGTGGAGAATTTGCCAGGTTGTGGGGAAGGGCTCCTGTGCTGCCCAGGGGTGTCTGGGCAGGAGAGGCAGGGCTGTCCCTCTGTCACAGTGTGAGGTTCAGGTGGCAGCACAGGACTGAGGGACGAGGCTCTGGCCAGTCCTGCTTGGAGTGTTTGCTCTGGGGCCTCCTCCTTTGTCCTGTCCCAAAAAGATCTTGATTTACTTTGAAGAAAGAAAAAAATCCCAAACAGTTTCATTGGAAACTAATTTTCTGCGTATTTTTTCCTCTCTGTTGGTTGCCAAATAATAGAGAAGTTGTCTTCTATTTTGCCAACAGAAGTAAAGCAAGGAAATATAAAGTAACTAGTTTGTGCTTTGATCCCTTTGCAGTTTGACAAATATCCTACAAAAGTTGACCCCTTCTACCGTCACAGTGTGAGTTTTATTGCTCTGTTTCCAACTGACTTCACTGCTTTTCTGTGGTGGGTTGGGATCACCACTCAATCAATGGCACAGTGTCAAATCTCTCCCTAATCATCACTCCAGGATTTACCATTACCGTCCTTGGTTGCTTTGGCTTTTGAAGGCTTGCATTCGTGGTGCTTGTTTCTGATAAAGATGCAGTATCAGCTTTTCCAATCAAAAGATCTCTTGCTCACACACCATTTGGATCCAGGTTTGATGTGAAAAGATGAGACAGAAGGGCTGACTGTTCCAGGAAGCAGGAGAGAGCAGTGATTCCATCACGGTGTTTCAGTTGTGCCACAAACCCTTGGGCTGATATTTTTGCTAAGGAACTTAAAATGAACTGACAAACTATCAGACAAATCCTTCAGGGATAGATAATCTAATAGTTTTCCCAATCTATCATATTTTGTTTGATAAAATCTGAAAACCTGTCTTATTATTCAGAATTCAAAGGCTCATCTGATCCACTGGGCTTGTTATGTTTTGAAAGCTCTGTGTGATGACAGCAACATGAATCCAGCTGTGCACTAGATGTGTTTACCTAAGCTACCAAAAATGTTACTTACTGAGATGAACTGATTTTTAAAATTCCAGTTATATGTAAAGCTTCTGCTGCTAAGGGTTTGAATCCACTGATTGGTTTGCTGCTGAACTCTGGGTTGTATTTTCTTCATCCTATTGGCAGAGGCAGGTGTCTGGCAAGAGTTTCTTTATCCAAGAGCAATATTTTGATGAGAGAAGGAGTACTGCATCAGCACTCAGAAATCTGCAGAGCATTTGGCTTTATGTGTTGGTTTTGCTTAGAAGTGGAACTGGGCAAAAGAAACTGGTTAAGACAATGTCTGGATTAAACACACCCCCTGCTCACAGCCTGTCCTGCCCCTGAACAGTCCTGTCCATGTCTGGCGCTTGATTTGAAGAGCTGGGACTCAGTGTTTGCAGGCTCACAGCTCCAGGAGCACTGGGCAGACACTGCCACCTCCACTCCAAGGGCACTGCTGCTCACCTGCACCAGTGTTCAATTGCACTCTGATTTGCTGAGCTTCACAGGGCTCCAGGAGATTGTCATCAGCGTGGCCTGTGGATCCCAGCAGGAACACAGATAGTACATGGATTTTAGACAAATCAAGCACAGAAGTTGGCAGTGTAGGATAGGAAGCCTTGCAGAAGTCTCCAGCTGTATCTGCTGTTCAAATTCAGTCAAAGAATCTCAGAAATCTGGGAGTTAGCTGGATTGCAAAGGTTATGGCCTCACCCCTCTAAGGTCAGGAGAGCTCCATGCTGTGCTCCCTTAGCTGGGGAGCTGAGCTGGGGCCAAGGCAGGGACCTGGTCTCTCCTGCCTTCCCTGGGGAAAGGTTTGTCCTTGGGAAGGGGCTGCCCCGGGCCACTGTGGGACAGCTGCTCCCAGGGGATGGCATGGTGTCTGCACTGGGGTAACAGCCTGTCTGTGACCCCAGCAAGGCCAGCTGGGTGTCCCCTGGTCCCTGCCCAGTGAGCCAGGCCAGCCCTGCCAGTGTCCCCTAGTCCCTCCCCTGGTCCCTCCCCTGGGACTGGTCAGGGCACAGGGAATGGGAGCTGTTCCATAGCTGGGCTGGGGGCACACCCACAGGGCAGGAGAAATACAAATACTGTCAGAATGTGGCACTTCCACAGAGCTGTTCTGGGGACAAGAGCTCCCACTGTAGATCCACACCTGGAGCTCAGATAACTTAAAGCTGAGTGTGGGTGAACTTTGTAGGAGAACAGGGTCTGTTCGGGATGTAAAATCCATCTGCTTTGGAACAGGGAGTGTAGCTCACATAGAAGCTAATGTTGAGTTTTAAATCAGTGTTATTTCTTCTCTTTTAGCACAGTGAGGCTTTGCTTTTACCTGCAGCTGCTGCCAGGTCTAGTTTAGCATCACATACACCTGGCCAAGGTGGTCACTGCATGTTTCCCCAGGGAAAGCTAGAAGGGAAAACTGCTGCTCAAAAGAGAAGGAATACTTGGGAAGAAGGAAGCATTTGACTATGAAATGTGAATTCTGAAAGCTGGAGGAACTTAACTGATACAAATTAATCATAGAGATAAACTATTTATATTTTATTAATAATTCTGACCTTGAGGAAAGGTCACATTTAATTAACTTGCCACTTGTTATAAAACTGAGGAAAGAATTCCTTATTATTAGTCATAGCCAATAGAATATGAAGTATTACATCTTTTGCCATCACTTAGAATTAGTCCATTACACAGAGAATTAAAGACAGAAGACACTGGAGAATTCAAGCACATTTTACTCATTAAAAGTTATTGTAAATGAGGACAAATGTCTCTTAATGGTTTCTCAAATGTCTACAGTTCAGTATCAACTAATCTCAAAATGTTTTCTGCACCATTGGATGGAGCAGGTCCAAATTAAATAGAATTAAAAACAACAGCAGCAACAGGAACAGAGGCTTAATACCAGGCTTTTAAACTGAGAAAATCTTCTGATACCTCTGAAATGTTTTCTCAGCTTTCAGTAAATACAACATGGATAAATGACATTGCAAGATAAGCTAGTGGAAGGAAAAATGATGAAGAAAAGCACAAGTGTATGCCTGGCATATCCAAATCCATCACAACTTTGTGGTACTGATTTACTCTGGGATGGGATTTGCTCAGTGTTTTCCCACCCCTCATGTCCAGTCTTTGACTTTGCCCAGTCCTGCTTCTGTTCAGTTGGCCATTAACTCATTTATTTTGATCTTAAAAGTAGCACACAGTAGTTTGACTTTGCTCAGCCGTGGTCAGAGGGGAATTGGTCTCAGCCAGAGAACCCTGTTAGGTTTTAGGGTGGCAATTCCAGTGGAGCTGGATCCTCTCTTAGATCCATCCCTTCCAAGAGCCATTCCCTTCTAGATCCATCCTTTCCTAGATCCATCCCCTCTCAAATCCATCCTCTTAGATCCATCCCCTCCTAGATCCATCCTTTCCTAGATCCATCCCCTCCTAGATCCATCCCCTCCTAGATCCATCCTCTCTTAGATCCATCCCTTCCTAGATCCATCCCTTCCTAGATCCATCCCTTCCTAGATCCATCCCTTCCTAGATCCATCCCTTCCTAGATCCATCCCCTCCTAGATCCATCCCTTCCTAGATCCATCCCTTCCTAGATCCATCCCCTCCTAGATCCATCTCCTCTGAGATCCAGAGGTTTCACACCAAGAACGGGTTTGGAGTGTGATGTTTTGAATCCCTGACTCCCACCAGGAAGCAGTTTGGTGTGTGCTAGCAGCATTTTCATGGAACTGAGAGAGTTTTCTGTCACAACAAGAGCCAAAGGTTCCCCAGCAGAGCACAGAGACAGGAGCAGTTTGGGATGTGATGGTTTATTGTGGAATCACAGAGTGGATTGGGCTGGAAGGGATGTTAAAAACCATCTCTTCCACCCCTGCCGTGGCAGGGACACCTTCCTCTATCCCAGGCTGCTCCCAGCCCTGTCCAGCCTGGCCTTGGGCACTGCCAGGGATCCAGGGGCAGCCACAGCTGCTCTGGGCACCCTGTGCCAGGGCCTGCCCACCCTCACAGGGAACAATTTATTTGTTTAATTTACTTGCTGTTTCCCTTGTGTTTGTCTGCATTAGCACAGAGCAGTATCTTGTTTGTTCCCAAATTCCCTTAGGACAGAGCACTGGGCTTAGGGAGGTCAGTGGAGGTGGGCACGTTTTTGTGCTGAGCATTTTCTCTTTACAAAAAACTCCCATCCATTTCTGGGAGGTTCTGCCTTAACATTTTGTTTTAATACTAATCTTTAACAAATCAGATTGTCTGTCTGCTAATATTAGATGTGGCAGGATATCCTCTCAGACAGACTAATGAAGTAAGAATTGTGCATATTTTCCTCATTTCCTACAGATAACCATTAAAATCCCAACCTGCTAATGGAGTTTTAATGATACAGTATCCTAGAACTCGTAAGGGTTTTTTCCACTTAAACAGGAGATTTCTGAGTCTCATTCAGCTCAGGATTCTTCCTTTTCTCTTGAAACAAGTCACAGACTGAAACCATTTAAAACCTCTCACCAATTTAAAAATTAATAATTGAGGAGCAAATGTCTCCCTTATGCGGTGCTGGCCCGAGGCAGGTACAGGTTGCTGGCTGTCTGATTTTGGAACTGCTTTTAAGCTCTAAACCTCATGACATCTGTGAACATCCCATCGACTGCTTTAACTAACATTGTTGCAATGAGATCACTTCAATGCTTCTCAGTTTTCTCCATGTAACATTTCCTACTATTCTGCAGGAATGCTCTCTGTGTCCTGCTCAGCTGCCTGTGCTGGTGGTGACCCAGTGTTGATGTTCTTCTCTTTCTGTTGCAGCTGTTTCACTCCTATCCTCCAGCTGTATCAGGTATTCCTCCCATGATCCCTCCCACCGGCCCCTTTGGCTCGCTGCAAGGAGCTTTCCAACCCAAGGTAAGGCAGGAATTACCTGAGACTGCTCAGGGCAGGGCTGGGCTTAGCAGAGGGTTCACATCCTGAAGAGGCTGAGCTCTCAGAAGCTTCTCTCTGAAGCTGCAGCTTCATTCCACAGGGGACAATTGTCTTTTTCCAGATTTACCACAAAGAGAAGTTATTTCTCATTAGGTTCAGATACATCTACAAACATTTCATTTTAATTATTTATATAAAGGCATGGTTAACTTTAGAAGCAATATAATTAGTTCTGAGATAGTGTGCATTAATGAAAGGTCATGTAATAATCAGGATTTTAAGAAATGGTGCTCATTCTTGTTTACTCATTTCCATAATTACCTCCCAACTCCAGCACAGTGCAGAACACTGATTTGGCTGTCCTCATGGGTGATAACTGGGGGAGAGAAATGTGGCGAGTTCAGGGCTTTTCTCTTTTGTTTTTATGGAGTCACTCTTTATTTATCAGTGGGAAGAAGTCGGTCTGTAGTCTTTGCAGCTAAAGACTGAAATCAGGAGTAGAATTTCTGCATAGGAGACACCTTCTTCCTTAAATTGGCCCATCCACTCTAATAACTGAATATGTAAATTGTAGTTCATTAGTGAGATTCTTGTCTGTATGGTAATCAGACTGTTAACAACTCTCTTACTTAATTGTCAGTTATGCTGGAGCTGATTTCTATTTTCTTCATTTTGACATAGGAACAAGCTCTGTCTAAATGTAGGGGGGTTGGGTTGTTCTTTTTTTTGTTTGGGTTTTTTTCCCCCACAAAACTGCATTTTATTAACTGACTATTAACATTCAAATAATGGGAAGGGCTTTAATTTTTTCCAAGTGGATGTTTTCCTGATGCCCATATTGTGGCAGTCCCTGTGGATGGAGTTGAGGTCCTTGTGCAGTGTTGCTCTGTTTGCTGAGTGCATCAGTGGTAATCAGCAGACCAGGGGCTGGGTCCTCCACATGCTGCTTTTGATGCTGTGTCATAAATGTGTTCCTAATCAGGTTTTTCACATTAGAAGATTTTCCAGTTTAAACAGTCACTGTTCCCTCAGTGTTTTTGATTAAACTAATGGGAAGTTGGTGGATAATCAAAGTGTGGATATGGAGATGATAATACTCATATTACTGAGTGGATTATAATGGTTCTCCTTTCCTTTATAAAAAGTTTATCTCCATTGCTTAGACATTGTAATGATAAAGAACTATTATTTTGCACATTCTGCTGCTTGTAGGCATTGTTACTGGTGTGCAGCTCATTAATGTTGTCTCTCCTTGTGGAATTTCCAGACTTCCAATCCTATTGATGTTGCAGCCAGACCTGGAACGGTCCCACATACCCTTCTACAGAAGGATCCACGGGTCTGTAAAAACTGTTTTCTTTTTCTCAAGTAAATCTGTTCCTCCTGAAAACCTTGAAGGCTAGAGCTGCCATCTTGAGAAATTCAAAGTAACACCCTTAAAGCCAAAGCTGTCTGAGCTGTTTCATCAGGGAGGGCTGCAGAAATTCAGTGGGAACATTTAAAACGCCCCTGTGCACTGGCAGAGCTCTGTCCTTGCTGGCAGCTCTCTCCCCCCAGGCCCAGGGGTAAAGGCATAAAAGTCCAGTTCAGTGTAGAAAATGTACAAACCTCCCCAAGATTTGTGTTTGTACTCTGTAATTGTTTTTAATGTGGGTAATGACACCTATTCCCTGGGTTACTGTAGCATTGATTGCCCCAGTGAAATACGGATGCACTTTATTGATCACTTGGTGCCTCTGGATTTCTGAGTTCCAGGGGATGTGAACAGCATTTATTGCCTCAGCACTTTGTCCCTCTGCCCAAGGGTTGTTGGTGTGTTTGAATTGATGGCCATTATTTCCATGAAGAACTTCACACTCAAATATTTTTAGCAGAACTCTTAGACAAAAGCACTGAGGAGCTCTCCCTAAAATTCTGAGTTGTGGCATGGCTGAACCTTCAGGCTGTTGTCTTTGTGTTGGGCTGAGTTCCAGTACTTTGGGTTGCTCAGCAGTGGAGCTGAGGTTGAGCTTTACACCAAGAGGAACCACATTTCTGTTTGTTTATCTAAGTGCAGAGATAACCAGAACCTCCCATCAGGAAGTCATTTAGCTTTATGTTCCCTTTCAACTGGGAGTGAGTTTCGATTATTTCAAGATGATGCATTGTGCCATCACTGCGTCTGCTAAGTACCTTCTGCACCTATAAATCTCCCTTAGTATTGCATTTCAAAACAGAAAATCCAAAACAAATGAGCAGTACCCAATAAATTGAATTATTTCCCAGCATTTATTGATGAAATACAAGCAAAAAAAGGGGAATAAGAAAATAATCTACTCCAAAAAAAACCCCCTAACAGGCCACATCAAAAATAAAAATGAGAAAATTGGGTTTTTATATGGGCCCTGTTTACCAACATCTGTTTCAGTGTGCTAATAATTAAGGCAAAGCCCATTTCTGGCAGAGAGCAGCTCGGGCAGCAGTGAGGCACAAGGCCATGACCTTGGCTGGTGGGTGGGCACAGTGCTGGTGTGCAGGGCATGGCTCACACCCCATTCCAGCCTTCCCAGCCCCTCTCTGGGATCAAGCCCTGTCCATTATCCAGCCTTGCCATGAGCTGAGGAGCTCTGAAAGATGAGAGCAGGAGTTTGCCCAAAGGACAGATCTGTGCCTCCATCAGTGCAGTTAACCAGCCATTTCTGCAGCATTAAATCAACAAATTGCTGCTGCTGCCAGGGGCCAGAGCTCTCTGTGAGCCTGGTGGAGCTGCTCATCACCACTCAGGTGCCACAGCCAGGGGGAGGGGACAGCACAGAGATGGAGGCTCAGGACTAATTATTATCCAAAAGGGCTTCATTTGAAAGTAAAATTCTAACATTTTAATTTAGTCTCTTAATGAAGCAATACAGATTTGTTAATTAGAGCAATTGTTTGAGTGACAGGCGTGTAACCAAGCTGTCATTTCTTCTTCACAGTTGACAGATCCGTTCAGGCCCATGTTGAGGGTAAGAAATCTTCCTGTGCTCCTGTTTGTCAAGCTCGGCTCAGTCCCACCAGGTTGCAGCACAGAATAATTCCAAATGAGAGCTGCCAAGTGTCACCTGGGCAGTTCTGCCCTGCTTTTGGGGAGAGCACAGGCACTCCTGCAGCTCCTGATCACTCAAGGACAAGGCAGAGTTTCACAGTTGGAAGTTTTGCTCTTTTAATGTAACCTCTCACGTGAATACTTGGGCTTAAATATTGCTGATCCTTCCATCATGGTTTCCTGAGGCAAATCCTAGAGATCTTGGCAGTGATTCCCTGTTAATTCTCTGCACTCTGAAGGAGTTTGCTTTATTATTTTACTGTGTGTTTTCTGTGTTACTCAGTTTGATATGTCCCACCCAGGTATCTCACTGTCTACTGTAGACAGACAATCCCCTTCAAACACAAAGTATTTTTTAAAAAAGGATCTAAAGATCCAGTCCATCAGTCATCCAAAATAAGTGTTTCTTAATTTTTCAGCATATTCAAGAAAAAGGTCTAGATTTTGATTTAGTGAACTTACTAAATCACTAGCACAGCCAGTTTTTGCAAAGTAGCAAAAAGCTTGGGTTTAGGGTAGTATGTCTATGAAATAGTTTATTTTTTTAATGATTTAATTATTGGTTGATACACAGCTAGAAATAGAAGACAGACCATGTGCCATAGTTTGTGAAACATTTAATTCACAAGTAGCTTAAGGAGACTCTTGAATTCCTGTGATCATTTTTAAATCTGCAGGAGTCATTACTTATGTAGGTAACTACAGACCCCTAAATAACAAAATTGAAGAAAGTATCTCTCAAATGAGTCTTTTTCAGGCAGTTTCCAGCTGTGCTGGAAATGGAGTACAAGCTCAATAGGAGGCCTAACAAGCACTCTGGTTCCTGCCTCCCTTTCTCCTCCCTGTGACTTGGGGGCACAGGGAGGATGCAAAGACCCCCAGACAGAGTGAACTGAGTGACCTCCATTGTTCTCAGCACATTTATGAGCTGAAACCTTGGGGGGACAGACCAGCAATTACATGAGGGAGTCAGATGAATTTGAAAACCAGAGTGACCTTTTAAACCACTTCCATTTTCATCTTTTGGTGGAAATGCCAATCCTAGCACTTGTGGAAATAACCTGAGTGTGCAGCTGTGAACAGCCCGGCTGTGCAGGGCAGCTGCTCACAGGGACACAGCTTCCCAGCTTTCAGCAGCACAAGCTGCACTCTCAGCCAGTGGCATCACAGGATTACAGGAGTGTGTCCAGCTGGAGATTCCTGGATAGCCAGATAAATTCCCTAGCAAGGGACAAGTCTTTCCAGTTGTGATTTTCCAGGAGGATGGAGAGGGAACCCTTTGCTTTCAGTTATCTTGGCGTGGGGGTCCCCCAGACCAAACCAGACAGGGCTTAGGGTCTCTTTTCTTCTAGAAACAGAATAAAGCATCTCAGGTCTTTGAAAGTTACTGATTCATGTCTTGTTTTTCCAGAAACCTGGCAAGTGGTGTGCTATGCACGTTCACATCGCCTGGCAGATCTACCATCACCAACAGAAGGTCAAGGTCAGTGCCTGGGAAGCCTGGACTGGGGTGGAGGGCACAGAGCAGAGCTGAGAGAGAGAGGGCTGGCTCTCATCTGGGCACTTCTGTGCCATGGCCAGTGCCTTGGTAAAGTCACATACAGAGCCTTGAGCAGAAGCTTCCTTTCTGAGGGTTGGTATAAGGGTGAAAAGCTGAAGGCAGAGTCCCAGCAGAGTGTCTGGGATGTGATGGAGCCAGGACAGCAGATCCTGGGTAAGAGCTCCAGCTCTGTAGCTAGGAGGGGTGAAATGGAAGGGAGCTACAAGCTGGCTTTTATTTATTTATGGCTGAGGACACAAATGTATCAAGTGGGAATTTTTTTCTGGAGACCTTAGGCATGTGTATCCACTTCCTCTTATTAATGTTCAGGGGCAGGAGAGGGTGCAGGAAGCCTTCTCCTGTCCCTAGGATGCTTTACCAGTGTGGCTCACAGGCTCCCCTCAGCCTTCCTTCACAGCCCCTCATGGCTGGAAGGTGGCACCTGGATGTGCCCAGGCAGGCACAGCCTCTCAGGGGATGTTGTGTTATCAGACACTGCCTCACTGCACTGAAGGTTAGGGGATGGAAGTCCTGCCTTAATTATATTTCAAGCTTTGAGACTTCAAGGGTGAAGGCCATGAGCAGTTTTCCATTCTTACTGTAACTGAATTGCCATTGCACATGGACTCTGGGAAAGTTTCTTCCCCTTTATTGTATTTTCACTTTACCCATCACTTTAAGATCTTGTGATGCTCCTACAGTTTTTCAGTAAGTTAGGAATGGTTGCTGTTCTTCACTGCTCATACTTCAGGAATCAATAGCTTGTGTTAGAAACTAAAATTACCAGGGAATCCTTAGCACTTTGCAGTTTCTGTGTGCACTTGAATTGTGTAGGGTAGTGCTATAAGAATATGAAGATGTTGAACAGCTATGAAAACCTGCAGCTAATAGAGTTTAAAAATAACCCTTTTAAACAAGGTTGACAGGTTAATTTGCTGCAGTAGACATATCTCTCTTCTCTGCTTCCTTATGTTTCCCCTGCTAGTGATCTTCATTCATCTTCCCATTATCAAAAAAGACAAGATTATAGACCTAGAGAGTTATATGTCCTTTTTTTTTTATTTTATTGAAAAGGTATTTTCTTGAAATGAAATTATTATTCCCATGCTATCTGTGTCCTTTGAATCTTCCTTGATTTGATATTCGGAGAGAGGTCAAACCAGTATATTTATAACTCACAGTAAATGCCATTTTCATGCAGCCGTTTCTTTTACCTCATACTTTTCCACCTTGCATGTTAAAAAAAAAGCAAGAATAAAGCCCAGAAGCACATGAAAGGATGTTGCTTGAGTTTTTGGGGCTGTGCATGGTGATATTTTCAGGAATAATTGAGAAGTGTGTCTGGCCAGTAAGGAGAGGTGGGGTGTCCCTGGATACACAGGAGCCGTGTTCCCCTCCTGATGTGACCACAAAGGTGAATCTCTGCCCAAAGGCTCACACAGGACAATTTCTCCTTGTCCTTACTCACTGCCATGGTTGTGAAGGTGCCTTTTCTTCTGCACAAGCTCAGGTGCTGCCTGAGCACAGAGCAGGCAATCAAAGGGGCTGGTTTGCAGTTTGCATGCAGTGCCACAGGACTGCTGCCAGTAACGATCTGGCCCAGTAATTGCTTGCAGAGGGCAGCAGCAGGCACTGAAGGAGCAGGCACAATGGGAAACTTTAAAACACAACCTTCCTGACCTCAGGAAAAATTGCATGCAGCTGTGGATGCTGTTTGGCTGCCTGTGCCTCTGCAGCAAGACCTGGGTAACCTCTGCACACCTCAGGGATTCAACAGGGCTGCACAGCAGTCAGGGCACAGAGCACATTTACACCCTCCTTACACTGCCCACTGCTCAGGAGAGGATTTATGCTCCATAATTGGGCCTCTCTCCTTTAGGAAGGGCCTTACGGCCTGATCTAAGGGCAGTGCAGACATTTACATTGATTTTTGTGGGCAGCATGCTCAGGTGTTACACATTTTCTGGAAATGCATTAGGAAGGATTGGCATCCAGGGGCTGCTCTCCTGAACAGCAGCTGGGGAGAAAAGAAATCTGACCATTTCCCTGGTACTATTTTAAGGTGAACCAACACATTCAGAAATCTTTTAACACATCCATGGTATTCCTGTTCCTCTTCAGACAGGGGATTTGTTCGTTATTTAGAGCAGCACCATTCATATGGCTGCAATTAAAGCTTCAGCCAGCTTTTGCTATTCTGAGCAATGCCTGTCAGGGTTTATAACTTGGTTGTTAAAAAAGAATAAAAAGAGTTCACAGCATAAAAATCTGGCACACAGGCTTCAAGTGAGGCATTTGTATTTTCTGAACTCCTTTTAACTATTAAAGCACTTCAGTGTTACTTCCTTAAAAGACTTGACCTTGACTTGGCAATTTCAGTATTCTTGCAGGCCATTATCTCCAGACACATATAATGCCTTTGTTTCCCTTTTTCTTTCTTGTTTTCCTTTCTTTTTTTCTTTTTTTGTTCTCATGACTACACAGACATGTTTCTAGCGCTTGAAAAACAGCTATGAGGCACACACATTAATTTGATCATAACTTTTTAATATGCATATTTATATCATTGTAATAGTCTGTACTTGGGGCTGGCACAGTATTAAATACTGATTTATAAAGCGTAGCCTGCTCCAGAACTACTGTTAAGATCTCCTGGTTCCTTGTTACCCATTTATAAATCCTTTCAGCTGCCCTGCACAATTAATCAGCAATCTGCATTTAGGGAGTTCTGGCAGCACAGGTAATTGGGAATTTGGTTTTCTTCCTTCATTCTATAAAACTACTGAAGTGGGCACCCCTGAAATGGGGATGTGGCACAAAGAGGAGCACATCCTTCATCCACTTATCACTCACAGTGCAGCTGCCTCAGCAAATTCCCCTCACAAGAGGGAGGCTGCTGACTCTAACACATGTAAATAAAGACATGCAGGACTTTGAGTGTGGAGTGGGAGCTGTCAAAGTGAGACTCAACCACTTCCTGCTCTGCACTCTGGTCCCCTTCAGCCCCTTGTCCGTCTCAGGGGCACTGGAGGGTGCTTTGCATCCAGCATTTCTTGGTGGCAGCTTTCCCTGGGAAATGAGTGGTTCTGGTGTCCATGTCTGTCCCCTGCCCAGCTGGGACCAGGGCCCAGCTGACATTCCCATTTATTATTGTGGGACAGACCTGTCCTTACAGCTCAGCAAGTGTCTGAGGCCTCTTCAGAGAGTTTTATGTTTGTTGTTGAAGGCAGCTCTGTGCTGAACATCCTGGAGGGGTGGGTGTGAGCATATGTGAAAACACTGGTGAAATTAGCAGGAAATATGCAGGAGCCTGAGCTTTTCCCTCTTTGCCTTAGATCTCCCTTCCAGGAAAACAGCTGTGCACCTGTGCTTGGGGTCCCAAAATCCAATATTCTTGTTAAAACATCAGTATGAATGAGCTGCTCTACCCACATCATTCTGGAAGTGCCTTTTGCTGTTGCTTTTTCAGACAGTCTCTTCCAAGTCCTGTTTTCCATTTCAGAAACAGATGCAGTCTGACCCACACAAGCTGGACTTTGGCCTGAAACCAGAATTTCTGAGCAGGCCACCAGGCCCCAGCCTTTTTGGAGCCATCCACCACCCCCATGACCTGGCTCGGCCATCAACTCTCTTCTCCACAGCCAGTGAGTACTGAAAGTGAAATCCCCTTCCTGCACCTTGCTCATTAAAATGCTGATCCTTGCCATGAATTTCCCATATGCTTTGGCTTATGAACTCTCTGCAAGACATGCCAGGGGCTATTAGTCTATTTGATAAATATTTAAAAATTATTCTGGATGCTTTTATAAAAAGCCCAACCTGCTGTAACACTGCTAGGTAGTAAATGAAGGAACATTTCCTCACAGAGTGATGTCTGATGCATCGTGGAGATCAGATGTTGGAAATAAGGTGTATTTCACACACATTTCCTTTTTGTTTCGGACCTGAAACATTCATTCCCCTGCATCCCTTATCCTCTAACTGGGTATTTCTGTTTGGAAAAGCAGCTGCTCTTTGCATAGGACCCTGTGAGCCCCATGCAGGGCACAGCAATGTCAGTTCATGTGAGCTGTTAAAGAAAGGACAGCCCAGAGCACAGCGAGTCCCTCTCTGAGCCCTTGCTGGGAATTGACCCCTTTTGCTTTGTTTTGGCAGGTGGGGGGCATCCAGCCGGGACCCCTTTTGGCCCACCACCCCACCACAGCAACTTCCTGAACCCAGCTGCTCACCTAGGTACGTCCTCTCAGCTCGGGGATACAGCTCAGGCATTGACCACTGAGAAATGAGACTTCTTGTGGGGAGACACTGAGCATTCTGCTTACTAACCTTTACAAATGGCACATTTTAGCTGTTTAATTTCAGTCTTTACCTAGGTAGAAGTTCTAAATACACAGAAAGTGTCACTGACTGTGTTTTGAAACACTTCTGGATATTAGAGGAGCAGAGTGACTGGGCTGGCTGGGTTTCATTTGAGTTATGCTTGGAACCAGTCCAAAAAATGCCTTAAGGGCAATGTTTCAGATCACAGAGATGTTTCTTTTCCTAACTCCTACTTAGATATCTGTTTTTCCATTTAAGTGAATAGGAAACATCGCTTTAAAATCCTGTGATCTGGCTTCATGTGTCAGTTAGTGAAAATTGGTGAATACCCATTTAAAAACTGCCCAAGTTACCAGATGTTGTTATTTCCTTTCTAGCTTACTACTTTTGTAGTAAGGTGATTTGCTCATTATGGGAGCATCCAAGACCAAGACTTTACATTGGCATTTTATTTTGCCTGGGGAAGGATTTGGGAGGGTCACCAGACTGGTACAGGAAACAGACAATGCAGGTTTATCATTCTTCTCTTTGCTGCACATGCTGCTGGCTTTGGGCTTCTTTTTCTCTGTGCTGATATTTACCAGAAATGACTTCATCAAAATTGTTAGACTGCTCCAAAATAAAGTGAGAATTTGCTTTATATGATTTTCCTATTGCCTATATGCATTAACTAAAAAATTGTTCCAGGATTTTTCAGTCCATACTAGTTTTTTGTGTAGTATGAGCAATAAACACCAAGGGAATCACAGAATGCTCAGGCCAGCATGACATATCAGTGCAACAGGACATTTTGTTTATACTCTGGCTCTGGTTTAGGAGACATGACCTGAAGGTGTTTGGAGCACAGTTGCCAGAGTTAATGATAGTCTGACTAGCAAAGGACATTTCCTGAGGAAGGAAATAAAAGGAAGTAAAACCAGAGATGTTTGCAGGTTTCAAATGAAGAATCATGTCCATTTTAACATCTTGATTTTCTTTAATAGGGATTTTTTTAGTAGATGATGCCATGGGTATGGCCAGGAACAAAGCCAGTGTTTTGTGTCCCGGCCCATTAGAGCCGTGCTGTGTGTGGGGGGAGGATGTTCCAGCACAGCAGGGCACATCTGGGGTGCAGGAGGGTGCCACAGGGGTGCTGGGTGGGAGCTGGCACGCCTTTAGGGATGCTGGGTGGGAGCTGGCAGCCTCAGGGGTTTCAGCTCTTTGTGTTGGTTTGCAGAGCCCTTCAACCGGCCGGCGTCGTTCAGCGGCCTCACCGCCGTGGGCAGCAACGCCTTCGGGGGGCTCGGGAACCCCACAGTCAGTGAGTACCTGGGCCATGGCCCTCCCTGCTCTGCAGCCTGCCAGGGCCACTCAGGGGACTCTTGGCTCTCTTTTGTACTGGTTGGTTACATCACCTACCACTAAAAGATGGGAATTTGGAAAGCAGCCTTTTCCAGTTGTCAGTAAATTGGTTTTTGTTAATTACTTAATTGTTTGGGTTCAACCTAGTGCTAAACGTTACCATTACATTGTTCATTAAAAAAAAAATAGAGCCTTTGAGTGTTTGTGAATATTCCCACAGTTTTGTTGCATGTTCAGAAGTAAATAATGTGTGCAGCTAGGGAGCTGTGGATGGAGATTTTTTTTTTCCTTTCTCACCAGTAATTCAGGCCATATGCCTGGAAAAGATCACTAACCTGCATTTACTAGTCCAGGTTCATCAACATTTTTCTAAATGTAGCCAGTCACAGAAAATCATCCTTTTAAAAGTCACTCTCTTTCTTCATACTTCCAATCTGGCATGATTTTGGTCACATATTATTTTATTTTGGTTCGGGATCAAATGCAACAAGTTCCATTATTTATAGTCCGTATAATGGTCATTTCCTGATGTCTCCAAAACATTTGGAATAAGGATCATTGTCACTTTTATCTTACTCCTTCATCCCTTGTCAATTTTATCCACAGCATTTCCCTTTCCAATTAAAAGAGCTGTCAGATGCCTGCCCATTTTTAGGAATGAGACCCTCTAATGAATCTCTGTTAATTTCCTTTCCTTTTCCAGCTCCCAATAATATGTATTCATTTTAACTCTGAGTGCTGTAAAAGTTGTTTTGGTAAGTACCTTCACTAGAGCATACCTTTTTCTTAAACCTTTTTGTTTTCCACTTCACCATTTCAGCACCCAACTCAATGTTCGGCCACAAGGATGGCCCCAGTATGCAGAGCTTTAGCAACCCTCACGAGCCCTGGAACCGACTGCACCGAACTCCTCCTTCGTTCCCGACCCCTCCGCCCTGGCTGAAGCCAGGAGAGCTGGAGCGCAGTTCATCTGCTGCAGCTCATGACAGAGATAGAGATGTAGATAAACGAGACTCATCTGTTAGTAAAGATGACAAAGAAAGGTACGAAAGAACACTTCCAAGAATTGTCTAGTTCAAAGCTTGGGGCTCCGTTCCGCTTTTAACCCTCCCCAGCCTGGCACGTTGTGAACCCAGAGCTTCACCAGAGGCACACCTGGAGCTGTCCCCAGGGTGGCACCATGCAAGAGGCAGGTTTGCAGCTCAGGTGTTCCCCTCCGCAGGGTTTCTCTTCCCACTTGCACCTCACACTTCACCTGAAGGAGCTTTGCTGGAGCCCACTTCAGGCAGTGTCAAGTGGGAATAGAATCAGACCCACCCAGTCTTACCTTGTGGGTCACATTGTCGTAGGTCTCTTGAAGGGTTAACATGGAGATAGTGCCTGACAGCATGGAGGAAAGGATTCTGAAGTCTATCAGATGCTTATCTGCATCTTCAAATACTTAAAACTTTGTAAATCAGACCTTGTCTGCAAAACACTTTCTCCCTCCTCAAAAAGCAGCCTGACCAGAGGGACCAGTTCTAAAGGTGTGAGATGAGAAGACTAAAATGCACCAGGAATGTCATGTGCCAAAACCATAGCAAGCTTCAGAGCATGCAGTTCATGAAAAGCACCTTCTTTCCCCTCAAAGAAGCCCCAACACTTGCACTGCTGTTAACACACCTTCCAACACCTTTCTATTCAGTGTTTTACATGGACTTGCATGCTCACATGTCCAGGCTGGGAAGGGTTAATGGAAAGTAAAACCTGGTCATATTTATTTTTTTGTCAGGACTGTTCCCATTATTCAGTTAATGCAGTAAAAATTCCTCTTAACATTGAAGTACCAAATTTATAAGAGTTTGCCATTCAGCAAGTGTCATGCCTTCCTTGAAAACTGTAGAGAGGCTGATTTCAGCTTTTTCAGTTGTGGCTTGATGGCTTTCCTGTTAAGTTTGCACATTACTACATAATGGCTATTTGTTTCTAATATTTTAATCTAAAAGAATATTTAGGAGATGTGCTTTTCTGACTTCTCTGTCACTAACCCAAAGATATGCATTAGTAGCCTTTTCTAAAAGAAGTTATGCTAACACATTAGATATTCTAAAACTACATGTAAGAGCTTTTCTACATTGTTCTAAAAGAAAGGCGAACTACAGATCTTTTCACCTACATTTTCCATTTGGAATATTTTCTGTTTGGTAGCATAGCTTCATTATTTTCATGTCTGATGTTAATGCTTCAAAAGAAATTGCTGTTTCAAATTGGGTTTTCTGTCCTGCAAAAGGCTTAAGCATGTGAGTAACTTTACTGGCTTGAATGGCAAAGCATTTTAATTACTATGATCTGGGTAGTCTGTAGAATTATGTGATTATTTTGGTTGCTGTTTTGTTGTTTTCTCATGAAGTGTGCTGCTGAAGAAAATCCCTTACTGAAAACATTCATTGCAAGCTGCTTTGGCATTGCCTGAACTCCATATCATAGCTCAGAACATATTTCTTTTCAATAATTTGAGAGCTTAGCAGTAAGCATCATCCATCCCTCACACTTGTGCACAATTCCAGCTTGCAGTGAGTGCAGTCCTGGTTTCACCCCTGCAGTGCTGCTGTGTGCCCAGCTCTGTGGGCTGGGACATGGCACTTTGCAGCATGTTCACACTGTGGGCTGTGTGAGGAGAGGCTGAGAATCCCTTCCCAGAGCTGTGCTCCCTGTGCAGAGAATATCTGAGGAGTTGAGAGCCTCTCCTACCTCCTCCTGAACATGCAGTGGCACCCAGAGGGGTGAGCACAGAGCTTTCTAGTTGAGGTCCCAAGCTCTGTTATCTATTTGAAATTAATTTGTCCAAGCAGGAAGAGCTGGGAATCACACCCAGAGGTTTGATTTCATCTCAAAATCACCTGGTCATCAAGGGTCTAACCTTACCAACCCAGGACTGGCCCAGGTGGCCAAAAGCATTGAGCTCAACTCTTGCCTGCAGTGGAAAGGTCCCTCTGAGCTTGGAGCTCCCCCCTGAGGTTGGTTTTGGATGGGGTGGAGATCCCTGGTGTCTCCTCTTGGATCAGCTGCATGGCCTATGCACCACAGCCCCTGCCAGGCAGACTGAGAGAGGTGAATCTCAGACAGCCCAGAGAGTGCAGAACTGCAGCAGTGACACTTTCCTGGCTGGCAGTGACACTGCAGAGCCCTGATGGCTCCTGCAACACTGCATGTCCCTTCCAGCTCAGGGTGATTGATTGCAGTTGTGGAGGGTGTTTTTAAAAGACTCTTCTATTCCAGCCCAACATTAGGGGAAAAAAAATTAATTAAAAATAGGAAATGTGGAAAGCAGGATTTGTTCCTTCTCAGTGGTATTTTGTTTAAAAGATGTCACTGAACACTTCCAGTATAATCATAATGGCATTTAAGGGTCTGTAATCCTAGAGCATTAAAGCAAAGCAACCAAGAATCTGTTGATCTTTCAATCAATATAAATGAGGCACACACCTCAGCATAAGAAATTCAGTATTTTTCAGTGTAGCACACAGCCTCAGAACTTCTCTTACTTGGTAATAAGTTCCTTGGATAATGTGATTTTAAGTTTCTTCTTTGTGGAGGCAGTGGCTTAGAGCTGTTCTCATGTTATCAACCTCAGGAGCTCTTGACAAATGTGAGGATTAAAAAGTTATTCCTTCTCTGTCCACTGGACTATGTGCAGTTCACTTAAATGAGCTGGATAATCAGGAGCCTCTTGAGATGTTACCAGTATTGTCGTTGAATACATTGACATTGGAAAAGGAATTTGTCATTTTGGTTGCACATATATTTCTCCTTAATTACAGAAAACAGCTGTTATTTTTTCCAAATTTTATATGTCATTTAAAGTACATAAATTATATGGAAAATTGATTAAATATCAACAAAAAGACCGAATGAGCTTTCCTAGGGAAATAAAACAATTAAGGGTACCCTCTGAACTAGTCCCATGAGCAAAATAAATATAAGATTAGGTATTGCAGAGCCCACAAGCCAGTGTTTTCCCAGCAAAGTAAAGGAATTGAACCTTCATGTTGAGAATCTTTCACTGGAGGGCCTTGACTTCATCTCCCTGTGTCCAGATGTGGAAGCTGTTAAATGCCTCAACTCTTGGTGGAAAGCAAGTGGAGGGAAATTAGAGCCAGGATGTGATTTCCAGACTGTTCAGGTCCCATTGAATGAAGGCAGCACCTGATCCCAAGCAGTGAAGTGCTGGACAGTGCAGATGAGGCAGGGCTGGTATCAGATGCTCTGTCTTCCAAGTGTTTTCCAGGAGTCACATTCTCGACTTTGGAGGTCTCTGAGACCTGGCCCATGAAATGACACTTTCAACAGTTCAGTCTAGACACACCAAAAGATGCGCCTGGTGACGCTAGAATGAGAGTTTCCTTCTCCCAGGCATTTTTTTCTGCATTTGCTGCAGTTTCACTGTACAAAAGTACCGAGAGGTACAAATCTTACACAGTTCAGCAAAAAAAAGTAGGTGGCAGAAATTGTACAGGTGAAGGAGCAGGTGTTCACCTTGGAGTCACCCTCTGAGCTGCCCTTCAGGAGCCAGTACTGCTGATCTTGCCCAGAGTGTCACCTGCTGGTGACACCAGCACCTAGAGAGACCCATGTCAGCTGGAGCTGAGGGGAGCCCTCACTGCTTATCCTTTCCACAGAATCCCAGAACAGCTGGGGTTGGAAGGGACCTCTGGAGATCATCCACTCCAACCCCTGCTGAGGCAGGGCCACCCAGAGCAGGTGACACAGCAATGTGCCAGGTGGGTTTTGTCTTCAGAGAGACCTCCCTGGGCATCCTCTTCCAGTGCTCTGCCACCCTCAATGGAAAGTTCTTTCTTACGTTGAGTTGGAACTTCCTGGGTTTTAGTTTCTGGCCATAAATAATTGTTGCCTTTAACAGCACATTGTCCCTCATCCCACATGGAACAAAATTGCTATGCTCAGCAAACAGCACGTGTCCAGCACTGAATGTGTGGAGCTGTCTTTATGGAGAGATTCCAACTCAGAGGTCAATTGAAATTACTAAGAGGTTAAAGTCATTGGAACTGAGGGATTAGATTCACCTTGTGAATTTGATTAGTTTTAAATGGGAGAGCTTTTTCACTTAGTGTTCCCCATAACAACTCCTGGTCAACACTACTTCCTGAAAATAATTGATATGGAACCCATTTCCATATTTAGATTTTTGTTCACTGCCAGACAATAATTCCCCAAACTTTTGTGCACCAATACTAGGTTTGAAAGATGGAATGAATTCACAGCATTTTCTGACTTTGTAGCATTGGCCCTGTCCTGCTCAGCTTGTTTTAACCTAGAAATGGGAAGGGTTGGTCATCTGAGGAGCAGCTGACTCCAGGCATGGTATTGTCAGAGCCAGTCTGAAGGATGGACAGACAGAGCAGACTTATCTGTGCTGAGGAGGTCGGCACAAACTCTGTGTGATGGGCAGCTCTGTTAAACACTTGCACTGAGGGTCGCTGCACGCTCAGGGAAGTGCCTTCCTGTCAGAGGGCTGGGTTGGCACCATCAGCACTGGTGGTACTCGGAAGGATTTTGCCTCAGTTTGAAGTAAATGGAATTGCAAAAAGTAAATTGGAAAGCTAGACATTTGAAAAGAGTAGAGAAGAGAAATTAGTAGTGTACATAGGTCTGGAAAATGTTTTTAAAACCCATTTAAAAAACAGTAATCTATTTTCCCGAACGTATTCTTAATAGAAGAAGTAGGTAGAATACTATTAACCATGTAATTTATATTGAATTCCCTCACTTTTTGGATGAAATGAGTATGTTTTTACTTTTCTCTCTCTTCTTTGCAAACATTTAAAGTCTTTGCAATACATGTCCTAGAGCTAGATTCCCATGGGAGCCTTCTGTGGAGTTCAATGTTTGAGATCTCAGTCAGGTTCTTCACAGAGCAGCTTTGGAGATCTGCAGCTGCTGCGATGAGATAAGAGAGTAGGCCAGGTTGAGAGATGGGACGTTCTTCTGGAGTTTTGGGTGTGCCAAAGGCACAGTGCATTTACTGGTGCACGTCACCAGCTCTCTGCAAAGCCACGAATAGAAAGCCAGGCACTCTGATGCTTTGTTTTCTTTGTAGAGCTTCTCATGCCTTCATTTCACACTTCTCTTTCTTGTAGGGAGAGCATTGAGAAAAGACACTCCAGCCATCCTTCGCCAGCACCTATCCATCCAGTAAACTCCCTCGGACATAACCGCAGCTCAAGTGAGCAGATCAGGAGCCATCTGAATCCCGAGGTTCGAGAAAAAGAGAAACCCAAAGAACGAGAGAGGGATCACTCCGAATCTCGGAAGGAAATTAATGTTGAAGAGCACAAGGTGAAGGACAGCTACGTTTCGGAGAAAGAAGGCCTGAGCCATGAAAGCCGAGTGGTGGAAGAGTCTAAGCAAATGCCCAGGGTTCCTTCCCCCTATGCCAGGCCCCCCGTTGTGGAGAGCACCAGGCCCAACAGCACTTCCAACCGCGAGGCCGACAGGAAGAACGAGCCGGCGTACGATAACCCGAAGAAAAGCAACGAAGTCAAGGTGAAGGAAGAGCGAAAGGAAGACCATGATGTTCAGCCTGAGGGACCTCAGACTCATAGGTCATCTGATCAGCCACCACCTATATCCACATCCAACGTCCACCCAAGAACTTTAGTGTCTATGCCCATGACTGTAGGCGTGACTGGTATACATCACATGAACAGCATCAGTGGCCTGGACAGGACTCGCATGATGACCCCTTTTATGGGAATTAGCCCAATTCCTGGTGGAGAACGTTTCCCCTATCCTTCTTTCCACTGGGATCCAATGAGAGATCCCTTGAGAGATCCCTACAGAGAGCTGGATATTCATCGGAGAGACCCCCTGGGCAGAGACTTTTTGCTAAGAAATGACCCCCTCCATCGCCTCTCTACGCCAAGGTTGTATGAAGCAGACAGGTCATTCAGGGATCGGGAACCTCACGACTACAACCACCACCACCACCACCACCACCCTCTGTCCGTGGACCCGCGCCGGGAGCACGAGAGGGGCGCCCACCTGGACGAGCGGGAGCGGCTGCACATGCTCCGCGAGGACTACGAGCACGCGCGCCTGCACTCGGTGCACCCCGCCGCCCTGGACGGGCACCTGCCCCACCCCGGCCTGCTCACGCCAGGACTGCCCAGCATGCACTACCCCCGCGTCAGTCCCCCCACGGGACACCAGAACGGCCTCCTCAATAAAACTCCCCCCACAGCAGCTCTCAGTGCCCCTCCGCCTCTTATCTCCACGCTGGGCCCTCGGCCCGGCTCTCCCAGAAGGACTACTCCTCTGTCCACAGAGATGAGAGAGAGGCCTCCCTCTCACACCCTCAAGGACATTGAAGCTCGATAAGCAGAGTGAGACTCAATGAAAACCAGAGCAAGAGGGACAAAAACCTTGTAAATGAACATAATATAAAGACCTTCTTACTAGTCATTGATACAGACTGGGGATGTGACCCACTGTACAATATGTATAGACCTGAGTGCAAAGATTTTGAAATGATTTTTTTTGTATATTGTATGTTGAAATTTTCCAGATCTTTTAGCCAATGTTCCATATGTTCCTCGTGTCTCCTACTCTGTTTTATTTCTAGCTTAAAAATTTCAAAATTTGAACTGAAGAACAAGACATCAGTCTGAGTGATTTGACTAGAAACAAGCCACCACCAATGTCAACCCTACAAAGCTCTTTCAAACCAGAAGTGAAGTCAATTGTAGATATTTATGTAAAAAGATTGCTTCATGGATTAATGGTTCATATATGCAAAAAGGGTAAGATGAAAGCTTTACTTTGTACAAATGTAAATAGATAAAATTAAGTAACATAATACATTAATACTTCTTAAACTGTGCTATTTGCAAACTTAATATTGATCAACACAGTCTGCTTATGCTGTGTTACTTATATTGTTATAGACAGCTAAACCCCTTCAACTATGCAATGAATTTTAAGGCTTTTCACAAAAGCCTTTATAACTCAAAGGAGCCTTTTCAACACACAACATAATTAAAGTCATATTTTCCCTGAACAAGCTCATTTCCAATGGAAGCCTACTTCTCTTGTTTTGATGAAGAAACAGCCCTTCAGAGGTGTAGTTTTCTGTGTGAACCCTTGCGTCAGGCTGCTGAGCTCACTGTAACTTGTGTGTCCCTTGGATGGTGTCAGGATTAGTGCTCTGTGATCACTGACATGGAGTCATGGCAGATTGGGTTTCAGTCATATTAATCTGGGTTAAATGGTAATAATGGAATGCTGGAGATTTTCCAGAACTTTTGTCACTTAACATGTCAAATTTATTTTGGGGAGAACATCTGCTTATAACCATTCATGTCTGGTTTTATTGCCAGTGTGTCATTTTTATCTGTACACACATTTTTTTGTGTTAAGTGATTTTTAACTACATTGAAACAAATCCTACAAGAAAGTGAATACTTTTCTAAATGATGGATATGTTTTCACTGTGGATCAGTAGTTTAATTAATGAACTCCATTGCAGATTTCATAATGGAATTTATTGTATTTCAGTTGGTAATAAAGTCTGTGAATAGCTAACAGGTCAGCCTTGTTGTTCCCTAATCATAGAAGACATGAAATAACCTGAAGAACACGGTCCTTTTTAAAAATATGCATCAGTCTTCTGAAATCTGTCTTTTCATAACACACTGTTTTATAATGTGTTAAGTTTCTTGTCTAAATATTTGGAGAGAATATGACTTTATCAGAGAGAATTCAATATCTTGTCTACTGGACTGTAAAATATATGTATGAAATAAAATTAGTTCCATTGGTCTTCTAGTGTATTAAAGTGCTATCTGAAGTTGTTACCCTGTTTTGGCAAAAAAAAGAAAAAATAAGAAAAAAGTTAACTACAAACAGTTGTTTCTAATGATCAGAGATCTATTTTAGTAGTCAACTGAAGGTTTAGTTGTGAGCTTCAGATTTTTGTGAACTCCAGATGTTGTGCAGTGTTTCTTTTTCTTTTCTTTTTTTTTTCTACAAACAAAAGGAAAAACTCAAAAAAGTCCCAACCCTGAGGAATATGTACACTGGAACCGTAGTGGTAGCTTTCAGTATTGTAAAGAGATTGTTATATACAAACCTTTTTGCTGTTTATCCTGTATGTAATAAAGTCCTTTCTAGATCCTATGTGAACAGAAAAGTGAAGCGGCTCTCAATCTTCAGCATGTTTCCTCCTCAGCGAAGACTTGTGTAATGTAAATTGTGCCATGTTATTAAAAAATGTGAACTAAACTGCTAGGTGCTTCTTTGTGTGCAGTACCCCATCGTTGCTATGGGGAGGAAGTCCTTTTTCCCAACAGTGGGGTTTTGTTCAGAAGGAGTAGCTGTTAAAATGGCTTAGGAAAGCTTGCCATTTCCTTTACAATCTTACTGGAATCCTTAGAGCTATTAGGGAAAAAGAAACAGAAAGGAGACCTGATCCTTGGCTTATCTAGATTCTTCAAAATATAGCAACACTCTACATGGATCAGATTTTAATTAGACCATAATCTTGGTCTGCTGGATGCACATCATTAAAAAGCTGAGTTACTGAAGAAGGCAGGACTGGATGGCCACAGAAGGATGTAACTGCTGGAGCCTGCGAGAGAGGCCCCCCGAGGCAGGGTCTGATTGAGAGCATCATCTTCCAGGCTCATCTCATCCTTACAGAGGAGCCTGACAGCTCTGTCTTCAGGAGGGAAGAAACGTGGTCTTGATTGTCCAGGCTCTGATCCTTGTGAGCAAACTCTTGTTGATGGTCCTTAATTCCCAATTAAGCCAACGAGCCCTCGCTCCCAGAGTCCAGAAAGCATCAAGGCATTTCAGTCCCTTTGAATTCAATTTCAGTGCTCCATGCCTTTGAAGATCCATGTGTCAAGTCTTCTTGTACTGGTAATGCTCAGAGGAGTATGCCTGAAAGGTGTAGTAAGAGATGGAAAAGGATTTTTAATGCCTTTAAACTTCTTCAGGTGCATTCACTGCTTTTCAGAAGTTTGATACAGGGATGTTAGCTTGCAGGTATAGACAATTTGATCTTTTTTGAAGGGTTTTCTATTCAGGATATTTGTCTTAAGTCTTCTATTTTTGAATTCAGTTGTGTTTGAGAAATTAATTTCATTTGAAGACCATGCCAGCTACCATCTGTGGGAATTCAGTGAGTCAGGAGGATATTAACTCTGTATGTTGTGTGAGATTTTGATCATAGAAAACCCTCAGTGTGCTTTATAGCAACCAGGACTTTGCTTTAGGTTTTCGAGTCCCAACTTCCCAAATTCCAACTAATTTTTCACAGAGCAGCTTCCTATCACTAGCTGAGATGCCAAATACAATGTTTAGGAAGGGAATCTTTTAAAACAGTCCTAACATTTGTTTCCCAATATGTTGTTCATTTTATGCCATGGTTGGTCTCTTCTTTTTTAACTTCCTATGTTTTGGTCTTTGGTTTTCCTTACTGAGACTTAGCTCCAGCCTGGTTTTCTGCTTTTCATACCTTACTGCTCCCCTCTTTGCCTGTCCTGTCCTCTTTCATGGCCTAGGGCAGCTAAATCTTATCAGAGGCAGCAATAAACACTGCAGATTTTTTTACAAAAGTCATAGCAATTGTACATTGTTGTTCCTTTTTACCTTTGCCTGTAGGAGCTCATGAAAACTGTAGTCCTTGCTGGACTGGAAGATAGGCAGATGGAGGTTGGGGAAGATTTTTCTGCAAGTATTTTCATTTGCTGTGGCTGTGCCTCGTTGAGGAAATGTTTAGCACGGTTCTTGCAGATTTGAACTCTAATTACGGCTTCACACGTGCAGGTGACTCTGCTGAAAGGCTCTGGACAGGGACCAAGGTCACAGAGCAGTGGTGCTGCACTTCCAGAGGAGCTCCTTGGCTCACTGCTTGGTTTCTGGCAAGGAAGAAGAGTGAGCAGTGGTTCAGAGACCAAGGACTCCAGTTACACAGGGTTTTGTTATTGCCACGGTGGCTTGGTTAAGTCCCACCTGGATAAACCAACTTCCTTCTTTGGACTCCACCTGCCAGCTTTGGAGTGGCAGTGCTTGAACTCAGAAGGTGATTTGGAGCACGATTCCAGTTAAATGGTCAGAATTGCCCTTGGAGTGTGACTCTGCCTGAGCTCTGGATGGAGGCTGGCCTCTAACTCAGCTGGTTGGGAATTACATGCAAATGAGTGGTGGGGCTGCCTCCTGCCCTGCTGATGTCCTGGTCCCATCAGATCCTTCCTGCACATGTAAAAACCCACTCCTGGCCATTCCTTACATGAAGCTCTTTGGCACACAGCCTGTCTCTTACTTTGACTGCACCATGATTGGTGCCATTGACTGGGGCAACTGAGCATTGTCCAGTGCAGCTATACTGCAAAAATTCTTTTAGTCATACTAAAACTGAAGCTTCAGTGAATTAGCCATGAAAACCTGTATGAAAAACTCCACATTTTTGCTAGCCAAAGAGAACCAGAGCTGCAGGTGGGGACTGACTGTTCTCCCTGTGCCCTGTCACCAGCTGGAGGGGCTTGGACTGTTTGTGGGCAAGTGGAACTTCCCAGCTGGCATCTCTTGGGGTCACACCCCTTTCTTTTTCCACTGGTATCTTACAGCTGAAATCATGTTAGCACAAATATATTTCCTGGTCATAAAATAGATCCCCTCCTCATTTGTGCACTGTGAGGCGCATACAGCAACAGGTATTTATGGACACCAAAATGCACATGTGCTGTCAGGTACAGTAGCAGGGAAGAAGCCCAATACAGCAAGGAGCAGAGTATAAAATCCTTGTGGCACCTATAATCTTACATGTCTGTTTTGCTGCTATCTGATGTTTCTTTTGCTGGTTCTGGTAATACAGACTTCAGTACAGCATTATCCCCATTTTATAAACAGGAGAAGTGCTGCTTGGAATCCCAAACATGGAGTCACCAGTGTAATACCAGGCACCTACTGCCTGAGTGATCTCTGGAGTCACCAAGGGCAACTGGGTTACTGCCAGAGCCATGGGAGAACAGAGAAAAGCCCAAGTCAGGCAAATTGCAGAGTCAAGGGCGGCAGGAGATGAGGAATTTCTGAGTTCCTCCTTTGGTTCTAGAAAGTACTTTTAACCCTCCATATTAACAAATTATGGCTGCTCAGACTGCTAAACTACCTGTGAAGGAATGAGTTTTACCTATTTATTGATAAGTAGTTCAAGTATTGACCCAAGCTGATAAGGGCTGTGGTCATTCTGGTTACTAAGGGCAGATTTGCTGTATTTTACCACCTAACGTGGCTTGTTTGATCATCATATTGCCCAGTACTGAAATGCACTCTGAGTGCAGCATTTTTCTTGGTTGAATTTATGTTTCTCTACTGAAAAATTTGAATTTAGCCCTAGGAACTGAGCCATCCACCCCCAGTACAATCATCTTTGTTTCAAGACAAGATAATTAAGCAAGAATTGAATCAGTTCATTGCATAAAGATGTCACCTATCAAATACACAATATATTTACTAAATAGATCTTTTGCTTTGCATCTTCAAAGTCCTTTAATAGTTTCCATTGAATTAGTGTCATTGTGGGGGGTTGTTTTATGCAGCAGAAATTCCATTAGCATCAAAAGCTTGGGATTTTTTTTTCTTTTACAGACAACTAAAAATGCAAGTATAAACTTCTAAGGATTTTCAGTAGTCCCTCTTTTGGGGCCTCAGTGTATTTGTGGTTACCATGGTGTGTTTGGAGTTAATTTGATTTAAAAAAAAGAGGGGGAGGTATCAAGCAATGTCCAGTTATTGCCAGCCAAAAGGAAAGTTTTGTCTCCATCAATCCTAGAACAGTGAAGCAGAACTGGATTTGGTTTAGCCTGTTAGAAAAGATGTTGTTCTGCAGCGGTACCGCAAGAGGGTGGTTAGAGAGCCTGAAACACGTGTAGGCTGTGCTGCAAGAGGGGACGGCTCTGCTGTTCTGGGCAAGGTGAATGCAGGTGAAAATTGTTTTTATGAGAGTCTGCTCTGTGAGGAGCTCTCGTGTTCCCCTGCTTGAGTGACAGAAATCCCAGCGGTGCAGTGGGAGACGCTGCTCAGGCTAACTGAGGAGTGACCTTACTTTGTCACATTTAATACAAGGGACTAGAAGTGCTCCGTACCCAGAGCATTCTGCTCGATAGAGGCAATTGTGTTTTGGAGAGTTAGGTTTAAATTGCATGCTGCTACAGACCAGCAACAAAGCACATTGTGCTTGTGTTAAGGGAATAAAAGATGCTTCTCTATTACGAATAGCAGACACAGAATGAGTTACTGTATGTCAGCTCAAGGAGCTGGACTCAATGATCCTTGTGGGTCCCTTCCAACTCAGGAGATTTTATGATTCTATTCTATGACCTCCTCAAAGTCTCAGCACATCTGTCCGTTTTTCCCATTACCTGGCTTTTGAAAGGAGTAGCCAAGGACTAAGCAAGATAATTGCTTCATTTGGAGATGGGGAAAGAAATTAATGCCAAGTTTTCTAAGGACATAGATTAAAATGGTTTATTGAAAATCACCAGAGTTGTCTGCACCATACCAGCAGGAAGCTTGGCTCTGTTTTTTTTTTTTTCCTACCCTCACTGCCCTTGCCATGTGAAAGGAGAGCCAACCCTTTCCTGGTGCTGCTCTCCTGCCTCTCGAAGGGACGAGGGACGTGTGGTCTGAGGAGCAGCAGAGCATGGCTCACATCGCTCCTCTGGCTGCCATCTGGCCAGAGGAGGGGTGCTGGTGGAGTCTTCCTCTCCCTCCTCACACCAGCCATGCCCACACTGCCCACAGCAAGTGCTGGACAGTGCTGTGTCTGCAGGCCCCCAGCTGGGTGTCCAAGAGGAGCCAGTCCCCAGCTGGTCCCAGGGCACTGCACTGTGAACTCGGGGCTGCTCGGAGGAGAACTGAGCTCTGCCTCCTCACAGCCCGAACCTGGGGACCAGCACTGCTCTCCTGGGAGGAACAGCAGCAGGTAAGAACAGTGCTTTCCATGATCCGAGCTGCAGTGAGGTGGGGAACTGTGCTGATGGGGGCTCACACCTGAACACCCCAGAGAGGGCAGAGGCACCTCAGCGCCCCAATACTGGGGAGACTCCTGGTAGCAGCACCTGCCCCCAAGGCAGAGCCTCACAGAATGAGTGATCGGGCATTGGAACAGCCTGACCAGAGAGGCAGTGGGGTCACCATGCCCGGAACAGTTTAAAAAAAGACTGGATGTGGCACTTAGTGCCATGATCTGGGTGACAAGGTGGTGTCAGGTCATAGGTTGGAGTCAATGATCTCAAGCTAGTCAATTCTGTGATCCTGGGATTCTATGGTTCTGTGGTTCTGTGATCCTGTGATTCTGTAGTTCTGTGATCCTGTGATTCTGTGGCTCTGTGGCTCTGTGGTTCTGTGATTCTGTGATCCTGTGGCTCTGTGGTTCTGTGATTCTGTGGCTCTGTGATTCTGTGGCTGTGATTCTGTGGCTCTGTGGTTCTATGGTTCTGTGATTCTGTGGCTCTGTGGCTCTGTGGTTCTGTGATTCTGTGGCTCTGTGGCTCTGTGGTTCTATGGTTCTGTGATTCTGTGATCCTGTGACTGGCAGCCCTGGAGAATGTCTCATCCACCTCGCAGCATTATCGCTGGGGCTTGTTGTCAGCGGAGTCATGCTATGATAGTCATTATGGTTTTAAATGACTCATTTCCACTTAACTGTATTATTGTGGCTTACAGAGCATCTGGAGCTTTGCAGCAGTAAATACATCAGTGACTACCACAGCAATATACTAATCTGTGGCTTTGAAGAATCTCTTTAACAAAATGCAGCCGGGGCAGGCAGGTGTTGGTGCCTGTGTGGGCCAGCCGTGCTCTCTGGGGCACCTGTCCCCAAAACACGGCTGACACTGATGTGCTTGCAGGAACTGCTGGAGCATCTCTAGTGCAATTGACACCGCCTGAATCTGGCATTTTTGTAGAATAAAATGAGAAATTCTTGTCAGATGCACACAAGAGACCCTGCACTGCTGCTGAGGCAGCTAGGCCTGTGAGGCGTTGGTGTACTGGGGAACACCGTGGGTCTGCGCTGCGCAGTCTCTCCTGGATGATCGGAATTGTCCTCTGCTAATATAAATAAGGACTCTTCGGATAATATTATATTATTTTGTGTTTTTTCCCCTCGGCTCCCGCTGGCACGGTCCGCGATGGAGCTGCAGAGGGCAGTGTGGGAGAGGGAAAGGCCGCCCAAGATGGCGGCGCGGCCGCGCGCTGTGGCACTAGAGGGGGACAGCGGGCTGGAAAAGCGGCTTGAGGGCCGGTCGGGCGGGTTCGGCCCTCGGATGGATCCTGCCTGCCCTGCCAGCAGCTCTCCTGCTGGACCTCGAGCTCTCTACAGGTCCCGGCATCTCCCGCTTCCTGTGTCAGAGCCGCGCGGTGCTCTGGTGGGAGTCAGGCTGGCATTCATTTTGATAAAGGCATCTTGAGAAACGCAGCAAGTTGAAGCACAGGCTGGGAAAAACCACACCGCCTGTAAGTTCATGTGTCGCCTGAGGTGATGGGAAAATGAAGTGGGAAAGGAGCAGGTGCGACAGGCTGGAGTTTACATGTGTTCATTTATTTGCCATCAAATGAGTCATCAAGCGCGGTTCTTTCTCTGCCAGCACCTCTGAACGACGGCCCCGGGCTTTGGTCCCGGTGCCCTCAGCCCTCAGAAGGACAAACTGGAGACAGCAGCAGAGCAACCAGCAAAGGTCACTATTGTGGGCTGCAGGTCCACATAAATCTGGTTAAAAGTAAGAATTAAAGAAAGGAAAAAAGCTTGTTTGGGGAGGGAAAGGAAACCCCCTACAAATCCTCTCCCTCTTTTGAAATTTTTGTCACCCACATTCACCTTGTTGCCTCTTCCCCAATAGCCTGTGCAGCAATTTCACACTTTTGACTTTAAAAGAAAGCAACATGCTGGGGTATAAGGGAAATATTTGCTATTTGGTGGTTTATTTCTTCGTGTAAGTTGTATTTTGTTAGGTTTGAGTTGAAAAAGCCTTTTTTTCCCCTAAACACCATCCTGACACATTTGGACAATAGTTCTGGAGTGACCTGGGGATGGTGCAGGGCAGGGCAGGAGTTGTGCTCTGATCCCTGTGGGTCCCTTCCAACTCAGCAGATTCTGAGTGCCTATTAAAGCCTGGCTGTTTGTAACCAAAATAATTATATTTGAAGCCTGGGGGTAACTGATTTTTTACTCTTTGCTGTGGGAGCTGGACTGGATGATCCCGATGAGCCCCTTCCCACTCAATGCATGCTGTAATTCTGTGACATGGACTGAGGCAGCCTGTGGGGCTGGATGGACAGCAGGACAGCGGGGACAGGCAGTGCTCACTCATTTCTGACCCAGGGTGGGCTGCATCCTCCACGTGGGGTGGAAGAACGAGGACCTCCAGTGTTTTTGGACAGGAAATTGTGTGTGCCCCATCGTTGTGTACATTTACTGTGATGGTGGGACTCGTGAGCTCTGGGATCACAGGGATACAGCCAGACTGTGTGGAATTAGACATAAAATTTGTTCTCATACTAGTTGTGAGCAGGTAAATTGTATATTGTTCTCTAGTGTGTTTATTCAGATGATTGCATGTTTTAAAATTTGATTTCAAAGCAAAGCACCAGTTTGAGATCTGTTTCTGTCTTAAGAGGAATATTGAGAATCTGTAACTTTGGTTTTTTTCCTTTTGATAAGACTCTCCCCCTTTTGCCTCTTGTAAAGAAATTTTAAGATCTATTATTAGGAATTCTATATGAGAGGTTTCATCATGGTCTTTTTGGTTGTTTCTTTTTTCCCCCCTGTTACTATTTCTAATGCTCATTAGCAATGTAGTAAGTCTGTTCTGGAGATTACTTAGGTTTATCTTGAATTTGGAGGGATTACAATCAAAGTGGGCATTGGATTTTAAGAATTATCCTGTAATGAATGCCAGAACTCTATATCACTGCTAATTCTAAACTCTGTCAGCTTGTTCCCTGCCTCTGCAGCTTTGGCTTAGCAAACTTTGCTCTGAATAGTCCCATGACTACTTGATGAAACAGAGAACAGTCTATTTCTAGTAAATTTCACATAGAGTAGGTGGATCTCTGCCTAATTGATCATTTACATGAGTTTCTACAAAATTCTGACATCTGGACTACTGCAGGATCAAACTGGGCTTTGTTTTTGTGCATGTCCCTTTGACAACCTTCTCCTCAAATGTACAGGACTGAATTTCCCTGTCACTGAAGGGCTAAACCAGGAATGCCCTTGACTGTTCCTTCTAATATACCTTGCACACAAATGCCTGCAACATTCCGGTGTGTGAGCTTAGCACTTTGCCAAACCTGAGAATCCAACAGAAAAAGAAGAAGACAGCTCTGCAACACTACACTTGGTGATTCATGCTTTTGATTTTTATTTTAAATATATGCCATCAGGGAAACTTCACACTTAACTCATCAAGATAGCAAAAGGCCCTCACAAATATGTATTGGTGGGGACAAAGTGTGATGATGAAGTTTAAAATGGTAGGGTTTTCTTTTATCTAGAATACTAGATTGGAGTTTTGGCTCCATAGAGGAAGATTGGTTTGCTGTTATCTTGTCTTTTTGACATGTGGCTGTCTCCAGGAAGTTCAGGTGTATTCTTTGGATGGCTTTTCTACTGGCAAATACAGAGCTTGCACCTGTGTAATATCTGACGTGTAAAAAAACAGTGCCATAACTTTGGGCTGGGGAAGGATTTTGTGTGGGGATGTTTATGCTTTGGAGGAAGAGACCAGGATGGTCTAAGTTGGAGATGAACAGAAGATCTAAAAAGGAAATTAATGGGAACTCAGTTGTAAAATTAAAAAAAAAGTTTTTAATGTGAATTTTTGAACCTGCAAGTGTTTCAAAGACAGAGGCTGATGATTATGTGTGAATCTTTTTTTCCTGTAGGTAGCTGAAAACCTGTTGAAGGGAATAATAAACTTTCTCACTGGTGAACATCAGAAAAATCCCAGGAGTTCCTGAATTTGTCACAGGTATGGAAAAGTTTATTAGATATGTTTTGGGAAAAGTTAGGGCAAAATCATCTATTTTGATTGATTCAGTAAAGCTGCACAGGCTGTCTGCCAAGGGCACCATTTTGGGGTTGTGATGCCCTAATTTGCCTTTGCAGGTCAGTAAGAGACTCTCAGATTTACATGGCCTTTCCAGCACCAAGATGAGCCCAATTATCCAGATTTCCTCATGTGTATTATCCGTTGTATCTCCATCCTGCAGATCTATGAAACCAGTAAACAGGAAATGTCACTCTTCTGGGTGGAGAATGATATTCTCCTGATAACTTTTAAAGACAAAACAGGAAATGTAATTTTGAAATGTTTACCCACAGTGAAGTAATAGTTTCTAATGCTCCAGCACAGCCACAGTCTGAGGCTGTTTGCCAACAGGGCAAACAAAGCTGGGACCATACCAGCTTCAGGAAGCAGAGTTCAAGCTCTCTGTGGATCCCAGTTTCCCTGAGTGTATTGCAGAGCAAGCCAAGCCTCCCTGGACTGCTAAGTCAAGAACTGGGTCTTTGCAGTAACCAGACTTTCAGGTTCCCAAAATGCTGTCATCTATCAGACCAGAGGATCCCAGAGAAGTTTCTACTGAGAGTATTTTCCTTTGAATTATGACCAAAGGCTCCCTTCTCATGTTTTCCCTGAAGGGTGCACAGACCTTGAATTTGAAAGTTCTGCCAGCTTCAGTAGACACAACTTTCCTAAGGCTGGTGCTGCAGTTAAACCAAAAGCCCTTCAGGTGATTTATGTGTCTGCTCTGCCTGTGATGTTGTGAAATCCCTGCAGCCTGAGAGTCTATGGGGAACTGGCCCCTGTTGTTGGGAGAGAGTACATTCCAGGAAGCATTTTCATTTTGATTCATTGCCTTTTTCCAATGTTTTCCTGGAAAATTTTCATCATCTCTAACTTTGCCTTGTGTGCTTTGGTGGCAAACACGTCAGGGCCCAGCCTGGCACATGGAATGTGTTTGTGTGGCACTCAGCCCTGCTTTGGGCCAAGCCTAAAGGCCACCACAGAGCTCCAGCTCCTCAGCTGTCCCTGTGTGCCTGGAGGGTTGTCCTCCAGCACAGGTAGCACATCATATGTGGCTCAAAGGGCTTGGTGCTGTGCTTAGGAGCTCACAGAGCTGCCAGAATGAGAGTGAAGGGGAATTGCTGCCTACCCCAAAGCAGCAGCTGCAGGTTGTGCCATGGTGACCTCAGCTGTCCCTGTGGAGCTATTGCATCGTTCAGATTTGCTTTGGTTTGGGTCCGAGTCAGCTTTGCCAGGTTCTGTAATGCAGGAAAAGGTGGCCCAGGTATGGAACAGCTAAGACCGTGCAAAGACAAGGCTCCAGCTGTGTTGTAACAGGATGGGCTTTGGTGCCAGAGTTTTTTCATAAGCACTTTAAATAAGCACTTTAGGGTAGGATTTGATGGTTTTAAAGAACATTTTCATTATTCTATGGCAGTTGTGAAACACTGCCATGGTTTGAGAGCTTCTATGCCAAACAACTTTTTCAGTAGTTTAAGGGTTGTATTTTTTTCAGGCAGTAAATAAGCACTTTAGGGTAGGATTTGATGGATGCTCAAACCAATAGCTTTCAGGTGAGCTTCTCCCACAGGTGAAAGGTGATGGTAGGGGAGGAAGTGTGCAGATGTTTGCTCTTAGGCTTCTGAACACCAAGCCTGAACTGGCTTGGAGAGAGGGGGCTGGAAGGTTTGCTCTGTTCCTTCTCTTCTTCCAGCTGTCCTAAACCAGACCAGGATTATAAATTTAGTATTTCACTGGATCTAGAGAGTAGTTGGAGGCTTGCTAGTACACTGTAGGACAGAGCTTTGTCCATCTTGTAGAGAGTGTTTTTATTCCCCAGAGTCTGGTAAGTCGTGAGCTTTGCTGGTACCTTGTATGTATTGAGCTGATTGTTTAATGGTCAAAGTGGCCTGTTTGTTTAGTATTTCTGTATCTCACAGAATAAAGTATTCTTTGGTTGTTTGATTTGTTTTGGGATTTTGTCATGTCTGTAAGAGTAGTTTATAAATAGGGAACACAAACAGAAAAACATGAAGTTCCAGACTGTATGGAGCTGGTAGAGGAGGAGGGGATGAGCTCTCACCTGTGGTTCCCCAAGTCCATCCTTGTCACCAGCCTGGCTGACACCACTGCAGGGCTGGTATTTTAGGTACCCAGGTGACTCAGGAGTTAGGAAGGAGAGAGGGATGCAGAGTGACATGTCCAGCCCCAGAGCTGGTCACTTCAAACCATGGATGATTTTAGGGTTTGAGGAATTCGTTCTAACACTGCAGGTGCTTAGGCTGCTCTTTGCAGCACAAAGACTTAACCCTCCTGGGTTGCACTGGAGCATTTTTGCCTGCCCTAAATTCACTTCAAATTAACCTAATCACTGCATTTTTTAGTGTTTCTGTGCAAGTACCACACTGCTGGCTCAGCAGTAGTAGTGAGGAGTTGAAAGGAGTTAATCGTGCTTTGTAGCTTAATGCCTTATGGTTTATTATTAAGAATAAAGACAAGCGCTCCACTATTTTATCTCTAATGTGCAGTTAACTTAATTCCTAATCCTCTGAAGAAATGGTCTTCTTCCCAACATTTTGGCTTCTGCCTTGCTTTCAAGCTGCACATGAAACTTCAATTCTGAAATGCTCAGTGCAGAGAGAATTTTAATACATGCATGCATAAATCAGTCTTCATGAGCTTCCCTGAACCATTCAGGGAGAGTTTTCCTTTCCCTCTGTGCTTACCTGGAATTATTGCTTTGCTGTTCCTTATGTGTGCAGTAGCCACTGAGTCGTGGTTCTGTGCACACATGGCCATGGGCTGATGGGATGTGAGCTCAGTTCTTCCCTTGCAGCGTTGGGAACTGCCCAAAATTCCTGTTCCTCCTCACTGCGAGTCCTGCTTACCATGGCTGCCTCCTCCTCCCTGTTATTTCCACAGCTCCCGCTCAGTCTGACTGCTGCAATATTCACTGGGGACAAGGGGGCTGTGCTAGGAGTTAAGAAGCTTTTGCAAGTAGCTACGGTGTTACAAGGACGGTTTTATTCCTTCTCAGTGTATTACAGTGCAAAGGTATTTAGCAAACAGTTTAACAAGCAGAATTTTGGCATTGTCACTTGTGGAGAAACTTGCCCCAGTTCATTCTCTGGGATAAATGCTCCAAAAATTCCAAGATGACATCTGTGTTCAGGTTCAGTTTTCACATAGCCACCAAAGCCCATTGTTTTAGAGGATTGTTTTCATTGCTTCTCTCTCGGGTACATTTAATTTTAGCCTCTTGCAATCTTTCTGTTCCACCAGCACATTGATCTTGCTCCACTCAGCTAATTGGATTAACTCATTTGCTACGTTTATTGTACAGTATTGATTTGATAATACCAATCTTCCATCTCAATATAATCTCATATTTTCTCTGGCCTCATAGCAACTCTGCTAAATGCCCCTCCTGCCCCACCTTTGCACTTGGACTTCATATAAAATCACAACAGTGATTAAAAGCCCTGAGGCTAATCAGGCTTTTCCCTGCAGGCCTGGTGTGCTTTGCTAAGCACTGAAGGCTGAGGTAAAGGTGTTGGATGATGTTTCCAAATCTCTTAATATCTGCTCCATGCTGACACAAGTGACCTCCCAAAACCTTGTGTTTCTGCAAGTACTCAGTCACTTGGGTGCTTGGCTTTGGTACCTTTGAAGGAGGCTAAATACCTCAAATATTAGCTTGCCTGTGCTCACTCCTCAAATGTTCAAACTTCTTCTGGCAAGAGCTCAACACCCAAGTTCCCTGGTGACCTGTGAAAATCTCCAGGTGTCTAAAGCATATACGTTTTCAGCTTTAATGAAGTCCAGAAATGCTTGCAGTGAGGCAAAGTTTGAATCACTGAAATTATCAGCAGCTTTTCAGGAATTGTGGCAAGACAGAATCTGTGTAGATCCTGTTTGTAAAGAAAGAGGTTTGCTGTTTGACAGTCAGGTGAGCAAGTTCAAGTACTTATGGATTCTGCAGAGTTTGAAGCTTCATGTGCGTCAGCTTTATTTTGATTCCTGAAAAAGCATGTTTGTTATGTCAACTGCATTCTCTAAAAGCCTGGAATTGTGCCCTGGGCTGGTCAGTGGATTTTCAAACGAGCTGAGACTCTCTCCAGCCTAACCTGGCTGTGCTTGTCTTTGGGTGGCCTCATCCTGTGGGAGGCTCCAGCCACCTGCCCCAGGTGAGGTGGGACTGAGTGACCCCCAAGGCTGATCCTGTGCAAGGAGCTGCTTGGGGTCCTGGCAGTTTTCCTGTTTGCTCCAAAACAGGACTCCAGGAATGACTTATTTGGGCACAGGGGAGATGGGAAGGCACAGTGTTCTGCTGTCCCTTTTTGCTGTTGATTCTCAGGGCTTGCTCCCACTCAGACTGGCTGTGCAGTCCAGAGCAGAGGTTGATGCTCACACACAGGGACTGCAGGTTCATTTTCTGTCTCACTTTGCAATTGTCACAGGGTTTTAAAGAACATTTTCATTATTCTGTGGCAGTTGTGAAACACTGCCATGGTTTGACAGCTTCTATGCCAAATCACTGCTCATCACACAGATGAATTTCTCTTTCACTTTCAATGTCAATATTTCACTTTCCTGAGATCCAAAGCTGCAGCTTAAGCGAGGAGAGGACAACCATCAGAAATTAACAGGCTGTAGACATGAGGGGTGTGTGGATGCTGTCACAGGGATGCCAATAGAAGCTGTGATTGTGAGGGATTGAAGGATTTTTTTGTGCTATTTGACATTACATTGACTGAAAATTTGGTTATTCCCTTAAGAGCTTGTGTAGAAACAGCTAGACTGCTGAAGGGGTGGGGGAAACTCAGCAAAAAACTGCTAGTTGTACCTGCTCAACCTTAGCCATCCCTTGAGAAAACAAGCCTTTTTCACTTCCTTCGCTTGTGACAGTTTATTTCTGACTGAGGTTTTTCTTCTATTTATTCATAAAGAAATAACCTTACACCTCAGAGAAAGGATTAATACTTACTACTCTAACTAATTCCTCTCAGTTCTTTGAAGGAGCAGTGCAGGAGCTGACAGCAGGTTTTAGGAGGCCCAGCCCTGGGCTGTGGATGGCTCAGGGACTGCACACAAATGTGTGCTCAATCTGGGACTGTCTCCAAACATTAGTGCCAGGCTCTTGAGATGGGAATAGAAATTATTTAGGGCAAGACTTAAAAGGAGCAGCTGAGGTCACTTGTCTTGGTCAGCCTGGATAGGAGAAGGCTGAGGGGGCTCTCTGGGCAGGCTGGACCCACCTTGGGGGTCAGTGGAGGGGAGGTGCTGGTCCTGCTCTGGTGACCCCAACAGGACATGAGAAGTGGAAACTGGGCATTGGGAAGGGCTCTCTGCTGAGGGGTGCTTGGTCCCTGGAGCAGGTTGCCAGGGAAGTGCCCATGGCACCAAGCCTGCCAGAGTTCAAGAAGCCATGGAGGACATATTTAGGAGGTTTAGTTTTTGGCAGTGCTGCAAGGAGCAGCGAGTTGAGTCATGCTCGTGGGTCCCTTCCGACATGGGGGATTCTGTGATTCAGGGAGATCTTAGGATTCAGATTCTCTTGTTTAATGGAGTAAACACTGCCAGACAGGCAAGCACCTCAGCCCAGCTCAGCTGCTGGTACACTGGGGTGGAAGTGTCAGTCAGGTGTTCCTGAGTTGGGTAGAAACAGGCTCATTATGGCCTGGACACATCATGAGACAAAAAGCCTCTGCTGAAAGCTGTTTTGCAGTGGGTAACTTTGTTTTAAAAAACTTCAAATTAGGGTTTGTTTCTGATAGTAGCTTCTCTAGAATCAAGTCCTGCTTGGCAGCTACCTGAGAGGCATGGATGTGCTCTGGTACAATTTAGCACAGTCCAACACAGCATGACAGGGGTCTGTTACTTCATCTCAGAGCAGCTAACAAGCAGAGAGTGTTTGTCAGTGTTTGGTCAGGGCATTGGTGTTAAAAGCCAGATTATTATAAAAATGGGGAAAGTTTTATAGACATGGAAGTGTCTGGTTGAGCAAAAATAACAGCTACCAGGTGGCTTGTGCTAACCAGGTAAATAGGGCTAAATTATGGTTTCAATGAAGAGCTTGAGGAGGATATCCAGCAATTTAATAAGCTCCAGGAGCATAAGAAATTCCTGAGGGCCCAGTCTTGCAATGCACTTTGCAAATGGACTTAATTGAGTTGTAATGAGGCCAGTTATGGGCAACTTCCACCTGCATACAGCTCATTGCAGGACTAGGTTCAGCTCACAAGTGCAGCATATGTTAGAGCAATATTAAAAAAAATTCAAGTTGATAGAAAGCATCAGAACACTTTATTTCTGCTTTAATTCACATTGCCTTGTAATGCACCTCCCTGCAAAGGGGCAGCTGAGAGGAGCTGGCTGAACCCAACCTGCGCCAGGAATGTTTGGGATGAACCTTCTAAGGTGTTCATGTTATGGTCTGGCACAAAGTGAATCCTGCTGTGAAATTATCCATCAGTGTGGGACTAAAAATTACCTGAGAAGGAATTGCCATAGGAAAAGGTTTGTGGTGGGCTTCTGGTCTTCAAAAGTCATGAAGCCAAGAGACTGTTAAAAGTGTGGCACACTTGTGTGTTCCTGCTATAAACAATTGGTTTTGTTAATAAAAAGTAATATGTTCTTACATCCTTAAATGTTAATAGCCAGCTGAGTACAGGAGAGAGCATTCTGATCAAAATTTAATTTTTTTTTTTTTAATTCCTAACAGTATTACACACTGACCATTGAAAAGAACAGCAAATACCTTCAAACTTTTTATTTAGAAATAAAATTGGCTATGGGGCTGATTAATACTGCTGAGGATTGGGTTCCAGTTATGGGACATGTCAGAGGGGCTGACAGGCACAATTCCCTGAAAGGGCTATTGGAGGGAGGATGTGGTGCTGCAGTGATAACTTGTGCCTTCCAATTTTCATCCCAAGATGCTTCCTCTGGAGATGAGGGAACCACGTTTGAGTAAAATGCACGACTTGATTTCATCACATTTGGGGTGGAAGGTAGGCAAAGTTTGAGGTTCCTTTATTAAAAGCAAGTTGAGGTTATTGAAATTGCATCCCACACATCAAGTGCTCTTCTCCATACTGCTCCTGTCCCATTCTATTGAACTTGCCCTGAGGCTTACATGTAAGTCTCTGCTGAAATATAATAACTGCTGTCAGACCATGTCTTAAATAGGTAAAAATGATCTATCAATACATAATAAACAGAGATAACAAAATACTTAATTCATATTTTCTGAAAGTCTCAATTATTTATGTGTGGGTATCAATTAGAGTTTGCATTTAAACAGAATTCAGAGTAGTAGCATTCCGTTCACTTACTCTAAATTAGATGGCAGTATGTTTCACTTAATATAAATTGTGTGTGATTACTTACAATCAGTTTAAATCAATAAGTTTGTGATGGATTTTTACCCGGTGCTGTGGTTTCTCAGTAATAAATCCCTTGTTTAGTCCAGAAGGCATTGCTTCTTTTGGCAGCTTTCCATGCATTTCAGTAATGAGTATTGGACAGGCACAGTTTCAGCAAATCAGCATTTAAGAAGGAAAAAAAAAAAGCCCCCATAGAGGATAAACACATTAAAAAAATCAATTTACCTCAACTAGTCCCAATTCAAATTAATAGAATACTCTGCTCTGAGAATCTTGGAGTCTGTTCCTTGTAGCTGAAATCCTGGCTTAATAGTGTGAAGGCAGGGAATGGGAATGTGGTCTGTGATTCAAGGCTCGAAAGCTTTGTTACAAAATCCTCAGAGGACAGGTGTAGGATATTATTTTGCTTGGTTGAATGGAGTCACAAGCTGGCTTGACTTGTTCCTGAGGTTGTGCCTCCCATCTGCAGAAACCATTCTCTGCCCCAGAGGAGAAGACTCCCATGGCCTGGAGGAGGATGCCCTGGAGAGCTTGCAGGGTGGTCATGGAGGGCAGTGAGAGATATCCTAGCTGCAAAGGCGTGCTGGGGTTTTAACAGGAAAAGAGCCCCAGGAGGCTGCAGGCACTTAGGGATGGTGACACCATGGATGCTGCTGATCACCCTGAAACATGGATTGCTGCAGAGATGGGTGTGGAGTTCTTGGTGAATTCCTTGAAGATGAAGGAAGAGGTCAGAGAAGAGATGAGTGAGAGGGGACCTCAGCAGGGAGAGCCCAGGCTCTGCTCCAGGCCCAGCAGTGGCACCAGAGCCACGGGCAGGGCCTGAGCCCAGAACTGCCCCTGCCCAGGAGGCACAACTTGTGCCCTGGGCAGTGCCCAGCCCTGAGCAGGCTGCCCAGGGAGGGGCTGGAGTCTCCCTCAGCGGGGACACTGCAGAGCCCTGTGCACACAATGCTGTGCCCTGTGCTCTGGGATGGCCCTGCCTGAGCAGGGAGGTGCCACCAGGGACCCTCTGGGCCCCTTCCAGCCTGGCCCAGCCTGGGGTTCTGTAGTGTGGGCTCTAGAGATGATGGAGCCCAGTGACAGCCAGCCTGTGGCACCTCATGGGTACAAGGGACAGTCTTCACCCCGCTTACCGGTGAACTTCTGACAGAAAATCTCTTAGTCTAAAGCATCTCCCTATCTCAGTCACAGGGGGATGGTGGCAGTAATTAATTGAGTCAGAGTGGAGAAATTGGTTTTCATCCTCCTGATTGGAAAGCTGCTCCTAGGCCAGGAAGCTGTTCCCCATCTCTCCTGTGAGCTCTGTTCCCCTCCTCATTCCTGCTCACGTGTGAGCATCTGGATTGTTGGGCTCTCTCCCATTTCCCGCCTGAGCTGCTGGTTAGAAAAGGCACACACTGGCACAGTGCTGCTTCCTGAGCCTGAGCAGGCTTCACAAACGGATTCTGAGAAGAAATAAAGCATGGAAATGAATTAGGGAAATCCCAAGCTTCAAAGAGTGCCAAGAAGTCAGGGAATGCCAAGCATTGTATGGGATGGCGGGAGGGAGCAGTGTAGGGAAGGGTCTGTGGGCAGAGAGCAGTACAGTGTAAAATAAGCCTTTGTTTTGATGGCTTATTCATCACAGTTCAGAGATGACTTGCACAAAATCACTGAACTTTGATGCAAGCCGTGGAGTTAAGGATATGCGCTGTCATTTGCTGGGTGCTCTGTTTTTCTCTATGAATTGTCTGTCTTTTCATTCTTTTGTGGAGCATGGGTGCTTTGTTTTTCTGTATAAATTGTCTGTCTTTTCATTCTTTTGTGGAGGATGGGGTTGTTTGGGAATCAGATTGGCAGTTGTGGGGCTCCTGCATCCAGAAGGGTGGTAAAGGGATGTTTAGCAGCATGGGTTGCCTTTTGTTGTTTGAGGTTCTGCAGATCTGCTGGCCATTTTGGTAAGAAAGAAATAGCGGCTGTTGGTGGTTATTTCTGTTAAGCAGAACAAAGTGTACTGGAATGGGTGTTGTGGTCCTTCACCTGTTTTCTCTGTGATGGCACAGAGTGCTTCATTCATGTTTGTTAACACTGACCTGTGACCTCCATGTATGTGCTCTGTGTGTGCTGGCAGGAGTTGTGTCCTGGCCTTTCCCTGCTGCTTTTTCAGAAATACATTATTAGTTCCTGAAGGTGAAGGATTATTTTGTGTCTGGGCTACCTGAATGCTCTGATTTGTCAAGCCATCACCCCTGGATGCAGGCCTTGCACCAAGGCTGGCACCAGAAGGACTATTCAAGGTGTGCACACAGGTGTGTCATTTTATGATTTAAATTCATTTGCTTTAGAAGATTTTAGAGTGGTTTGGGTTGGAAGGGACTTTCAGGATCATCAAGTCCCATGTCCCCAGAGAGTGACCTAGCTGTCCCCTTCCAGTGCCTTCCTTCAGATTGCAGTGTAGGAGTCAGCCACTTCCACTGGAATGGAAACTTCTTTGAGCAATCCTTGCCTGTGAGCCCAGCTGAAAGTGTAATTATAGCACAGGGGAGACAGGGTGCTGTAATTGAATTGTTGCTGATAGACAGTGAAAAATGACTGTCCTTTGAAGACTGTGCCCATCCTTTTCTCTCTATGGCTGTATCTGTTTTGAGATCAGATAGTTGGCATTTCTCATCCCTGGAGCCTTTCAGGTCTCATCCCTTCAACGTAATAACCACTTGGACTTCTTGACCTGTGCTTTAAACCCCTCTTGAGGTGCTCCAAGGAGATACTTTAGGGAAGAAATATGTTCACTGCAGTCACAAGCTCCCTTCTTCTCTGCATGTGGATACCTCAGCAATTGCACAACAGCAGGAGCTGCTGATGAAGTGCCCTGTCATTGTGAGTGAAGGCTCTGATGTTCCAGTGCTGGGGCACAAAAGTTGCAATGGTGCCCCAGGGGCTGTGGTTACCTTCAGCATATTTACCACAGGGAAAGTAGGGCAGATGGAAATGGCTTTCTGTGAGGAGTGTTCCTGTGGCACAGAGCTGTGCACCTACTTCTGATGTGTGTTATTGGTAAAGACCATTTGCCAGTGCATCACAGTCCTACATGCTTGCCTTTTTTTTTTCTCCCCCTGCCTTTTAGACAAATATTTGGGTGCCTGCAAAGATTTTGCATAACTGCTGGCAAAATCCCTCCCCATAACCACCTACACTCCTGCTGAAGCCTCTGCCTGGGCAATCCTACTGTCTTTAGTAGGAAAGGGTGCTGCAGGCAGTGGCTGAATCCTGGGTTTTGTGGGGTGGTTTGGGGTGGGGTAGGGGAAGACATTCTCAGCAATAGCAGTTCCTAAACCTCCTCCTTGGGAATGGGAGCTGGTGGTGCAGGGTGCTCTGATGGAGCATGGGTCTTCTCTGCTATCTCGCAGTGCAGACTGGTGCAGAGCAGTGTAATTAGCACGTGCCTCATCACGTGAGTCACAAACGCCTGCTCCTTTGCACTGTAAGGCTGTGTGAACAGACTTGATTTCCCCCTTGCGTGTGAGGTACGGGTGGCTGTGGTGTAGGTGTGTTTGAACACCTCAAGGTTTGCCATTTGCAAATGTGGTTTCTCCCTGCCTGTTAGGGCAGCAGTGCTTTCCTGCAGTCATCTGTGTGCTGCTTTTCACCTTTGGGTAGCTGTGCCCTCTGCTTCAGGCTTGCTCAACATCTTTGCCACTGTTACAGCTGATCTGTATTCCTGTGGATGATGATGGTGCAGTTTAATGTTGTGAAATTTTGGAGGGGACTTTGACTTGCCTTGGCCTTACCTTGTGTTCATGAGTCATTTCTGAGAAGATGCTGACTGAATGATGCTGCACCCTGACAGGTAATGAGGCTGCAATCAGAGGAGGCAAAAAATGTTCTCTGCAACACTCCTTCCCTTTGTGTTTGTTTCTCTGAAGAAGAATATGTAAGTTGCTAAATCTGAACAGCAGAAAGTTTTGGTTCTTCTTCTCTCCTTGAGAGAACAGGAGTGTCAGACCAAACTCCCCTGGCTTTCTGGGGAGTGGTGTGCAGCAGCCTGGTGTCACAGGCAGGGGATTCCACCCAAATCCTGCCTGTCCCATCATCTGATACAAAGTGTTTGTGTGGCTGAAGTTTGTGAGAAGCAAACTGCCTGCAGAAAGGACGGAGCAAATGGAAGTGTTGCTCCAGCAGGACCCAGGAGGTCCCCACTCATTGCTTTTATTTCTTTCATTCAAGGAATGGACGGGGAAAGTGAGAGGGACACACTCCACTCATAGATAAAATCCTGCTGTAGTTTGGAAACCCAGACAATTACAGATGGATTCAGTTACTGCTGGGCTCCTGAAGAGTCGGAGAGTCGGTTGCAAGGGCATTCATATTTCCCTCTCTCCAGTCCTAAATGGTTTATTCTCTCTCCATGAAGACCTGGAGACAGTAGCTTCTCAAAATACCTGCTGATGAACTGAGCCATCTGCTAAAGAGAACAAGCTTCTTTTACAATTCTATTTTCTATCATCATGTACTGTTGTGTCAGACTGTTTTCTGCAAATAACTTGCAGTTCTTTTGGCAAGAAAGGGCCCGACAAATGTGCAGTCGGGTTCAACAAAACAACTTTTTAGAAGCTGAAGACTTTCCACACATAGAAGGGACAGATTGCACCCACCCCCCCTGCATCCCCATTGCATTCTTAGGTTAAGGAATGAATCATGGACTTCAAGCAGTCTGTATTAAAAGGGATTGTGAACATGTTTCTTTTCTTCTCTCCTTCCCCTTTTCCCTTTGACTCCCTGTTGAGGGGATGGTAGTAAATTTTTATAGCCAGTAAAGATGTGACATGGGGCTTTAGCAGCATGTAATTGACCAATGAACTGGTGTTGAATGCAGGGGCTTTGGGAGCTCAGGTGGGAGTTTGTAGGTTATGTACAGACAAAGCTCCTTTTCATAGCAGCAATGTGCTCAGATAAGATGCTGGGGGTTTGCCACAGCTCTGCTGCCTGACATTTAGCAGCTTGTATCCCATCGCTGACTTCCAGAAAGGATTGTCTGCATGGTGGCTGCTGTAGCCTGGCTTCATTTCAATTGCAAACGGGGGCTATTAGTATTCCACAAATACCCGGTTAGGCACTTGGGTTTCTCAGCAGAAGGGGAACTTAAAACAAGAAGAAACAAGAATGGACGTGAGGCTCGGGATGGATGTCTCCAGGAGAGCTCGAGGCTTTGCCCAGAGGCTCAGATTTTGTCACTGACCTGGGCTTCCTTCAGAATTGCCCCCCCCCAATATTCTTCCCACGCACTCTTTCCCTTTGTTCAGAGGCAGGCTTTGAACTCTGAATGGTGTTTTATTCTCTGCCTCTTTTCTCTGCTGGGCACAGGGAGGATTCCTCTGCTGCACTCCCAAAAAGCAGAGCAGAACGGAGAGCTGGGGCAGTGCCTGTGGCTACTCTGGGAATCAGCAGGTCTGGGGCTGGAGGGGGGATACCGAGAGCGATCCCACTGCCCTCGGGGTGCCTCGGGCTTTGTTCTCCCGTTTCCCCTCCTTGGCTCCAGCTGGGCCATGTCAGAATAGCAGGATAAAGCTGCAGTGCCGGGTCCTGCGACCGCGGCAGGCTCGGGATGGAGCAGCAGAGGAGAGGAGCAGCTGCCTCTTGCCATGGCTGAGTGGGGCTGAAGAGCATAAATGATTCGGGATGCACAGCCTGTGGTCGCTTTCATCTTGCCAGGGGATGAGCCTGCAGTGTCCTTTCTGGGTGCTTTGAAAGTTTTCTGGAGTAAAGGGTGCTCTCCTCTCCCCTTGCTTGCCCTCCTGTTCCAGTGAGAGAGGAAATTTTAGATCTCTGCAATCTTAGCATGACAGTGCTTTTTATGCAGAAAAGTGGCTTGGTTTGGTTTTTCCCCTTTCCTTTCTATTTTTTCTGATAGTTGATTTGAGCTGGTTCCAACCTAACTTTAGACAAAAGCTTCTCTCTCTGTCCTGAAGGGCTGAAGCCATAATCACTACTTTCTCATTTAAATTCTAAAATTACCTTTCACATCTTACCTTTTCATTTCTTTTGTGAAGGTCTTCTCTGGCCTTTTAAGGGATGAGCAAACACAGTTTCAGTAGTGCAGGGTTGGTAAAAGGCCAGAGGCATTGCAGGTAACTTTTGACATCTTAACTACACGGAGCTGTAGAGTTGGTTCCATGTCCAGGGAGTGTTGGTGGCTCACGTTGGGGAATGTGGTTTGCTTGTTCACTCTTTGTGGTTTGTTTTATTTCTGGAAGCTGTGCTTGGGCAAAAGAGAGCAAGGTACTACACTATCCATCCCTGGAATGATGTGTGCCATGGGGCTGATTCCTGCCTGGAGAGCTGCAGTGCTCAGCTGGGAGAGACTGAGGTACAGGGCAGCACCCCTGAGTAGCAGCAGTGAGGGGATGGGGAGCAGCCCCAGACTGGGGAGCCTTTGAGAGGCTGAGAGGGAGGTAGAGAGAGATGAGGTTTATCCCTGCCTCCCTCCCTCCTTGCACGTTCACCTGGAAATGGCAGTTGTTGGCTCAGACCCTTTGCTTTGGATCTGGCACACCTGCTGCATTTATGTTTTTGCTGTTGCAGCATTTAATCTGCTTTGGTTTGTTTTCTCCTGAGCCAGCTCTGGCGGTTCAGTGTGCTCCTGGTATTTTTGCTGTGTTCACTTGAAAGGGAAGGTGTAGGCAGCTCCATCTCCCAGCTCTCACTGACGCAGGATCTGTCACATAAATCCAAGCATCAAAATGTGTTTGCTGTGGAGGCAGGGCTGTTTTTTGATAATCCACCTTATTACCAAATCCATTGCTCTCAGGCAAATGTGGGGAACCTTTTCCTTGCTAAAGGCTGTACACACCGTTCAAATAACTTTGACAAACTACACATTAAACCACAGAGTTGTGGCTATTCCCCCTTCTGCTACTGTTGGATAATTTTGCTGTGGGCTTTATGAAATGAGTAGGTAGCTGTATTCAGCCAGAGGGCTGCAGATTCACCACTAGGCCTTCACAGGCTAATGAGCTTTCTCTTAATGGTGTCATAAAGCTGATGCTGCTGGAGGTGTAATGTCACTTCTCAGCTTGAAGTCAGATACTTGCAGATGTGCCTGTCATGTTTCCCAGCTGAGTTAGCCCCTGCCAAGCAGCTGGACCTTGTGGGAACTGTTGATAACTGAGGGTGTCCTTTATAGGAGGATGACCAGAAAATAGCCCTGGACACCAGCCCACCCTGTGTCCCACGGGGGAGAGACAGCTCCCAGTTGCACACATGCATCAGGGCTTGGAAACTGGGAAAAGCAGACATCCCTTGGGAAAAGAAACTGTTTTGGCAGGTGTCCTGTGTGCCATGCAAAATCTCTCAGAAGAGTTAGATTTTGGGTTTTTTAACAGAGTCTTGAGCAATGTCAAAGGACCTAAAATATGACAAACCAAGTTAATGAAGCCCTGAAGTGATTTGTCTTTGGAGGTAGCAGCATCTTCATCACTGGTGGCTGTTAAGGTCACATTGGGTAAACGCCTTTGGGGAATGGTGGAGATTCCAGCTGACCCTGTCTGGGGCAGGGGGACAGATGAAAAGGACTTATGCTCTTCCTGCCCCCTTGCTCAGTGTTCAAACTTTGGAAATGAACCATACACCTTTATTGTGGTACCTGCTGGCCCTGAGCCTCCGCTGTTTCTCCTTCCCAAGCTGGATTTTGAGCAATTGCAGTCCATGCTTGTGGTGACTGGTGCTGCATTGGGAGGACATCCCAGGCCACCGAAAGATCAGAGGTGCTGTTCACTTTTGGACAGCAGTGCTGGGAAAACAGGGCAGGATCTAAGACTCTGAAGGGACTCCTCTAATTATTTGAGGTTTTGTGAGTTTGTGCTTTATGGGTGAAGTGTGTGTGAACCTTATCTCCCTCAAAGTTTGAAGAAAACACCCCTGAGCAATCTGGTTTAGTGGAAGGTGTTCCTGCCCATGGCAGGGGATTGGAGTGAGATGAGTTTTAAGGTCCCTTCCAACCCAAACCATTCCAGGATTCTGTGCTCTCCCTCCCTCAAATAGTGACAAGTTATATAAAGGAGGGGGTGTGTAGGAAAACACTAATGAAAGCATACAATACTTTATGCAAAACAATTAAGTAGGAGATAGCTTTTTTGGCTCTGGAAAGAGTAAACAAGTAGAAAATTATGGTAATTTGACAGCAGGAAATCTATTTTTTTGTCATTACAGTATATTAGAGACATCAGTGAATGAGACTGTTTAAACCCCGATCAGCCACCAATCCACACAGGATCACTTTTTTCTTTCCTCTTTCTTTTAATTTATTATCATTTCTGAGATTGACAGATTCAAGTATGAAAGGCTTTAAATAGGTGATCATTCTCATCTCAAGGCTTTGCCTGGCTTTTTAGTTTTCAAATCTCATTTTGGAACACATTGCATTAAATTACATGAAATTACCAAGCACTTTAATTACTTTCTTTTAAAAGCCCAGGCCATTCTTATCTGCTGCTATTGCTTACAGGCTGCAGCACAGAAAAGTGATTTGCTGATGCAATACCACGTCCCTTAATTGTATTGTGCTCCAGGAGATGAGGAGGAGTTCCCAGCCATGGCTGTGTGAACTCTGGGAAGCACAGCACCCCAGTTCCAGCTCGCTGCAGGGCTCTGACAGTGCCCCATATGTGAAGGGACTGAAGGGCCAGCTGTGTTCTTGAGTTGCTTTGGCAAAGAGAAGAAGCCCATCATTGATTTGGAGGTGGAGATGAATAGGTTGTTTTATCCTTTTAGGTGTTGCTCCTAATGCTGTCAGTGTTGCTTTGCTGCTGTAAAGTTTTGGTACCTGGAAAGGAGAAGTAAAGAAAAGCAGAGCAAAATGGAGTAAGGGATGAATTTACAAAGCTTCTAATTAAAAAAAATATCAATGAGGAAAGCATTGTTGTTTGTAATTGGAACGGACTGTGGGATCTTCCCATACAAATTACCATTTCTAATTGACTTGTAGGAGAGTGCTCTCCCTGGTTTTCCTGCAGTGGTGTTGCTAGGAAGTGTTGCTAGGCAACCCCTCAATGACTGAACCGACCTTTAAGATAAATATATGTATTTTCTCCCCATTTTGATGCTGGAAAGCAAACCTCTATTTTGTCTCTGAGCTGGCCTTTCTCTGGGCAGGAGGAGTACTTTGGGCAGGGGGTTGCTGAATAATAGTCTGCTTAAGATTTGGCAAAGCTTTTTTGTAGGCACAACCTTTCTGTCTGTAACATCCTCAGGAGCTCAAATTTTTCCTTGCAACGTGAGCAGCAAAAGTTGACAAATAATATCTTGAATTATTTATCTGATTAATGTAGTGATCTTTATTGAATAAATCATTGAAGAAACCCCTCTCACTGTTCCCTCAGGGGAGCAGGAGCAGGCAGGGCAGAAGCAGAGCATGAAATGGCTGTTGGTGCAGAGTGACAAAGAGGATTTAAACCCTCCCATGTTGCCCAGGCCTTCTCCTAAGAATCCTGGTGGCACAGTGCAGAGCAGCCACTGGGACCTGTTGGGAGTGGTTTGCTTTTACCAGCTGTCTATGAAGCAAATCTCTTGGTTTATCATTCTATTCAAATTAATTGTGCTCAAAAATTTTTTGAATGCTTTTGCCTCATGAAAAATGTGTCAACTGTTTGATTTTTTTCTTTCCAGGGGAACAAGTGGAATAATCTGTAAGGCTCTAATTTAAAAGCGCCTCTAGTTAAAGACAACTTGCAGAAAGGTATAGAGATATTCTGTCTTTTTCCTTGGCTGAGACTGACAAATCAAAATTCCAAGGCTTGTTGAGGGAGTGTTGAGTGCCAGCCATGTAGGAGTTCTGAATTTTGCTCCTACCAGAGAACTGAAATGGAGCTTTTGCTCCCCAGAATACCCAGGCAGATGTGGACATCCCTTAGGAATCCCTCTCCAGCTCAAAGCAGGGAGCAGGAGGAGGGGCATGGGCAGACCAAGCTATTATAGTGCTGTTCCTGTGGCAAACCCTTGGCTGAAAGAAGGGAATAAAGTCAAGGTGAGGGGAAGCATGAGCCACCTGCAGGCTCTGAGGAGGAGGGAGAACCGAGCAGCCAGGGGCTGCACAGGGGCAGGATTGGCTTGGCCAGTGCTCAGCAGCAACAATCTGACATGTCCTGTGTCCTTCTGTCCCCTGCTTTCCTCCCCCAGCCAGGCCTGAGAATCTCTAAACTTCCCAGTAACTTCCCAACTGTCCCTGGGCCCAAGTGTAGCCAGTCTTGGAGTGTGCTGTGCTTTACTTTTGGAACTATTTTTGCCAACTTGCTGCAGCCCTGTTGAGATCTCTTCTTCCCCACCCATTGCTCCCCATCTCTGCTCTCTGCAGAGCAGACCTCTGGTTTCTGGCAGTGTTACAGGCACCCAGCTGATGCAGGGCTTGTTCTGGAATAAACCCAGTTCAAATAAAATAAGCTCTAGATTATGCTTTTCCAGAATTTAGGCATTCAGCCACTTTATATACAAAGGTCAAACAGTTCCTGGTGGTGAGTTATCCACCCCCTGTACAATATCTCCTGTGGGGGGAGCAGAATTTTCCTTCTGCTCTGGCTGCAGCCAGGTTGGAGTAGCTGTGTCTGAGACAGCAGTGGAGGTGAGAATGAGCCTGCCAGGGAGGAGCAGCAGAGCCTTACAGTGAATAATGCTGCAAGAACTTCTGAAAGGAGGTGGCTTTGGCAGCTCTCTGTGCACTGTAGGACCTGTTCCTACTACACGTAGCAAGGACTTGGGATGATTAGCATGAAATTGAATTGTGTTAATCAATCTCAGGCAGGAGTTGAGCACAGAAGTGATGAGCCTGTAATTCCATTCCTTCCCATCCCTTAACTAACAGAGCTGCAATCCCAGCTCAGAGAGGAGCAGCCACTCCTGGTGGTCATGGGAGAGTCAAGGCTCTGTGTGCCCTTTGCAAGGGAACAGGATTCTGATTCACTGGAGCAGCCCAGGGCTCTCCTGGTGATGAAGTGGAGACTGGTTCATTAGCATGTGGTCTTGTCCTTGCCCTTAGCTCAATGTCTAGGAGCAAGAGTTGTTTTAAAATAGGCTGGAATGGAAGCATTAGAGGACTGAGACAGGGTATTGTATGGATATGAACGTATTGTATTGCCAAATCTAAAAATGCAATAGCATACCTGATTACAATCAACAAAAAATGCAGTCCTGCATCAGAATGTACAAATGGGTGTCTTTACTCCTTGTTCAGAGAAAGTATCAAGGGTGCACACAGCATATCACAGAGGCATTAAAGTCATTCAGTTGTTTGTGGAAAGTCCAGATTCTGCAAATACTTGACTGTGGTATGTGTGTAGTCACAATGTATTTGGGGGGAAATCATAGGATGAAGTCATCGAGGGTGGAAGGGACCTTTAAGATCATCAAGTCCAACCATTCCCTTAATGTCTGCCCCATGTCCCCAAGTGCCACATCCACAGAACTGTTAAACACCTCCAGGGATGGGGACTCTGTCTCCCTGGCAGTTGTGCCAGGGGTGGACAACAAATTCCAGGAAGGAATTTCCCCAAAATCCCCCCTGAGGCTCCCCTGGCCCAGCCTGAGGCCGTTCCCTCTCCTCCTGTCCCTGTTCCCTGGAGCAGAGCCCGACCCCCCCGGCTGTCCCCTCCTGTCAGGAGCTGTGCAGAGCCACAAGGGCCCCCCTGAGCCTCCTTTGCTCCAGGCTGAGCCCCTGCCCAGCTCCCTCAGCCCCTCCTGGGGCTCCAGACCCTTCTCTGGACAAGCTCCAGCCCCTCAGGGTCTGCATTGTCCTGAGGGGCCCAGAGCTGCCCCAGACTGGAGGTGTCCCAGCAGTGCACCTGACAAGCCCTGCCCTGGTCCTGCTGGACACAATGGAGCTCATCCAAGCAGATTTACTCTTCTGAAATTTAATTTCTGGAGGAGAGAAGCTTTCATTGTTTTTAAAGTGTTTAATGGCAGTCAGTTGCTAAACATTTCAGCAAGCATTTCCAATTGTTTTCAATTTGTGGAGACACAGTTGATGGTTTGGTTTGGAAACCACTATAAACTTGGATATTACCAGCAAATAAAACATGAATTTATATTTGGCTTTACAGTGTTAAGTAGAGTAACTGCACTATACCTCAATCCTTCCTACAAGCCACTGTCCTCTAAAATAGGAGGCATTATCGTGGTGGTATTCAGAAATCACTGAACATTTACTGTGTGTTGTTCAGAAATTACTTTTAATTGAAATAGAACAAAACTGGCAAAGCTATGTAGCTGGAGAAAGTATTCAATATTCCACAGCTTGCCACAGACTACCACAGCTTTCAGAATATATTGATTTTGCCACATTAAACACGATATGTGATGCCAGGGCCCAGACTGAGAACTTGTAGCATGAATAATTTACCACCTAGATGAGTGAGCCTGTCTCCAGCAGTACGGAGAGAACGAGCCCTGTGAGCTGAGCCTCTGCTCTCAGAGCCAAGAGCTTCCTTGGAAGGGGAGCATGTGATGTTCAAAGGCCTCTGGAGGGTGAGAAGTTGTACACAGCAAGCAGGAAATGTCTCACTCATCTCGTGGCTTCCCTTCCCTGCCTGAAGATGTGGGAAGTTCTACGGATGCATGTCTGACCTGGGCAGAGTTCCAGGTGCTCCTGCTTGGAGAAGGCAGAGGGCTCTGAAGGGCAGGGCTCAGCCAGGAGAGAGGGACTTGCAGAGCCCAGGAAATCCTGCTGCTGCCTCTTGTTCAGCTCTGTGAGGCTCTGGGTGCAGGCTGCTGCTGCAGGCAGTGAGAAGGCTGTTAGAGAGCCTTTGGGTTCAAGGATGGCTCTGTCTGGAACAGAGGGTTTGCTCACACAGAGACTCTGGCCCAGGGATTGTTCTGCAAAATGAATCATGAGAACTGCAGGTGCTTCCAGTTCTGTGGAAACATAAAATCTTGGTACCTCATAGGACTTCACCAATTCAGATGGTTTTCCACAGAGCTGCTCACATCCTCTGGTTTCTGAGAGGTTTCTGACCTGCCCATTTTAATGGCTTTGTTATTTACAAGCTAACAATTCCTCTGTCCCTTTCCCTCACCCAAAACACCCAATACTCTGCCTCCTTTCATCATTCCTTCCTGTTTCTTAAGGGGAGGACAGAGAGAATGAACCAAACAAGTGAAAATGCACAACAACTAACATATATTTTGAATAAAACAGCAAGCCGACACTTAGTGTGACAAGTGGAGGAGGAAATTGGAAGTTGATAAACAGGAATTGTTACTGTTTTTCTACAAGGAAACTATGAGAAGATAAATGGTGGGGGAATGTCATTTCGTCTTTCTCATCTTCTCTGTCTCCTTAGTTTCCCTTTGCGTGGATTTGTATGAAAACTTATGGTTCAGAACATGTCACATGTTCCTGATCAGATCCCCAAACGAAGGAATCTGCAGACCTGAGCTCATCCCCTGCTCTGCTGTTGTTTCTGAGCACATGGTTTCACTGCCCTGGGCCTTCAGTTTCCCACCCTCTGTAAAAGGGTACCTCACACATCTGTTCAGATGCAGACCTGCAGGAAATTCATGGAAAGAAATTTCTGTTTGTTCACTGGATTTGAATCCCTGAGAGGGAACCTGACAAAATTTTTGAGGTGTTTCTAACCACAATTTTACAAAAATGTTGCTGTCTTCTGAAACCCAGACACAGTGTGGGAAATTAAAAGGCCATGAAACCCTGGATATGAAGAAATGCTAATAAAAAGTGATTGTACTGAATGGTTCAGGTTTTGGGTTTCCAGAATTAGCCATGCCAGCCTTTATTTTGACTTGGGCTTGGTTCTGAGGTACAAGCTCTTTGTTGTATCAAAGCCCAGATTGTTCTAATTACTGTTATCAGTGTAAAACTTGTGTTCACTCTTCTACTTTTCTTGAGGGAAGCCTCAAATGAGTTGAAGTTCTGGTCTAGAGTCACGGTCATGCCTGTATTCAAAGAGCCTCTGCTTGTATCTGTTCAGAAAAAAAGGAGCCCTGACTGTGGTGAGTGATAGAGCAAAAAGGTGGTGTTTGGGGCATTAGTCTGACTGAACAGTTTAATCAAATATTATCTTGTCAGGGATGTCACATTCTGTAATTTTTTCTTCTGTACTAGTTCTGTACAGTGGAGATTCCAAACCAGAATAACAATTGAATAGAAAAAATAAAGGCAGAAAAACACTGTCTTAAACTGACAGAGTTAGGATACAACCTGTTGGTAGGATACAACCCGTTGGTCAGGGTGTTGGTAGCAGTCTGATTAAATGGTAGTTACAGTTCTCCTGCAGTAACAGGTGTGGTTCTGTTGAAGCAGTGATCCTGCAGAAGGGTCTGGTCTTCCTCTGAAGGTCCAGTGGTGATTATGGAGCTCTTGTCCTCTGGGAATGCAGTAGGGAAGGGCTGGTTGTGGTGTTGCAAACCTCAGATTGTATCCAGGTAGGAATGCTTGGTTCCTCCCCCTGAGTGGAGCACCTCCCCATGGGATGATGGAATTTATCAGTCATGCAGTGAGACTTGGTGGCCCATTAGCAGAGACAGACCCCAGAGTTATCAGGGGAGAGTCATAGAGGAGATAAGGAACACTGCCCCACCTGTTCTAACAACTTATGAAGGTGGTAATAGAATACATACTTTACATCCTACATTGTAATCTCAGATATCTTCACATCAGAAATCCTTGCTTTTGGGATTTCTTACTTCCATTTTACTCTTCCAACCCAGCTGAGAGGACAAGAGCAAAAGCTGGGCTAGGGGAGGGTCAGGTTGGACACCAGGAAGAATTTCCCCATGGAAAGGGTGGTCAGGCATTGGAACTGCCCAGAGAGGTTTGGAGTTGCCATCCCTGGAGGTACCCAAGGAAGGGCTGGAGGTGGCACTCAGAGCTCTGGGCTGGGGACAAGGTGGGCATCAGGCACAGGTTGGACTCAATGACCTTGGATATCTTTTCCAACCTTAATGATTCACTTTTCAGGAATATTTCCCATGTTTCCACTGCAGTGCTTAGTAAAGTCTCTCTCCCAGAGCCTTTCAAAGGCGCCAGGGAGAGGAAGCTGTTCTGGGGCAGACCTGTGTGGAGCCACCCACGAGTCCCTGCTGTGATACTGGTGCTGGCTCTGCTGCCTGGGAACAGCACATGGGGCTGCCCCAAGGGGCTCTGGAGCTCATTTTTGCTCAGATTTGAACACCCAAACCCACAACCCCCAGTGGAACTGCTGAGGGCTTGCATGACAGCACAGCCTTTGCCTGTTCATTTAGCCTCGGACCTGATGTAATCTCCATTCCAGCAAGGAGGTGTGTTCTGAAATTAAAACAAGCTGGTGATAAGTTTAGAAGGGTGATAAGTTTAATAGTATTCATGAGTTTAATCTCTCCTGGCAAACTGAATTCACCATGATAGTGAAAGAGAGGCGTTACCAGGCAATTAAATTGTTTTAGGTTTCAGACAAGGACTTTAATGGATGTCTGATACTGTGCTTTAATACTAGATGATACAATTATTTCTTGTCAAAAACTTTCTAAAAGTGGGAAACAAAAAATATCTTCAAGCTTAAAAATGTTTTTTATATGTTCATTAAAAATTATTGGAAAAATGCTAGAGAGCATATTGATCACTCCACCTTTCTTTTTTAATGAGAAGTCTTGTTCATTGGAAGACCAAGTCTTCATTTTTCTGTTAAAAATCAAAGAGGGTTTTCCACACTGGATTAAAGAGGCTTCTGGGTTTAGAAGGCCTTGCTGAAGCATATAGAATATATTGGTTAAAACTAAGGAACTGACTGTGAGCTTCCAGCTCCAACATGTGTTGAAGAATGAGCAGAATAAAAAAAGCATAATCACCGTGAACAAAGGGGGAGATAGGATTCTTGAATTGCTGAATGGGACTTTCTGGTACCACAGTCAGCACAGGAACATTTGAACAGTCCCCAGCAGTAAATTCAGCAGTGGAGCTAACATCTGTATTCTTTTATCTGCTCTCAGATTGCAGGGAGTTCCCATGTGCTGGGTACGGCCTCGCTGCCACACGGCCGGGGCTATGTTTGCTTCTGATAGCCTTGTTCCCAGCCCTGCAGGAGAGGGGCAGGACAAACACCTGCAGCCTGGGCAGTCCACAGAGCACACAGGGCTGGGGCTGCTGCCATGTGGGTCTGCACCAGCCTCTGGCTCTCACCTGAGAAGCTCCTCTGAAAAGGATCCTCCTCTCAGTAATGTCAGAGGTTCCTCTTAGAGCTGCTCATAGACACAGATCTTTGTGCTCAGCAACACAGAGAGAAGAGCACAAATGTGGGCTAAAAAGCACGACATTCAGTGATGAGAGAGCTGCAGGTATGTCAGGCTGTAAGGGGGAGAGCAAGGGTGATGGCCCCCAATGTCTTCAGTAACCTCCTGAAATGTCAGTGGTGTACAGAGCCACAGCAGAGCCAAGCTACAGCCTGCAGCTCCTCCTGAGGGACAGCTCCCATCCCTGCATCTGGGACAGGGACAGGGCCCAGGGAAGGCTGGAGCTGTGCCAGGGCAGGCTCAGGTTGGATTTCAGGAAAGGTTCTTTCCCCAGAGGGTGCTGGCACTGCCCAGGCTGCCCAGGGAATGGGCACGGCCCCGAGGCTGCCAGAGCTCCAGGAGCTCCAGGGATGCCCAGGCTGGGATTGTTGGGCTGTCTGTGCTGGTCCAGGGCCCAGACTGGGTAATCCTTTGGGTCCCTTCCCACTCAGGACCTTCCATGATTCTACTGCTGTTTATGTGCTCTTGAAGAGCAAGAATTGTCACAGACATGTTTTATGAAAAATCCTTTCTTTAGGAATTTTTCTCCTGAGAAGCTGAGAGGCCTCAGGAACAAAATGCAAACAAATGATTATCTGCTGCTGTGGAATGCAACAGGTGCATCTGTGATTGGTCTCATGTGGTTGTTTCTAATTAATGGCCAATCACAGTCAGCTGGCTCGGACTGTCTTGGTCAGTCACAGGATTTTGTGATCATTCCTTTTCTATTCTTAGCCAGCCTTCTGATGAAATCCTTTCTTCTATTCTTTTAGTATAGTTTTAATATAATATATATCTCATAAAATAATGACTCAAGCCTTCTGAAACATGGAGTCAACATTCTCATCTCTTCCCTCATCCCAGGACCCCTGTGAACACCACCACAAAGAATTTTACATGATTTTCTTCTGCTTCCTCTTTAATCCCCAGGGAGACACATCAATGCCCTGTATCCACAGTGTATATAATAATTTACTGTAACACATCAGATTCATCTTCTGGAGTCTATATGGAGAAATATTTTAGGAGACTGAGGAAGTTGCACATGTTTTTTTCTTCTCCACAAGGGTTTCTTCAGCCTCTGGAGAGGATGCTTCCTTGGTTGAAAAAGAGACATTCTTTGGATGTATTTGGATAATGTTCATTGCATAGACTCTATGACTTGTGAACAAGCATGAAAATTAATCTCCTTCTTAAGAGGGTATATAGACAAGGGGAAGCTTGAGAGATTGTTACATCCTGTTTGAGGATATATCAAGTGAATAGAGCATAATGTTATTCATAATGATACATTTCTATCTGACATTAGCATATTATACCTGTAGAGAGACTTAAAAACCTATTGCTTCATTAGTGAAGGGCATGTGCATGTTTGTTGTAATGCTTCAAACTGTCACTTTGGGCTCTGCTGAAAAGGACAAATTAGGCACTTCTGGGTTTGACTGGAGGCAGCTGAATATATTGCTCATAAAATCTGGTGTATTAATTTGTCTTTCTGAGAATCACCCAGGGGTGCAGCTCCTGTTTTGAGGCCTCAGGCACACATCTGAGCTGTGGATAGAAAAAGCAGGATGTGTCTCTGTTTGCTCAGAGGGGCTTCTTGGCTCCATGAATCAACAGAGGCTTTCTCTTAAATAAACTGAGGATGTGAACCTTTGGATAAATGGCCAGATTTATGCCTCTGTCTGTGAAAAAATAACAGGGACAGCCATAACCTTTGTCTTGTGCTCCATTGTTTGTCTTTCTGGTGGTACTGTCAAACCACTCTGACAAAACCCACCAAATTAAGAATTGCTCAAAATGTGTTTGGTAAATGTTGAGGCTGTCTTGGGTATTCTGCCCTCTTTCCCAATACTAAACTGAAATAATAATTAGCATCTCCAGTTCTGCCATCCTTTCATAATTAAGGGTTTGCATAACTGGGAATCCACAATTGTTGGGAAAGTAGCCTTTGGAATCCCTCAGGATTTCTTTTCCATTTTAAAATCATAAACAATGTTGCTGTTGACCTACATAGCCTCTGATTTTTCTTTTTTTAACCTAAATTGCTGCAAAGGCTACTAATTACAGCATACTCAAAAGTAAATTACCAAGCCATCAGTAAAAATTACATTAAAAGCAGCATTATTTCCCATAACATTAATAAGCCCTTTTCGGGTGTGATTTATTTTTGCAACAATTACTGTACAGTCTCCTGGAAGATCTGTTTCTGTGTAGTTAATATAATATACATGTATGCAATTTTCCATTTTAGTGCCTATGGATTGCTTCATTTTTCATCTGTATTAGGCTATTCTTATAATTTCCTCTGGGCTTTCAGGAATGGCAGACATCAAGGGAAAATTGGAGTGCTAAGTCCTGTGGGAAATGCAAAAAAGCAAATAGATCAGAGTCGAATGGAAAGGACTGAGTTCAAGTGCACTTGCATCATGAGAATTTAAACTGCCTTCCAACCTTTTAGAGATCTGAAAGTATTTTATTGAAGGAACTTTGCTTTTATGTATTTTACTGGGAAATGAATTGTAATTGTGAGCCAGGTCCTTGTGCATGTAAGAGAAGTGTGTCCATTCTGCTCTGCTTGACAGCCTCCAAGCTGACAAGGTGAAGATGAATGTGTTTTGCTCTCAGCTGTATCATTTGAAAATCTTTTGAAAACTTAGGTACAAGTTACAGTAGCTCAGGAAGTTTTATCTAGTGCAAGCCTAGTTCTCAAAATTCAGATTTGCAACTTCAAATGTCCAGGGTTGCAAGGCACACTGCTATCAAAATATAAGAGAAGGTAAATCTGCTTTTATCCAGCACATGTGAAGTGAGAAGCACCTGGTTCAGTTCAAATCAAGAATGTGTACAATTAGAGTGAGTCCAGAGGAGGCCACAAAGGTGATCAGAGGCTGGAGCCCCTCTGCTGTGGAGACAGGCTGAGGGAATGGGGATCCTGGAGAGGAGAAGGCTCTGGGGTCACCTCTTTGGGGCAGTTCAGGGCCTGAAGGGGCTCTAAGAGAGCTGGAGAGAGGCTTTGAAAAGGGCATGGAGGGAAAGGGCATGAAGAGTGGCATCAAACTGAAGGACAGCAGGGGTAGATGGGGTATTGGGAAGGGCTATTTATCCAGGGTTGCACACGCTGAACGAGAGAAGCGCCTGAACAGAGAGGCGCCTTTAGTTCAAATCAAGAATGTGGACAATTAGAGTGAGTCCAGAGGAGGCCATGAAGGTGATCAGAGACAGGCTGAGGAACCCTGGCAGGATGGGCAGGCCCTGGCACAGGGTGCCCAGAGCAGCTGTGGCTGCCCCTGGATCCCTGGCAGTGCCCAAGGCCAGGCTGGACATTGGGGTTTGGAGCAGCCTGGCACAGTGGGAGGTGTCCCTGCCATGGCAGGGGTGGGATGGGAGGATCTCTGAGGTCCCTTCCCACCCAAACCATTCCCTGGACTGCAGGCCTGGTCCCTGTGGTGAATTGTTCCCCTTTGCTGTCCCCTCAGGCCTCCCTGTGGGGTTGTGCTTTCAGGGACAGGCTCTGTTTTCAGTCATTGTTAATTACAGACATGAATTTATCTTCACAACTCTCAGTGAGATAATTAAATATCATCTTATTAAATAGCCTGAGTGCTGCAGTACCTGTTAGCAATACAGACTGGGATAATGGAGTTAATTTATGTTCCACTGGCAGGGGTAGCTATAACTTTTTGCTGGTTTAATGGTTACTTGTGCTTTTATAACCACTTGACAAAGAAAATCAGGCTCAGGATTTGGCTGCAATTGCAGAGTGCAGGAACAAAATTGGAGCAAAGGAGCTGACACACAATCTTCTAAGACCTCATTATTCTGCTGAAATCAAAGGTGTTGAGCAGGGACATGGATGAGAGAACGCCCAACCAAATTCATTCAGAGGTCAAGTTAAATCTCCATCCTAAGCCAAGTCACTTAATCTAGTCTGTACCCAGTGGGGGGAGAAATATTACACAGGATGGTTCACCCAAACCATTTTAGAAAGTGCCCAGACTGGGGTGAGTGAGAGTCAGAGAGAGAAATCCAGTCTGTCCTCACCCAGTTGGGCACCTCTGTGAACTCCTGGAGTTTTGTTACAGAAAATGGCAGATTTTGAATGGGTAAACTGGTCCACTTGTAAGGAATATTAGATTTTCAGAGGTGCCCATGGGAAGAATTTCCAGATCCCTACTTAGCCTTTTGGAGGGTTTTGCATACCTGGCCTCTTTAGCCTACAGTGCTGGGAGCTGTGACTGTTCCACAGTGCAGACCTGTGCAAGTTCCCTGGGCAAATCTTGTGCCTTTGTCATTCTGTGCATTGCTTTTCTCGGTGCACAGAGCAAAACACTGTAAAAAGGAGTTTCCTTGTGAACTTTTATTTGGAGGTTATATTTATGCCCTTCCAGAAAGGTCAGGTTAAAAACTCCCATACAGGATTAAACATGGGGTCAAAATCAGACACTGAGCAAATACAAAATTTACAATTTCAGCTCTTTGCTTTGAATGAATTGAAAACTCTTGATTGAATTCTGTTCTCTGCTCATGATTTGGCACTCAGTGCTTTCTGCCTTTGCTAAAACTCTTCCACTAGCACTACAAATTCATGTGGGTCCTCCAAGGCCACCAGCTCCCACTGTCTTGAGGAGGAAAAAAGACTTCTTGCATTGACACCTTTCACCTGAAAAGGAGAAAATGCAATCTTTTTTATTGTGGGCTTCTCTTGTGTGAAAGGTCCTTTCCTCCCTTGATCCCCCCCAGGCCCTGCAGATTCTCTAGCAGGCTACTACCTCAGCCATTTGTCATAAAGGGTTTATTATTAGATGTTACAGCTTTTGCAAGCTGCTCCTCCAAAATGGCTTTTGTAAAAGAGAAAAAAACCACCTGGTTTGTAGTGGCTGTACAGTCAGCCTGCTGGACTAGTACAGGTGCTCTTTATTTGAGATACAGCTTCACCTTGAAGCCTCAGTGTGGTGTCTTTACATAACCTTTCTGCCATCTGCAAGGAGTTTGCTCTTTGCACTTCTGAGGGTTTTTTCTGCGCTTACTTCAAGTTGTTCTTGATTGCAGCACAAGTCTCTCCCCTTTCTGTTAATCCAGGGTGAACCTTAAACACCAAGGGATCTGCTGGAAGAACTGAGACCTCAGTGCTGGCCAGGGCCATGCCAAGAGTTGCTTTTCCTGTGGTTCTCTAATTAGGAATATTCCTAATAAATATTTCTTCTTAGTGGAATAATCATTAGTGATATGGAAAAATCAGTCTTGGCATTATGCTATTAAATATGACATTTACTTGATGCACATGGGGACACTGGATTCACTCTTTACAGCTGCAGTTTTTGCTCCTGTGTTTCTCTGGTCTCTCTGAGGCAGTTACAACATAAATCTGGTTTGTATTTCTCCTTTTGAGGCCTGGAAGATGCTACTGCTGCCATATGTGCAAGAGTGAGTTTGTGCTGAGAACACAGCTGGGACCAGGGGCCGCCCAGCTCTTGGGGCAGTGTCTGTGCACAAGAGATTTCTAAGTCACTACACCTGAAACTCATCCTTCTCCCAGGTCCATGCTTGTTAAAAGCAAGTTCATACACAACATCAAATGTCCCCAAGGAGAGGGATCTTTGCAGCTAAGACTGGGGGGATGAAGGACTGTAGAGCACATTTTGTATGTACCAGCTTTGAAATCCTGATCAAAACTCAGAATTCCTCACTCCTGGATCTCACTGTGTTATTGTCCTAGGTTACAATATAAAATGTCTTCTATTCCCATCCTCAAGAGCTGCTGAAACCAGGAGGGGCATCGTTTCTTCCTTATCTCCTGTTGATGGGCCCATCAGTGCCTTGCCCATGACTCAGAGATAATTCCCTCCAGGAGCCATTTCTGTTTCATGGACCCCCCACATGACTCAGAGAATGATACCAGCCCATTGTGAGATGCTCTGCCCAGGGGGAGGAGCTAAGCATTCCCACCTGGATATAATCTGGGGTTTGGGACAGAGCAGGCAGCCTTACCACTGCATTCCCAGAGAAACAGCTGTCTTTTCCACTGGATCTTCAGAGGAAGACTGCACCCTTCTACAGGATCACTTCTCCACCAGATCCCCATCTGCTGCTCCAGGAGGGCTGCAGCCACCAGTCCAACTGGACTGCTCCCAACACCCTGACCAACAGGGTGGCAGGTTGTGTTCTGACTTTGTCATGGTCTTTCTTTTGTATTATTGCATGTATTTTGGTTTTCCTTTTCCTAATAAATTGTATTTCTGACTTGGAGTTTCTCACTGGTTTTGCTTTCAAACCAGAACAACCATGCATGTGATGGAGGAGGCAGCTGACTCTTTTGGCTTCACTGACTCTCCAGATGTTCCCTACTCTGCTGCAGAAGATGCTCAGTGCTCAAACCTGGCTCCTGTTCCCAGGTGTGTCACCCTGTCCCTGTCTGGGTGGCCATGAGGAGCTTCCTGATTTCATTTCCTTTCTGATTTTCAAGCAAGTCTCCCAGAGAGTTGCACATATGTCCTGTTTGCTGGGTTTTTTGGGTGTGATACAAGTAAGGAAGGGTTTTCTGCTGAGGAGGAGATAAGCTCAGAAGACGTGAGGATGAGAACATCTAATTACCATTCTGCTGTTGCTCAGCATGACCTGTTTAACTTTCAGTCACTTCCTCAAAGGTGACTGCAGGTAAGAACCATGAGTTTGGTTACTTTGCTGAAGCAACTGGGGCTATCAAAGCCTGGCATCTTTATAGGCTACTGTTCTGTTTTATAGAGGGAAAATATAAATTTTCTAAAAATTTAATGTGTAGGACAAAATTGCTTAAGTAAATTTGCTGAGATAAGGCTGGAGTGTTTTAGTGATGAGTTTGGAAGGAGAACTAAAGAGGAGAGTGAGACACAGAAATCTGAGCAGGCAAACTGAGCCTTGTCTGAGCTGATGCTGCTCTCAGGAGTGCCAAGACTTTCTTTTAGCATATGGGAAGTTTTATAAGGACACAGACTGAGGCAAAAAGTCTCAATTCAAAGATCATCCATCTCTTCTAGTGCTAATAATTTTTAGCTTTTATCTCTTGTGAATCTAAAAGCACTTACACAGGAATTGGTATAAATTTTCCCCATTAGGCTGTCGTCACCTAATAGCTGAACCAGAAATTGAACTGGAGTGCTGGTTGTCAGTCTGGTGGAGCAGTGGGCTCAGGGTCTGTGCCAGGCTCTGACTGACAGAGCTGTGGGGGTGGCAGTGCTGTCACCTCTGCCTGTTCCTGGCATCTCAGGCCGTTCCAGACTTGTGTTTACAGCACTGATCTTGATGGTCTCATGGTTCACCACACTGCCAGGGAACACAAGGAAAACAGCAGGTCTGGAGCTTTTCAGCCAGTTTGCTTGTTGTTTTTGGTCTGGGCAAGAGAGAGAGGAAGGCAGGTTTTGTGCCTTGGGAAAGCAAGGCAGCCTGGGAGATGATTGTCTGAGCACTGTTATTGTCTTCCAGGGGTGTTGAGTGGAAAAATCTAGGGTTTTTGAGGTGTATTATTATTACTGTTGTTGTTATTGTTATTATTACTTTTAGTCTCCTGAATCCACTGTTCTAAGATAAATTACTGTTAGAAGTCCTAAATATATTCAAGAATTCTGTAAGAGAACCCTTGTAGGAACCTGTGTGTGTCTGAGGCATGGGCTGGCTGGTTTGGAAGCAATGGAATATGAGTCAGAAACCAGTTAAAAACAAGTGGTTTCAGTACAGGAGCTAATGTCCCAGTGACTCCAGGCTGATTAGCTGCCTGCTCTCCTGGATGCAATTACTGACCTGCAAGTAAATAATTTCTGAGCCCCCCCAGGCAGGTTCTGATGTTCTCAGAGGATTTGGGCAATGGGAAGTCCTCACAGTGATCATGTGAAGAAGGAGGTGCTCTGTCTTCACCCAAGCAGCAGATAAAACCTTCCCTTGGTTTGTGCAATAACATAAATGTGTGTCATATCTGCTTTCCTTTTATATCTCCTTATTCCAGTTGACAACAAGAGTCAGATGTGCCAGATATCCTTAATCTGGAAAAGAGTGTCAGCAGGATCAGTGTTTCTCTGCTTTCATATTTCCTGCCCTTTTAATATTCAGAGCTGCTGATCTGATTTCTCCTGGCCATACTTCTCTGTGTGTTTTTTTTTTTTTTCCTATTTCTGTTTCTCTGACTTTGGGTGTATAACTGTATAAACTTGGTTCTTCCAGGAGGTACAATAATAAATGAAGTCTAGTAGGTGGCATGAAGGTGGAAATAACGTTGCAGGGAACATCCTGTCTGTGACTGTAGGGCATTTGTGAAGGTCTGTGTTTATTTTAGAAGTGCCTTGGTTACTGCTAGCTTGCTTTTGCTTCTTCCACACCTAAAAAACACAGAAAGAATTTTCATGTAGTAAACAGAAAGGTGGCACTTTAATGCTTTAAATAGAGATTGGGAGAGAAAGCATTTTTCCACAATGAAAATATTGCCTAATGACAGTAATGGTGATAATACTTTTTCATCAGAAATAACACTTGAGATCACAACACTTCAATACTTTTGAGAGGAAAATGTTGTCATTTTAAATGTTGCATTGAAATTTCCCTTCTACATTTAATGTAAGAGCCCCATTTTCCAGGTTGCTGGGTGGTAGAAGGCAGGGATAACACCCTCTCTGCTCCTGGAATTTATTCTCTTTGTACTGTTTTGGGTAAACCTCACATGTGAGTGAATCCACTCCTCAAACAGGTGTCAACCACACAGCTGTGACTTTGCAGCAGCTTTGTGAAAGGGTGCAGGGACCTTTCCCAGGGCTGGGAAATGGGAATTGCAGTAGGGAGATGTTGGTTGCTGGCCTGACCAGAGTTTCAGCCTCACTGGTCTGTCTCCATGGTGATATCTGAGCTGTGCCTCGGCAGGCATTTGCTCTGGGTTGTTTTCTGGAAGGTCAAACTGAAGCTGATAGCCAAGGCATGAGCCTGGGGAGCTGGGGTGGGAGGCTGGGGCTGCTGCCACTGGAAATGGGTCTGCCAGTCTGGGTCTGTTGTCAGGCAGCTCCAGGGAGGTCAAGGCCCAGCTCCTGCAGCAGAAGGGCACTGTGGAAAGTAGATCCTGGCACAGCAGATCCTGGTACAGCTCTTGGGAGGAATTGCCACTTCCTGATGTCTCTGGAAAGAGGAGGAGTCTCTGGTGCAGATGGGCTGACAGACAGTTCCATACAGACACGAGACACAGGCAGAGATGCCCTAAAAGAGCAGCCCACAGAGGGTGGGTAGGACCCCCAGTGGGGCTGCTTGGCTTGGGCAGGCTGAGCCAAAGCTCCCAGAGCACTGAGGGAGGGTCAGGAGAGCTCCAGGCTGGCCCAAGGCAGCCTGGCAGAGCCACAGACCCCTCAGCAGTGCCACCTCCATCACCCCTTCCACCAGTGCTTGCTGCTTCTCCTGGGCTTTGGAATGAGCCAGCAGGAAAAGGGAGTTTTATTTGTACCCCTCTGAACCTCTCCCTTTTTCTGCCATACTTAAACTGGTACAAAGGAATTGGAATCGTGATGAATTGAGAGACTCACTTCTACTGAGGGCTGAGCTATTTGTTCCTGAGTGGAGGGGAGAGGATGGGTTTTTGGGACAACTTTCTGTTCTACTGGTTTATAATGAAGCAGAACTCCGTATTTACATAAGAACAAGGAACTGAGATGTTGTAACAGTGGTATTTTGCTTGAAAACGAATTTTTCATGTTAATTACACATCTGCAGAGCAACTCTTGTATATGGCACTTGGTGTTACAGACGGCACAGGCTGGCCCCCGAGAGTCCTGCTGTGAATCATTGCCCCTCTGTAATAGACTGAGAGCCAACCATGTGTGATATTCTTGACAAGGATAAACCCAGCTGGCTCATAGTAGCAGAAACCAACATTTATTTCAGTCAGTTATTGAGTGATAGTCCTTTCAGTGTTGCTCTTGTTGCCAAGTTTGCTTTCCAAAACCCCTAAGGACACTGCTGAATATTGTTGGGAGCAGTGATTTTTTCACACTCCTGCTTTTTGCCACCATCTCAGACTTACCTTTACTTTCCAAGTGTAAAACTGTTTTCTTCATTGCTTAGCAAGAAGATTTTGAGAGAATAATTAAAAAAAAAAAGTAGGAAAGAAAAAAGTAAAATAAAGTAAAATAAAAAAGTAAAATGAATCTGGAAAGCTCTTCCTGACTGTTCTGGAGAAAGCTGCATTCCAGAAGTCGTGGGATGGGTATGTGAAAGGGAGAGTAGTTTCCTGCATGTGATATGTTGAGTTTGTTGTTTTTTAAAACAGCCAAAAGAAAGTACATGAGCAAGAATGTAGAATTTCAGCCCATGAGAACTGGAAACTGAAATGGCTCCAGGATCTGGGTCAAGGGAAAACTTGGTAAACTTCTGCATAGAACAGATACTTCCCTAGAGCTACACAGTGCTTTTCATGGAGTGCAAGAGAGCCCAGCATGTGCAGGGGCTCTAAGGAGAGCAGAGGGAGGTGAGTCAGCTCTTGTGGGCAGGGAAATGAGGAGGGGACAGTGAGGGGACAGCAGCACAGCCTGGGCTAGGCCAGGAGGGCACTTCAGCCCCTGGTGGAGAGCTTGGGCACAGGGCTCCCCTCACCTCACCCCAAAAATTCTCATAACTTGACAAAACTGCGTTTTACAGTAACACGGAGAAATATTGCTTTTAAAAAGCAAATTATTGAAGCAACATACTTACATACCTACATATTTATGTAGGTAACAGTAAAATACAGAAATGGATATGAAATATATGAAACTTGATTTGCCTATGAACTTGTTAAATGTAGGCTTTGGTTTTTGAGCATAAGAACATTTGTATATTAAAGTTAGCTTAGTTTGAGTTTGTTGTTTTTTTCTCTTCCATTAGTGCCTGGTTTTTTGTTTTCCTGACTGACAGTCAGTGTCTCTTTCATTCCTTGTTGTTGGACCCTCATGATCTGTGAGCACATTTGGATTTCATTGTGCATGCAGAATTTCTGGTTATTGCATTTGAAACACATCCTGGATGGAGCCATTGGAAATGTAAACCAGGTGCTGAAAGCTGAATTGTGGATGGAATGTGTGAGGAGTCCCTGCGCCCAGGGACATAAATCCACCCCCAAAGAGAAAGGAACAGCACTGCAGAGGTTGTAATTGCAAATCCCTTGCATGCACAGCAAAGCTGCAGAGGACAGGACAGGCAGGGTGATTTCCTCTTTATCCTTCTTTCCTCGTGAAGTCTTTGCTCTTTTCTTGATGTCTCCAGGAGCTGCTGTGTGCAAAGCTGATGTTGCCTGGCTGCCAAAGGAAACTTCTGCATGGTGTAAATGTTCCTTTCCCAGAGGGGAGCCCTGGGGCTGGCAACAGAAAAGAGAGGGGCAGCTGAGTGTGTGCTGGGGGTGTGTGACACCCAGCCTGTCCCTCTGTCCCCACACAGCTGCTGTGGCTGCCTGGCAAAGCCTGTGCCACCTCCAGGGCCTGGGGAAGGGGCATGTCTGACACCTGCACCCATCTGGCTCCACTGGGCTGTGCTTGCCTAGGAAGGATTCATGTGGTGCACCCAAAATAATGACATTCTGGTCACTGTCAAGTTACTGGAATGGAGGAGATGGCCAAAGAGTAGCTAGGAAAGGAACGGGAGAATTTGATTTGGGGAATTTGATTAATAAGGAAAATCACCCCAAGGTGTGGAGGGTGACTGAGAGAGGAATGGAACATAACCCACTATAAATATTTGAAGAACAATATTCAAGTCAGAAGGGGGTGAAACCAGAGAGGTATGCAATAAATGCAAGGGGTGTGAAATAAATGCAAGGCAGGTGTCTGACAGCAAGATGTTTCAGGCTGGGCCGTCAGTACCTCAGAGGGACTCCTGCCCAATGGCTTGTCTAAAACCTGAACCAAAGAGACAAGGAATGACACATCCAGCAGGCAATCCTTCGTGGGGAGGCAGGAGGAGATGGAGTGCCTTAGATATTCCTGTCAGCACTCACTGCTGATAACGTGGCTGGTGCTCTGATATTTCAGAGTTGAGGCATCAGAAATGGGCAGATGAAAGCTGAGCACTTTAGTGCATAGACCTGGTGGAAGGTAATAGCTGGAAAGTGTAAATCCTGAGATTTCTGGAAAAACTGTTTCTGACTTCACCTTGAATTAAAGAAATCTACTCTTGTGGTGTAGAATGGATTTTTAATTGTGAATTAGACAGCACTTGTGTGTTAGGCTGACCCAGTTCTTGCAGCTGTGGGAGGTGTGTGAGATGTCCCAAACCATGCTGGAGGAGGAACCGTGTTCCCAGGTCTGCACAGGATAACAACACTTGTGTCTGTCAGCACACCTCGTAAAAATCATCTTTTTAAAGCAACTCAAACAACTTCAGCATGCAGACCAGCAGGGTTGGAGGGACTGAAGCAGAGTTACCTGGCACTGTGTCACTGCCCTGGAGGGTTCTCTGCTCCTGGCTGGGGACTGAAGGCTCCTGCTGCCCTGGAGGGCCACAGCTCTGTTCTTCCCTCCTTAATTACCTCTCAGTTAATCCCATGTTAACAGGCAACCTACAGTGAACTGGAGACTCAGGTCTCTGTGATAGGTCTCTATATTACAACATTTCTCAGTTGTCTGAAATCCTCTGCAGGAGCACATCCCAGTAGATCTATATAAGTGTCTGCTATATTTAGTATAAATTCAATATTGTCAGCAAGAAAGATCACTTACAGCACTCCCATTGTATTTTAGTTTTAGTGAAGCCATTACTGGAGCCATGTCTTTTATTTATATTAACATGTTGTTAACTGTAAGCTCATAAAGATGTAAAGTGCATGAAATCAATTAGGTACAGATTTAAGGAGTGGACATAAAGGAAATTTTCTGATTTACCTTCCCATTTGTTGAATATAGACCTTGCATTACTTTGAACATGAAAGGAATCAATTGACTCTATTTAATTCCCTTAATTAATTTCTGTTATCATTTTCCTTGCCTCTTTACTTCCATTTAAAACTACCTGGATCCCAGTTAGAAAATTCCCTGAAGTCATAACAATTTGAAATTAGAAGGTTTATTTAAAAATATCATATGGGCTCTAAGAGCTTATTAGTTAGCAACTGTGTTCCAAGGTAATCTTCAACTTCACATAAGGGTTTAAATTTTTAAAAAATATGTTTGCTTTTGTAAAGTTTTCTTTGTTTTTTTATTAATTTGTAACTGGAGAAATATGGTAAGCCTCTTTCTCAGTAGATAGAATTTTCTAAACATGCCCAAGCCCATGGTGTGGGTTTTTTTTAGCAAGGGAAAAGCCTATCAAATAATTTTTTGCAGTATTTTGTTGAAAATACTGAGACCTCTGTATATAAATGCTAATCAGATTAGATTTGGTAGGGATACAGTTTTTTCAGTGCTGTCTACTTGTGAACCAGATTTCCATAATGTGTTTTTGATGTCAAAAGCTGCAGCTGAACTGCAGAACCTCAGGATTGCAAATAGCAACAGCTACTAAGCTTTTGGCAAACTTCTTGGGTAGCCTTTGGTTGGTCAGATTGGGTTTTGTGCTGGCCATGGACGCTATAAAAATTTGGTAAATTTAGTACAAAAGAAGTGTAAATGAGTCAATAAATGATCTGGAGGTCAGCCCTGTGAGTTGTGTGTGAGATGCTGCTCCTGTTTGGGTTTGGATGTAACTCCAGCAGGCTGGGCTCTGCTGCTGGGTGATTAATTAACCTCTTACCCATTACCTAGAGCTAATGAGCAGAGCTTGGCCAGTCTGGTCTCCTGGGCCTTTTATCCCTGCTGCCCCTGGGTTCCTGCAGTCCAAGGGCCCCCCTGTTTTCCCATGTGACAGTGCTCAGTTTGTGGGAGCCCTGCTGTGCCACTCCTGGTGGGACCTGGGTCACCTTTGGAGCCAGACTCTGCTCCAGGCCCAGCAGTGGCACCAGAGCCACGGGCAGGGCCTGAGCCCAGAACTGCCCCTGCCCAGGAGGCACAACTTGTGCCCTGGGCAGTGCCCAGCCCTGAGCAGGCTGCCCAGGGAGGGGCTGGAGTCTCCCTCAGCGGGGACACTGCAGAGCCCTGTGCACACAATGCTGTGCCCTGTGCTCTGGGATGGCCCTGCCTGAGCAGGGAGGTGCCACCAGGGACCCTCTGGGCCCCTTCCAGCCTGGCCCAGCCTGGGGTTCCATTTCTTTCAGATTCCTGCCCAGAATAATTTGTGTCTCCCCAGATGAAGTCTCTTGGTCCCTGTGGAAGGAGTGTTGCTGTTGGCTGAGCAGAGCTGGACCCTCTCCCAGCTGTGCACTCCTCAGGGTGACGGTGTTCACAGGGGTCTGAGGATGAGGGAAGAGATGAGGATCTGACTCCATGTTTCAGAAGGCTTGATTTATTATTATATATATTATATTAAAACGATACTAAAAGAATAGAAGAAAGGATTTCATCAGAAGGCTGGCTGAGAATAGAAAAGGAATGAATAACAAAAGCTTCTCTCTCGGACAGAGTCTGAGCCAGCTGACTGTGATTGGCCATTAATTAGAAACAACCACATGAGACCAATCACAGATGCACCTGTTGCATTCCACAGCAGCAGATAATCATTGGTTACATTTTGTTCCTGAGGCCTCTCAGCTTCTCAGGAGAAAAAATCCTAAGGAAAGGATTTTTCATAAAACATGTCTGTGACACCTCAGGGCTCTGTGGCCTTGGCATGGAGTGAGGGTCAGGCCAGTGGGACTTGGAGCTGTCAGGAGCCTTTTAATAAAATCCTGGAAAAGGTGGATCTCTGATGCATTGGATATTCTGCCTGAATCTCAGAGTATCTGTGCAATGTCTAAATCTGGGATGTGAGCACTTGGTTCCACAGGCTGCTCTGGAAGTGTTGGATTTAGTAAATGCTTCAGTGATGAGTTGGGGGATTGGAAACTGGGAATCCTGAACAGTCCAGCATTGAACCTCCAAGACAGCTGAAATCCTACTTCACATAAGGCCGAGTTTTACAATTAAAACCTCAAGTGCTCATGAATAATGTATGTGGTCAAATCAGTTAATCACAGAAAGGGAATGGGTTGTGTGCTACCCTTTAATGTTCACTGTTGGGAAACAGGAGGGGAAGAGGCCACTTCTGTTCATTCTTTGAGAGGAACAAGTAGCAGCAGCTGGAGTTGGCTGGGGCAGAGGCCTGTGCTCTGAGATCACTCTGGAAAACAGAATTAGTGATGGATCAAAGTTGTAAAGTTGTCAGCTGACCTATGCTTGTGTCACCAAGCATTTGGAAGGGAAGTGCTTCCAAATGTGCCTCTAAATGCTCATCATCTAATGAGACAGAATAAAGAGTAATTCTTTAGGGAAAGAATTGGCTGAATGGAAAACAGCAGCGATGCCCCAGCCCTTGACTCCCAGTACTTGGCCAGAAAAAGGAGGGTTTGTAAAAACCACTGGGGGATGTGTGTTGGTGGGCTTAGGTGGCATGCGCCATGCCTGGGATAATCAGTTTTTGGGTCCCTGGGGCTCTGTTCTGGGTGAACTCTTTGGATGCTACAATGGTAACAGATTTAAGTGGGAGGTTGTGTGTGTTTGGGGTTTTTTGTATTTTTGGGTTTTGAAATGAAGTGGATTAGTGGGGCTTCCTTCTGGGAACAATTTTCTAGGTAGATCTTCTTTAAGCTGTAATTACTCTTGGGGCCAGCTGAAAGTGAGGAGCCCTACAGCTGGGGATGTTGTCTCCCATTACAGCTGGAGGCAGGGAAGTCTTTAGGGATTAAGAGAAAAATCCCACCAGGCACTTGCTGCATCTTACAAAACCAAGCTTTAAGTGACTTTCTCAGTTTATGACTGGAAGTCCCTTGGCACAGCAGAGTTGTCATGGATACTCCAACTCCAGGACACTAAAGCCCATCATTCATTACATTTATGAAATCTCCAACACTTTTCAATCTGCTCTCAGTACCATTGCAAGCCCACATCAAAGCAGATGGTGCAGAGCTGCAGGAATAACCTCTTTACTTCCTCGGGCTTGGAGAGGGCTCTGCTGCTCAAAAAGCTCCAACAGTGCCAATAAAGTCATCACCTGAGCACCACTGGGGTAGCCTTTAATGTAAATAAAAGTACAATTTGTCATGGTTTCACTAGAGAGCTCTCACAGCTCTGGATGTGGGGCTGCCTTTTGCAGCCCAGAGCCCTCTGTGCTCCCTAAATTGAGGTGAGCTATTTTGGATGCATGACATCAGTCAGTGAGCACAGACCTGCTGACCCACAGCTGCTTGGCAGATTTTGGAAGTTGGGCCGAGTGCTGGGATAAAAGGTGGACTCAATTATTTCTTTCTTTGCAATGATGTGGGGAGAAATGTTCTTCGTGTTCAAGTTGCAAACTGGAGAGCATAAGGAAAAGTTGAAAATAAGAGGCATCATGAACCTGCCTTGGCTTTGGAGTGGGTCTGGATTTCAGAGTCTGTCAGACTTGCCCTTATTTCCCTGTTTAATTGGCAATTAGTGCAATAGATCTCTGTGTACCCCTTTAGAATTAATTTCAGCTAGGTGCTGACAGATCACAAGGAGGAGGCAGGTGAAGAGAGGTTGAGTCTTGAAAGGCAGCTTCTTCCATGTTTCCTTAATTATTCCTTGGAGGAGCTGCCAGCAACAACAATGCCTTTGTTATTGCTTTATTGAACAGATGTAGGGAAACAAATACTTTTTTTTTAGAAAACAGCTTTTGGGCCTGGTTCTAATGAATTATTTCAATTGGCAAAAATGAGTAAGCTGTCAAGTGCACCAGTATTCACATGATTCCCCCTTTCAGTGCTAAAAATAATGAATTGTAACTTTTGTGGAGCATGGCAGTGATGCTTTGTTGGCTGGAGTGAAGCAGCCAGAGAAGGGAGCTGGGAGCTGGTGCTGCCAAAGGCTGCTGGCTGCAGCAGAGGGTGACAAATCTGTGACTGAGGGTGCTGTGCCCTGCCTGGGCACTGTGTGCCGCTGCACGGAGAAACCCAGCCCTGGATGGCTCCTGAGGCATCTCCAGCTGCCACAAACTCTTTGATGAGCACAAAGAGTGCTCATCTGGCTTTCTCTGGAGCCAGAGAAGACTTTGAGCAGCTGCTAAGGCAGGTCCCACCCCATGGGCTCAGCCCCTGTCCTGGGGCATCAGGACTTGGGGGCAGACAGGGAGGGTTGTCCTGCAGGAGAGCTGAGCCCTTGTTGGGGTCTCTAGCTGGTCAGAGTGACCCTGAGGAATGTTAAAAAGTCTCTTTTCCCGGCCCGGCGCTTGAAGAAGGAGTCAGAGCTCTTCATTTCTCAGTCTCAAGGTTGTTTATTGTATCTTATCTATAAAATCCTTTCTCCTGACCTGCCAAGGTCTGCTCAGCAGGTCAGACAGAGGCACTGTGTCTGCCCCTGGGGTGGTGTTCTGTCTTTATACAAAAAACTACGTGTACAATGTTTACAGTTACTTCCCAATACCTATCACCTATGTTAGACAGTGAGCTTCTACTCTAAACCAATCTAAAAGTGCCACCATCACAGCAGAAGATGGAGGCCAAGAAGAAGAAGAAGAAAGGCTGGACACGCCCAGATTCCTCCACCTTGCCCCCCTGAATCCCATTCTAAAAAACCACAAAATCTACTTTTTCACCTTGTGATAAATTCACTAACATTCTACTTAATTTGTTGTGGCTTGCAGATCTTCATCTAAGGTTGGTAATTTGCTCCACGGGTCATAATCAAAACCACAGGGGCATCCTGGGCTCTGTGCCAGGGCCTCTGAACCCCCTGGCAGGGGTCTTGGCTGCTCAGGACAGCCAGAGGGATGTCCAGGGTTCCAACAAGCCCTGGGCTGGACAGGGAGGGTTGTCCTGCAGGAGAACTGAGCCTTGGGCTGGGCAGGGCCATCCTGCTGTGGAGGGGAGGGAAGCACAAGGAGGGATCCCTGCCCATTCTTGGTGACAGCACAAAGCACACCAGTGCTCCAGCCTGGCCCCGAGCCAGCCCTGTGGGCACAGGAGGCTGCACCCTTCTGTCCCTCCATCCTCAGTGCTGGCCAGGGAGCCCAGGGACACTCAGGGAACCCAGGGACAGCCAGGGACCCCTGGGACACTCAGGGAACCCCGGGACAGCCAGGGAACTCAGGGAGCCCAGGGACAGCCAGGGAGCCCTGGAACACTCGGGGACACTCAGGGAGCCCAGGGCCACCGTGTGCTTCAGAAACCACCGAGAACAATCACAGCCTCCTCCAGGGCTCTGCAGGGAGGCCTCATGCAGGGTCTGTAAGAAATACCCATTTTTTGTGCCCTCACTGCACTGGGCCTTTGCTCTGTCCATGCAGTGCAGGTGTGCAGCAGCTCTCCCTTAGTTCTGGCTTTGGCCCATTTTCCAGCTGTTCACAGGGTTTTATTCTACACTTTGCTTCACCTCTTATGTAGAACATTTTTCTGATCTATTTCTTCCAAGTGAAGCTACAATACAATATTGGAGAGAATTAAATAGGGGGAAACCTTCCCTTTCAAAAAAAACCAAAGGTGTTTTTTCCTTGGTGGTTTTATACTGTAAGTGCAGGAATAAACACAGGAAGTTAGCTTTTCTTTGGATCAATGACTGAATTGAAATTGGATGAATCATTGATTTTTTTTTAATTTTTTTTTTTTTTTGTGCAGCAGAGATGTACTAAATTGCACCAAGGAATGCCATAACTTGGAAGTAAGGGGTTTGTGTGTGTGCTTATGGAAGATGGTCTGTGTTAATCAGGATGAGAGTAATAAACACTGAAAGCCATGAATCCTACCAGGAGAGATGACAACCTGTGAAAAGAGAGGGGGGATTTGTAGGCCCTGCTATAAACCTGCTTTGCTGTTTGGTGGCACCACTGAGGCCAGGAGAGGTAGGGCAGTGTGGCTCCCTAAGGGATCAGGTTCCCAAGGATTTGGTGTAGATGTTGGCAGTGTTGGGAATGAAGCAGGGCAGAGATGCAATAGCCTTTTGTACAGCAAGAGGAACCTTTCCAACAGCAGTAACTTTATGAAATACTTGTGTGGTTTGAGATGTTGAGGGGCTGCAGCCTTATTTATGTATTTATTTATTTATTTACTTAAACATCCAGGAGAAACAGTAAAGCCATCCTTGTGAGGGGGATGGGAAAGTGATTATGGTAAATCCACACTTCAGTGGCTCTCCAGTCATTAACTGCAGCCTCAGGTACACTAACCTTGCAAGGAGAATAAATCAAAAATACTTAAAAGGTTTAGCTACAACCCCCACCCAGCAACACCCACCTTCATCATAGTTCAAACATCAAAAAGGAAAGAGGCCTTGATAATAATGAAGTTTGGGAACTCAAGAAATTACAGAGGTCGCTTCAGATCCCATGGCCCCTGAGCAAAACCATTCCAAGGCATTTTACTTTTCTGACCTTCTTTGTACATATTTGAAAGCCACAGCTTTTTACCTAAAGTGCTCTAAAGAAGATTAAACAGCTTTTTAACATCTGCTGTGTTCAGTGTGTAGGAAGAGCTCTCGGTTGCTAGCAAGATAGATGGGGTTTTATGTGATTTGGAAAAGGTGTTTAAACATACTTTGATTTATGTTTTTGCATTCTGTTACACTCTGAGAAGGGGTAAAGAAATACCTTGCTTTAATTTGGTGATTTTAATTCAGGAGAAAGAAATGCTTTAAAAACAAAGCACACCCAGATCTAGAGGTCAGTTCTGTTGCAGGCATAATGCAGCAGCTGTTTAACAGCAAGTGGTGCCTGTGTGTAATGAGGTGGTGCAGAAATGCAGAGTACAGAGGGAACCTGGGAGAAGATGGGGGATAAAAATACAGACTGGCTTGAAAGAGAACTAATATTTAACAAATGAGAGCTTTGGCAAATGTGGTGTAAGGAATCTGCCTTTCTTATTTTAGATGATGAAATATCTCTGTGATTTTATAGGATCATATCTTGCCTGCTGTGGTTAATCAGACAGGACAGAGCTACTCTGAGGATGTCAGGATTTGGAATGTCCACACCTGTCTCTGTGTTGGGGCTGACTGGGGTTACTGAACTGGGAAAGGTGTTTGAACTGGGAAGATGTGAGAGTTTGAACTGGACCAGGTGTGAGAGAGGCCCCAGAGCTCTGGAGGGCCAGGCTGCCCTGGGGGCAGAGGGAAAGCTCCTGGAGGAGCTGGGGGTGCAGCTGAGGGGTCTCTGTTGTAGTTGAGACAGAGACAATACAAAGCAACACACTCCATTTCCAGAAGGCTTCAAACTGGTTTTATTCTAGCATGCATGCTTTTTATACATTCTTACAAGACTCATAAGTTTACTCATTGGTCACAAGAGACAAACAAAGTGCTCCTTGCAACAGGCAGTTGCAGATTTCTTTTATTTATCCTTCTTTCCTTCTTGGTTTCTGCATCAATGACCTTGGTAGGAAATTCTTTCAGGGGCAAACATGGATCCTCTTATCACACTTCTCTCACAGAAGTGGCTGTAAAACCCCTTCCACAGGTCTGCAGCTCAGGGGCAGACACTCATCTCAGTGACACTCACCCCTGCACAAGGGCATCCTCAATTCACAGATACCCTGTCCTGAGGTGCTGGCTGCTTCCCAAGAACCCTCAGTAGAGGCTCCTCTTGGAAAAGATCTCAATGAAACACAGCTGCACCTCAGACCTGGGGGAATTGGGAATACTCAGAGTCTGTGAGTGTTAACAGGATGTTCCTGGAGAAAATACCACACACAGGGCAGGTAAAAAGGACTGGGAAGAGTCCAGAACTGCAATTCTCAACCTCATATTTTCATTTTTCTATGCTGTTGTCATTTTTCCTCTTTTTTTTCTTTATTTATTTAGTTTCCTATTGCATTCTTTATATTTTTGGTTCAATTTGGAGTCCTCCTGGAAGCTCCCTGCAGCTGCCAAGTGATCCTTACCCTGGATGTCTCCCTAAAACAGAGCTCCCAGCACAGTGTTGACCTTTTGGGGTGGCTTTGGCTTAGATCCAGTGGAGGAGTGGGGCCAGCAGCAGTTTCCAGCCTTAGGTGTTTGTTTTCTCTCTAGGAACTCTCATTCCAAGCACACATCTGAATTCAGGCTGTGCTCTGCTGGTTGCAGGGTGTAGCTGGGTGTGTGTTCTGTCCCCATCTGTCAGAGCTGGGGCAGTTCTCTGCTGTTCATGGGGCAGTTTTTTCTTTATCTCTCCCACAGCCAATCCTCCCTCCAGGAGATCTCTGCTGTCCATGGCCACTGAGTGTCCCTGCAGGGCTGATCCAATTCCAGCATCCCATGGGGAGATGCTGCGCCCAGGGGAGGAGCCAAGCATTCCTACCTGGATCCAATCTGAGCCTGGCCCAGCACAGCAGCCTTTGCCCACTGCATTCCCAGAGGAGCAGCTTTCTGCTGCCCTGCATTCCCAGAGGGAGCCCAGGCCCATCTGCCAGCAGCCCTGGAGCTGCAGAGGAAAACTCCCCCCTTGTGCAGGATCCCTGCTGCAGCAGAACCACAGCTGGCACTGCAGGAGGGCTGAGCCCCCATGGGATGGGGCTGTGCCACCCCCTGACACACAGGGGGCAGCTCCTGCTCTCACTCTGGCAGTGCTTTGTTTTCTTTTTTTGTACTGTTGCATTTGCATTTTAACCTTAAAGAGCTGTTATTCCTATTCCCATATCTTTGCCTGAGAGCCCCTTAATTTCAAAACTATAATAATTCAGAGGGAGGAGGTTTACATTTTCCATTTCAGGGGAGGCTCCTGCCTTCCTTAGCAGACACCTGGCTTTCAAACCAAGAGATTTGCTCAGCCTGTGAACTCCCCAGGGATCGTCTCTTAGGACAGAGCAGCAGCAGATGTGGGATGGGAATGGTGTTTGCATTCTGCTGCTGCTGCCAGTGATGCAGTGCTCTGCTCTCAGCCATGCATTGATGTTCCCATAAATTCCCTCTTGGGGTTTGCACCCCATGAATCCAGGCTTTCTGCTTGGAACAGCCTCACAGTCAGATCTGGAGAAGCTCCTTTGGAGAAGTAACTGTGGATGTTTGAACTTCAGATGAAAAGCCAGGTGCTGAATCTCTTATTTATCAGAATTTCCCTTGATGTTAATAAGAGATGGAGCTGAGCAGGATGCAGAGATTCAGCCTAAGGTTTCTGGAATTCACATTTGCTGTTGCCTGATCGACATTGGCTTGCATGAGTTAATTACCCTGTACAGAGCATCAATTTTTCTTCATTTTATATTTAGATGCTTTGCTCAGAGCTCCTCTGCTGGGATGAAGGAATTTCACATTGTCAGTTTATTCCAGTGATGAGTCTAAAACTGAAGTTGAGCAGAGCCTGTTTGATGTCTGGGCTCTGATAAAAGCATCTCTAACTTCCAGCTGTGGCTCCCTGAGCTTCTGGTGAGGAGCAGAAGGCTCTGTCCAGATGCCTTTGTATCCACAGAGCCTGGGATGGGTTTAATGGATGGAATTTTGAGTGGAGGCCTGAACCTGGAACATTCTGGGGTGAATTTCAGTAGCTGAACGAGGCTTCCAAGAAAGATGAAGAGGGACTTTTACAAGGGTGTGTGGTGCCAGGATAGGGGGAATGGCTCCCAGTGCCAGAGGGCAGGGCTGGATGGGATATTGGGAACTGGGAATTGTTCCCTGGAGGGTGGGCAGGCCCTGGCACAGGGTGCCCAGAGCAGCTGTGGCTGTCCCTGGATCCCTGGCAGTGCCCAAGGCCAGGCTGGACAGGGCTGGAGCAGCCTGGGACGGTGGGAGGTGTCCCTGCCATGGCAGGGGTGGCACTGGATGGGCTTTGAGGTCCCTTCCAAGCCAAACCATTCTGGGATTCTGTGATTCTTACTGTGGGAGCCAGCAGGCTGATGGTGCTTCCCTCACCTCTGTCTAATGAATTTTGTGTGTCAGGGTTTGATGTGCTTTGTCCCAGGGACAAAAGCTTTTATAGCTCAGCAAATTTGCTGAGATCTCCACTGCTCTCTCAGTAGAGAGATTAGCTGAGGAAATAAGTTTTGCTCCCTTGGGAACTGTGGTGCATTGCCACTTTGTAAACACACAGATGCCATCACAAGAAAAAAATCCAAATATTGTATCAAGCTGTGATATCTGAAACATTGTTTTATGTTCTAAAAGACTCCTGCTGTAGTATTGAAGAGTCAGATATCACAAAGGGGAATGGCTAGCATTTAATTTTTTACAAGGCTACAGCTAAAGAGTGGGATAAAATTCTAATGGTGCTGCTCTTTTAGGGTATTTGCAAGGAAAACCAAGCATCTTCCTAAAGTAAACTTCATGCTGTATTTTCAGGAGTAGGCAAGCCACAGTATACCAATTTTCACAAGAGGGGAAATAGGAAATAACCAACCCTCTGTAGCCTCAACCTGCCCTCTCTAAGTGCACATCATCTCCTTGTGCTTCAGCTCAGGTGTCCCAGGTGATTTCAGTTCTCATGTTGAGTTGGAGGAGAGTGAAGCTGCCAGATATTTGACTGTAGCTTTGTATTTGTCACATGAGATGTTTGGCTCAGGGCAATTCCACCCTTTTGTTTTAACTTGAGGAAGGAAAAGGTGCAGCAGCGTTGAGAGTGCCGTGAAGAGACTCCAGTTCTTTCATGCCTGAATTTTTTTTCACCTTGCACTCTGCAGCTCTCCCCAGACCTCGGTGGGGGGTTGGGCTGTGGGTGCAGGAGATGTCACCTGTGTCCCCATGGGCTGGGGGACCTTTTCCCCTGCCCCTCTGCTTGCCTCTCACACAGAACTGGGTCAGTGCTTGTGGCACTGCCCTATCAGGTTCCCTCGTTCACCTCATTTTTCTCTGAACTTACCAGGAAAAAGACAATTTGCATTAATTAGCAAGAATTGTTGCAAAACCCCAGTGCTGAGAGGTGAAAAAATGAAGCTGTGAGCAGCAGTGGTGTGAACCTGCACTGGGCTGCAGAGCAGTGATGGATGTCACAGCCTCTGCCCTGCCTGTGGGGCTGTCCCTGCCCCAGCCAGGGCCACCAGGTCCCTGTGCCACCCTGCTTTGAGCTTCACTGCCCCTCTCCTCCCTGTGCAGAGCCAGCCCTGCAGGAATCCCTGTCCTGGAGGCTGCCAGGCTGCTCCAGGCACCCAGTGTGCCCCCAGTGCCACCAACTCTGCCAGTGCCACTGTGCCCTGTCCCCAGTGCTGCTGTTTGTCCCCAGGGCCAGCCCTCCCGCTCAGCTGCCCCTCAGTGGCACAGAAAGCCCAAACACACCAGGTCTGTGCCCTGCAGGGGCCCTGCTGCTCCCTCTGCTCCTCCCCACAAGCAGGGACAAGCCCACACTGCCCTCACAGCCACAATTCCAGATTCTCTCTCAGGATGCTCGTCAGTAAAAGCAGCTTGGGGAGAGGAGAAAGCAGCTTTCTCTGACTCACATTTTCAGAAGCTGTAAATAGTACAATAAACTTAAACTTCCCCAGAAAGCACTTTGTGCAATCTGAGCATTTTTCACCCTAATTTGTCATCTCTCTAAAGTGTCTTTTTTTCCCTTACAGATTTATTGTTTTTCTTTGCCCAGTGATTCCTGAAGCCTGTCAGGATCACTTTTAAAACTGTATATATAATAAGGGACTTGTCAATTAAACAAACAGAAGAAAATCACCCAGAAAATGCAGTGGAGTTTGGTTATTTAAATAACTACCTTGTCCCTGTGGAGCATCTTCAGTTGAGACAAATGAAATCCCCCAGGTTTGATTCCTGAAGGAGCTGACAAGAAAGATGGAGAGACACAATTTACAAGGGTCTGGAGTGACAGGACAAGGGGGAATGGCTTCAAACTGGGAGATGATAGACTTAGATGGGATATTGGGAATTGGGAATTGTTCCCTGTGAGGTGGGCAGGCCCTGGCACAGGTGCCCAGAGCAGCTGTGGCTGCCCCTGGATCCCTGGCAGTGCCCAAGGCCAGGCTGGACAGGGCTGGGAGCAGCCTGGGACAGTGGGAGGTGTCCCTGCCATGGCAGGGGTGGCACTGGATGGGATTTAAGGTCCCTTCCAACCCAACCCATTCTGGATTCTGTGAAAGGGCAGCACAGATCCCACCCTGGGAGCTGCTGACAGATGTGCGCTCAGTCATTCTTCTCCAAATCCACCTGGTGAGCACAAATGAGAAAAGGGAGGGCTTCTGGTAGTTATTCTTTGAGGCATGTGGAAACCATATTTACAGGGTAAAGAGATAATAGTGAAAATCGTGAAAATATAATAAAACAGGGTCTGGAAAAATCCAGCTGGAAAACTGTCTCAACCTCCAGCAGAGTCCACCAAAGCTTTACAAGGAGGCTGTGGTTGGGAAAAGCCACTCATCCAGATTTAATCCTTTCTGTTTTGTCCAGGTTATTCCTTAGATGTGGAGGTTAATCCTTTCATTTGTGGTGTCCAGAGAACACAGAGGCACTGGCAAGGTGTGAACATCAGGGGTGTGTTTGGCAGGAGAGCTCAGAGCAGGGTCAGCTCTGGGCAGGAAGGTCCCTGTCCCTTGTGAGCCTGCTGCATCCTCAGGAGCACAAACTGCAGCCCCAAAGCATGGGCTGGGGCTGGAATGCTGATCCCTGAGCCCGTGGGGCAGGGCTGGGAGGGCTGAGCCTGCTGCTGCTGTAGAGCACCTTGGTTACAACTGATCCACCAGGGAATGCTGGCTTAGCACACAGACAGGGCCAGGCTTTGCTATTCTGCTCAGATACCTGCTAACAGCTACTTGGAGATCTGTTCCAGGGATATAAATAGGCTTTAGCAGGTAAAGCACTAGCTTGGAGTTGTAAATAAAGATGTCAAATGATAGTCCATAACCAAACTGCAGATCCTGGGTGGAGGGTGATGGCTTTTGCTGTGTTCATGGGTATCTTATATCTAATGCACCATAAAAGTGCTGGGTTTTATAGCCATGGTTGTACTGAAGTGAGGGATGGTACCTGCCCAGCCTCCAGCACTCCCTCTGAACATTCCCTGTTCCCAGCAACTGCACAGCCCAGTAAGGTTTTCATTGAAGGTCCATATGGGAAGCATATGGAAAAATATCTCTTTGATCTGTCATTTATTAATGGCACCTTATGAAATATTTTGTTTGTTTGTCTTTCAGGGCTGCTCTTGCGTTCCCATGAAATTCAGCTCCTCCCCTGGGTAAGCTGATACTGTTGTGTAGTTCTGGGGAAGTGAAAAAAGATCCCTCTGCTGTGGTGGGGTGACCCTGGGCCCACCAAGCCCCTCTGTCACTGCCCTGCCCAGCTGGGCAGGGCACACAGGACACAGGGAAAGGCTCTGCCTGGCATCAGGGCAGGGAGGGATCCCTCACCAGCTGCTGCCATGGGCAAACAGACTCAGCTGGGGGAAATCAGTTCCATTTATCACCCATCACATCACAGGAGAAAACTGAGAAATGAACCCAAATCTCAAAACACCTTCTCCAAACCCCTCCTTTCTTCCCAGGCTCATCTTCACTCCTGATTTGTTCTCCCTCCTCCCCAGAGGCTCAGGGGGATGGGAATGGGGCTGTGGTCAGCCCATCACACATTGTCCCTGCTGCTCCTTCCTCCAGAGGCCTTGGACTCCTCACCCTCTGCCCTTCCCCAGCCTGGGGTCCCTCCCAGGGGAGAGTTCTCCAGGAACTGCCCCAGTGTGGGTCCCTTTATCCATGGGCTCAGTCCCTCAGGAGCTGCCCCAGTGTGGATCCCATTTCCCATGGGCTCAGTCCCTCAGGAACTGCCCCAGTGTGGATCCCATTTCCCATGGGCTCAGTCCCTCAGGAGCTGCCCCAGTGTGGATCCCATTTCCCATGGGCTCAGTCCCTCAGGAGCTGCCCCAGTGTGGATCCCATTTCCCATGGGCTCAGTCCCTCAGGAACTGCCCCAGTGTGGATCCCATTTCCCACGGGCTCAGTCCCTCAGGAACTGCCCCAGTGTGGATCCCATTTCCCATGGGCTCAGTCCCTCAGGAGCTGCCCCAGTGAGGTCCCTCCCATGGGGTCACAGGTCCTTGCAGCAAACCTGTTCCAGGTGGGCTCTTCTCTCCATGGATCCCCAGGCCCTGCCAGGACCCTGCTCCAGCAGGGGCTCCCATGGGCTCAGAGCCTCTTCAGCCCCCCCTGCTCTGCCCTGGGCTCCTCCTGGCCCTGCAGGGGGATCTCTGCTCCCTGTGCCCTCAGATGTCCCTCCAGGGGCTGCACCCTGGCATCTCTGAGGAACCTCAGCTCCAGCACCTGGAGCAGCTCCAGCCCCTTCTTCAGCCCTGCCCTTGGTCCCTGCAGAGTTCATTCTCTCAGACATTCTCACCCCTCCCATCTCCAGCTGCAGTGGGGCAGTTTGGGGTTTTTCTCCCATTTCTCACCTCAGTTACCCAGAGGTGCTACCACAGTCCTGCTGGGCTGAACCTTGGCCAGCACTGGGTCTCTCCTGGAGCCAGCTGGAATTGGCTCCATCAGACACCTGCAGCCCCTCCATCCCCCAGTCAAACCCAAAACACAAGTGAGGGTTAAACTTCAGCCTGGGGAATCAGCAGCAGCAGCAGCAGCAGAGATCCCTCAGAAGGCTCTCGCTTCTCTGAAAGTGCCCTTGACGATGCAGATTGAAGGGAGATCAGTATGGAAAACATGACCTAGATGTTCTTTCTAAGCAGAATACTTATATATACACACATAAATATATATATGATATAATCATCTTGCAAGCCCTGGCAGCTCTTTAAAGGAGCAGCAAAAGCTCTTTTTCTTCAGAAATACCACATCAACAGCCTGAGCACAGTCCCCAGTGATTAAAGCTACATCTACAAGAGAAGCTGGAAGCTTTGCCAGTAAACCTTCCTCCTGCTAATGCTGCTGAAAGACCCTTCATTATCCCACCCATGGCAGAGCTGAAAAACAGATCCTTTCCAGCATCCCTGCATCAAAAAGGAGAGATTCAGGCAGTGGCAGCAGAATCAAATATACAGAAATATTTTACCCTTTCTGCAGTGATTTACAGATGCCCTGAGACCCCCATCCCATGTACAGACACTCTGTGCTTCCCATGAGTGGCCATTTGATTGCTCACTCAGAATTTTTCCAGAAAGCTGTTTTGCATTAGGAGTATGTTTTAATATGAAATCTAGTAGCTGGATAATTGATAAATTATGGCCATGAATAGCTTAAATATAATTAGTTATTATGAGGTAGAGAATTGTCATTTTTATAAGGAGGACAATCAGGTTATTATTGTAGGATTTGAATAACCATTTATTAAACATTAACATAATTGAAATTAACCCTTTTTGGGTCATTGCTTGTATCTGTCAAAATTTATTTTGTTCCCTGGTAGACTTGTAGTCCAAATTAATGTTGAGACCTTGTAGTTGTTGATCATAAATGATCTCCTAAGCCAAGATGGAACTGAATAAACAGCAAGGCAGCTCATAGGTTTGTACTGGCCACTGCTGTGATCCAGCTCAGGGAGCCACTGTAGTGAAATTAAAAATGTGGGGCTTAAATGGGTTTGAGTCAGAGTTAGGTATTGCCCTGGCCATTTGCACAAGGATGGGTAACAGGCTCTAATGTGCCTCCAGGTTCCCAGTGCACTACTGAGATTCTCCACACTAAAGAAATAAAATGTAAGACGTGGATGTGAGAATTAAATCCAGTAAATGATGTTTTATTCACTGAATTGCTCCATCTGAGTAACTTGCCCCAACCCTAGTCCAAAGCTTTATTCCAAAACCCAAGTCTTGAGATCCCAGTTCTCCCAGCATTTTGTAGTGGGGCACATTTTCTCTAAATGAGCAGCATCACTGACTTCCCCAGGGCTGTCCAGGGCACTGCCCAGGCTGCCCAGGGAATGGGCACAGGCCTGAGGCTGCCAGAGCTCCAGGAGCTGCCAGGGATGCCCAGGGTGGGATTGTTGGGGTGTCTGGGCAGGGCCAGGGCTGGACTGGATGATCCCTGAGGTCCCTTTTCTCTCAGAATATTGTGATTTCAACTGGTAGCTGTAACTGGGAAGCTTCAGGCCTGAAGTCCTTAATTTCCATTATCTCAAGAGGTGCTCCAGTCAGCTGCAGACTGCTCCAGTCAGAATAGTTTCTGTGTGGCCCCTGGGTGGCTGCCAGTCCTGGGCAGTGAGATCTCTGTGCTGGGTGCAGTCCTGAGCCCATTGAGCCCTGATTCCTCCTCCATCCACACTGAACCACCACAGTGGCTAAACTGAGCTCAGGGCTTTTCTCTTTGGTTTTTTTATTTAATGTAAATGCATATATATAATTTCAAAGTGACCTACTCAGTTTTTACTTTATTCAGTTTAGGTACAGGAAGAAAAGAATCCATCTGTGGAATTTCCCTGTGCAAAATGACAAATGTTCAGTTGGAAAGGAGGTTTCTTCCCCCAGTCAGGTGAGTGTGAGTGCTCAGAGCTGTGCCGTGTTCACCTCACTCTCCAGGGGCCTTTTCCTGCCTTCACCCACCTTTCCCCTCTCCAGAGCATGCAGTGTTAGAGGTGGGGATGGCCAGAATTATGAATTGTGCCAAAGAATCCTTGGTGCTGCCCTGTGTCTGGGCACCAGAGCCCTGAACACTGAGCAGGTAAAACAGACCCCCTCTGTGAGCTGTGCTGCTGGAGCTGCTGGGATTTGCCCTGGGGGGTTGTGAGCAGCATCTCCAAACCCCGTGACATTTCAGGGTGATTTCTGGAAATGGGGGAACATTTCCCAGGGAGAGCAAAGCAGTTTGGAAAGCTGCTGGTGGGATGTGTTCAGCCTCTCGGATCTGGGGGTTTTGTGCCTTTTTATTTCCTATCACCTCTGTGGGTCATAATAACCTTTTTTTTTTTTTCTTTTTTTTCCCCCAGAACTGTCCCCTCTGTACCTCAAGAACTTCTGTAGGAAATTTTTAGACTGCTGGTGGCAGCCCCATGGAATGAGTCAGCTCTGTGCTGCTTTCAGGCTGGTGAATGAAAGGATTCTGGAGGCATAATTTCCTTATTACTGCAGCCTGGGTTTGACAAAATTGTAGAATTCACTGCTTTCTCATAGATATGTCTGTCTAATTGACAGAAAGAAAACACCAAAGCCTTGTGTGAATCAGAATTCCAGAATCATTAAGGATGGAGGAAAAACTCCAGGATCAGCAAGTCCAACCTGTGACTGACCCAGCCCAGAGCTCTGAGTGCCACCTCCAGCCCTTCCCTGGGCACCTCCAGGAATGGGCACTCCAAACCTCCCTGGGCAGCCCTGCCAGTGCTGAGCCCCCTTTCCATGGGGAAATTCCTGCTGATGTCCCCCGAGGCTCCCCTGGCCCAGCCTGAGGCCGTTCCCTCTGCTCCTGTCCCTGTTCCCTGGGAGCACAGCCCGACCCCCCCGGCTGTCCCCTCCTGTCAGGAGCTGTGCAGAGCCACAAGGGCCCCCCTGAGCCTCCTTTGCTCCAGGCTGAGCCCCTGCCCAGCTCCCTCAACTGCTCCTGGGGCTCCAGACCCTTCCCAGGTCCATTCCTTTCTCTCAGACCTAAATGTGTGCTGATCAGAGGCACCAAGGTGCTGATTATTTATTGTGTGCCTCAGCTTTTGCCAGAGCAGGAGCACAAGAGCAGCAATGCTCTGGTTAATTATTCTGATACCTCCCTTCCTTAAGAGGCTCTGAGATGAGTGTATCTTTTAAAGGGAAAAAATTGTCTTGTGTCCTGTAGGTTATTTCCCAGAGAAATACCAAAAATACCTTTCTGCTGAGAATTAGCCTTTCTAATTTCATAAAATGCAAATCCACTGTGCAGGACCCAGATAAACACACACTGGAATGGCCTCACTGCTGGTGCACAGTCCTGCCTGTGCTACTGGGATTCTTCAACCATTTCCAGCCCCAGCACTCAGCCACATGCATGAAACTCCTCACCTTAGTGCTGCTCATGTTTCCCCTTTCTTTGAGGCTTTGAAGAGCTTAAAGATCACCTCTCTCAAAGTACTTGACAAAAGTATCTCTGCTCTGTGAGAAGGTAACTCCTGTACTCTTCATCTGAAGCCTTTTTCTATCTGCCTGATCTTGTCATGTCTTTTTATATTTTCCAGAAAATTCACCTTCGTCCTCTTTTTTGTTTCATGGCCAGCATCCCACTCATTTGTGGCCTGCTCAGCCAGGAGGCACCTCTGGGTGCTGTGTCCAGCTCTGGATCCTCAGCACAGCAGGGACAGGAGCTCCTGGAGCGGGGCCAGCTCAGGCTGTGAGGATGAGGAGGGCCTGGAGCATCTCTGTGCCCAGGAAAGGCTGAGGGAGCTGGGGCTGCTCAGGCTGGAGAGGAGCCCCAGCTGAGAGGGGCCCTCAGCCCTGGGTGTCCCTGTGTGCAGGGAGGGGCAGAGCAGGGCCCAGGCTCTGCTCCAGGCCCAGCAGTGGCACCAGAGCCACGGGCAGGGCCTGAGCCCAGAACTGCCCCTGCCCAGGAGGCACAACTTGTGCCCTGGGCAGTGCCCAGCCCTGAGCAGGCTGCCCAGGGAGGGGCTGGAGTCTCCCTCAGCGGGGACACTGCAGAGCCCTGTGCACACAATGCTGTGCCCTGTGCTCTGGGATGGCCCTGCCTGAGCAGGGAGGTGCCACCAGGGACCCTCTGGGCTCCCTTCCAGCCTGGCCCAGCCTGGGGTTCTGTGAATCACTGGCAAGACAAAGGACAAGACTGGGTATTATAAAGATCAGGGTAAGAAACAAAGTGTTAAACACATTTAGGCTTTGGCTTTCCATGTGGCAATCTCAAACTCTATTTTCCCACTGCATTCCCCAAATATTTCCTCCCTGGCCCACCACCCTTGGTCACCCTGGTCATCCCTGTCTCAAAGCCCTTCAGAACTGACCAGGACATTTAGGATTAATGGCTGAGCTTTAGTGTTTCCATCCACCAAATGGATATTGCTCATCTGAACGTTATGGTCAGAGCTGATGGCTCTAAAGCTTCTTAAAGATATGATGCTGTAAAAATTGTAAAGGCTATTGATAGTTTATTATTTTTTATCTGTAATATTTAGAGCCTTTCACTTCCTTCTTGCATAACATAGCAAATGTTGTTCTGCTTCCTGAAAATGTGTGGTAAATCAACTGATCCACTGTTGTTTTCAAGTGTTCTTACTTAGTTAGTTTTCATGCACATGTTTTGGAATCTATGTAAAATATGCCTTAAATAGCTGAATAAATGCCAGGGCTCTTAGAGCTTTTTCCACCTGCTTTCAATGCAGAGCTGCCAAACAATTTCAGTGGTTTATAGCCTGTTGCCCAAAATCAAATTCTGTGTTACTTTTGGTTTAAGGGCTAATAGCTTTTTGAAATATATTAGTGTTTTCTGGTGACAGATCCAAGATTAGCTTTTATCCATTGTTCCAAGAGGTATTCCATAATCCTGTGGCACAGTCAACTTTATGAGGAATTTTACAACCTTTCATGAGCGCTTTGTGTTTTAAAATGCTAAAAAAGCAGTTAAGGAGAGAAGAAAACAAAGCACTGCAGTGTGTCCCTCTGATGTTCCATTGGCCTTTGAAGTGCTGGGGAGTGAGGAGGGATGACTGCAGGAATGACTGCAGGAATGACTGCAGGAGGAATCACTTTGCCCAGACAGACTGAGGAGCCAGCCAGCCAAAGTTTTTGAGTGCTGCAGAGCTGCTTTACTGGAGGAGTGTTTGCCTTGAGACAATGAACAGCCAGAGCGGGGGAGCCCAAGTCACTGCCAGACCTTGAGCACGTCCTTGGGAGCAGCAGCACTGAAGAATGGCATCCATTGGAGTGATGTCAGTCAGTCCTGATTTTTCATGTGATGAGATCAAAACCAGAGTGGGCAGCAGATAGAGGAGGGGGATTGTGCCCCTGTGCCCAGGTGAGACCCCACCTGCAGAGCTGCCCTGGCCCAGCACAGGCAGGAGCTGGAGCTGCTGGAGGAGCCCAGAGGAGGCTCCAGGATGAGCAGAGGGATGGAGCAGCTCTGCTGGGAGGAAAGGCTGGGAATGCTCACCTGGACAGGAGGAGCATCGAGATCACCTCACTGTGGCCTTGCAGGACCTGAAGGAGCTACAGGAAAAAAGGAGAGATACTGTTGGCAAGGGATGGAGGGACAGGACACAGGGAATGGCTCCCACTGCCAGAGGGCAGGGAAAACTGGGATACTGGGAAGGAATTGTTCCCTGTGAGGGTGGGCAGGCCCTGGCACAGGATGCCCAGAGCAGCTGTGGCTGCCCCTGGATCCCTGGCAGTGCCCAAGGCCAGGCTGGACAGGGCTTGGAGCAGCCTGGGACAGTGGGAGGTGTCCCTGCCATGGCAGGGGTGGCACTGGATGGGCTTTAAGGTCCTTTGCAACCCAAACCATTCCTGGGTTTCTCTTCTATGGTTCTGGGGTTTGAGGCAGTGCAAAAGCAGGACTTTGGGAGTGCATCCATTGCTCCCAGGTGGTTTCTGCAGGGCGAGGCAAAGGCAGAGCAGTGCTGGGGGAGGGCAGGCTCAGGCCACCTCTGCTTTGTGCACCATTGCAAACTGTGGGTACGCCTGGGATGAATCTCTCCATAATACTTTATTCCTCTTTTGCATGGGGAAAAAGGGAAACACCCAAGTGCTGTGATGAGATAGACCAGAGGAGGGAGAATTGGATGGGCTCAGCACAGCTTTTTTCCTTTAAAAGCTACTCTATGAGACCTTCAGCCCTAGATGCAAATGTATATCCTTCCAGGAGAAGTATTTCTGAGGCAGAGTCTAGCACATCATTTTCTCTCCCTGCCTCCTTAAAGATGTCATATCCTTCCTCCACAACAAATGCTATTGTTGGAAAGAAAATGGAAAATCTTTCTGGCCATTCTTCTGAAATGAAAGCAGCAATCTTCAAAGCTAAGAACAATCCCTTCAGGGTAGCTGAGTAACTGCTCTGGCTATACAAAAACAGCCAGTTTGTACTTGTGAGGTATCAAGGCTCAGCTGTTCGATGGGGCTGGAGATGTTTGTACCTCACAGTGGCTGGAGTCGTCTGTCACTGGGACATGGTGGGCTGGGCCTGGTCACTGAATGGTGCTTGAAGCCTGTTTTTGTACTGGGGGAGAAATCACAGCCTATTCAGGGCACCAGTTTTCATGTGATGGAGGGAGTCACAGGTTTGACTGAGCCGTGGGATCTGCTTTCCTTTGCAGCTCCGCCATCCAGTGCCTGGTGGGAGTGGAGCAGGCTCAGCCTCCCCTGGTTTGTCCTCCCAGCCAAAACTCGGCTTTGTTTTGTCCCTCATCTCCTACTGCAGTTCCACCTAAACATTAAACAAAGGAGGAGACAGGGTTCTCTGTGAATAACTCCCCAGCTGAGAATATTTGTGGTAAAAAGGAGATTCCTACCTCAAAATAATTTCTTCTGGGGGCTTCCCCAGTGGAATTGGCAGTTCTGTGGAGCCCACCTCCCAAACCAACCTCTCACCTGTGGCTGGCACTGTTTCTGTACCATTGTTGAGCTGAAGAGCTCAGGCTGTTCAGCCACTCTGGAATTGCAGCCTTCAGTTGAGTGTCTGCATATTTGACCCATGAGAAGATGGACAAGATGATCAGAGGGGTGGAAGGTTGAAGCTCCTCTCTGAGGAAAGGCTGAGAGAGCTGACAGGGAAGGTGGGCAGAGAGGATTTACAGGGCCCTGGCACAGGGTGCCCAGAGCAGCTGGGGCTGCCCCTGGATCCCTGGCAGTGCCCAAGGCCAGGCTGGACAGGGCTGGGAGCAGCCTGGGACAGTGGGAGGTGTCCCTGCCATGGCAGGGGTGGAACAAGAAGAGCTGTAAGGTTCTCTCCAACCCAAGCCATGCTATGACTCTATGACTTCCCTAAAAACTCAGCTCTGGGCATTTTGCCTGGAGACACCCAATGAATCAAGAGCAAATCTGAGATAAAATCCAGTTTGGTTTTGTTTTTCCCACTGTACCTTTCATTGAACTCCACAAGGATACACAGCACCTGTGAGGTTTTACTGAGACAGACACTTGGTGTGTTTTGGGAACTGGGAAGTGAGTTCATATACAGATTCCCAAAATAAAACAAAAGGCTGCCTGAGAGGCAAGTTCAGTTGTTTAACTCAGAGTGTAAACACATATATGTCTGTTCCTTGACCTACTTGATTTTCTAAACATTAAGAACTGCTTTGAATTATTGTTTTTGCTGGGATGCAGACCTCTTGAAATTTTTATGAGAAGCATCTTCTAAATTCTCTAGCAAGAATTTATTGATGTCAATCAATGATGTTTAATCAGTGTGATGCAGTTCACACTGGCATTTGTCAAGCAGTTTTTGCCATCTCTCTTTATTGGGAAGTTTAAATTTTTTGGGCTAAAGCAGTGTATTATTTGCAGATGGCCAGCACCCCATTCAGAACCACAGCAGGATAAACACTGTCCTGGCATGGCTGGGACACAGTTTAAGCACAGTGCAAGAGACATCCCAGTACTACAAAAGAAGAATTACATGAAAAGACATAAGCAGGCAAGGATTTGTGCACAGTGGCTTGTAAAAGTCACAGGTTATTTTTAAAATTTGTTTTCTTTAATACAACACTGTCTGTATTTTGAGATTGACACAGGGAGGGCTCTCATGGGTAAGGAATGAAAGAAGGGGGTCAGTTTTCCATTGGCATCTACGGCTGCACCATGGCCAAGCCTTGGATTTGTACCTTCAGTGCAGCGTCCATGACTTTGGACTCTCATCCTGCCCAGCATGGTCCTGCTGAGGGGAGCAAGAGCATGGGCAGAGCCATGGAGGGTTCAGAAAAGCCTTTGAGCCTTGACCCTAAGCTGAGTACTTGGTCTAAGTCAGGGGATAAGTTGTCCCCCTTGATCAGGAGCTGTAACATCCAGAAAGTCCTCAGAGCCAGGCTCAAGCAGCAGCCAAGACGGGATGCTCCATTTCTGGGCTCTCCTCTGAGGTGGGAGAGGCCAGATTGCTACAGGAAGCAAGAGCAGGATTTGGGGAAACAGCTGAGCCCTGAGAGGGCTCCTCCATCCAGGCAAACTGACTTCTGGGCTTTGTCTTGGCTGCAGTGTCAGACCTGCACTTGTGACAGTCATGGAAACGCAGTCAGGATGTTCATAGGAACAGGGATGTGCAGTTTGACTTTGGGATCTTTCAGCATTTCCCTGCTCCCCCCAGGCATGGCCATAGTGCAGTGCTGCTGCAGGGGCAGCAGCTGAGTGTGGCAGCGTGGGTCTGGTGACAAAATGACCCCTTGTCCTGAAAGCTCCTAAAGGCTTTGGTCCTGGCTGGGTCCTTTGTGTCATCTCTTGGTTTCCTTGGGAATTTAAACCCCAGGGAATGGCTCTCACTGCCAAGGATAGATGGGATATTGGGAATCAGGAATTGTTCCCTGGGAGGATTTACAAGGCCCTGGCACAGGGTGCCCAGAGCAGCTGTGGCTGCCCCTGGATCCCTGGCAGTGCCCAAGGCCAGGCTGGACAGGGCTGGGAGCAGCCTGGGACAGTGGGAGGTGTCCCTGCCATGGCAGGGGTGGCACTGGATGGGCTTCGAGGTCCTTTGCAACCCAAACCATTCTGTGATTCTGTGCTTTTTTCAAAGGTCTTCAGGTATCTTTCTGTTTGCTGGTGTAACAAACCAGCAAATGCTATTCCCTGGCTCAAGGAGTATCAGGTGCTGAAATAACTTGGGCCATGTAAGTACCTTCTGTAAAAAAAAAGAAGTAAGTGAGAATTTATTTTCTAATGACACGAGGAGTCAACATTTAAAATGGATTTTCTGATTTTTGGATGATTTATCAAAATTTCAATGAAATTGCTCCTCTTGCTCTTTTCCCTTTCCCCCTGTTTTTCAAGAAATAAACTGAAGTTTTTCAAACCAGCTCTAATAATAAAATGATTTAAGAATTAGGTTCTGGTCATCAAGATGAATATTGAAGTTCAAAGCAGCAAAACTGAAGAGTAGTTGACTTTAAGCTATGATTTTGCTTTTTGTATGTTCCTTAATTTCTGAAGTCAGTCAAGAGCTGAAGCCATTCTAGAAGCTTTATAAATGCTGATCCTGAAAGATATTTATTGATAACCATAGCACAGATCTTTTTAATATCCTTGAGGGAACCATGCAACAATCTCATAGGCTAAAAGCACAATAAGTTTCTTGTTTTTTCACAGCATTCCCTGATGTATCAGTGATGAGCTGTCCATGCTCACAGGCTGAACTTAAAATTCATGAAATATGAATGGAGTTATTGTAATGTGCAACTAAATATGTTCCCAACTTTGAAGATAACACTGAGGAAAGTTACTTTTGTGCATTAGCTGTTCCCATAGTGGAGAAAAAAGTTAAGGCTGGGGATAAGGGGTTCACTCCTTGATGTTAAATATGTGCCTGAAGTATATCAGAAATGGCTCAGAGAGAGCACAGAGAGCCATCAACTTCAGAGTATTGGCTTCTAAAAATAATAAAACATCTTTCTATACAAGTTTTACTCCTTTCACCAGCCCAGACCCCATAGTGATGTTGGTGACCCTTGCAGGGAGCAGATTCCACATGGAGAAAACTCCAGTGGGAAAACCAAAGAATTCATGGGCAACACAGAGGCTTAAATTCATCTACCTGATGAACATGTGGCTTTCTCAGAGGTGGTTTTGATGGCAAAGCAACAAATTTGAGGCTGAATAATCAGGTATTCTTGAGAGTCTGAGAGAAAAAAGGGAAGATGCAACTCCCGAGCACCACCTGAAAGCAAAGAAATAACCCAGTTGTACTCACAGCATTCCAGCCAGAACTCTCAGACTGAGGAAATAAAATTGGCTTTAAATTGAACCTTTTCTGCAGGTTTTTGTTTGGCTGTTTGGGTTTTTTTTTTGTTAGTGCTGTTTTTTTTTTTTAATTTTTTTTTCAGATCACTATTTTCATACAGGGATTTGGTTATGGAAAGGCTCATTTAAGCAATTCAAAGAAATTTAGCTAATATACCCAAACTTTTTCCACCCCCCTTCCTTTGAGCTGGTAGTACAAGGCTGGAAATGTAGTGGATGCATCTTGGGATCATCTGGGTGAGCACTGAGCACTGGCAGAAGCTCCAGTGAGTAACAGAAACTATTTTTTCCTGCCTGTTTTACATCTCCCAGATTGTGAAGACAGTCTGCCCCAGATCTGTCATGGTATCATGCTACCATCACACTCTCCTGAAGCAATTGGGGGGTGATAGCTTCTGCAGATCAAGTTATTTTTGTATTTTTAATTCTTCTAACTGGCAGCTCGTGTTGGCTGTATTTTAAGGAGCAAAGATTTCAGCTAAAGCATTACTATGTCATTAACCAATCCATTGAATATTCATGATTTAGTGGATTTTTTCCCCCCACAGAAGGAGAGAAGTAATTATTTTGGCTAGCACTTGAAAAGTGTGTGTGTGTGCTGTTCACAGAACTCCACTGGAATGGGCAAAAATAGAATTTTTCTATTAGACATGCAAACTGATCTCCTCTGCCTGATACTGATACATATCCTTTAGTTCTTCTTCTCTATTTAGTAACAATGTTTCAAGCTTTTTTTTTTTCTTGGTAGGAATTTAATAAAAGTGAAAAAAAAAGATAAAAAATTGAAGGAAAAAACCTTCAAACTCTCCAGTGAAGGCTGATAGTTGATACAAGGTTGATACTTGGTTGAACCCTGAATTGGAGAGTGGAGTCTTGACAGACCTTTTCAAGCAACCATTTTGTATTTGCTATTTAATTTAGTTCAGTGTTCTGGGGGTGCAAAGCTCAAAGGAAATATGGGTGGGAAGCTGCTCTGAGGCCTTGGAATGCCACAAAAGCATAACTTTTGCTGGTCTCCTACAGCCATGTCCTGAGGGTCTCCAGCTTCAGGGCAGGGTGACAGGAAAGAGCCCCAGGTGGTGCCAAGGGAAGTTAAATTAGATATTAGGAAAATTTCCTCACTGAGAGGGCAGTCACGGCCTGGCACAGGCTGCCCACAGCAGGTGGAGTCACCAGCCCTGGAAGTGTTCCAAAAACATGTGGGTGAGGCACCTGGGGACAGGGGTTAGTGCTGAACAGGGTGCTGGGGCTGGGTTGATGAAGGATGACCTTGAAGGTCTTTCCCAGCCTTGGTGATTCTGATTCTCTGATTCAGCAGACTCTTTGATGTTTGTTGCTGTTACCTGAAGCATTCTGCTCTCCCTTGTCACTGCAGGGGAGGTACAGAGGGATGTGTTTGTGGATAATTCTGCAGCTCCGGGACACGGGTGGCACTTGGCTCCTTGGCAGTCCCAGGGAGCTGAGCCTTGTTCAGAACGTGCTGAGGGTGGTTCTCAGGACACACTGAAGGGAATGTGATGCTTGGTGTGAACAGAACACTCTGGGGTGTGCTTGGTCTCCTCAGGCCAGAAGTGACTGGAGTACAACTGAACAAAACTGAAATAACTTCCCCAAGCGAAAGAAATGAAGGGAAAGTTGTTGTTGCTGCTGCTGAGAGCAGCATGGCAGAAGGGGCCTGTGGAACACAGAATGCTGTAAACCAGTGCAGAAAGGGGGATCAGCTCTTCCTCAGGCTGGTTCCCTCTAGCAGGTCTGCAAAGGGAAGCACTGCCCAGCTGCCCCTGAGGTCAGCAGCAGGGCCAGCTGTCCCGGAGGAGCTGCAGCTGGGCTGGGCACAGTCCCAGGTGATGGGATCATTGTCAGCCAGCACAGCTTCAAAGCCTGCTGCTTGCCTCTCCCCAGAATAAAAGAACAGCAGCAGCAACAGAAACCCAGGGAGCTTTTACAAGTTAATCTTCCCAGACAGGGCAGGGGGCTCTTGGCACATGTGTGTTCTGACTTTTTAGCTCTCACGTTATTTCCCACACAGTTTTATTCCTTGCATTTTTTGGACATCTTTACTTTCTCCTGCTGTCACCCTAAGGGGACTTGTGGCTTTCTCCCTCCCTCCTGTTTTTTGGGGACTTAATTCTGCTCCTTTCTTGGGGGAAGTAGTGGCAAAAATGCTCACCTTCTCCTTCAGTAAGGAGCGGCTTCAAATTCTTGCATTCTCTTTTTTAAGATCCTAAGATTATTTTTTTCCCATTGGGATCATCTGTAACAGCCATGTGCCAAAAGCCTTTAAATCCAGCTTTTTCCAAACTGGTTTATAATTAAAATAGATCTTGCTGCTTCTGTGTAATACACCAGCCTGACTTCAGTGGGAGCAGTGGTAATGAGGACAACGGGAATGGTTCTTTATCCCAGACTGCTTCAGAATAAGCAGCAGGTATTTTTCTGTTTGCACAAATATTTCTGCTCCTGACAGTTAAAGCCATGTGGTTTCCCTTTTTGGTAAACTACTCTGCCAAGTTGGGGTGGTGTTTGTTTATTTGTTTAATAAAAAGTGTTTTATTTATAGAGAAGAAAAATCTCAGTTGTCAAGCTTTGGAAACAAACCTTCTGTTTATTGTGTGCCAAAACACCCCTATAGAACCCCCAAACCAGCTTCCCCTCAGCGCCTGCCAAAAGCTGGTTTTCAGCAATTTGTGAGGTATTTCTAGGTCTATGTCACACAAATCGTTCACATTTTCACCCTCTTATAATGAACCTGAGTGTGGATGATGGACTGACCACAGTATTTTAGGGTCTGACTATGAGTTATGTGCCTGTCTCTGCTCCAGGTTTGTAGCAGGATCCTGGGTCTGAACATACAAGCCATAAAAGACTTCATGTGCAACTAGGACTGAATTAAAACTCCAAATCCTCCAAGGCAATTTTAGGTTTGTTTCCATGGCATTGATTTTTTGTTGGTGTTTTTTTTTTTTCTTTTTTAATTATGGCTTGAAGAGGAGAGGGGTTATTCTTCCCTTTTGAAAAGTTGCCTTGTAGGATACAATAGCTCAAGGTTGTTTGAATTTCTAATGCCCGTTGGTGCCATCTTTCTGAAAGGCAGGGTTAACTGTGGCACACGGATAAAGCTCGGAAAACAGGGTTACTGGGGTTGTTCAGTAGTGGCTGTGCCCTATGAGAAGAGTCAGCATTCTGGCATTAAAACGTCGGATGTGAACTGTAGTTTATGATGTTTATCACTTTACCTGATGTCAGGGTTTGAGGTGCAGGTGATCCTTGCTAACGACAGCCGTGACAGCTCTGAAGTCATTCCCTCGCTCCGGCACGGAGGAGCCTGGGGAAGCAGAATGCTTCCTTTGTCATTCCATGCCGGGCAGGATAAGCCAGCGTTCCGAGGGAGACGACCAAGCTTCCTCCCTGGAAAGCGGGGAGCAGAGTCCAGGAGAGGCCCACGCACCGCCCCGGGGGCTCAAACTTTCTGTCACACCGAGCGGCCCGAGCGCGCTACCGCGACCGGCCCCATCTCTGCCCCCTCCAGCCCCGCGCTCCCCATCCCCTCACGGCTCCAGCACCCATCGCTCCTCATCCCCACACAGCACCGGCACCGAGCGCTCCCCATCCTTCACGGCCCCGGCACCCAGCGCTCCCCATCCCCTCACGGCCTCGGCACCCATTGCTCCTCATCCCCTCACAGCACCGGCACCGAGCTCTCCCCATCCCCTCACGGCTCCAGCATCCGGTGCTTCCCATCCCCTCACGGCCCCGGCACTCCGCGCTCCCCATCCCCGCCCGGCCGCGGCTCTCCCCATCCCGCAGGGCCGGGGGCCGATTCCCGGCCCGCTCGGCCCCTCCGCAGCCCCCGGGCCCCGCGCCGCGCTCGGGCCGCCATGCCGGGCTGTGGCGGGGCCGGACCGCTCTCCGCAGGCGCGGGCGCTGCGCGGGGGCTCTGCCGCAGCCGCCGGCCCTGCGCGGGGCGGGGGCTCGGGCTCCGCCGCGGCCGCCGTGCCGCCCCCTCCCCGGGCGCCGTGAGGGGCGGGCGCCCCGCGCCCCCGCCCGCCCCCGGCCCCGCTCCGCCCGCGCAGGGGGCGCCGGCTCGGCCCGCGCCGCGCAGCAGCGGCCCCGCTCCCCCCGCGGGCCGGCGGAGGCGGGAGGCGGGCGGGGGCCGGGCGTTGATGCCGGCGCTGATGCCGGCGCTGCCGCAGGGCTCCTCGGCCCCGCGGCCGCTCCGCAGCCCCGGCGCGGCCGCCCTGCGCGGGGCATGAAGTTGCGGCGGCGGCGGCGGCAGCGCGGCGGGCGGAGCGGGGCGGGCGGCCCCGGCCGCGCCTCCTCTGCGGGGTCATAGTCCCGAGCCTGCTCTCCGCGCCTGGGCGAGCGGTGCCGCTGCTCGCCAGCCCTCCCGCTCCGCTCGCCGCCGCGGTCGTGCGGCCAGCCCAGCCCCGGCGGCCGGGGCGCGCTCCCCGCGATGTGCGCGCAGCGGCGGGCGGCCGCCAGCCCGCTCCCATAGCCCTGCCGGCAGCGCGGCGGCTGGCGGGGCCCCTCGGGAAGTTTGATGGCTTCTTTGAGGAGAGTCAAAGTCCTGCTGGTGTTAAACCTGATCGCCGTGGCTGGCTTCGTCCTCTTCCTGGCCAAGTGCAGACCCATCACGACCAAGAGCGGCGACTCCTACCATGACATCCATCCCAGGGCAGAAGTGGCCAACTTGACAGCCCACGGCATCAGCTCCATCCAGGATGCAGTGCTGAAGAGGCTCTCGCTCCTAGAAGACATCGTCTATAGGCAGCTGAATGGTAGGAACAGTTCTCCTGCTCTTTAATGCCTTCGGGGTAGGGTCGGTGATGGTGAATGGAGGCTCGGAGCAGGTGCCCGCCTTGCCTGAAGTTTGCATGACGGACCCCTGCTCTCCCCTCTGTTGTTGTGCAAACGGAGTCTCAACAGACTGAATCGATTTAGCATCTGATTTCCAAGTTTCGTGTGTGTCTAAAGCTCGGGATACCTTGCACAGGAAGGATGGAAGGAAACGGTAATAACAGAATGTTGCCTTTCAGATTTATAGCGGCGGTCAGTAAATGACAGCAGCACGATTTCTGCATCAAACGAGCCGGGTGTGCGGCGGGTGAGCACGGGTTGGAGCAGCGCAGGGTGTATTGATCGAGGGAATGGCTTTTACTCCCGCAGAGCTGGGCTCGGAAAAGGAGTTTTCAAATGGCTCAAGTGTGTTGCATCATTTGAGTGCAGAAGGTCAGAAAGCAAAAGACACTTTCTCTAAGAAGTTAAGCAAACTATCCAGTATTTCCTATGGCTTAGCACTGACAACTGCTAATTAAAATCTCAAGTAATGCTTCTCTTTATAGCACAGAAAAGGGATTTCTATTAAAATCTCACCAGGTTCAGTAGTTCAGAGACGTAGAAAGGGAGTTTTAAGGATGCTGTGCAGGATAGACAAACACATTGTAAAGATGTAAGAAATCTAGGTGAGGTATCTAATTAAAACACTCACTGTGGAAGCTGTTTTTTTTAAAGTTGTTCCCCACAGATTCACAACTGGGGGTGTAATTTCAATCAAGGGTCTTGCTTATTGCTTCCAATCTTCGTAGCTTTAATCCCTGCAAGTTTCTGTGTGTTGGAATGAGCAGAGTTGGTGTTTCTGGCAGCGTGAGTGTGATTCCCTCTCCGAGTTTGGAATATGGAGCTCGTGCCCCATTCTGTGCTGTGCTGAACCAGGAGCTGGTGTGTGCTGTGTCTCGGTGCTGAGCCTGAGCTCTAGCTGGTGTCACTGTGCACCCAGGAGGAGAGGCAGGTGCAGGGATGCAGCGTGGCTTTCCCGGAGCACTTGGCTCGGGCGGTGGCTTTGGGGACAGCCCTGGAGCACTCAGCTGGGGAGGAAAGTGTTAGTGACATTCCTCCTGTATACACTTGCATGAGAAACCTGTCCTGCCTGTGCCTGGCACTGTGAGATGATGAAGCGGCACTGGTGAGGGATAAAAAAAGGAGAAGTGTGAGAATAATGAGGAATAAGGTAGGAAGTTGAATGTTATTTGCAATCAAACTGTGAAATTGCCTGCTCCTGGATCCTGCTAGGGCAGAAGTTTCCAGGAGGATTTAGGCAGGTTTTTGGGCAGTAACTGCAGCTCAAGATAAGAGCCCTTATTCCAGGACACTGAACTAGGATAGGACAAGTGACCATGCAGCAGTCTGCCATCCCTGCAGACACAGGGTGAGCTGGGGTTATCCCTTACTGCCCTTCTGTGGGGGTTAACTTGGGGCTCCCCACTCTGCCCTGCCCCGGTGGTGCCTTGGGCTGGTGAGAGGAGCTGCAGGGGCAGGGACGGCTCAGTGCTGTCCCCAGGCTGCTGTGGGCACGGGCAGCGCTGTCTGGAGCCTGCTCAGTGCTGAGCAGCAGTCATGCATCTACACACCAGGGGAGGCAGAGAGGGAATAGATATGTTGGCATATCGCAAACGTTTTCTCAGGGCAGGCAGAAAGCTGAGAACATAAATGTGACATCTTGTCTGGCCTCTGCATCCTGGGGTGATTTATAGCAGCGCTGATCAGTCTGCCTAAAAAATAGCTCTGGCACAGCGCTTATGTAACTTTGGGTCAAGTGTATATTTGGTACATGTGGTTTTGAGAGAAGCTCAGTGCTCTGAGGGGTGGCTGTGGGCTGTGCCTCAGCAGGGCTGGGGATTACAGCAAGATGTGGGGGGGCCATCCCCACCCAGCAGCACTGAAAGGAAACAGTCAGGGGCACTGGGACAGCCCCTGGGGCTGAGGATGAGGAGCAGCTGGATTGGTTTTTCCACCAGAAATGTTCTGTGCCTGGATAAGTGTTTATTCTGAGCACTTGAGGAACACCTAAAATTTCCTGCCTGCCGGAAGTGTGTAAACAGGAGCTCACCACTTCTCCTTGATTTTTGTGTGGGCAGTTTTGTGCTGGTGCCTCACAAACCCCACTTCAGCCCTGGGCCAAGCTCCCTGCACAACGGCACACTGAAAGATGAGAATTCTCTTTTGGTTCTCAAAGATCATGCTTCACTTGAAATCTGACCTGTGGTTTAGCAGCTACAAAATCATGGAATAAAGTTGTCTTGGTTTGAAAAGACAGGTGTCTGCTAAGGAAGGCAGGAGCCTCCCTTGAAATGGAAAATGTAAACCCCCTCCTTCTGAATTATTAGAATTTTGAAATTAAGGGGCCCCCAGGCATGTGGGAGTAGGAATAACAGTTCTTTATTAGGAAAACTAAAACAGAAATGTAATAGTACAAACAACAAAAAAACCCCCACTGCCAGAGTCAGAACACAACCTGACCCTGTGTGTCAGGGGGTGGCACAGCCCCATCCCATGGGGGCTCAGCCCTCCTGCAGTGCCAGCTGTGGTTCTGCTGGAGCAGGGATCCTGCACAAGGGGGGAGTTTTCCTCTGCAGCTCCAGGGCTGCTGGAGATGGGCCTGGGCTCCCTCTGGGAATGCAGGGCAGCAGAAAGCTGCTCCTCTGGGAATGCAGTGGGCAAAGGCTGCTGTGCTGTGCCAGGCTCAGATTGGATCCAGGTAGGAATGCTTGGCTCCTCCCCTGGGCGCAGCATCTCCCCATGGGATGCTGGAATTGGATCAGCCCTGCAGGGACACTCAGTGGCCATGGACAGCAGAGATCTCCTGGAGGGAGGATTGGCTGTGGGAGAGAGAAAGAAAAAACTGCCCCATGAACAGCAGAGAACTGCCCCAGCTCTGACAGATGGCAATAGAACACACACCCCCAGCTAAGTATTTCAACCAAAGACAAAAATATTATACAGAGGGCTGCAAGTTTAGATCCTGCACCTCACAGGGCATTGGGAAGTGTTTGGCCAAAGAGAGAAGCTACAACCCACTCTGTGTGCAGCCAGCCATGGATTTCTCCTGCATTATAGGACTTGGCTGGATTTCGGTGGGAGTTGAAGCCATCTTTAAAAACCTGAATGTCTTCAAAAGCTCCATTCTGTACAGATAAAATGAGCAATCACCAATCTGATCATAGCATTGCTGTGAGTTTGGTTTGTGAGTCATGTAGTGTAAAGCATATTGGAAATAACAGCTCTCGGTGGTACAGCAGCCCTCATGTTTTATGTGTGTGTATTTATTTATCTCTGTAAAGGTTGGCCATAAAAACAAGGTAAACATCACTGCTTTGGCTCTGGGAAAGGAGGGATTTGATACAATCCTTCTGTCTGAATGATGCTTCTCTGCCATGCTGTTCTGGAAATAACACCAGGCTCCCTCTCACTCCTCTCTGAGCAAGAAGAGCTGTCCCAAAGGTGTCCCCAATCTGTACATTTGCTTTGCTTTTTCTAAAAGTTGATTATTGTTCTTGAACTCGTTGCACAGGTTGTGTGGGGTTTGCTCTTTGCTGATCCAATTCATGGCTCCCCCACACAGAGGTCCGAGGGGGCCCTTTGGAATGGAGGGCTTTGTATGTGTAGGCACTGATCTGGGAGCTCAGAGGATTTTTAATTTCTGCAGTCTCTTTTATGGATGGAATTCTCTTGTCCAGCAGATGTCCAGAGAAAGCTAATGAAGGTCAGAAAGGAATGTGTGTATTTTACTCTGGGTGTTAACTACAATTTGTCTTTTTGATCCAAGCCTGGTTTTTTATGTGCTGACATTTACACGAGTACAAATTGTGATCCAGCTTATTTCCAACTTTATGGAGATTTGCACAAATGAACTTCTCAGTTTGTGTTTACAAAGAGTGGGTTTCTGTGCTATGTGACCAGGTGAGGAGGTGAAGGGAGCAGAGACTCAGAAGGGAGCATTCAGCATAGAACTATGCTGAATTTTCAGGAACCACGTGTTGCTTCCTGGGAAGTACTGGGCAAAGTCATCCCATTAGCTCATCCCATTCCTCTGGGGCTAATGTAGGAACCCATTGATGAGGAATCTGAGAAATTGGGCCTTTGTAGGACCAGAGACAGCAAAGGTGGTCCAAGCTTTGAACATCCCAGGGTGAGTGACATGGCTTGAGGAAAGCTGTGTTTGTGTCCAGTGTCCAAAGGTACTGTGAGACCCTCTCAGTGGGATGGGCCAGAAAATGGCGCTGCCATTGGAAAATAGGGATTGCAGGAGGGAGAGAGCTCTCAATTAACCCTGGGTACAGCCATCCCCTGTACCTGCCCTGTCTGAACATCTGGTCTGGCTCTTGGATTAAAGCCTCCAAGCAGTGTGAAGGCTGGAAACTCTGGTGCTTTGGGTACAGGTGGATAGGGTGGATTCACAGCAGCAGCTGACTCCAGCAAGTGCTAGGCTGCCTGGAAGCCATTGTGACAGGAATGATGTGGCATCTACCTGGCAGTGTGGAAAAATAGTACCAAAGTCTGAACTTCAAGCTAAATACTGGTAAGGCAGAGAACAGAAGGGCACAGCTGACTCATCCAGACCTCTTCTGTTAAATTTTGTTTTGTGGTCTCTCAACAGGTCATAGAATCACAGAATGGTTTGGGTTGGAAGGCACCCTAAAGACCATCCAGTTCCAGCCCTCTGCCATGGGCAGGGATGCCTTCCACCATCCCAGGGTGCTCCAAGCCCTGTCCAACTTGATGTATAAGATCAGGGGTACTTAAAGCTATTTGCAAATCGTTGTAAGAGAGAGAGCAGTAATGATGGAGTGCTGAAGTGAAGCTGGCCAGAAAAGGGGTGAACAGAGAGAGCTTTTCCCCTGTGCTAAAGAAATGCACAGATTAAACTGCTGCATTTACCAAATGTTAATGTTGAAAAGGAACTTTACATTCCTTGGGGGTGAAGTAAGCCTGTGTTCATTTTTTAAAGCAGCCTGCATCTGTGCTTTTGCACATGGAATAATGTGAACATGCTGAGGTATTGCCAAGTGCATGCCAGCAGCCTCCTGTGTTCTGGCTGTGCTCTCATCTGCTTATCCAATTAGGAAATTAACTTTGGGAGGGTTGCATATGGACATGGAGGCCGACACTGAACCACAGCCCTCAGCACGGTGTTGCTATCCTTGTAAAGTGGCACTTAATTAACTTAAAACACTTTGGAGATACGTGGATTTGCTTCCCATAAGGATAAGATAATGCTTATCTGCTCTAACACTTATCATCCTCCAAACACATTACAAACTTAGCTAACCACTGAGTATAGAAATTATATATGTAAATAAGGCAGACTAAAAGTGGTTTTATCAGCATTTAGGCGAATGTAATAGCACTACACCCACAGACTGGTAATATTAAGGTTTTAACAGGTAGGTAATATATTAACTTAAATGCTAAGAAATTCCCTGATTAAGATAAATAACTAAGTGTAAATAACTGAGAGGAGGGAAAAGCTGTTTGTAGGCAGTAGGGCCCAAACTTTAATGATGTTGTTGAGCTAAAATAGTTCTTTATACGAGCGGAGCCTTGGTGAGTGCAATCCTTTGATATAAGAAATGATGATGTGGAGATAAGGGATAACACGATGGGGATGTAGCTGCTGTGTTAACTCATGGATGTCACACAGCAGCTGGGATGCTGCTTCCCTGTCTGTCCCACTGCCAGGATGTTTCTGAAGTAGAAAATAACTGTGTTATGTAGGATGGCTTTCACATATTATATAGCAACTTGATGAAAATTGCCACTTTAACATTTAGGATATACCAAACTGTCGCCATCATATTTTCTGAAAAATCACTTTGTCCAGGATTTTCTCCTGGGAAACTGAGAAGCCTCAGTGAAAAATGAAAACAATATTATCTCATTTGCTTCTCCTGTGTTTTGCTGCCTTGGAATGTGGTTTGGAGATTGTTTATCCAGCAGGTGATTGTTTCATTGGTTTCATGTGAATTGTTTTTACTTATTGGCCAATCAGGGGCAAGCTGTGTCAGACTCTGGAGGAAGAGTCACAAGTTTTCATTAGTATCTTTTAGCCTTCTGTCTGTATCCTTTCTCTATTCTTTAGTATAGTTTAGTGTAGTATTCTTCAATATAATGTAGGTCATAATAAATTGGCCTTCTAAGAACATGGAGTCAGATGCATCATTCCCTCATTCCAGGACGGGGTCCCAGAAAATACAACACCAAACAGATTTGGTTTCTATATTCTTTATTAGGAATAATGAAAATTATGCATTCAGTACCTGCTTTTAGAAGTTCTCAGCCTAAACTTTCTCACAGCAGGAGAGAGGTCTGCACAGGCTCAAGGCACCTGAGAGCTGCTGTCTGTAAATTATTCTTAGCAGGTTCCTGAGAATTGGGTTTGATACTGATCAAGGAATGAATAAAGGAAGTACTTCTTAGAGAAATAATAGAGTTAAAAGGTGAAGCTTAAGAGAGACATTTGGAAGCATCTGGAAGCTCAGACATTAATGTGACATTTAGTTTGCAACCCATCTGACAAGGAGCTGATAGATAATTTGGGGGTTTGATGGTTGTTTGGCATCATGATCCAAATATTCCCTGACACTGACAATGAATGAGTAATAAGCCAGTAACACATTTGTCGTGCAGAGACAACGCAGGATTCATGGGATGCAACAGCAGTGACCAGAATACAGTGACAACAGTGGTGTTTTAGTTTTGCATATTAATTCAGGCCTCCCTGAATGGAGAAACAATCTTCCCTGGCTGGTGGAATTCACAAAGGTACGTTAGATTTACACTGCCTATTTAGTTGTGCAGCTATGAGAAATATCTCCCCAGGGATATAAAACACCCAGCAAGATGCTGTAATTACGTGAATAATAGTCCTGCTTGTGAGCCTCAGTCTGGATCAGGAATGTCCTGTTGTGTCTCCAGGGAGAGACACTTGGAATTGGATTTATATGAAGAAACATGGGCATGTAGAGATGTTTCAGTGCCTGGAGGCTTCCAGTTGCCACTCCAGAGGGCAGGACTCTGTCCATGGTGTTCTCCCTGCTGGGCTCCCAAAGCATCCTGGATACCCCAAGCCCTTTGGGAAGGCAGCAGGAATTGCTGAGGAGAAGTCCTGTGCTTGCTGTCTTGGAGATCTCCCCTCCTGACCAGGCAGGAGTGATGGATGAAGTTGGCTTCAGGCACGTGCTGTCCATGTGCCTGGATTTTGGGGAATCTTCTGCTCCATTCCAGGCCATCCTCCCTCCTTATCCTCTCCTGGCAGAGAGCACGAGTGCTGCTGATCAGAAAATGCAGCCTGTGAGAAACCCACCTGTTAACATCAGCAAAGGGAAATGAGCCTGCTCAGGTAACCAAGGAGGTTTTACTAATTTTGTTATTCATGCCACTAATCTTTGCCTAAAATGGAACATCTGCTCCAGATGTTGCTGGCAGGCTGCCACTTCCCAGCTCCTCAGACACGCCTGAGCTATGGGGTAGCTGAGGGCATTCTGCATGCTGATAGATTACATTTAAAAAAGAGGCTTATTTTTGGTAAGATGTCCTTATCAAAGTCTGCAAAGGGCTGTTCAAGCTGAATACTCAGAGTATTGACCCTCCTGTGAGTCAACAGCAGTGATTCAACTCAGAAATGTATCAGAGCAGCACAGAGATTATTTTTCCTAAACAGTTCTGGGAGTACAAGCAACTGTATTTTCCAGCCCCCAGTCCCCATGGTCAGATTTGTTCTAGAAATTGTTGAATGCTTTACACCTTATAGCTACAAGCCTTGCTATTTCTGCCTATAAATCTAATAGCTATCGACCCACATTCTGACATCCCCTGACGGTTATCTAAAAATAATGCAGGAATGATGCAATGAGACGTAAAACTGTGAGAAGAGGGCTGTGCTGAGCCATCACAGCCTGCTCTGGGTGCAGCTCAGGGCTCTGCTGCTTGGGTCCTTGGGGGGATGCAAAGTTGCCCGAAAAAGGAAGAAATTTCCTGGTGAGTTGGATAAAAATCACAGTTTGTGCTTCCCTTTTTAAAATCTGATACTTGGCGCTCGCTGTGTAATGAATCCCAGTTCTGTGATCCTGCCCTCCCAGGGATTCCTCCCAGGGAGTCACTCTGATCCCTGATACCCCAGAGAGCCATGCCAAGGGCTGTCTGCCATGTCCCAGCACTTGTTCTGCCTTGGAACAGGAAACACTGACAGCATCACCGGCTCTCTGCTGTGGGAGTAATCCGAGAACTCTGCTTTAATGGATTTGTTAAAAAAGGGGATCCCCCTGGGCTCTGTGACCCAGGCTGCTGTGCAGGAGCACCATTCTTCCTGCTGACAGGGAAATGAGAGATCTCTGGAGCTCTGGGGCTGTGTCACACACAGTCAGTCAGCACATCTTCCCTCACAGCTGGAGTGCCGTGGTGCACAGGGGGTTTTAATTCCAGAGCAGTAAAAACACCAGTGTGATGTGTCAGCACGGGATGATCAGGAAGGAAGGAGGGAAGGGGAATCCTTGGTCCCCCTCCCTTTTAGTGCCCTTATTATGTGCAAGTGGAAATTACTTAGAATCACAGACTGGGTTGGATTGGAAAGGACCTGAAAGCCCATCCAGTGCCACCCCTGCCATGGCAGGGACACCTTCCGCTGTCCCAGGCTGCTCCAAGCCCCATCCAGGCTGGCCTTGGGCACTGCCAGGGATCCAGGGGCAGCCCCAGCTGCTCTGGGTAACCTGTGCCAGAGTGAAAATGAAGAATTCCTTCCCAATATCCCCTGTAACCCTGCACTTTGCCAGTTTACAGCCCTTTGGTCTTGTGTCACTTCCCATGGTGTCCCCAGCACCTCCGTGGCTCTGGAAGGGGAAGACTCAGGCTCAGAAGAGCTGGGCTCTGCCATGTGCTGCCCCTGAGCATCCTTGATCCCTCTGCCTGCATTCCCCAGCACCCAAAGGGATTCAGGAGTTCCTTTGCTCCTGTCTCCTCTGTGGAACAGCAGGGCCTTTCTGTGTTGGTGGCCCTGGAAATGCAGATTGCTGTTCCTTTGTGTCTAAGTGCTGACACAGAAAGCAGAAAGCCATTACAAGAGAGAAATCAGCAGTGGATTAACAGACACCAGCAGAGCCCCAGCTGAGTTATTGTGGGTGTTTCCTCGAGCTGCAGAGCCTCAGAGAGCCATGCAAGGTTTCCTACCTGCTGGTTGTCAGAATTTACTTAACCTTAGCTTTAATCTTCATTAGCTTATGCAGTATTTTGGGCAGGGTAATGACCTGCCATGGTTGTGCCTGTTCTCAGGTAAAGTGAGAAGGTTAATTTTTAAATAACAATTAGAATCTCTTTCTGGGTCTTTGCCTATATTACACTTTAAATGGAATCATGAGGGCACTCACGTTTGCACCAAATTACTGCTAATTCTTCCAAAGCACTTGCTTGATCACACTTTACAAACACAAAGCAGAGGAGGAGAATATAAAAGTGAAAAGCCATTTAATGAATTTTAAAGCTTGCTTATATTTCATTATTGGATTTTAAATTTTTGTTGACCTTTGTGTGTTTTTAGTATTTGCTGCTTTCAGAGAGGTGGGCTGGAACACTGGATGCTTTAAATATCAGGGAACATAAACCCCCTGTTCTGCTGGATTTTATTGCAGTATTTCCTCTTTGCACTGACAAGACAATAACAGTAATAACCATTATCCTGGTGTAAACCACATCGTGCATTACCCTTTGCTAAGTGTAGCCCAAACACCATAATGTGGGATTTCAGTTTGCTGGAAGTTGTTGCTCTTGTCATCAGGAGGGACTGGTGTCACCAGTGAGGGCAGCAGGATCCAGCAGGAAAGGCTTGGGGCTCAGTTTTAACTTTGATGTTTTGTGTGATGCTCCACCAGTCACACAGAATAATATTAGAAAAAACATGTAAGTCAGGGATTTATGTTTCCATATGTAATACTGAAGGGATGTCTCAAGGACAGGAAGAGATGAGGTTTTTATGTGGCGAATGATATGAGAACAAAGAAAACCTTGCAGATGAGTTTTGGCTGTTTGAAGATACTTGGAACTGGCATCAAAGAGGTGGGAACAGCAAAAGTGAGGCAGGAGAGATGCTGGGTGTGCTTCTTCTTCCTTAGGGAATCCACAGCGTGGCTCAGGCTGGAAGGGGCCCAGAGGGTCCCTGGTGGCACCTCCCTGCTCAGGCAGGGCCATCCCAGAGCACAGGGCACAGCATTGTGTGCACAGGGCTCTGCAGTGTCCCCGCTGAGGGAGACTCCAGCCCCTCCCTGGGCAGCCTGCTCCGGGCTGGGCACTGCCCAGGGCACAAGTTGTGCCTCCTGGGCAGGGGCAGTTCTGGGCATCCATTCCAGGGCTGGGCTGGAGCCTGGATGAAGTGATTTCCCCTCCCTTGGGCTGTGACCTTGTCCCGTGGCCATGAATGGTTCCTGTCCCTGATACTTGGTGCTCTAAACCAGTGAGAAACAGGCTGTTCCCAAACCACTTAGTAGAAATCATGCAGAATGATTGGGTGGAGGGAAAATTAGACCTAAAGTTGTGTTAATTCCCTGTCACTTTTGGGTTTCAAACTCCTCTTGGTTTAAATCTTTATTAATTGCATGATGATTATAGTGAAGGGAAGATAAGTTAGAAAATGAAATAATAGAGTCATAGAATATCCTGAGCTGGAAAGGGCCCACAGGGATCATCCAGCCCAGCCCATGGCCCTGCACAGGACACCCCAACAATTAATAAAGCAATTATTAAAGGGACACACAGAGGGACCCTGGCTGTGGGAAGCTGGGGGAACCAGAATTTCAGTTTGGAGGAGCAGGTGCTGCTGGTGAGACAGGGGCTCTTTGGATGAAGAGGGTGGACCCTGCCAGTCTGGTTTTCAGGCCCCTCAGGTGGAATTCAGGAAGAAACCTTCCATCTCAGGAGTAATAAATGATTAATTTACCCTGTGAGATGAGGGGGCTGCTCTCTCTGGCACGAAGGGGAGTGGTTCACACGTGGGGCTGTTTGTTCAGAGCTGTTGGGAGGGGACAGTGAGTGAGGTGCATCATGCAGGTGATTTATGGAGGTGCAGACACCCCTCAAACCTCCTGTCAGAAGTGTCTGGAGGTAGCTCCTGCCTTTTGCAGTGTCTGACATGGGAGGAGTTGTGGGGTCAGGTCATATTGACTTGATTTGCCTTTGGATCAAGCACTGAATCAATACTGACTTTGTGGGGGAGTTTAATCCCTGTTCTGACAGACATGAAAGGGGCTAGGCAGTAAAATGGGATTTTACACTTTTAGCAGTCTTTTCCTAGTAAGTTGCTCAGCTTCCAAGTACTAATTAATCTGTGTCCCATCCATGAATTTTGCTTCCTACTGATGCTGTCTGTTTGATCTGAGAGCAGCACCAGACCTTGCAAATTAGGGCTGCCAGCCAGGCTGCAGTGGGGACAGAGAACGGGAAGGAACAAAACTTAGACATCACATTGGAGGCCTTCAGCATAATTTATGCTCTTTATGCAGCTGTTTGAAAAATCCTGGAATTCCCTTGAATGTCCAGCTCTGCATATCCAGAAACACCCAGCTCCAATTCCAGAAATTCCAAAGAAATTTGATTTGGATATCCCTATTTACTCCAAAGCTGCAGACCTGGGTGGAGACATTTCTGGTATCATTTTATTCTGAGGCTGCCCAGACTTTTCCAGCATGAGAAACTGCTTTAATTTGTTTATAATTTTTCCAGTTAGACTGAGATAGTTGGATATTATCAGGATCATGTTTGTCTTTAATGACATCAAACTGGTCCACATGTTTCTGGGAAAGATGTGTGAGAAGAATCACAGAATGTCCTGAGCTGGAAGGGATCCTCAGGGATCATCCTGGCCCTGCACAGACACCCCAACAATCCCAGCCTGGGCATCCCTGGGGGCTCCTGGAGCTCTGGCAGCCTCAGGGCTGTGCCCATTCCCTGTTCCATGTACCAAGAACAGGCACCATTGTCCTCATGGAGGGACAAAAGTGGCTATAAAGGGACAATGAGTGGAGTGGTTGAACTAAAAAAAAAATGGGGCTGAGAAATCATGGAAGCAGAGAAGGGGCTGGATGAGGAGGCTGAGATGGGTGGGGACCTTTGGAATATGGGGCATGGAATGGGACAGGGTGTCCAAGGAGCAGCAGTCCTGGGGCATCTCTGGTTTCCTTCAGGAATATTTGAATGTATGCAGCTGCTTATTTTGTTACAAGTAGTGGAAGAAGGGCTTGCCACAAAAGAAATGTCTTTTCAACTCACTACGTTATGTATATTAAGTATAACTGAAAGGAGAGGTGCTTCCAGAAGCCTTAGTGGCAAATGTAGTCCCTGAAGTTTGTTCTGGTTTGGTGATTCCAGTGTGAGCCTCGCTCAGGAGATGAGTGGGTGCAAAGCAGGGCAGGTATTATTAGCTGTGCAAAGCAAAACAATACAGTTGCTGTGGAAAAATTACAGGGTTTGTGCTGAAGCAGATATTTAACCTTTGTTTTTACAACTCCAGAAATGAAGCAGTTTGTTTCTTAATGTGGGTTTAATGCTGCAAGTGTGTGCTGACTGGGTTTTCACGTGGAATGGAAGAGATGCTGGGCTATTAAAGTCTGGTTTAACGATCCCTTTTCCCATAACTCCTAATATTTGCCATTTACTAATTACGATGTTCTGAAGTAGTTTGCATTTGCAGTAGATGTTTTAAATGCTGCAGCTGTTTTAGTTTCAAGCTAACTGCTGGTGACTTTTTTTTTTAAAGAAGTATTGTGTATTATTGGTGATTTTTGGGGGCTGGCAGGAAGAGCTCACCTCAGACTGTTCTTTATTAGGAGGTTTTTGATGTCCAGGCCTCCAGTAGAAGCAGAACTGGAAGAGGCAGAGGAGCAGTGCTGGAGAACACAGAAGCTTTCTGTGCGCATTGTTTGTGGTGTAAACGCCTGTGAGTCAGCGAGGGTGTGCCCAGGGGTGGCTGCTTTGGGCCCTTTGTGATTTGGGATGGACTGCTCTGTTTGTTTGTGTTTTTAAATCCTTGGGATTTTCTGGCAGTTTTATTACAAGGGAAATGTGTTGGTTTGAGAGGTCACAGCCTGGGCAGCAGCTTCTCAGGGAGGCTGTGGGAATGAAAAGATCAGAGTGGTTTGGTCATGGCCCATTCTGCTGCAACAAGGGACAGTGAGATGGGACAGGTGACCTCATTTAGGGCCCCACAGATGTAGTGAGGACACTGACCTTTGGTTTTAGGGCAAGGTTTGGGGTGCAGGGGTGGCTTCTGTGGGGAGCTGCTGGGAGCTTTCTCCATGTCCAGGGGAGCCAACAGCAGCCAGCGGCTCCCAGGGAGATCCAGGGGGAGAAGAGATCCCCCTGCAGGGCCAGGAGGAGCCCAGGGCAGAGCAGGGGGGGCTGAAGAGGCTCTGAGCCCATGGGAGCCCCTGCTGGAGCAGGGTCCTGGCAGGGCCTGGGGATCCATGGAGAGAGGAGCCCACCTGGAACAGGTTTGCTGCAAGGACCCGTGACCCCATGGGAGGGACCTCACTGGGGCAGCTCCTGAGGGACTGAGCCCGTGGGAAATGGGATCCACACTGGGGCAGCTCCTGAGGGACTGAGCCCATGGGAAATGAGATCCCTGGGGCAGCTCCTGAGGGACTGAGCCCATGGGAAATGGGATCCACACTGGGGCAGCTCCTGAGGGACTGAGCCCATGGGAAATGGGATCCACACTGGGGCAGCTCCTGAGGAACTGAGCCCATGGGAAATGGGATCCCTGGGGCAGCTCCTGAGGGACTGAGCCCGTGGGAAATGGGATCCCTGGGGCAGCTCCTGAGGGACTGAGCCCGTGGGAAATGGGATCCACACTGGGGCAGCTCCTGAGGGACTGAGCCCATGGGAAATGGGATCCACACTGGGGCAGTTCCTGAGGGACTGAGCCCATGGGAAATGGGATCCACACTGGGGCAGTTCCTGAGGGACTGAGCCCATGGGAAATGAGATCCCTGGGGCAGTTCCTGAGGGACTGAGCCCATGGATAAAGGGATCCACGCTGGGGCAGTTCCTGGAGAACTCTCCCCTGGGAGGGACCCCAGGCTGGGGAAGGGCAGAGGGTGAGGAGTCCAAGGCCTCTGGAGGAAGGAGCAGCAGGGACAATGTGTGATGGGCTGACTACAGCCCCATTCCCATCCCCCTGAGCCTCTGGGGAGGAGGGAGAACAAATCAGGAGTGAAGATGAGCCTGGGAAGAAAGGAGGGGTTTGGAGAAGGTGTTTTGAGATTTGGGTTCATTTCTCAGTTTCCTCCTGTGATGTGATGGGTGATAAATGGAACTGATTTCCCCCAGCTGAGTCTGTTTGCCCATGGCAGCAGCTGGTGAGGGATCCCTCCCTGCCCTGATGCCAGGCAGAGCCTTTCCCTGTGTCCTGTGTGCCCTGCCCAGCTGAGCAGGGCAGTGACAGAGGAGCTTGGTGGGCCCAGGGTGCCCAGCCAGGGTCACCCCACCACAGCCTTATTGTGTGAGTGACCTCCCTGCACAGAGCTGAGAACGCCTGAGAAATGGTTAAAAAACCCCACTCGTGAAATGTGAGTTAGGCTGGGGCTGTGCTTGAAGGAAGAAGGAAATGAGCAACTCAGAATTATTGGGATGCTCTGCAAGCAAGGCAAGCCTGTTAGCTCAGCTGCCTGCTCCCTTTGGGTGTTATCTTACCTTGTATTTTACTTGTGATGCTTTTTTTCTTAATCCCATTTCTCAATCACCTTCACTAGAGGCACCTCCAGCTGTGATTTGACAGCTGCTACTGTCTTCTCCAGCATGTGCTGCCAAAATCCCAGTTGATTCTGGGGCTTAAGGCACAGTGCTGTCTATTTTCTGTATTTCTGCCTACTATGAAATCATACACATTAATATTAATCATGCTCTTTCCAAATTCAGAAGCCTCCAGGCCTGTTGCAATTATGTTTTTTTTTTTTTAATTTAGTTTTTGGCAGGTGTGCCCAGGCAGTAACAGGGCTTATGAGCCTTGGCCCAGGGCAGAGCTTTGGGCTTGGGTGGACTCAAATCTTGAACTAAAACCTTAAACTCTTAAGGAAGCTTGAGTGTGAGTAAAGACTTGGAGTACTCTTGCTCCACCTGACATCCTGTGAAATAATTTTTTGACTTGGCAGAAGGGGCTGTGGTGGCAGGGGTGGGATGTGCTGCATGTCCTCGTGCTTTGGGTGTGATCCTGCACACACCTGCTGTGGGAACCTTGAACTGAGCTTATTTCCTGCTGCTTTTAGCTCCAGGCTCCCTTCCTGCTGTCTAGAGGGCAAAATGCTGCTGCTCTTGGAGGCAGAATCTGACCTGCAGCCCCCCTCAACCCTCCCTCTTCAAAAGGAAAAGAGATTTTCCCCTTCTTGCCTGCTCTGTCCTTGGCAGTTCTCACACCTCCATGCTGAGCCTTGGCTTAAAGCCTTAAGAGCTGAAACTCAAGAAGTTGGGGAGGGGGAAAAAAAAGCTGATCCAGGAATCTTCTGCCTGGATCAATGGAGCAAAAGAACAGGCTGAAGTTGCACAATTGGGAGTCAGGAGAAGTTTGCTCATGTGCTGTGTCAGGAGCTCATACAGGCGATTATCTTCAGAGGTGCATAAGGCAAAAGCTTTTCCAGTCTAAGGAACTTCCTTTTTACTTGAGTTTTAAAATGCTGATTTTTAGTTTATTTTTCATAACAAAATTGCTGATAGGGGCATTCAAGTAATAATGAAATTTTTTGTGGTTCATTTTCTTTGACTTCTTTTTTAGATGTCACTACATAAAACCTTTCCAGTATTTGCTTCCTGTGAGCACTGGAATTCCTTCTCCTGCCTTTGGCTGCATTTCCTGCACTCTGCACACTCAGTCCTGCCAGGCCCCCAGAGATTCCCAAAAGGAGCTGGGCAGGAGGAGCCTGGGGTGCCCAGCCTTGGAGCAGAGCTTGGCTCCCCAAGTGTCCCTTGTCACCTGTTCAGTGACCAGGGCTGGAACTGGGAACAGCAGGAACATGTTCTGTGAGTGCATGGGCACAGCTCAGGAATTTCCTTGTTCCTTGAATATTGCCTGTGCTGTGGAGCCAGGCTGGGAGAAGAGCTGGGGGTTCTCACCTGGAGAGGAGAAGACTCCAGGGAGAGCTCAGAGGCACCTCCAGTGCCTAAAGGGGCTCCAGGAGAGCTGGAGAGGGACTGGGACAAGGGATGGAGGGACAGGACACAGAGAATGGCTCCCACTGCCAGAGGGCAGGGATGGATGGGATATTGGGAATTGGGAATTGTTCCCTGTGAGGGTGGGCAGGCCCTGGCACAGGGTGCCCAGAGCAGCTGTGGCTGCCCCTGGATCCCTGGCAGTGCCCAAGGCCAGGCTGGACAGGGCTGGGAGCAGCCTGGGACAGTGGGAGATGTCTCTGCCATGGCAGGGGTAGGATGGGATGAGCTTTAAGGTCCCTTCCAGCCTAAACCATTCCAGGATTCTGTGAAAGCACTGGTAGGGTTTAAAAGCCTGCAGCCCAACCTGTACATTTTTCTGGGGAGAGGGCCCTGCCTGCAACCCTTTGTGTGGGGAGGCTGGGAAAACCCAAGGAACTCTGGTTCCATCATTGCAGGGGTAAGCTCTGCTCTTTGAGGGGATTTCAGCAGGGTTGGGATCAGGCTTTGCTCCTGAGCTTTGTTAATTGCCAGTACCAATTGGAATGCTCTGTGCTAGGCTAACGTAATAAAAAGGTAGGGCCTAATTTTCAGGGTGAAATTAATGTAAGCTGGGCTCCTCTCATGTGAGTCCCTTGAGCTTTTTCAGTCTAATTCAAGAGATTTTTTCTTGCTTCCTTCTTCCCCTTGCTAGGTCACGAAGAGCCTTTGTATTCCATTTGCATTGTGTTACCTGTCAGGGCTTGTAGCTGTGGGCCACATTCAGAACTACCTGGAGGGCAGACACCTTCCAGCTGTCCTTCATTTCTGTGCCTCAGGTTGGTTTTCCTCACAAGTACAGACACTTTCATATTTATACCTGTGACAGAAATAAATTAAATTAGTCTGAAATCACCCTTTGCTCTGACAATGCTCTGCACTTTCCTTACATTAAGGAGATAAGGAGATGAACAAACCTGCTTTGAAGATGAGCTGATTTCCATAGCAGGCACAGTGACCTACTTAAAGGGAGAGGGGGAGTGAGCGGGGCTGGGAGTGGGCTCTTTATTTATTTATATAATCTCCAAGTGCCTGTGTCAGCTCCCCTGGCTGAGCCCTCTCCTGACACTCACCTGACAGAGACAGAGAGCGTGGAGCTGAGCGAGTCTGGTGGTGTTTGAGGGTCCCCAGGATGAGGGAGGAGATGAGAATCTTGACTCCATGTTTCAGAAGGCTGATTTATTATTTTATGATATATATTATATCAAAAGAAAATTATATACTAAAACTATACTAAAGAAAGAGAAAGGAGACATCAGAAAGCTAGAAAGGAATGAATAATAAAAACCTGTGACTGCTCACAGCCTCAACACAGCTGGCTGTGATTGGTCATCAAGTAAAAACAATCCACATGGAACCAGTCAAAGATGCACCTGTTGGTGAGCAACCTCCAGACCACATCCCACAGCCCTCAGATAGTTATTGTTTACATTTCTTTTCTGAGGCTTCTCAGGAGAAGAATCCCAGCGAAAGGATTTTCATAAAATACATCAGTGACCAGCGAGCGCCATTCGTCCCACAGGAATCTCCTGTGTCTGACCAGCCTGGCATATGAGGCTCTGGGGAGGTGACACCATTCACACTTTTGGGACTTTTGGGAATGCTCATCTTGGCTTCACCTTGGGGGAAATCTGCCAGGTTGCCTCACTTAAATAAGGGGGGGCAGGCTCTGGGGTCTTGAGGGTCATGTTCAGAGCACAGGAACATCTCTGTGGGGAATTGCCCAAGGGCTCTGGAGATCTGGGGATGCCCCAGGGGATGGGTTGGAGCAGCAAGTGGATGGTGAGCTGTATTTGCTCCTGGTTTTGCACACTCCTGGTCTGGCAGCCAGGTGACACAGGGAGTCATGTGTGTGCCATCCAATGGACATGGCCTGGGTGGGTGTGGGCTCTGTGGCCTGTTCTGTGTAAAATGGGCTCTCTTAGTGATAACCTGGGTCTGACTGGGGTCAGGTGCCACCCTAGGGCGGGACCTAACTCTGCAGAACAGTGTCTCTAAGGCCAGGGCTGTCCCTGGCCATTGTCCTTGGGGTGAAGTCATTGTGTCAGAATCATCACAGGGGGGTTTGGGGACAAAGGGACCTAAAGCCCCTCAGCCCTGGGGTCCCCCTGCTGTGGACAGGGACACCTTCCACTGGGCCAGGCTGGCTGATGTGCATCTGGATCAGAGTGACCATGGTGACACCAACCATGGAAATGCATCCTTTGTGCCCTAAGAGCTGATGTTCCTGTCCCTGTGGGTTTGTGACCACTGTGCCCTGCCAGTGCTGCTCCCTGGGCTTGGGTCTTAGCTCCACTTGCATCACCTGCAAAATAATTTCCAAATCCAGAGTTGATGCAGCTCAGGCATTGCAAGAAGCTGTGATGATCTGAGCTTTCCCAGGCCCAGAACTGATGGACACTCCTGCATTTCCAGGGTGATGTCCTGAGTGGTTGGAGCTGCTGGCTGGGACAGTCTGCTCTGAGCTGAAGGTGTTTGTGTAGAGATGAAGATTTGTTCATTTAGGCAGAGAAGGCACTAAAAAGTTTTCTTTGCCTACCCTGCAGAGGGACAAATATTTATTAAGAACAACGTGTGTGTGGTTGCCTTAGCCTGAAAACGCCTGCCCTGTGGGTAGCTGGGTTTCACTGGAACCAAATGCTGAGTTAACAAAGCCTCTCAGGAATTCGGCAGGGTCTGGGAACTAAGTTAAAAATTAAGCACCAACGAGGGGGTGAAAAAAGCCTGTTCACAGTCACCTCGGGGCGTTAGTGCTCCTGTAACAACTTTGTTCTGTGCAATTACTGTCCCCTGTCGCTTTTTAATAACATTTCTGTTTCTCTGAGTCAAAACTCAGCTCCTCTAAACTTCCATCCTTCACTAGGAACAGCAAATCTGTGAAGTCTGGAGGAAATCTGTGGCCTGCTTTAAGTAAGAATTGTAAAGAAGAAGTTTATTGACTCAAAGCAGAGAGGAAACCTCAACAGGATGAACTTCTTTCCACGGAGGGTGGCAGAACCCTGGAACAGCTGCCCAGGGAGGTTGTGGAGTCTTTATTGACATTCCAAACCCACCTGCTCTGGGTGGGCTCCAGAGGTTCCTTCCAACCCCAGCTATTCTGGGATTCTGTAAAAATATGTGAACTTCTGGGGAGGTGCAATGAGGAACTGTATCTTGGTGGGATTTTTTTCTATTCAACATGGCAGAGTTCACCTGTCCTCGAGCTCTCCTGCCTTTTTCCCAGGGTGGAGAGTCCCAGTTTATTTTCTCATCTATAAAAACACATTTTTAAAATCTTTGCTGTCCTCTTGCTTTGTGTTGCTACATTTTTTTTTCTCTCTCTGTTTGGTTTTAGCTGGAGCTGCCCAGAGCTGCACCCAGCAATCTGGTTGGAAAGGTGTCTGAAATAAGAGTGGGATGTTGGGGCCAGACATCAGCAAAATGGCACCAGGAATTGCTGGACATGCAAAGACATTCCTGTACCTGTAACTCCTGGCAGTGATGCAGGAATTGCTGTTAATTCCTGCTCTGTAAGTGGTCCAGGGATCACATGGACAGGACAGTGTCTCATGGAAATGAACCTGAATGGCCCCAGTGCCTCCTTGTCCCACCATCTTTCCTGTCCAGAAGGAAAAGCTGGAAAATGTTCCAAGTCCTTCTGCTGCTTAACAGGGTCTGTAGAGCCTCAGAAAATCAAAGTAAACTCTGAAACCCAAGCCCAGAATGACACAGGCTTGAGCCACTTGTGGAACTCCAGGCCATTAGTGGTGTCACCATCAGGATTTCTGGAGTTCTGAGGAGCTGATGTGACCCTGCACCCCAAGGATGTGTCTGACCTGTGGTCAGTGGGGTTGCAGAAGGATTTCCCCCCTTTTCTCTGAGTGTGCACCTTGTGGAAGTTTGGAAGCTCTCTCTGGGCAGAACTCTGCAGGTCTGCCCTGATGCCAGTCTCCATCCCCAGGTCTTCCTCTTGCTCTGTGGTCCTTGCAGCTTTTCCAGTCCCAGTGCTGGACTCTGCTGCTGATGCCAGACAGCAGCAAAGCTGTGATTTATTTTTGGGAGCAGTTGTATTTAATGTTTGTGTCGATAGGATGCACTTCAGATCTGCGTGTCCTGACGCTGGAGAGTGTAAACAACCCAAACAGAAATGGAAAACCTTTTACAGCCTCCTTCTGTGGCATTAAAACAAGTGCTGTCTATCTGAGGAATTTAATGATTCCTTTCAGAAAGATTTATTTTGATATAATATTTTTAAAAGCTCACTTTAATCTGCTCAAGTGTTGGAGAGCAAACAAGACAATGCCTTCCCTAGACATTTTGTCATTTGATTGAACAGTAAAACAAGTAGGTTCTATTAAAAATCTAATTTTTGCAGAGCACTTAGAGATTTATATAATTAAGAAATACCAATGAAGTCGTTCAGGCATAGCCCAGGGGTGTAAAATGCAGGGGTGTGTTTGATGTCCATGACTGCAGTGTCAGGGTGGGATTCAGCACTGGGGACTCTCTGCCCTCAGTGCTGGCCCCAGTCCCTGTGCTGTCAGGTGATGGTCAGGGCCAGGTTGTCCCCCTGAGCCCCTCTCAGGGCAGCAGAGCCTCTGCACGAGCCAGCCCCAGCCCAGGCTGCCGAGGATTGATGCTGCAGGATGCAGAGATAACTCCTGCTGCTCCCAGGGTGGGGCTTTTGGCTGCTCATCAGGCTGGTGTAACCTGCCAGGGCTGTCAGCCCGCAGAAGATGGAGTGGGAAGCAGTAATTCCTGCAGGGAGGCTCTGTAGCTCTGTGTATTCAGGAGTGTCCTGGGGGGATGCAATGAGCTTGAACCGGGTGAAAACATCTGCAGGCAAAATATTGTTACACTGGCAGTGTCTGCCCTGCCCAGAGAAGGGTCCAAGAATCTGCTCAGGTTCCCTGCAGTGGGGGAAAGGAGAGGTTGGGAAAGGCAGGATATTCCCAAATATCCAAAGCTTGCCAGTTCCCAAAACAGGATGTTTTCTACTCAACAGAAAACCCCTTCTCTGAGTCAAAACTCAGCTCCTCTAAACTTCCATCCTTCACTAGGAACAGCAAATCTGTGAAGTCTGGAGGCAATCTGTGGCCTGCTTTAAGTAGCATTTGTAAAAAATAAGTTTATTGACTCAGTGCAGAGGGGAAACCTCAATAGGATGAACTTCTTTCCACGGAGGGTGGCAGAACCCTGGAAGAGAAGAGGGAAGAAGTGACTCTGGCCCATGGCAGGATTAACTCTGGGAAAGGCTGTCCTGAAAACAGGACTTGGGGATTGGTACAGACTGGGGAATGCCTACAGAGAGAATCAAAACTGAAAGCTGGTTTATCCTTTGCTATTATAGAGCTGTCTTCAAATAGGTGGTGAAGGAGAGCTTAGGTTTTAGGATTGTAGGCCTCTTGCCTGGAGCTGAAGGCAGTTTGCTTTGCATCATGGCTTTGGGTGGGTTGGGAACCCTTGTCCAAGTGTTTGTGGCCCTCAGCCGGCGGTGCCAGCACAGCAATCTGGGCTCAAAGGTACCCAGGGCTCTGTGGGACACTGGAGCTGCTTCCATGTCACAGCTGGACTCTGAGGCACTGGTGAGGTCTCTGCTATGGTGTGACACACATCTGGATGAAGAACCCCCACCTCTGACCCCTCGCTGTGGGTCAGCAGGTCCTTTGCCCCTCACCATCACTCAGTTCAGTTGTTCTGCTCTGTGGTGAGATTATAAAATACAGGGATTAAGCCTGGGCTTTGAAACCTAAAGCATTCCTGTTATCAGCTGCTCCGTGTGGATGACCCTGGACAAATGAAGCTGCTGCTGAATGCCCAGAGTTCTGTGCTCAGGGCTGGGGAGCTGGCAGGGCTCAGCCCCAGGGAGGCAAAACGCACAAACAGTTGAGCAGGGATGATGACAGTGTCCTTTTAGAGACAGGCTCATCCGAGCCATAGGATAAAGCCATTCCTGTGGGGGTGGCAGTGCAAATCCAGCCCGTGGAGCTCTGGGATGCAGCTGTGGGAGAGGGAACAGATGGGCCCTTGTGTGCAAACCCAGCGTGTGCTGCACCTGTCTGTTGTGGGAGTGGAGCTCCGGGAGTGCCAGGCCCTGAAAAGCCCTGGAAATCATCTTTTCTTCAGGAAATTAATTAACTAGATGTTTTTCCTAATATGTGTGGACTGACAATTTGTGCTGTTGCATCTGGAGCTTCTGCATCACTGAACCTTTTGATTCCCTTCCTCTTGCTCCAGTGAAGCTCCTGCAAAGCTCCTGCAGTTCCCCTGGGCTGGGACCACTGCTGCCTGCAGCCCCTGCTGCCTGCCAGAGCACTCAGCCTCTCCTTGGGTACATATTAACGAGACTTCACAACCTTCTGAAGCCCTGGGATGGATAAACAGACACAAAATGACTCAGACACCTTGTCTTGGTGAGGAGAAAGGTTGGATGCAGCCACTTCCAAAGGGTCAGAGCCACTGGGATGCCCCTGAGCAGTGCAGGCTGGGGCTGCTGGGCAGGGTGTTTCACCTGGACCTCTGGAAGAAGGGAGGGCAGTTTTAAAGGTTTCACTCTGGAAGAAGCTGGAGTCAGAGAGAAAATCTCTCTTAGGGGCAGGAGGAGGAGCAGGTTTGGATTTTGAGAAGAAATCCTTGTGTGGCGTTTCTGCCCTTTAAATGGTCTGAACTGCACCTGGTGCAGCTGGATGGGACCTTGCTGATGTGACTTTCCAAAGGGACAGTGGGACTGGTGTTCCCAAGAGATCCCAGGGCCAGGAGGGGGGACTGGCACCACTCAGGCAGCTGAGCCTTCCTGGAGGGTAAAAACTGAGAGCTGGAACATGCAGACCTCCAAGAGGGACTGAACTGAAAGATCTGGGATGCAGCAGTGTCCAATATCCTCTCTGGGTTTGGAGGTGAGGTGATAAGGAGCATGTTGATTATTTAGGGTGGAGTTTGATTTTTTTTTTGTAAGGTTTTGGGTTTTTGGCTGGTTTTGTTGCCATGCAGCCTGTTGTGCAGCAGTGGTAAAGATGGCAGCAGTGGTGGTCAGCAGGGATAGGATTTGGCTTCCACTTGAACATCTTGGAACCTCCTTGTTTAAAAAAATGCAATCTTGTTTAAATAACCCAGTAATTTATAATGGTAAACAATGCACAGAAGCAAATTTCCACTTAGGGGCTGTAAAATCAGGTTTTTTAGCTTTTCAAATGTCATTAGCACCTGTTGTCCAAGTATGCCTTGGTAATTGTTGAGGTTTTTGTTGTCTACATGTGGCATTTCTGGGATCTTTCTGTACCAAGCCTGTGATGAGCAGCTTCCCTTTGGCAAGAGGTCCCTGCATCCCTCCCACTGCTTTCCCTTTATGGCTTAATTCCCTGGGCTTTGCCACACTTTGATTTTATTTCATGCCCTGCAGCACGAGGTCTCCAAATCGTTTACGTCCGTTAAGCAAACATCTCTTTCTGGGATTGATGTTTTAATTTAATAAACCACTTCCTAATGGGGGTCAGCTGCAGCTGTGAATTTGTAATGAGTCCCTTGGGAGCCTTTTGGAAGGGCAGGGCCTGGAGGTGCTGGTTCTGAGCCTCTGCAGGGTGATGTGGCAGAGGGGTTCACACAGCTCCTTGTGTTGGATCAGCTGGTGCTGCCTGGGCCCCTGTGTTTGCCCTTCCGTGGAACCCCAGGAATCTACAGGACCCAAATAAAGGTACATCAGAGGCTCAGTTTGGATCCAGCTGGAGGCAGCAAATATGTGTGGAAAGATGTTGTGTATCTTTGTACAAAGTACAGAGAGCTGTTTCTAGGAGCTTAACTAAGGGATGCTGTTTTGTAGCACACATAGGAGATTTTGCCCTCAAATATTTTGGAACCATAGAATTGTTCAGGTTAAGAAAAAGCCTGAAGATTGTCAAGTTCAGCCTCCAGCCCAGAGCAGCACCATGTCTCACTGAACAGTGTCCTCAGGTGCCACATCCACGGGGTTTTTTAAACTGCCAGGGAAGGAGAGACTGCCATTTTCTTGGGCAACCCCTTTCAATGCTTTACAACTCCTTCAGTGAAGAAATGTTTCCAGTGTCCCCCCTGAGGCTCCCCTGGCCCAGCCTGAGGCTGTTCCCTCTCCTCCTGTCCCTGTTCCCTGGAGCAGAGCCCGACCCCCCCGGCTGTCCCCTCCTGTCAGGAGCTGTGCAGAGCCACAAGGGCCCCCTGAGCCTCCTTTGCTCCAGGCTGAGCCCCTGCCCAGCTCCCTCAGCCCCTCCTGGGGCTCCAGACCCTTCCCTGGACAAGCTCCAGCCCCTCAGGGTCTGCACTGTCCTGAGGGGCCCAGGACTGACCCAGGACTGACCCAGGACTGACCCCAGGACTGACCCAGGACTGGCCCCAGGACTGACCCCAGGACTGACCCAGGACTGACCCCAGGACTGACCCAGGACTGACCCCAGGACTGACCCAGGACTGGCCCCAGGATCCAGGGTGAGCCACCAGTGCCCAGCACAGGGGCCAGGCCCTGCCCTGGTCCTGCTGCCACTCCATTCCTGGCACAGCCCTGGTGCCACTGGCCTTTTTTGGCCACCTGGGCACATCTGGGCTGATGTTCAGCTGCTGTTGACCAGCAGCTCCCACCAGGACCCTTTCCAGCCCCTCTGCCCCAGCCTGGAGCATGGGATGGGGATGTTCAGGTCACACAGATGGAACACCCAGGCAGGGCTGGTGCTGTTCCACAGCCACCAGGAGGGTTCCAGACCAATTACTTGGCTCATAGAAGCAGGTTCAGGGCAGGAAATCACAGATTCCCAAGGGGCCCTCATAGCCTTGGGATAATTCACCTGTTGCAAACATTTTCTCCTCGTTTTTGAGGGTCAGAGAAGCCTGCAGAGGCAGATTGCTGCTCCGTGTCTGTGTTTATCCAGGGTGAGTGTGAGCCAAGGCGCAGGAGTTGTGTTGTGCTCTGTGTCTGCTGGAGTTAATTGGGGTCTTGTTTGTTTGCTGAAGCAGCACAGAAGGATCCCAAGCTCTCAGGACACCACGCAGAGAGATTTAGTATGAATTATAGAAAATACATGTATTAGTCAGTGTATTCTTTCATATGTCCTCTCCTGTCTTTGCTGATCTCTAATAAATCAGTGTTTTGGAGACCAAACAGAGGCATGAAAAACCTCACAGTACTAGGTTTTTAATAAGTTCTCCCTTGAGCCTTTAATTTAATTTTTCACTTTAACATGTTCTGTCCTGTTGCCAGTCCCTTTCCTTTGGTAACATTTTAAAGTGTGCTTCCTTTGCCAGACTTTTCCAAATGGATTTGGGATGGAACATTAGGCACCTGATTAAAATTTGTTTTCTTTCCCCCCATATCTTTGGAAGAAAATTCTGTCTTTTTTCAGAAGATGGACACAAATTTCTATTACAAATCAGTGAACTTCATTTACCACTGCATTGAAGTATTTTGCTTTGCTACCTTCCTGCCAGCTCTCACCAGGGCACCTCTAGTGAGACTTGCAGCAGAGGAATCAGCTCACTCCTGTGGCTGTGCTGCCTTCTGGGGTGTAAAATTCCCTGTTACCTCTGGTTTTATTCATGATGGCTGTCCTGGACCCATTTCTGTGTTGGGTTTCCCCTGGGGGCTTTACCTGCTGAGGTTTTACACCGTGCTGAGGCCCTGGGGCTCACTGAAGTCATTGCTGGGGTGGGTGAGGCACTGAGCTGAGCTTGCCCCTTGTCTCTGCTGTCCCCCAGGAGCTCCAGCTCCAGTGGATTCCCAGCACAGGGCTAACCCATCACACCCTGCAGCCTTGAGCTGCACTGCCCTCCTTTACATCTTCACTCTTCATGCCACCCTCCTTTTCCTTTCTAGTTCTCTTGCTCTCACTTATTTATATATGTATATATATAAAATTTATAAAACATTTATGTTTATATATTTATAATTTATAATATATTTATATTTATATTTATATTTATATTTATATTTATATTTATATTTATATTTATATTTATTTATCCCCATTATTACAGTGCCTGTTGGAGTTGCGCTTTAGCTCAGTGTGGCTGAAACTTCAGCCAAGGGCCAGGGGTTCCCATCCTGCAGAGCTTCACTCTGTCTGCAGGGCTGGCAGGGGAGCAGTGGGATGGCAGAGCTCAAGTCAAAGCCAGCTCAGTCCTGACTGGAGGGCACTTAAACCAAACCTGAGCTTGCAAATGAGCCATAACTCTTTTGATTGGTTTAACTGCTGCTGGTACCCCATGTTATGGGAAGGGTTCTGGATGCTTCATGTTACCATCTACTGACCCTGCCAGGGCATCTTTCCTTCTCTGGAAACACTTATGGAGCCCAGTGAGAATTAGGCTCTGCTTAGGGCTGGAGCTGTGCACTAAATAACTTGTTCAGAGCTGAGGGAAAGCTCCTGTTGTAACCAGGATCCTCTGACTGTGAGGAGTTGGTGTTTTCCTGGGTCTGCCTTGTATTTCTCTATTAAGGACGTGTGATTATCCTGTAGTGAGAGGCATTGCTGTGCTGAGAAATCTCTGCTCAGGATTTCCAGCCTGAGCCATTATCATGAGAAGAATGGATTTCTCCCCTTTTGTGTATTAGGGACATGTTGTGACTTTGTGGAATCACTGCAGGAGTAAATGATGTATGAAATGAGAAATCTCTGCTCCGTGTGTGCAGGCACAGCTGGGGCTCTCAAAGTTCAGCTCAGAGGCAGCCAAAAAAATCCCTGAAGTGTCCAACATGACTCTTCTGGTAAAACACCTTCCAGCAGGTTTGGTTTAATGTTTTTCCTGGTGCACTCACAAGTCTTGAGTGATCATTGCAGGGAGAGATGCCCCTGCCCAGTGTGGAGAGCACTCTGTGTGCACATGAGGAGGCTGTTTCCCTGGAAGTTTGTAGCCAAGAAGGGATGATCCTCAGCTCGGGAGGAAATTTTTGTTCCTTCAGAGTCCCTTATAAAAGCCCTTCTATAAAACCTCCTTCTGTAGACATCCTGCCTTGCTGCTTCCTCAGGCAGCTGAGCTGGGCACACTGAAGCTGGCAGGTGTTACCTGCAGCCAAGCGAGACTGGGGAAGTTGTGCAGCTTTCTGGTTTTTATTGCCACATCTGGATAAAGCCCAAGGCTGAGCTTCAGTCTGCTCACTGTCATTCTGTCCTTCCTTGGACCTCCTGCCCTCCTCCTTTATCTTTGGGTGTGAATCAAGGGTCTAAAAGAATTAAAAGAGTTATGAGTTTAGCTAGAAGGATAGAAGCAATATATAATGATTAAGAGTTTAGCAAGAAGAGTAGAAGCAATGTAAGAGGGCTAGTTATTAGCAGATGGAGCTAAGTAAAGCCAAGACAATCTATCATTTACTTTGTTGTACTTGTAGAAGCAGGATGGGAGGATAGGGCATTGTAAAGATAAAGAAACCATAACTGGACTTGAGACCCAAACCCAGCCAGAACCGGCGGGGGAGCTTGGGCTATGGCCACGGGACCAGAGAACCTGCTAACAAGACAAAGGGAATAAGTTTACCACAGGGAAGACTCGTGGTAAATGTCCCTGACTTCATCTTAGGAGATAATGGACCCATTTCAAAACCCATCCACCCATTTTGAGCAAAGGACTGCCCAGGTGTGAAAGGACTTTAAATTCATTTTAATGCAAAGCGGGGTAGGCAGAGTCAGGTAATCCACATGTACAGGTGTATTGGGTAATTCTATGAATATGGAAGATTTTTAAGAATAAACAGAGAGCAGGAGCTCTGTGAATTTTGCACACATCTTCGGAAGGCTACTCCCCATGTGTCTGGTGCTGTCAATAAACATCCCACTTTATAACTTTAATTAGTTAGAGAGTCTTTTCCACCCTTCAGGTGGATGCATCAGCCAAAAGGCATGAACTCCTCTCACTGGAAAGCATCAGCAACAGTCCAGATTCTTACAAGGCAGGTTCATGGAGCTAAAAATACAACACTCCACTTTTTTTTATTTTCTAAAATAACCTCACCTCCTCACAGGTAATTCAGTTGGGGAACAATTGGGAGTTGATAATAAAGGACATTTTTCTTCCTAGCTTTAACAAGGAGGCAGAATGACTGAGAGATAACTGCCTTGGATTCATACCAGGAGCTGCTCAGCGTTCCTGGGAGAGTGCCTGGAACTCACAAAACACATCATCTGTTTAGTCCAGGCTGGGTGAGTTATCAGCTCAGCACTAACTGTGCCTCTCCCTGCTGCTCTCAGCGGGCCCTTCTTACCCCCAGGGTATTTGAGATGAGCCCTTTCCCCTGCTCAGACTTTCTGTGTGACAGACTGGTGACATTAACCCTTGGAGTGCCTCATCTGTGTCAGAAGCCCTCTAAATAGCACTTTTCTGCATCAGAACTTTAGATATGGATAAGATGAGCATGGCTGACTTCCTGCAGTCCTGCAGACACCCTGACCCCTGGCTTTGGCCCTGGTTTCTGGGTGCATTTGTCAGGTCTGGGGAAATAAGGTGTTGTTCTGTGCCATCACCTCCTCAGGTGTCACCCTCACTATGTCTCTGCCAGGGACAAATAAATCTAAGGTAGGGAGTAGGGACAGATGAAGAAAAGGTGATTTTTATGCAGCACTGCTGTGGCCCTTTGGCTTGGCTGTGATTTCAGCACATTTGGTCAGCTGGAAGAGCTCTGTCAATGATGGCAGAACATGGCTGGTCACGTGAGACAAGGGCAGCAGGGGTACCTGGAGTCCCTGTGGGGAGCTCTTTTACATTTTCAATCACAGTTCTGGAGGATCCTTCTGATGAGAAAATTGCTGTACCAAGCATTCCTTTGGGGGCTTCCTGCAGGCTCTGAAAACTGTTTAACTTGGATCCTCCTGGCACCTGACCTTGAACCAGGGACTGCTTCAGAGCTTCAAGAGTGGCTCTTATGTCTTAGAAACGTGGAGAGTGTCTGCCCATGCAAGTTTACCTGGAGGGGGTTTGCTCTCTGTGGGCCAAGTGCTGCTCTTCAGATTTTTGTGTTGCCATTTCAGCCTTGACATTTTAGTGGAAGGTGTCCCTGCCTCTGGCAGGGTGTAGAGATGGTCTTTAAGGTCCTTTCTAACCCATTCTCTGGTTCTGTGATGATTTCTCTGCCTTTGCATGTTAAAAACTTGCTTCTCCTCCAGCTGCTTTTTCTGTGCTTCAATGCCTGTTTTGCTCCTCTTGAGTGAAACCCTCTTCAAACCTTCATCAGTTGCCTCTGCAGAGCTTTCACCAGCACAGCAGCACCTGCCTCTAGGAAATGCAACTTCAGGAGTGCTGTGGTTGTCCCCAGGGCACCCAGCAGCAGAGCTATTCATGGAATTATTAAGGCTGGAAAAGCCCAAGATAAAGTCACACCTGTGCCCCATCCCCACCTTGTCCCCAGCCCAGAGCTCTGAGTGCCACCTCCAGCCCTTCCTTGGGCACCTCCAGGGATGGGCACTCCAAACCTCCCTGGGCAGCCCCTGGCAGTGCTGAGCCCCCTTTCCATGGGGAAATTCCTGCTGATGTCCCCTGATCCTCCTCTGGCCCAGCCTGAGGCCGTTCCCTCTCCTCCTGTCCCTGTTCCCTGGAGCACAGCCCGACCCCCCCGGCTGTGCCCTCCTGTCAGGAGCTGTGCAGAGCCACAAGGGCCCCCTGAGCCTCCTTTGCTCCAGGCTGAGCCCCTGCCCAGCTCCCTCAGCTGCTCCTGGGGCTCCAGACCCTTCCCAGCTCCGTTCCCTTCCCTGGACATGCTCCAGCCTCTCAATTTGAGTTTCTTTGTCTCAAAGTGCTTCAGCAGTGCCAGCACAGGGGGATGGTCACTGCTTTGCTCCTGTGGCCACATTTGGGCTGACACAGCCCTGGTGCCATTGGCCTTTTTGGCCACCTGGGCACACCTGGGCTCATGTTCAGCCTCTGTCACCAGCACCTCTGGATCCTTTTCCATTGGGCATTTTCCAGCCCCTCTGCCCCAGCCTGGACTGTTCATGGGGTTGTTGTGACCCCAGTGCAGGGCCCAGCACTTACATGCTTATGTTTATGAAAATGATTAAGCTGGGCCTTTGGCTGAGACTTTTCATCACAGTCTAAGGTTTTAGATGCATGTTTTATAGAAAAGTTAATGATTTGCTTTTAAAATCCAACCACAGAACTGAACTGTGGTAATCCAGCAGTGTTCACAGAGAAAAGCAATAATGTTGTGGTTGCAACCACCATGTCTGGGAGCCTGCAAAGCTGCCTGGGATGGGGAGCCTCTCTTTGCACCAAGGAGGGGACATGACTCTGCTGAGCTCTGCACAATGATTCAATAATGCTCATTTTGTGACACTGGGTAGGAACATCTCTATCAGAGCAAACTGATGGTGCTGGAGGCTTGCAGGCTCTTTAGTGCACAGGAGTGTTGTGTGGTCTGTAACTGCCCAGGCCTCCCAAGGAAATGGATGTCTTGCATAAGTGCAGCTCACAGAGGGTCGTTTTTTGTGTGTGTGCAGGCTTGATTCACCTAATCAACCCAGCTGTGTGTTGGGCTGTAATTGTAAATCCTGGAGATCAATGCATTTCCTTTCCATTTAACAGCTCCTGAATGAGTGCAGTGCTGCACAAAGGGCATGGGTAATGAGGCTGGTTCAGCAGGGTGTTCCAGGTGTGGTGGTGAGATGAGCCAGCAGTCCCATGGGAGAGGCTCAATCCTGATTTATATCACCCTCTGCCACCAGCTGAACCTTGGCTGGCTCTATATTATATGCCCAGGACATTTGGGGCTGTTAGGAATTGGTTTTGTCTCTGTTTTCAGGAGGGGAACTGTGGGAGCTCAGCACATCACCTCTGATGTGCGGAGCCTCCCGAGACCACCTCGAAGGCAGAGACCCCGTCAGGGGGCTCAGAGACCTTGGCACGGTGCCCAGAGCATCTGGTGGGTGGATTTCGATCCTGTAAACGACGTGCCACCCTTGTATGAGAATTGGAAGGTCACACAAGTTTAAAGGGTGTTTTTATAGAGAGCACAAAGAGTGAAAATACAAGCTTCAGGATTTTGGTATCTGGGTAATGGAGACAAGATGGAGGGGATGGGGCGTGTCTCGTCCTTCTTCTTTCTTCTTCTTGTTCTCCATCTTCTGCTGTGGTGCTGGCACTTGGGGATTGGTTTAGAGTAGAAGGTCACTGTCCAACATGGGTGATAGGCATTGGGAAATAAAGGTAAATATGATATACGTAGTTTATAGTATAAAAAGGTAACACCGCCTTGAGGGCGGTGGAGAGCGTCGTGGCTGCCTTGTTGGTCAGACCTCTGTCCGGCTGGGAGAAAATTTCTATAGATAAGATTTAATAAACAACCTAAAGACCGAACTCCAGAGAGTCCAGTCTCATTCTTCAGAGCCTGGGGCCCTTCCCTGGACCACCCAACTCACCTCGGGGCAGAGAACAACCAGCCGACCCCGAAAGGGAACGTGCTGATCACCCCTGTTCCTGGAGCACAGCATTTGTGCTGAGCCACCTCCCTATGTCCCTCCCTGAGTGATGGTCTCACACCTTTATCCCAGGAAGGGGGGGGGTTCCACCACTGTTGGGTTTGTTGTTGTTGGAAAGGCTCCTGAGATATTAAAAGTTTTTTTTCTTAGCCCCATGCTCAAAGAAGAAGTTGAGACTCTTCAGCTTTGGTTTTTAAGGTTGTTTATTTTCTCTTATCTAACACATGATTTTTTGGACTTGCAGAGGTCTGTCCAGCATGTCAGGTTGAGGCACACTGACCACCCTCAGGGCGGTGTTATCTTTTTATACTAAAAGCTACATGTATTTTATTTATAATAATTTTCTAATAATTATCACTTATATTAGTTTGTCTCTAAATTAATCTAAAAGTGCTACTATCACAGTAGAAGTTGGAGGTTAAGAAGAAGTAAGAGGAAGGACAAGACACGCCTAAATCTTTCTGTTTTGCCTTTTGAACCCGCATTCTAAAAACTCTAAAATTCTGTATTTTTACTTGGTGATAAATTCATTATCATTTTGTTCAAACTTTTGTGGCTTGTACATCTTCACACAAAGTTGGTAATTGTTTCCATGGGCTAAAATCAAAGGCACAGGTGTTTGTGACTCTGTGCCAAGGTCTCTGAGCCCCTGCCAGGGTCTGGAGTGACCCAGGGCAGCCAGAGCAATGTCCTGGGGTCTGACACACCACAGAAGCTGATGAGTGGAACAATCGTTTTTGTGGTAGATCCCAAAACTTTGGTTCCTGCTGGCCACACCAGTGCCCCAGCCATGGGCATCTCTGCTCCAGCTCCTCTGTACCCTGTGAACCCTCTCAGCTTTCCTCTGGTGACCCTCTCTGCCTGCAGAGGCCGTCAGCCAGGGGGAAGTGCTGGGAGGTGACCCTGTGTAAGGACAGTGCCATGGTGGGGCTGTGAGCTCCGCTCTGGAGCTGAATTCCACAGAATCATCAACCTCAGACTGCTTGGTGTTAGAAGGGACCTTAAAGCTCAGCTTGTTCCAGGCCCCTGCCATGGGCAGGGACACCTTCCACTATCCCAGGTGGCTCCAAGCCCAGTCCAGCCTGGCCTTGGGCACTGCCAAGGTACTGCATTAACAATTTCTAAAGCTTGGGGAGCAGAAGTTGTGAACAGAGTGTGGCTTGTGTTCTTCTAGATGAGACTGGAGCTGGACCGAATTGTTGGTCTCATAATTTAAATTCTGCAAGGGCTGCCTGATGTTGAGGAACACTGGACAAGGGATTGTTTATGGCCACACATGGACTGTGCTGCACACCCAGGGGTCATTTGGGACCCCTTGTGCCTGGGGAGTCGATTTGTGCTCGGGAACTTGGGTCACACAACGCTCCTGCTGCCCCACAGGGGCTGTGGCACCCCTCCTGATTTGTTGTGCTCTTCTCGATGCTGATGTTCTGCTGTTTACATTAACGTAATTACATTAACATAAACAAAATATTTATATTAAAGTCACTGCAAGGGAAAAATCACTTTCCTTATCCTGTCTCGCATCTCCACTTTGGTTGTTTTTCATAACACACCTTTTAATCTTCACTAATACTCCTACTAAAAAAACCACAGAGATCTTGCAAGTACAGCTGATAAGGAATAATGTAACTCATGGAGGAAGAACAGTGTCAGTCTTTCAGATACATAGAGAGCAGGATTTGGAAGTGCTCGGTTTAGACAATAAGGAAGAGATTTTCAAGGGCAGAACATTAGATGACATCAAGAGGAACCAAAGGTTCTGTTTTCCAGAGAATCTGTGTGGACTGAAGGCCAGATTTTATCAGAAATAAGTGAGGTTTACTGCTTTACAGAAGTTAGGCTCAGTTGCATTTGCTTAAGTGAAGTTCATCAGTGGAGCTGCTTGGCAGTGTACTGAGATAAAAAGATCCCTAATTCCTGCAGGATTACAATTCTAGCAATCTTTGGAAAAATCAAAGCATTTAACATCTACAGGTGTCTTTGGAAATCTCTGCTCACACACCATAGCTCAAGAAGCTCAGTTTGAGGGATCCACTACTAAATTCCCAGCCTCTGTACCTGAAGCTTCCTTTTCCTGCAGAAAGCAGGGTGACTTCACTGTACCAATCCTGGAATGCCAGGCTGGGCCAGGCTGGAAGGGGGCCCAGAGGGTCCCTGGTGGCACCTCCCTGCTCAGGCAGGGCCATCCCAGAGCACAGGGCACAGCATTGTGTGCACAGGGCTCTGCAGTGTCCCCGCTGAGGGAGACTCCAGCCCCTCCCTGGGCAGCCTGCTCAGGGCTGGGCACTGCCCAGGGCACAAGCTGTGCCTCCTGGGCAGGGGCAGTTCTGGGCTCAGGCCCTGCCCGTGGCTCTGGTGCCACTGCTGGGCCTGGAGCAGAGCCTGGGCCCTGCTCTGCCCCTCCCTGCACACAGGGACACCCAGGCCTGAGGGCCCCTCTCAGCTGGGGCTCCTCTCCAGCCTGAGCAGCCCCAGCTCCCTCAGCCTTTCCTCATTAGAGAGATGCCCTAATTACTGGACTTAACACTGAAGATGTGCTTAAATGGGTCTGAGTCTTAAACCACTTGTATGGGCCAATGAAATGAGCAGTGGGACACCTGCACAGGCAAGAAAGGAAACCAAATGCCTGGCTAAAAGACAGACCTGTGGACTGGTACCTGCTGCCAGCTGTACCTGGAAAGGACACCCCCTCCTTTCCTTTCAGTAAGGGCTGACAGTTTTTCCATGGAGAACACGATCCATTCCAGCCCTGCTTCCTGCTCACACCAAATGTACCTGCACACAGAACATTGCCTGGCACTGGGGGAAACTTCCTGTGCTCAGCATCCTCACAAATCAAGGCCAGGATCTGAGTGCTGGCAGGGAAATACCTGCAGCTCTGTGATCCATGGTGTCAGGCTGGAAATAGCTCATCCACTCCATTCATGTACTGAAGAGATGGATGCTGGAGGGGTTTAACTGTGCCCTTGATATTCTAGCCTGTAATGGATTTTTGAAGTGACTGTAAGTCTGAGGGAAGGCTCAGCAATGACACTCTCAGAAACCTGAATCCTGACAAGCACAGTCCCAGGAGCCCCTGCCAAAGTTGCAAGCTGCACTTTGAAGAAGGCAGCTGGGAAATTCAGGAATGGGGGAGCAAAGCTATGGGCAGGAGAGCTGGGCTGTGCTTACCCCAAATGACAAAATGCTCTCTTGTGTGGAAGGGCTTCACTGCATCTGCACTTTGTCCTGCTCTGGTCAAAGGGTGGGAAAGGGAAAAGCAGGGGAAAATAGAAACAAGAGGAAAAGGGAAAAGCAGCGGGGGAAAGGAGATGGTGAAAAAGAGGTGAGGACATAAAACCCAGGAGCAGTGATAAATTCTTTGTGGTTTGCAGTCTAAAAGGAGGCCAAGATTTCATGTGAGCTTCAGGGCCAAGGCCACACCGGGCTCCATCATGACCCGAGGTGTCACCATTGATTCTCTCTCCCTTCTTTTCCTCTCTAACTTAACTAAAACTACCTTTGCCCACACCCTGGACTCCAGCCCTGCCAGTCGTGGTGGATGGATCCCACAAGTGCCCCAGACTTTTATGTTGACGCCAAAGTCAGTGTCCAGAGATTCTCTGCAGGACCAGAACCAGAAGCACTGGTCCAGCAGCTGTTTGTGGCTACTTATTTTTGTTTTACTTTAAAAAACCATGAGTATTCCCATGGCATTCAACACAGCATCTGCCCCTGGACTTCAACTGCAAACAAAGAATCAAAGTCTCTAAAAGGCCACCTGCCTGTTCAAGGGGACACAGATACCTTGTACAAAAGGCACGAAGCACTTGTTTAACCTCAAACCCATCCCTAGGAGCAGGATTAACACCAAACAAAGAAACAAGAAAAAACCCCCAAACTGTAACGGGGTCAAATGGAACAGCAAGTGCTGCTTTAACGGGAAAGGCAGCAAATGAAAAATGTGGCCTTTAACAAGGTACCATGGGTAAGACAGAAGGACAAAATAAAGGCACCAGCATCACTGACTGCTGCTGGAAAATTGCCTTTTTGCTTCAGTGCTCTGTACAAACCACAGTATCTGTCCCAGGGCGGCAGATGTAATTTGGTACTAAAGCAGACATGAATATGCTTAAATAATTCAGGGCAAGAATCTAAAGAATATGGGCTGCCTTGGGTACTTCCTGACATTCATCTTCCAGACACGAAAGAGGCCAAACAACTCGTGCCTGGTGTAGTTGGCCTTATCAAATCTCTCCCTCCCCTCACGCCGATGAACGTCACAGCAGATCCGGCAGTTATCCTGCTCCTGCCAGCCAGGGAAGGCTGTCACACCCCTGCCCAAATCCACATCTGCCTGCTGAATGTATGAACCTGCCTTGGGGAAGCCTGACACACCAGCTTCTGCCTTGGAGCAACTCTATTAAAGATCCTTCTGAGGTAGGGAAGAGGAATAGGAAAGAAATCTCTGATACTATATTTATTACTAATTATAATTACTATAACCTTTAGATGGGATGGAGAGAAGGGCAGAGAAGAACTGTCTGAAGGTCAGCAAAGGCAAATGCAGGTAGAGCACCTGGAGAGGAACAACCCCAGGCACAGGCACAGGCTGGGGGGGCCCTGCTGGAGCAGCCCTGAGGAGAAGGAGCTGGGAGTTCATGGTGGGTTGTGGGCTGTCCCTGAGGGAGCAGAGTGTCCTGGGGACAGGAGGCCAATGGGATCCTGCCCACTGGATCCTGGGGTGCATCATGGAGAGCATTCCCAGCAGGTCAGGGAGGGATCCTGACCCCCTGCCCAGCCCTGGGGACACCTCTGGGTGCTGTGTCCAGCTCTGGATCCTCAGCACAGCAGGGACAGGAGCTCCTGGAGCGGGGCCAGCTCAGGCTGTGAGGATGAGGAGGGCCTGGAGCATCTCTGTGCCCAGGAAAGGCTGAGGGAGCTGGGGCTGCTCAGGCTGGAGAGGAGCCCCAGCTGAGAGGGGCCCTCAGCCCTGGGTGTCCCTGTGTGCAGGGAGGGGCAGAGCAGGGCCCAGGCTCTGCTCCAGGCCCAGCAGTGGCACCAGAGCCACGGGCAGGGCCTGAGCCCAGAACTGCCCCTGCCCAGGAGGCACAACTTGTGCCCTGGGCAGTGCCCAGCCCTGAGCAGGCTGCCCAGGGAGGGGCTGGAGTCTCCCTCAGCGGGGACACTGCAGAGCCCTGTGCACACAATGCTGTGCCCTGTGCTCTGGGATGGCCCTGCCTGAGCAGGGAGGTGCCACCAGGGACCCTCTGGGCCCCTTCCAGCCTGGCCCAGCCTGGGGTTCCAGGATTGGTACAGGACAATGGCCCAGCCAGGCAAGGACCAAAACAGGCTGGGCAGGATGGGCACAGCTCATATTAAATGTATTTTAGTATTTAATGCCTGGTTGGACAAGGCTTGGAGCACCCTGGGATGGTGGAAGGTGTCCCTGCCATGGCAAGGGGTGGAATGGGATGAACTTTTAAGTCCTTCCCAACCCAAACCAGGATGGGAAAGGCATCCAAAGCTTTGGGGGCCAGGTGCAGCTGGAATCCCCTGGCAATGGGACACAGATGTGTCTGAAACATCTCCTTTCAGGCCCCAGGGTCCCAGATGTACCAGGAGGAGAGACTGTCACCAGTTAAGCTTGCTGTGGGACAAATTGATGTTCTGCCTCTTTCCACTTGTCTCCTGTGACCTCAGGCGAGAGATCCTCACAGATCACTTCTCTTTTCAGTTATCAGAGAATCTCCTGAGCTGGAAGGGACTCACAAGGATCATTCAAGTCCAGCTCTAGGCCCTGCACAGGCATCCCAAGAATGCCACGATGTGCCTGAGAGTGTTGTCCAAACACTGACTGAACTCTGGAGTACTTGTGATTTCAGTTAAATATGATATAACTTACAGTGAAATTGGTGGACATTGGAGTCTAAATACCCTTAAACACCTGGCTTCAGGTGCTTGCCTGGAAATTCTCACTCCATATGTAAATAGTGTGTGATATGCCTAAACCAGAGCTCTCATTTTGCCCAAGGATGGCAAACCTTTCTAATATCTTTCTTTATCAGAGCTGGAAACATGCAGAGATGGTCAGGAGGAGAGAGCCCCTCAGCCCCAGCTGGCTCTGGTTCTGTGTTTTACATGCAGCCAGGCTCTTTGCTGCTTGCACTGAGCTCCAGTCAACGTAACAGCCTCATTTGTGCTGCCTCAGTGGGAAGGAAAATCTGTTGCTTGGAGGACTTAAGCGTCTGCAGGTCGCTGTGGCACGTGTGAGCATCATGCACAGGCATAAGATGGAGCAGAGATGAGTGAAGAGCTCCCAGGATGACAAATGTGCTGCTGGAGAGACGTGGGGGCTGTGCTGGGGGTGTGTGACAGGCTGTGATGTGCTCCAGCAATCTGATGGGTGATGACATGGGAGATAGCTGGGCTGTGTGATCCTGCTGGATCCCTTCCAGCAAACATCCCTGTGGCTGCTCCTGCCCCCAGTCTCTGGGCATTCTTCACCTTTCTTATCTTAATCATGTCTTGCTGCCTGTGAAAGGCTCTGCTCTAATATTATTGGGCTTTTATTTAGTGCTTGTGATAGCATTGCCCTGGCTGGATCTGTTGGAGGGCAAGGTTTTTAAAAGGGTTGCACAGATGTATTGAGATGTTAGAAAACAAGCCGGACTTCAGGGGGAAAACTCATCCTATTAAACCACTCATTTTCCTTCAGATTCCCTCCAAGTATCGTGCTGTGTGTGTTTTATAGCAGGACTGTTCCTCTTTTGCCATTTACTTACATTTTATTTATACTTGCATTGTAAGGCCTGAAGTGTTCGTGCCTCAGAAGACAAAACCCAGAGACGTGCCACAACTTTACTGCTGGATAACCTTAAAGTGGGAAAATTGCCAGTGAGCTGTGGAAGGCATATGTTCTCCCTCTGCTTGGAGAGTCCCCTCAGCCTCCACCCTGGCTGTTCTGTGTGCCTGCCTGCTGCTTTTCCAGCAAAGGTGCAGAATCCAAACTTAATACAGAGAGGAATTAACAGCACTGTTCTTGCCTTTGCTGTGCAGTGATTCACACTACATAAATGTTTTATCCCCAAGCCCAAGTCAGGTGCTCAGAAAGAAGCAAGAAATTGGTGTTTTCTCCGTTTGTCTTTGTTGCTGCTCCACGTGGCTGCCTTCAGTGCTTGCAGAATCCTGGAATATCCTGAGCTGGGAGGGACCCACAAGGACCATCCTGGCCATTTCTCTGAGCCTGTGCTGTTCCTGGGTGTTCTCCTGGTTCCTGCTCCTTCCCAGCAGTGACAGGACTGGATATGTGTTCTTAGGGGGGCTTTTGGGGTGTGACTGATGTCCTGTTTGGGTTTCTGCTCTACTGCTCTGCTTGGGGACACTGGGGAGTGACGCTTGTGTGACCAGAGTGTTTCTGTGAGGGGCTGCAGTCCCACATGCACAGCTTCCCAAAGCTGTGGCTTCTGCAGGGGAAATTCTCCCTGTTTTTTCAGGCCTAAGCACTCTTACCAAGTCTCCAGTGTAAAAGTGATTTAGGCAATTTCTCCATGTTTCTGAAGCATGTGTGACACTCACAGAGGGCTCATAAAGGGTCATGGATCACCCACCTCTAATTTTGGTGGTGGTGCAGGGGGGGAATTCCTCCTCTACCTTCAGCTTAGACAACTGGGAATTAAAAATAACCTCAGCCCAGGGAAAGGAAGGATCCCAGGCTGCAGGGTGGGGTTCAGAGTTTTCCATCCAGAGGTTGATACCTGATGGAAAGGAAGGGCCCACCTGACTCCTCCTCAGCCAGCCCCGTGTGTTGGGTCATGTTGAGCTCAGAGCTTTGAGATTTTTAATCCATGTGATTCCAGAGAGCTTTGGGCTCTTCCAGCTCAGCTGGCTGCACCCAAATGTCAGCTTTTGCACCTAAGCCTGGGCACAGCCTCCTTAGGGATTGATTTCCCTCCTTCCTCTGGTGACAGGACACTGCAGTTGTTACTCCAGTGAGCTTTGCAGAGCAGATGGCTGAAGAGTGGCGTGCTGGAAGGAGGGAAAAGCTGCCTTTGTGGAGCTGCTGCTGCTGGTTTGGGCCATGAGGTATTTGGTAGCTGCTGCCAACACATGGATTTTGTTTAAATTTCACAGAATAGAGAATCATGTGAATGAAAACATGATGTGCTTATTTTAGGCAGGGCAGCAGTGGCCACATTACTCCTGAGTAGGGGATCAAACCTGAGAAGAAAAGTTACTGATTTTTTTTTCCTGGCCCTTAATTGTGATTCCCTGAAAACTTTTTCCAGAATCACATTTTTTTTCTGTTACTAATAGCAGGAAATAGGACTGATTAGTATCTGATTACTAAGTCTAGGATATAGATGTATCCTTAAGACAGGATTAGGCCTCATGTAATGATTTTCAGCTGTTTATTATTATTTCATGTGACTAATGCATGGCCTAACCCAGAATTCAAAGCCAAGCTGAAGAAATGCCAGAAACATGCACAGCAGGGTTTTGGTGTTTGGTTTTTTTTTTTTTTTTTTTTTTTTTTTTGCTGTTGTTTTTTTTTTTTTTTTCTTTCAACATAAAGAGCAAGTTACATGCCTGTAATTGTCTGCAGAAAGTAACATATGGGGAATTATGGAATGAGGGCCACAATGGCCCTGTATTTATTTCAGGGTCCATATGGGAAGCATTTCTCCTGCTGCTCTGTGGACAGACATTCCTGTGCAGCACGAACACGGTGGTGCTGAGGGGCTGGCACAGCCCACACACAGCCCCAGGGTTTGGGGTTTCATTGCCTCTCTAAGGTAAGAGGTTGATGGAAGTGCTGGGGCTGTAGGCATTAAGGTGTCTTGGTTTGAACAGCCAGGTGTCTGCTAAGGAAGGCAGGAGCCTCCCTTGAAATGCAAAATGTAAACCTCCTCCCTCTGAATTATTATAATTTTGAAATTAAGGGGCTCTCAGGCAAAGATATGGGAATAGAAATAACAGTTCTTTATTAGGAAAATTAAAAATACAAATGCAATAGTACAAACAAAAAAACCCAAACCACTGCCAGAGTGACACCATGCCCTGCCCCCTGTGTGTCAGGGGGTGGCACAGCCCCATCCCATGGGGGCTCAGCCCTCCTGCAGTGCCAGCTGTGGTTCTGCTGGAGCAGGGATCCTGCACAAGGGGGGAGTTTTCCTCTGCAGCTCCAGGGCTGCTGCAGATGGGCCTGGGCTCCCTCTGGGAATGCAGGGCAGCAGAAAGCTGCTCCTCTGGGAATGCAGTGGGCAAAGGCTGCTGTGCTGGGCCAGGCTCAGATTGGATCCAGGTAGGAATGCTTGGCTCCTCCCCTGGGCGCAGCATCTCCCCATGGGATGCTGGAATTGGATCAGCCCTGCAGGGACACTCAGTGGCCATGGACAGCAGAGATCTCCTGGAGGGAGGATTGGCTGTGGCAGAGATAAAGCAAAAACTGCCCCATGAACAGCAGAGAACTGCCCCAGCTCTGACACATGGGGATAGAACACACACCCCCAAACCACATCTTACAACCCAGGACATAAGGTGGAGAATAAGAAGAAGTTTTATTACAGCACAAAGTCCAGTCAGCTCCCACGAGGAGGTTCCATGAGGCCTCAGACAGTAATACCAAAAATGGGCACATGCTGCCCCTCAGGTGCTCCTGAGTGTCCTGCTGGTGATTCACAGAATTATCCCAGCTGGAAAAGGCTCCAGGATCAAGTCCAGCCTTTGGCTGATCCCCAGCAGCCCTGAGTGCCTCGTGCAGTTGGATGCAGCAGGCTCCTGCCTTCCCCCCACGTGCTGTGTCCCAGGAGCAGGCAGCAGATGGGATTTGCTCCTGGAGGAGGAGCAGCTCTTCTCCCCAGCCTGGGGAGGGAGGGGTGGATGTTCATTTCATAACACGCTGGCAAGTGTTTAAAAATAAGTCAGCAGAGCAGCAGCCAGCATTGGCTGCAGATCAGAGTTTTGACATTGCAAAAGATAAAAGCAGATTTGGAAAAATTCTGTTCAGTCCCTGCAGTCTCAGTCATGCAATAATCCCAGTCTCAGACACTGGGGAGTTTGTGGGGCTCCTTTGCTGTGGCACGAGCACACAGAGCCCCCAGGCCAGGTCACCTCCCTCCTGAGGGTGATAAAGTTGTGCTGATGAACTGAGTCTTGTCCCAGAGTCCTGCAGTCACCTTAAATATATTCATTTACTGCTGTTGTCATTAGTTATTTGTACCTAGATGGTGTTCAGGAAACTCAGTCATGTATCAAGATCTCATTGAGTACAAATGAACAATAAAATACACGGTGCTTCACAGACCTCACAGTTAATGACTTAACTAATTACTCTAATTAATCTGTGCCAAATTGGGGAATTTGCCCTGGGACCTTTTGAAAAATTAGTAAACATATATTGTTCTTTTTTCTGTCAGATATTCTCATCCTGAGGTTTTTATCTCTGCTCTGGGTTACAGAACAGCCATGCTGGGACATCAAAGCACAGCCAGAAATGTCCATTTAACTTTAATTTATGCAAAGTATTTTCCAGTGTCCACTCCCCTCCAGGCCTCTCCTTGGGCTGGCAGGATCTCTGCCTGTGCTGGCAAATGGGATGGGGGTTTTGGGGGTTTGGGGTGTAGCACATGGGATATTTCACAAGCCTTGGTCTGAAAACAATTGATCTCTGAGGCTGGTCTAGTTGAAATGAGCAGCACATCCCTTCCAAGCATGTATTGAAAATATGACAAATTATTTGGCCTAGAGGATGTGATAGTGTCCTACTAAATGTATCCTCCTGAGAACCTGACCTTTAGAAAGGATGTTTTGTTGTTGTTATTTTAGCAAGATAATTTCTAGTACCACAGACTCCTGCCAGCCCCAGTTTGGAGCTGAAACCTTGAGCAGCATAAATCCATTTATTACTTTTGTGCTGTATTTTTGTGTGTTCTATTTGCCCTGTCCTTCTCCCTGCAAAACAGAGGAAAAAACCCAGTTCTAACTGCTCCTTATCTGCCTGGTACCAAAATTAGGGAAGTGATGGTGGACACAGGTGGGTAATGGGGGTGATGTGCCACAGAGAAAACTTTTTCTGGGTCAGAAATGAGATTCAGTAAATGCTGCTCTCCAAAAGCCCTGACCTGCAGCAAACTGGTCCATTTTAGATAAAAGGGATCTGTCTCAGGGCTCACTGAAGTGAGGGGAAGGACTCCCAGGAGGTCAGGCTGCTCCAAAGCCATCTTAGCACCTCGGGTTCAGGAGTTCAGTTCTTGTTTAAATCCCTAAAGAAGGTGTGGACAGTAATTGCCAAGGCTGCAGTGCCTTCAGGTGTTGTCTCTGTGCACCCAGGGCCCCCAGTGTGGGTTCTGAGGCTCAGAACTCACTTTTCTACTCATGCAAATTACCTAAATTGAACTAAACTAACAGCTCACTTTGAAGTTCCTGCAGAGCACAGCAGTGCATCAGGGTCATGGTTCTCCCTGCTTTTCCTTAGGGAAGCCTCTCACAGACTTAGAAACTCCAAATTTCAGATTTCAAAGTCCTGCAGTTTTTGTTTCAAGCCTGAATTGTGGTTGATGCCAAATCAGCACCAGCCCCTGATCATGTTCAGCTTGGCAGTTTGCATTCTGGGTGTCTGATGGTGATGTTTCCATCAATCATTTGAAAACTCCTTGAGGACAAGTGTATCCAGAGCAATAAATCCAGAGCATCCTGGCATTCCACTTAACCATGGATATGTGGAAATAAAAGGGTTTGGTATCCAAGAAGGCTGAACTGAGAAGGGTCAGTTTTGAGGGGAAGGGGAATGAATGCTGCCATTAGATGCTGTAATAGCCAGAAACACCAATATTCCCTCTCTGAGAGGAAAAAGGCACTCGGGCAGGGGGGGAGCACTGGAGGATGTTCCTGATGACCCTGAGCACGTGTAGGGGTGAGATGGCCGAGGCAGGAGGGGTGGATTGTGCTGTGAGAAATTATACTTTTAAACAAATTTAGAAGGTTTATTAAAATCTTATCAAAAATACAACAGAAGGCTGAATAGAGAAAGTAATACAGCACTCAGAGCAAAGGATTCTGTCACCATGTGCTTATCCATGCAATGGATGTTCTGCCTTTTAACCCTTTAACCCCTCCCAAAGTTCTGTCCATCCACTCCTCCTTCCCTGCCCAGGGCTGGAGATCACTGCCTGACACCTTGATTGGAGCTCAGGTGCTGCCACAGGAACGAGTGACCCTCCCAAATGTCCCAAACCCAGGGCACCCCTGAGAACAACACAAGGGGGAAAACACAACTATAAATCTATAAAACTGCTCCTAATGTATCTACAGGATATTTGCCTTTTAATTGTGAGAATCAACCTTTCCATTACTCATCTGTAACAGTGGTACAGAAAGTGTAGGAGAAGGGGAGGGAAGGAGAAGGAAGGGAAAGGAAGGGAAAGGAAGGTCTGGCTGGCACACAGGGCACCAGGGCAGGATTTAGGGATGGGGATGGGCTGGAAGCCTCTTACCTGTGGAGATGCAGGAGAGCTGTGAGCACAGGGTTATCACAGCAGTGACTGTGGGAAAGGGGAAGCAGGATATGAATTTCTGGTGTGATGGGAAGCTTTGCACTGGAAAAGCAGCACTGAAGTGCAAGTGCAATCCTGCAGTCACATTCCACTGGGAAAGTGTGTACTGGAAACTCAAGATTTAAATGCAAAAATTGCCTTTCCTCACTTCCTGCTCAACATTTGTAATTCTCTTTGAATTACAGATCCAAGTTGCTCTCAAGTGTTGTCCAAAGATGGGATATCCTTATCTCCAAACATGGAGAAGTGGATGTAATGCTTGTGGTTTCTCTCTTGACCACCATCTGAAGCAGGAGCTGTTTTGTTCAGAAGTGAACCATTTCTCCAAGGACAACGCAGTCTCTGCAGTCTGGGGGGTGTGGAAGGCTTGGCCATGGCAAGAGGGAAGAAAAAAGTGGCAGATCCTGGAAAGATGTCCTTGGGAAAGAATGGGGGAAAAGAAATGATCCCCTTCAGGCCTCGAGTGAGTCAGGGGAGAGTGTGGCCCTGTCCCCACAGAGGAAGGTGTCCCCAGTTTGGGTCCTGGTGTCTGTCCCAAGCTCCCAGTGAGGTCAGACTTTCATTCTCTGCTTGGACTTGTTCTCATCCTGGGCATTTTAAGCATGACCTTCCTCCTCTTCGGGCATCTTTCGCACAGCAGCTCCAGGGCTGGTGGCCAGGGAGGGGATGGAGCTCAGGGCTTGGCAGCTTGATGCCCACCGAGGCTGCATTTTCCAGAGAGCAGCAGATTCCTGCTGAACCTGACCTGCAAAGGCAGAGAGCTGCTAAATGAGGTTGCTGACCCTGGGTATTGTACAACAACGCTTTTTGTTCCCCTCTTAACTCCTTCAGTCTGCTGGAGGGTGAGGAGGGCCAGCTTTGGCAGGTGGGTGTTGGTTGTGTTCCTCAGGGAGGTAGAAGAGGGAGGGGAGGATGTAACTCACTTAGAGCTGCTGCAAGATACTGCCCAAATTGTTTAAGATTATCAGTTTGGGAATTAATTAAAATATGGCCTTAAAATTTTGGGGTTCTCCCTTGCTGTCTAAGGCAAGCAATGGGAAGGCATTCAGGGTTTTTTAACTGTAAGTATCAACATGAAAAGAGCAGTCACTGCCTGTGAGCTGGGGAGCTGCAGAGATACTCATTAGCACAGTTTTTAGGGGGGAATTAATTAGTATTCATGAGAATCTGGGGGGAGTCTTGGGCCTGATCTTGGCTGCCCCAGGGCAGGTCAGAGGATGGGCAGTGCTGGGGACAGGAGGGGACTGAGGCCAGCAAGGACTGAAGTGTTGAGGGGATATGGTGTGGAACACCTGGAACTCAGGGATGGAAGTCAGATGGAGGCAGGATGGAACAGAAGGAGGAAGTGTGTGTTGGCAGGCTGGGATGGTGGGAAGGAGAGTGGAGATGAGGATTGTGCTGGCTTGGGAAGTCGTGGGTGTTTGCTGGGTGGCAAACACAGGGCAGCTCCTCCAGACCAGAGGTTTGTCAAAGGCAAACTTTGTGAGTCCCCTTTGCTTTCTGGTCCCCAAGGGTAAAATGCAGTGGCAAGTGTGACTGTCCTGACCCTGGTGGCACTCCCCAGGACGTCTGGGGATCTCTTCCACAGGGCAGGAGGCTGAGGGAGGCCCATGGGAACACCACACACCTGGGTGGGAGTCATCCACCTCTGGGGCTTCTCATTGAACACCTTGCTCTCAATAAATGGCTCCAGACATTCCTCTTTGGCTAAAAATGGGGTCCTGTGAAGTGCTGTAGTGGCTGAGGCTCTCTGGGTTTACCTGGTCCTTCCAGATCAGCCACAGAGCCAGGGCTGGGCTCTCAGAAGGAGGTGGCCAAAGCACAGTGCTCAGTGCTCAGGTGTCACCTGTCACTTGGTGTGGCCACTCCACAGGGAGGGGCCTCTGGAGGGAACCCCCCTGGCACGGCAGGTTCTCTCATTTCCTTTCTCTAATTTTCTAAGAAATCAGGTTCTGTCTGTAAGCACTAATCCTCAGCTAAGTCACCTTGGATAAGTTATTTTCTGTGTTTGACATCTGGATAAGGAGTGAGGTGTGTTTTCTCCTGAGTTCTCTGGGAGCCCCCAGCACAATGGGACCGAGACCCTATTGTACTGTGTACCCTGTTGTACCAAGTGTTCTGCAAAGGGATCAAGGACAGTCCTACTCCAGGTAGCTGAAACTCCCAGTCCTATATTTAGCTGCCTCTCAGGAGTGCTTTGAGCGTTAATTATGTTTTTAAAGCACTTAGTGCCTATCATCAGCAGCTCTCTATAGAAACACAGAGTTAAACAGTCACAGATCTGGGGCCTCTTCAGAACTGTTCCCAACAATGAGCAGTGTCACCAGGCACAGATGTGCATGGATGGTGCAGAGCGAGCTCCAGGCTCACTCCTTGAGGCAAAGCAGCTCAGCTCACGCTTTCCTTGAGCACTTGAGTGGTTTCAGCGAGCTGGGGTTGGTAGCAGAGTCCTTGAATGCACACAGAGCTCTTCCTCCCCCACACAGAGACTGAGTCACATTGGGACAGTCCCATGTTTTTGTCCAGGAGGTGTCTGTTGTGCTCCTGTGCTCGTTTCAACAGTGCATCCATCACATAAAGCCCCCTGGATCCATGGCTGCTGTGTTTGTCAGGAGAATGCAGCTGTGTGCAGGAATAAAGGCATTGCAGTGGAGAACATTTCTCTCTGATGACCAAATTAGCTCCTTTATTTCTGGCTTTGGCTGTGTCACCCCTACGGCCCATTGGCAGAGCACAAACAGATGGAAGGAGTTGGAAGAGCACAAGCACTCTCTGGGGTGCCCTTTGTGTCTGAGAGCATTGAGAGCACACCCCAAAACCTGCAGTAAGTGGGCTTGGGCACTGAGGGAGGACAGTGTCTGAGCGCAGAAGTGAAATGCACCAAGCAAACCCCTGCCAAATGGACTTTCTGGACCTTAAAAAGTAATCAGTGAGTTCACAGCTCAGTAAAATGCAGTCTGTGGCTTGTGATTCTTGCTAAGGATGCACTTCTCTCTCTGCAGCCATGCTCACATCGTAAAGACATCCTTTTTTTGGGAAAGCCAGTTTTGGGCAATGTCATCCCTTCTCTAATCTGTTAGTCTTTACAGATTGAGCACATTGGAGGTAGCCTAGGGAGGGATTATTTGGACCAAAGGGCCCCTTTGGAGAAACCTGGAAGTGTTCTGAGGGCCCCTGTGCAGTGTGGGTTGCTCAGGGTACAGTCCCACAGACCCTTTTTGTCCACAGGTGCCAGCCTGTCCCAGTGACCTGGAACTCTGCTTGAAACTTGGGTCACAAACACCACCCGTGAGTTCCTCCCTTCCCCAGACTTCAGGAGGGGCAAGCAGGGAGGCCTCTGCAAGGTTTTATAGCCCGGGAGGTGTTGTGGTGACCCCTGCAGTTTGTGCCTCCCCCAGGGCTCTGTGAGGACCTGCCCAGTGCACGGGGCTCACACAATCGCGTCACCTCCCACAAACCCACAAAACTCAGCCCAAAACCTGAGCAGCCTCTTTTGTATTGATGATATCTGCACTCACACTGTGGTATTTCTTCTTTTCTTATCTTGCCAAATGGCAGCAATTTTTTCCCTTTCCAACAGGCCAATCTATACAGAGAAGAAATGTTTTCAGAAGGAAACAGGAGCGTGCACTAGAGGAAACCACAAACACTAACAGCTTGCTATAGAGACACGGTCTGGAAATAACAGATTCCTTGTGAAAATAAAAATGCTAAATATTATTTATAACCTCTGAATGGGGTGCAAAAACTGTTCGCTTGTGTTTTTGTGGGTTCTGTTCTTTTCCTGCTTCCATACTTGTTCCTGTGGTTCTGCTCCTCTCCCTGGGGTAGTCCCATCACACTGAAGGTGCTGCTCCAGTTACAGCTTCTCTGGGACAAGACGGATTTAAGAAATCCTTGTTTTCCCACCTTTGGCTGTGTGGTTTTGGGCTGGCACTGAAGTTTGACATCTCTGTGCCCAAGCAGCAGCTCTGCCTGGAAGCAAACAGGTTATGGTGGAGATGGAAATGGACTGTGTTACCCAAAGAACTGAAATTTTGCAGTGGAGGATAAAAGCAGCAATGGAAGCTCAACAAAAGGTTTGCTTGAGCCTGGAGTGCTGGTGGGTGTGACTACCTGGGGATGAGCAGTTTGCAGTTTGGCCTCAGAAATCACTGCCCAAGCACAAATGTGAGGGCTGATGTTTTGCTGCTGAGGGTGGAAGAATTTGGGAATTCCTTAAAATGCCTTACTGAAGATGTTTCTAGACTCTTCCACCCTCAGCAGCAAAGTGGTTTGGGTTGAAAAGGACATGTGAAGATCATCTTGTTCCAATGGTCACTCAAAGCCCCATCCAGCCTGCCCTTCAAGACTCCCAGTAATGGGAAATGATTTTCCTGGGCAGGAGCTGCTCCTGCCACGCTCCCTGAGCAGCCTGGCACGTAGGAGGGTGTCCTGCCAGAGCAATGTCCTGGCAGCTCAGAGAGGAGAGCAAGATAAGTTCTCTCTTGCCTGAATTGCAGCCTGCCTCCTAAAAATAAAGCTGCAGGTAATTGCTTAATTCATCACCCAAATGGGCCCTTGGCTGAGCAGTGTAAATATGCAAGGTTGCTTTTGCCCTTGGCCTTGCTCCCTGGAGCTCCTGTGTCCCAAACTGTCCCACAGGCACCGAGCCAGGCATGTCTTTGGGAACATTTTGGGGGTTTCAGCAAAGTCCCCCAAGTGCAGAGCTTGCAGTTGGGCGTGTGGAGAATCAATACCCCATTTGCTGCATGGAGCAGGGACCTTGTCTGTCTTTGGAGCAGTGACAGGCCCTGCATTGATCTTTGAGTTACTGGAGCAGTGTCAGACCTGTAATGTCAGGTCCTGCTGTGGGTTATGCTGTATGGCCTTGGTAGCTGCTAACACAGACTCCTCTTGGACACTCCGTCAGGCTTTAGCTCACTGTGCGTTCCCTCCCAGCCGATGGATGGCTGGGCAAAGCTCTCAGAGTGGTTCTTTCCCCAGGCTGCTGTCAGGGTGAGGAGAGCTCATCCATCCTCCTCTCACAGAGCAGCAGCAGCCACGTGCCCAGAGCCCCTCTGGTCCCCTCAGCAGGGGTCTCCAGGCTCGTGGCTGGGCTGGAGCAGCTCCCCTGGCAGGGGCTTGGTGTCTGAGGAGCTGTCTGGGTTTGAACAGCCAGGTGTCTGCTGAGGAAGGCAGGAGCCTCCCTTGAAATGGAAAATGTAAACCCCCTTCCTCTGAATTATTATAAATTTGAGATTAAGGGGCTCTCAGGCAAAGTTATGGGAGTAGGAACAACAGTTCTTTACTGGGAAAATTAAAAATACAAATGCAATAGTGCAAACAAAATAAAATTTAAGACCAAAAAACCCACAAACAAACACACACCACTGCCAGAGTGAGAGCAGTCCCTGCCCCCTGTGTGTCAGGGGGTGGCACAGCCCCATCCCATGGGGGCTCAGCCCTCCTGCAGTGCCAGCTGTGGTTCTGCTGCAGCAGGGATCCTGCACAAGGGGGGAGTTTTCCTCTGCAGCTCCAGGGCTGCTGGAGATGGGCCTGGGCTCCCTCTGGGAATGCAGGGCAGCAGAAAGCTGCTCCTCTGGGAATGCAGTGGGCAAAGGCTGCTGTGCTGGGCCAGGCTCAGATTGGATCCAGGTAGGAATGCTTGGCTCCTCCCCTGGGCGCAGCATCTCCCCATGGGATGCTGGAATTGGATCAGCCCTGCAGGGACACTCAGTGGCCATGGACAGCAGAGATCTCCTGGAGGGAGGATTGGCTGTGGGGGAGATAAAGAAAAAACTGCCCCATGGACAGCAGAGAACTGCCCCAGCTCTGACACATGGGGATAGAATTCACACTCACATCTCACAGCCTAAGACAGGAGGGGGAGATGGCCCAGCAGGCCGTGGGGGAGGAGCCTGTGAGCATTTTGTCTGCAGAGTGATGGGGGTGGGGATGAGGGTCCTGGAATGAACCTGAGCCCAGCTGCTGAAGGCAGTGCCTCACCCAGGGGTGTTTCAGCCATGCAGAGCTGGTTGTGGAGGCTTGGATGAAGCTGCTGTCCTGCTCTGCTGGACATCTGTCCTCTCCCTGCTTGGGTCTCCTCACTGGTACCTGGCTGTGCTGGTGGGGCCCTGGCACAGGGTGCCCAGAGCAGCTGTGGCTGCCCCTGGATCCCTGGCAGTGCCCAAGGCCAGGTTGGACAGGGCTGGGAGCAGCCTGGGATGGTGGAAGGTGCCCCTGCCAGGGCAGGAGTGGGGATGGGATGACATTCAAAGTCCCTTCCAACCTAAACCAGGATGCTGGGTGCTCTCCACAGAGTCCCCTCCCCTCTCTGAGGGTCTCTTGTGCTTTCTCACTGCTGCCTGGGCATGCTGGTGCTTTGTGGAGATCTGTGCCACTGGAACAGGCCAGGAGCAGCTGCTGGGAAGGCTGCTCTGGTCTGTTCTGAGCAGCTCATGCAAATACCCTGCTGTGTGTTGGTGGGGAAATGTTTGTGCCTGAATCCCAGGAATACTGAATCCTTGGAAGCAGCCCTTAGGCCAGTTCTCTGGGGTTCTCTGACATCTCAAGTGATGTAACTTGGGTCATCTCTCTCACTCAATGATCTTAGTGGTGGTTTTGATCCTGATTTTCCTTTTTGTTACCCACTGTGATCTACTCATTTTTGCCTCTTTTTTCTCCCTTTTCTCCAGTATTTCCAGAATGTGACATTCTCCTATGTCAGTCAGAGGTATAAATCTCTATTTGTGTCATAACATGCAGGTGAGATTGCTGCAACAAACTCTTTTCTTTACCTTTTCTGCAAATCCCCTTCATCCCTTCCTGCTCCTGGATCCCAGGCTGTTATCCAGAATTCCCAGGCAGCTGCTGGAGCTGTGGCTGTGAACAAACAGGATGGCAGTGGGGTGTACCTGGACATTTTGGGACAAACCTGTGACAGCTGTCAGGGATTGGCTCCTCGAGTGGAGTTTCCCCTGTGAGAGGGGCAGTGCAGCAGCAGAACAGCTCCTGGGGAAGGGGGGGCTGCACCCACAGGGAAGGGAATTCCTCTCACTGGTAAATTGCCAGGAATGCTTCACATGTGTCCAGATTTCCCTGGGATGGGAATCACCTTCAGCCTTGTCTTTGGTGTCTGAACAAAGTCTCTGTGCCTGAGACTCCCATGGCAGCAGTGCCTGCTCTCCCTGCTGAGCTGCAAAGAGCTTTCTTAGCCCATGGATTTCTGCTCTGCACCAGCTCTGCTGCCAAGTTCTGCCTTTCTCAACAAGTTATTTTATCAATGTGAGCACAGTGGTAAATGCCACTATTTTTGGACTTTCAGGGAGGACAGAGCGATGTCCGAGCTCTTTCATCAGTCCCAGGTGTTGGAACCAAATAAATCTTTCCTCAGAACTAAACAGCCTTGGCCTGGGGAAGGATTTCTGTTGGTTTGTGCCAGGGGCAAATCTTGATTGGGAAATTATCATTTGGAAGCAGAACCTGGTAGTGTAATAGGCTAAACAGGCTTTGACATTGTCCTGATGACTGTGTTGTCCTTGCTCTGGATGCTGATCCTCCCTCTGGCTCTGAAAGTAATTTCCCTCTGTTTCCATTTCTATATTGGTAAGAAAACTTCATTTTTGAATCCCTGTGTGTATGCACCTGTAAATGCAGATTTGTGTTTGAACATTTCAAACGAGCCTGCAGACCTGTGCAGTGGCTGCTCCCTTCTCCATCCTTTCCAAGGAGTGCAGGTGGGCAGGAACCTGGACGTTGTCTGACTGTTCCCATCATGATGTAAGCACAAACATTCTTCTACAGCTCATCATCTAATCTAAGCCTAAATCAGAGAATCCCAGAGTGGCTGTGTTGGAAGGGACCTTAAAGCTCATCTCATCCCCCACTGCCATGGCCAGGGACACCTTCCACCAGACCAGGGTGCTCCAAGCCCCATCCAGCCTGGCATTAAAAAGGTTATATTATTGAATATATTTTAAAATAAGCTGTGCCCATCCTGATTTTGGTCCTTGCCTGTCTGAGCTGCAAGAAAATGTGTTCAATTCCCTTACCCCTACCTGTCACAATTGTTTAAGTGAAATCTTAATGCTCTGTTGGACAAATTCATTTCAGCCAGAATAATTCACATAATTTTTCATAGGCAGGAGCTTTTTCAGAGATGCAATATGTTGGAGTACAGGTGAAATATGCTCTATTTTCAGTTTGTATCTGCTAAAATCCCTGCTTGCCAAGCCTGGGCCCATTCATCTGCTGCTTTTTCTGAGTTCCCATTTGTCATTCAGCGTGAAGGCAGAGGGTGGGAGTTTTTGTGACCCCCCATTTCTGAAAGTCACCATGCTCATGGTAATCTCTGCAGTAAACCAACTGCATTTGCATGGTGAAGGACGCCAGGCAGCTCTGTGCATTCCTTCACTGGGGGAGATGTCCTGATATGCTAAAATCCAGCTCCTGGAAAAGGACTGTCCAGTGGAAGGGTAAGCACTGACCCTTTAGCTGCAGCATCTGATCTGGGGGACTAATTTTTGATAGGTGGTCAGGCCCAGGAAAAATAAATGTAGCATGCACAGTGGATAGAATTGCATAGGGTTCAGGGGAATACTGGTTTTTCACTGGGCTTTAGTATTCAAGCTCATTTTTAGACTTTATATATATTTTTTTTCCCCCAGGAGAGAGTGAACTCTCATTTTCTGATCCCTTTACAGCTACTTTTAGTTTCCCCTGCAGGAGAATGAGGATGCTTTGGGGAGGCAGTGAGAGCAGAGGAAGCTGACTTGTATTTTCTGCACAGTTGTGTTTGTATTCCCTGCACAGTTCCCACAGCCCTGTGGCAGCTCAGGGTTCCACAGGTGTAACCTACAGCCAGAGGAATGGGAGTTAGCTACCCTAATAACAACAGGTCTGAGCAGATCTGGCTAAAACTGTGCCAAAACTGCTGCAAGGAGAGAAAATCCCATGCCCCAGGTCCCACCAGGGCTGCAAAGGAAAACTGGTGCCTGTTCTTCTGCCAATGCCCCTGATTGTTAATGAGCCCTCCCTTTCACAGTCTGTGTTCAGCAGGACAGCACTAAAGGCTTCACTCAGGACAGCACTAAAGGTTTCAGCAGTCCCCACAATTTCCAGCATTCCCTGGGACACTCTGCCCCTTGCAGCAGCTCTGGTTCCTCACACACTGCCCTGAGAGCCTCTCTGGGTGTCCCCTCTCTCTGAGTCCCCTGCAGGTCACCCATGGCCAGTGCCTTTGGGTCATTTACCTCCTTGGTTTGGCTTTTCCCCAGGTCAGAGATTCCCTGTTGGCCTTCAGCTCTCTGGCTGATGTAGGCCAGGAACAAACATCCCTGTGAGAGTTCTTGGGGCTGAAAAATCCACTGTGCTTCACTGAGTGAGAGCTGTGCTTTGCAGAGATATCTGCTTTAATTTTGCTTTATGGTTCCTGTGTTTTCCAGTACCATTTCAGGGTTACTTATTCCTTCTGGAGAAGGGGGGCTTCACGTTCCTCTTCCCTGCTGGAATGTGGCTTCCACCCTGAGCTCTGTGTGTTCTGTACCTTGTGCTGCACGAGGTACAGATATGGAAAGATGCAGCTAAAAATGCTGCTTTTCCAGAAATCTTTCCTGTATTGGAATCCCGGAATGGTTTGGGTTGGAAGGGACTTTGAATGCCATCTCACCCCACCCCTGCCATGGCAGGGACACCTCCCACTGTCCCAGGCTGCTCCCAGCCCTGTCCAGCCTGGCCTTGGGCACTGCCAGGGATCCAGGGGCAGCCACAGCTGCTCTGGGCACCCTGTGCCAGGGCCTGCCCACCCTCACAGGGAACAATTCCTAATTCCCAATATCCCATCCATCCCTGCCCTCTGGCAGTGGGAGCCATTCCCTGTGTCCTGTCCCTCCATCCCTTGTCCCCTGTCCCTCTCCAGCTCTCCTGGGACCCCTTCTGGCCCTGCAAGGTTGGTGTTGTTTTCTCTCAGCACCCATTTCTCAGAAATGTCTTTTCATTTCAGGGCTCTTCCTTCTTCCCCAGTCCCCCCCCATCAGAAGTTTCCTCAGCTGAGGGTTGTATGGGAGGGTTAAATGTTTTCCTTCATCAAGGCTGACATGGAGCAAAAAGCTTTTCCCCCCCTCCAGCTCCTGGGGAGCTTTGGAAATGAAGGCTGCAAATCACATTAGCTTGTATTTCACTAAAGGTTTTCTCTGTCCTAGAAAACTCCTGCCTCCTCCTGAAATACACTCAGCTTAAGAAGAGACTAATATATTTACTCTAACTGTGCTCAGTCTAGGAATAATTTTGCTGTAGAGATTAAATTTTTATATCATCTTGAAGAAAACCAACTCCTGCCAGTCCCCAGGGATCCCCTGGCTGGCTGTTCCAGCAGGAGGGGCTCAGATCTTGGCAGCTGTTGCTTTTTCTTTACCCTTCTATTCTTACAGTGCAATAGCAATATATTCCATTTGTTCCAAAGTTCAGATTTTTTTGGAGATTCTGAAAAAAAAAATCCTGTTTTAGCTTTGGGTGAGTGTGGCTTTGGGATGAGTGAAGCTTGTGGCTGCTCAGAGCTGTGATCTGCACATGGACCTCATCTCCATGCAGCCCATTCCCACCTCCTGAGCTTGCAGAATTCCCTAGGGGCTGAATCCACTCCAAAGATGAAGATTTTTGTGGGGATTAGTGCTGTTTATCATTACAGGTAGGCTGGAGCAGGCATCAGGAGAGACTTTCTGGCAGAGGTTCAGCACTTCTGCTGTGTGCCTGCCCAGAAGGATAAAGGATTTGCTCTGTGACTTGGGAACAGTCCTGACTCTTTGCTTTCAACCTTTTCTTTGGGAAAATGAGCTGATGGCACCATGCTCCTTCCTTTTTTTGCTCATGCTGTCTCTGTGTGTCACTTCTGGCCCTTGCAGGCCAGTTCCAAGCAGGTTTCATGGAATCCCAGAATATCCTGAGCAGCCACGTGGGCTGGGCTCAGGGTAATTCCTGAAGTCACAGCAAAGGCACCCCAAGTTCACAGAAAGGTGCCCAAAATGTGGTGAATAAAAGCCAATGAATGGATTGACTGGATGAGGATGTGCTGTCACCATTTCTGTTCGGTTCTGCCCCTCCTGAGGCACCTTCTCAGCTGGCTGGAAACAAATTCCTTCCTCTTCTGTTTGGACATGAATTGTCTTCCTTGACAAATGTTCTTGATTCTTCTTGGAGTGCCACACAGCAGAGTGACATTCCTGAACCCTCCCAACAGCCCGGGCTGGAGAGGAAATGCTGAACCAGCTCAGGGGATCCTGCCTGGCACACCCCGCCTGGCAATCTGCATCCCCATGACTCTCCTTGCAGGTGCTCTGCTGCAGGGCATGATGGAGGGCTCACAGCGTGCCCTGCCCAACACAAACGGATCCGTTTGATTGATTTCTTTGGTTACATGATGTTGGTTTATCAGCATTTACCAACTTAAAGCAGTAGAAAGACAGAATATGCAGAAATGAGCTGAGTGGGCAGAGAGGAATGAGTGGGCAGAGAGGAATGGGATCTGTCCCCCAGGCTGGCATGGCCTCAGGGGTTGGTGGTGGTCTGAGCACTGGGGGAGGTTCCTCACCTCGAATTGCAGCTCCTTCACTGAGGTGCTGTGCTTGGGAGCACAGTTCCCTTCCCTGAGCCAGAGGTGAGGATCTCTGGAGACTGGCTGGGATCTTGTGGGATGGATTGGCCTTGGAGGGATCATCCTTCCCTGCTGGTTACAGAGTGGAGCTCTGGGACAAGCACTGCTCTGGTGTCTGAGTTAATGAGCTGTTGGTAATAACCTGAGCTTGTAATTTTAAAGCCTGCTTCTAACAGAGCCAGGTGCTGGGATGTCCATGGCTCCCAAATCCCACTGAGTGTCTGTCACAGACATCTTTTATGGAAAATCCTTTCCTTAAGATTTTTCCTCCTGAGAAGCTGAGAGGCCTCAGGAACAAAATGTAAACAGTGATTATCTGCTGCTGTGGAATGCAACAGGTACATCTGTGATTGGTCTCATGTGGTTGTTTCTAATTAATGGCCAATCACAGTCAGCTGGTTCAGACTCTCTGTCTGAGCCACAAACCTTTGTTATCATCCCATTCCTTTTCTATTCTTAGCCAGCCTTCTGATGAAATCCTTTCTTCTATTCTTTTAGTATAGTTTTAATACAATATATATGATAAAATAATAAATCAGCCTTCTGAAACATGGAGTCAGATCCTCATCTCATCCTCGGACCCCTGTGAACGTGGTCACAAGTGTCCTGCATCCATGGAGCCTCTGCCCCCCTCAAAGTCCCCACGTTCCTCCTCACAGGTGTGGTTTCAAAGCACAGACAGCAAAAGCACTGGGGCAGGGAGAAATGTGTTCAGATGAATCAAGAAAAGCAAAATTCAGCTTTAAAAGCAAACTGGGAGATGCTGAGGGTTCCCGGAGTGGAATCACTTGGGGTTGGGAAGTTCATGGAGTGATCTGCTGAGCTTCTGCAGGCCACAAAGTGCCACCCTTCCCTTCCCACCTTCCTGGGTGATTCCCAGGCTCCTGTTCAGCCTGGAGCTGGGAAAGGCAGCCTGGATGTGTGAGCACAGCCTGGGGCTCCTGGCAGCTGATTTGGTGTTACTGTCCTCAGATAAAATTCGGTCAAGCCCTGTGTGGTCAGAGGGGCTCTGATACAGCAGGGAAGGATATTGAGAGCTTCCTTCTCAGAAGGAATACTAATAATAACAACAACAATGATGATGATAATAATAATAGTAATAATAATCATAATTCTTCCAACTGTTCTTCCAACTATGATTTACATTCCCAGCTCATTTCTTCCTGTCTCTCAATGCTACTTTTTGAGGAAAAACATCCCTAAATCTGTGAGCAGGCAGGAATGTTTTGTCCAGGACAATGGAAGGCAGTGGTAGGTTTGGGAGCTGGACAAACCTCAAGGTTATTGTCCCTTCAAAAGCTTCAGAGGTGGCAAAATCTGTTTTCAGTAAGGGCTTTGCCATTGAAACAATGGGAGTATACCCTGGTGTCTTTCAGTATAAAAAACCAAACACAAGAGCAAACCAAAATCCATCATTATTATTTTTGTGTTTCTGACAAAAAGAGAGTGAATCTCTGCTAATGAAAAATATTAAAAATTCCAGGTGTTCTGTCTAATAAATAATAACATGAGCACGGACTTGGCTTCCCACAGCCAGCACCAAATCATCCATGGAGCTCTTTATGTGCAGCTCATTTTGAACTTTGCCTACTTCCTTCAGCTATGCAGATATAAATAAATAATTCCCCTTGATAAGGGTCTGGGAACACTGTACTTTAAAAGATAAGAAAGGTTTGAGGGGAAATTGTTTTTAAATCCCTTCCATTTGTATGCTGTTCACTGTTCACACTGAGCAAAAATTCATTCAGCTGGCACTTAACCAAGCCTGTTTTATTCCTGCTCTGTGTTCAACCTATCCTTCTCCTGGGGACATCTAACCTTCCATGTAATTACCTCTCTGAGAGTGGGAAGGAGGCCTGAATAACCTCCCCACCAACTCAATAAATGCACAGATCCTGGGACAGGATATCAGCCGCACGCCAGGGGCAGGGCTGGCAGGAGCGGTGTGCCTGAGCTGTGAGGAACTGCAGCACTTGAGCCATTTTTATTCCAGCACTGGGCCAAAGAAGGAGGATATGGAATGTCTGCAGAAAAACAGCCCACAACAGCCAGGAACCCAAAACACCCAGGATTTTTAGAGTATTTTTTTCATTGGGAGTTGGAAATAGCAGCGATGGGTTTTACCAGGGATGGGTTTTACCAAAAATGGGTTTTACCAGGGATAGGTTTTACCAATGATGAGATTTACCAGTGATGGGTTTTACCAGGGATGGGGTTTTACCAGGGATGGGTTTTACCAGGGATGGGGTTTTACCAGGGATGGGTTTTACCAGGGATGGGTTTTACCAATGATGAGTTTCACCAGGGATGAGTTTTACCAATGATGGGTTTTACCAGGGATGGGTTTTACCAATGATGAGATTTACCAGGGTTGGGTTTTACCAAAAATGGCTTTTGCCAGGGCACCCAATGATGGTTTTACCAATGATGAGTTTTATCAATCACACGTTTTACCAATGATGGGTTTTACTAATGATAATTTTTACCAATTATGGGTTTTATCAATATTACTAATAATGGATTTCACCAGGGATGGGTTTTACCAGGGATGAATTTTACCACTGATGGGTTTTACCAGAGATGGGTTTACCAATGATGGGTTTCACCGGGGATGGATTTCACCAGGGATGGGTTTTACCAAGGATGAGTTTTACCAGGGATGGGTTTACCAGTAATGGATTTCACTAGGGATGGGTTTCACCAGGGATGGGTTTCACCAGGGATGGGTTTTACCAAGGATGGGTTTTACCAATGGTGGGTTCTACCAGAGATGGGTTTACCAATGATGGGTTTTACCAGAGATGGGTTTACCAATGATGGGTTTTACCAAGGATGGGTTTTACCAAGGATGAGTTTTACCAATGATGTGTTTCACCAGGGATGGGTTTCACCAGGGATGGGTTTTACCAAGGATGGGTTTTACCAATGATGGGTTTTACCAGGGATGGGTTTACCAATGATGGGTTTCACCAGGGATGGATTTCACCAGGGATGGGTTTTACCAATGATGGGTTTTACCAGGGATGGGTTTTACCAATGATGGATTTCACTAGGGATGGGTTTTACCAGAGATGGGTTTCACCAGGAATGGGTTTCACCAGGGATGGGTTTTACCAAGGATGGGTTTTACCAAGGATGGGTTTTACCAATGATGGGTTTTACCAGAGATGGGTTTACCAATGACGGGTTTCACCAGGGATGGGTTTCACCAGTGATGTTTTTGTTTTTCCCCCAGGTCTCTCCAAGTCCCTTGGTCTCATTGAGGGCTATGGTGGCCGTGGCAAGGGTGGCCTCCCAGCCACCCTGTCCCCCGAGGAGGAGGAGAAAGCCAAGGGACCCCATGAGAAGTATGGCTACAACTCCTACCTCAGTGAGAAGATTTCCCTGGACCGTTCCATCCCGGATTATCGCCCCACCAAGTGAGTGCCAGGGGCTTCAGCAGGGAATGTTTGTGTTCAGGTGTCACCCCAGAGCCAGGAGTGCTGGGGCATTCCCAGTCAGGTTTGGTGCTGCTGGCTCTTCCCTCGTTGTTCCCAGGGCCCTGCTCAGTGATGGGAAGGGGGGTGGCTGGGCTGGAATGAGCTCATGGAGTCACAGAACCACTGATGTTGGAAAAGCCTCAAAGGTTGTTGAGTCCAACCATTCCCTGCACTGCCAAGGCCACCACTCACCTGTGTCCTCAAGTGCCACATCAGCAGAGCTGTTAAACCTCTACAGGGCTGGGGAAGCACTGCCCTGGGCAGCTGTGCCAGGGCCTGACCACCCTTTTTGTCAGGAAATAATTCCTAGCATCCAACCTAAACCTCCCCTGGCACAACTTGAGGCTGTTTGTGCTTGTGCTGTCAGTTGGTACCTGGGAGAAGAAACTGATCCCCACCTGGCCCCAGCCTTGTTCCAGGTAGTTGGAGAGATAAATCATCAAGGTGATTTATCAGGGATAAAAAGTGCATTTCATCCCAGTCTGTCTCTGTTTTCCTAAAGCAGTCCATGATTTTGGGTGGAAGTGATGCCATCAGAAGCTCAGCTGTGCTTTCACTGAGCTTTTGGTGTTTAATACCTGTAAAAGTGTGCAGAAATTCTCCCTCCCTCCCTCCTTCTCAGCTCCTTCATGACCTTGCAGGATCTCCAGGGCCCTTGGGCTACCCTCAGGCTCCTCCCAGCACAGGGATCCCCAGGGACACTCTGGGATTTCCCACTGGAGATCTGGGCCTTTAAAGGGAGTTTCTACAGGCAATATCTTTCCTCTCCTTTTTGATTGAGCTTTTAAGGTGCTGGTGATGTTTACCTGCCAAGCAGCGCAGGAGAACAGCCTTTAGAAGAGGTGACACATCATTTTGTTAAGAGGATGAGGAAAGACACACTGCAAGTTTATCTTTGTGAAGGTTAATTTTAGATATGGCTGCCAGAGTGTTCCTCAAAATAGGAAAGTGTCAGTTTGTCCTGGCCTGGAGTGAAATCCCTGATAAAAAAATGAGCTGAGAGAGGTTTAGACTGTGAAAGATCCATGTCCAATGCCTGTGTCATTGGGGCAGTGACAAAGCTGTTGCCTGGCATCTGCAGAGCATTGAGAACGGTGCAGCCAGGGATGCAGCTCTGTGGGTCAGGAGGTGGCAGGTTGTCCAGGCTGGGGCAGCTCTTGTTCCCTCTGTCCCCAGAGCTCCAGACTGTCCAGGGCAGCAGGGGCAGCTCTTGTTCCTTCACCTCTCTGGGTGCTTTGTGAATTCTGAGCAGCCCCTTGAGCATCCAGGGCTGTCAAGCATTGACAACAGAAATCCCTGGATGAGTTTCCGAAGGAATGGAGGCCAGGCTGCATTGTGCTGCTGCAGCTCCTCAGCCAGGCTGAACTGCAGGTACAAATTGCACCTTTGCCTCTGTGATATGCAAATCCCAGCACAATGCTGGATCCTTGGAGCGAGACCTTCCCCAGCACTTACCTGAGGCTGAGCTGCTGATTTCCATTTCTCATCCCCAGCTCTGACTTCCAGCAGAGCCAGCGTTACTTGGCGAGAATTAATTTGAGAAGTAATGTTTCTCTTCAGATTTGGGGGGAAGAAAAGGATTAATCCTGACATTTTCAGCCTTGCATTGTATTTTTCCTCAGTTCCACTATCCATCATTCCATGGGAGAGTGGGGACAGCCTTAAAAATGCTTCAGTTTGGAGCTGGGCTGAGACTTGGGAGGGAATTTGTGCAGCTGCACAACTCAGTGCCTTTTATCTGTGTAAGAACTTCAGGACTGCATTTTGTTTATTGGTTTTCTTTTTGTTTTGGGGATCAATTGGCTTGATATTGTAAGAGAACAGTTGGTCTGTGTGTAATAGGCTGGAGTTTGCTGGAGAATTTGGAAAGTTTCACCTCTTCCTACCTCTGGCTTCAAGGTTCCCTCGCTATTTAGTGCATAAAGTTTTATGGCTGATTTTATGAAGGGTTGAACACAAACCATTTAAGTCAAGTATCCTGGTCTCTGATTAAAATAGATTCAAGTCAAGGGAAATTAGCCTAAATGGCTTTGAAATTGCAGCATTAGTGGGGAAAAAAACTGTTGAAAAGCCTCCAGCTGATAAGCATTACAAAGCATGTAGTAGTTTTAAATATAATAGTGAAGCTGTGTGGTTCAGCTAAAGGCTGCAGAGTGTCTGGAATGCCAATGGACTGGCACTGGTCCTGGCACAGGCTGGCACTCCCCAGCCTTTCCTCTCAGTTTTCCCTGTTTTTAAGGAAAGATTCATGTGGTCAAGTGTCACTGCCCTGAGTGCTGAGCAAAGCTGCCTCAGAGCTCTGAGGCCTTTTCCTGCTCCTTTCTTGTGCCTGTGGCCAAAGGGAAGTGGAGCGAGGAGAGTTATGGGGAAGTTTGGCACATTTTGTGTATATTTTTGTGTCTCCAGGCTCCCTGCACCCCGTGGTCAGCATCACTGAGGGTTCAGGGACTCAGACATCCCTGCTCCATGGGATTTCAGGAGCTGTTGGTGAGGAGGAGCCAGTCCAGCTCACAGCTCAGGGCCTCTCAGTCCTGCCCAGAGGCAGAGAGAGGAGGGAGTTTCCCAGGGAGAATGGTCCCAGAGGTGTGAGGATGATGTTCAGGAGAGATTGAGGTCTTTCCTAGCACCAGGAGATGTGGCAGAATACCGTGTTTGCCCTGATCTGGGGAATTGTGGTGTCACTTTCTGGTAGTTTGGATTATCATCTTTGCTTTAGTTGAGCTATTTTCTTCCCCTTTCCCTTTCTCCTTTCCCTTTCTCCTTCCCTTATCCCTTCACTTTCCCCTTCCTCTTTCTCGTCTCCACTTTCCCCCTTCCCTTTTCCTTTTTCCCCTCTCCCCTTTCCTGTTCCACTTCCCTTATCCCCTCCCTTTTCTCCTTCTTCCCCTTCCCTTCCCCTCCCTGTCCCCCTTCCTTCTTTCCCCTTTCCTTTTTTCACTTCCCCTCCCCTCATCCTCTTTCCCCTTTCCTGTTCCCTTTTCCCCTCTCCTCTTTCCCCTTTCCTGTTCCCTTTTCCCCTCTCCTCTTTCCCCTTTCCTGTTCCCTTTTCCCCCTCTCCTCTTCCCTTTTCCTGTTCCCTTTTTCCCCTTTCCTGTTCCCTTTTCCCCTCTCCTCTTTCCCTTTTCCTGTTCCCTTTTTCCCCTTTCCTGTTCCCTTTTCCCCTCTCCTCTTTCCCCTTTCCTGTTCCCTTTCCCCTCTCCTCTTTCCCCTTTCCTGTTCCCTTTTCCCCCTCTCCTCTTTCCTTTTCCTGTTCCCTTTTTCCCTTTCCTGTTCCCTTTTCCCCTCTCCTCTTTCCCTTTTCCTGTTCCCTTTTTCCCCTTTCCTGTTCCCTTTTCCCCTCTCCTCTTTCTCCTCTCCTCTTTCCTTTTCCCCTCTCCTCTTTCCCCTTTCCTGTTCCCTTTCCCCCTCTCCTCTTTCCCTTTTCCTGTTCCCTTTTCCCCTCTCCTCTCTTCCCTTCCCCATTCCCTTTTTCTGCTTTCCCCTTTCCCCATTGCTGCTCACCTGGGCTGGCAGGTGGAAACTCTTCCCTGCTGTTCCCCACTGAGGGATTTGGGATTGTCCTGGGCTGATTCCCAGAGCAGAGGTGCCAGAGGTCTGGGATGAGCTGTGTGGAGCTGGTTCCAAGCAGGAGCTGTGCCTGCCCCACCTGGGCCTTGCCCTGAGCAGGAAAGGCTGTGCTGGCTGTGCACGAGATTTCCCAGTGAACCAAGTACAGATTCCAGCTGGGATGGCTGGGAAGGCTCTTCCTTGGGCTAAAACAGGCAGGACTGGTGTTTTGGGGTGAGTTATTCCAGAACTTATTGCCAAGCAGTGCCATAGTGAGAAGGGCACTGGGAACACATGCCTAATCATGCTTGATTGGTTTTTTTGGCTTTAAGATGAGATTCCTGCATGTTCTGGAAAACAATCTCAGCTTCCAGATTGGAAGTACCCAAGGTGCTGCCTGCAGCCTGCAGGATTTCTACTCAAATCTTCACAAAAATGAGCTGGAGAGATCTTCTCAATTTTCTGCAAAATCCTCTGAAGGACAAGGCTGCTGTGTGAGTTTTATTGTTTATCCATTCCCAGCACTTGCTGCCTGCCTGGGGAGGATGGGGCTTTGGGAGATGTGTTGTTTTCTATATTGAAAGTGAAGCATATTTACATGGGATGCCAGGGCCTGCAAACATTCCCTGCTTGGATACAACATTTTATGCACCTCTGTTGTATCCTGTGATACAGGATTTAATGGGAACCTCTCCTATGTGTAGCCAGAAAATAAAATTGCTTTGTTAGATCAGCCTGCCTGTCCATCTTATCCAGTATCTAATCTCTGATAGTGGAATTACCAGATGCTTCAGGTTGAAGAAATCATATTAAGGGAAACTATGAAATAATCTGCCCATCTGGTACATTCTGCCTCCCCCATTCTCTCCTTTCAATCCTATCCAACACAAATGTGGAGTTCTCATTATCTCTTTAAAAGTCTGTTCTTTTCTGGAATCCTGCTAAGCTCTGATTCAGTGGCATTTTATGGCATTATAGGATTAAGGGGTAGATTTAAGAGAAATAATACCCACAATTGTTAGGACTATTGGATCACTGGGTGCAGATGACACATTCCTGCTGCTGCAAATCTCCTGACAGCTGTTCTCGGGACGGGAGCCCCGAGGTATTAAAGTGAAGAGCAAAGATGGTGTAAGAGATAAGCAACTCCCAGAGGTTGATTTTTCACAGGTTTTGAGGGGTTCCCAGCCTGGAGACACAACCCCTTCTCCTGCCTGCCTTGGGGTCCTGCACATGGTCAGGAGGTGCATGGAAAGGGACTTTGGACAAGGGGATGTAGTGATAGGATGAGGGGGAATGGCTTAAAAATGCCAGAGGGCAGGGATGGATGGGATATTGGGAGGGAATTCCTGCCTGTGAGGGTGGGGAGGTACAGGAACAGGACACCCAGGGAGGTTGTGGCTGCCCCTGGATCCCTGGGCCAGGTTGGACAGGGCTGGGAGCAGCCTGGGACAGTGGAAGGTGTCCCTGCCATGGCAGGGGTGGCACTGGGTGGGCTTTAAGGTCCCTTCCAACCCAAACCCTTCTGAGATCCTCTGATGGGAAAGGTTTGGAGGTGCTGGGAGCCTGATTTGCTGCTGTGTTCTCACAGCACCTGGTCTGTGTTTGCCCTGGGACCCTGTGGGGAGGGGCCCTGGGCAGAGCCCCCATCACCTGCTGCTGAAGAGGGAACGGTTCCACATCCCTGCCTGGTGTAAGTGTCCCTGTGGTGCCAGGGCTGAGTCAGAGCCATCCCCTGCAGCTCTCAGTGCCTGAATCACCCGTTTATTTCTGGAGCTGCTGCCGTGGGATTTCAGCACCAGCTGGCTTTGGCTGCTTTATTGCCAGGGACCTCATGCAGCAGCAAGCTGAGCCTTTCTTTGGGATGCAGTGCAGAAGATGGAGAGCTTTGCCTTCTGGGTAGACTTTGGGTCATTGTTTGACAGCTTAACTTAAAGAAACTAAATCAAGTTGTGATCAATTTTTATTTCAAGTGGTTTTGTGTGGCCTCTGTGGGCTCTCAGTGTGTCCCTGCTGGGTGCTGGAGCACTCTGTGGGGTGGAGGGACACCCTGTTCCCCTTGGGGTCTCTCCCCATCCCTGGAGAGCCTCCCTCAGACTTACAGGATGTTGCAGGGCCCAAGAATTCCATTTTGGCTTTTTAATCACAACAGAATGCATATTTGGATAGTGATGGATGTGGATGTGACTGAGACATGTCAGGACTGCCCAGGAGGATGCACCTGGAGGCTGTAATTGAGTCTCCTGCCCATGACACCCCTCCTGCCTTCCCATCTCTTGTGCTGGATCCCAAATGCTCCTGCAGAGCCCACCCTGGCCATGGTTTGTGCCAGGGGGCTCAGCCTGTGCCCTCTGCTTGGCTCTGATGGGAAGGTCCCATGTGCCATCCTACTGATTTTCCTGTGAAAATACAGAAATCCCTTCCACTGTGGGAGTGACTGAACTCCCTGGCTTTGCAGGTGCCCTTGTCTCAGATTTCTCTGGGACCAAGGCACTGAAATGAGGGATTTTCTCAACACCTGCCACAGCTTGGGCAGGAGATGTCCCTGTCATTGCTCCATACACCTCACCTCATTTCCTCCCTTTTAATAAAACCAAATGCTTTCTGCCTTCCCCCTGCCCACAGGACTGTGGTGGCTTTGGCAGAAGTGTCTGAGATGTGCAGATGTTACAGTGGGAGAGCTCAGTGATGGCTTCTGCAGGATCTGGGACATTCCTGAGCACACATTTGTGGTGATGTGCCTGTCACTCGTGTCCTGCCCTGGGCTGCTCAGCCAGGCTTGATGAAGTGAGTCTGCAGAGAAGGACAACATTTAAGAAGACAAAACAAACTACTTGAATTATGAGAGTGATATTTGCTGGGAAATAGAGATTCATGCCTGTTTATTTGTTGTGATTGCTGCTTATTGCAAACAAAGGAGGTCAGAGGAGCTCCTTCTCTCTTGCATGCACAATGTGCTACTACAGCCTGCAAAGAGGGCTTTGGTGGGTTTCAGTCCTACACCCAAACAACAGCCAGGAAAAGAGGCAGGATGCAGGGCTTTTTCTTCATCAAATAACTGAAGGGAAAACTAGAGAGGAATCAAGACAGTGGAAGAACCAAAAAAAAAAAAAAAAAAAATTCAGATGTGATATTCCCTTTGAATTGCATGTGGGAGTGTTAAAGTATTAAAGTGCTAGAGTATTAAAAGATCCTTACAGCTCTAGGAGAAAGCCAGGACTGGTTGTGCACCTTCTCTCCTGATAGATGGTTGTAGATTTGATCCAACATTGTATGAAAAACACTCCTGCCCTTGGCTTTTTATAGCTTCAGCCATAAAAAAGGAAAAGTAGTATTTTCCAGTACTTGGAAAGGTGCCACCTGAAAATTTTCTGGGAGAGCAAGTAGAGAAATCAAGCAGTGAGTATCAGTGTCACAGCTCTGGCATGCAGGAGCTGTGCCTCAGAACAGGGCTCACCAAAGCCAGAGCAGATTTGCAGCTCAGGGATGGATTGTTGGGTATTTTCTGTCCATGTGTTGTTTTGTCCTGCCCAATCTGTCCCATCTCTGTGTGGCTCCAGGCAGTTTTAATCTGCCAGGCTGCAAAAAGTCGTGGAAACCTCCTGAGCTGGAAGGGACCCAGCTCAGGAGAATGAGAATCACTGAGGCTGGAAAATCCCTCCAAGGCCACCCAGTCCAAGCTGTGCCCCCTCCCCACCTTGTCCCCAGCCCAGAGCTCTGAGTGCCACCTCCAGCCCTTCCTTGGGCACCTCCAGGGATGGGCACTCCAAACCTCCCTGGGCAGCCCCTGGCAGTGCTGAGCCCCCTTTCCATGGGGCAATTCCTGCTGATGTCCTCCCTGAGGCTCCCCTGGCCCAGCCTGAGGCTGTTCCCTCTCCTCCTGTCCCTGTTCCCTGGAGCACAGCCCGACCCCCCCGGCTGTGCCCTCCTGTCAGGAGCTGTGCAGAGCCACAAGGGCCCCCTGAGCCTCCTTTGCTCCAGGCTGAGCCCCTGCCCAGCTCCCTCAGCCTCTCCTGGAGCTCCAGACCCTTTCCAGCTCCATTCCCTGCCATGGCCATGCTCCAGCCCCTCAGGGTCTGTCTTGAAGTGAGGAGCAAAATCACACAGTGCAGCCCTGGCCCTGCACAGCCACCCCAACAATCCCAGCCTGGACATCCCTGGGAGCAGTGTCCAAACACTCCTGGAGCTCTGGCAGCCTCAGGGCCGGGACCTTTCCATGGGGAGCCTGGGCAGGAGTTGTGTCACCTCTGCACCCACCCAGATCCTGTGTCCCTGCAGGAGGGGCTGGGGAGGATGTTGGGAGTTCTTTTATGCAGGGGCTGCTGTCAGTCCTCAGCTCCACAGTCTGTTCTGAAGTGAGAAAAGATGTCCTGGAGTGTCCTGAGCTGGAAGGACCCCCAAGGATCATCCAGTCCAGCCCTGGCCCTGCCCAGACACCCCAACAATCCCAGCCTGGGCATCCCTGGAGCTCCTGGAGCTCTGGCAGCCTCGGGGCTGTGCCCATTCCCTGGGCAGCCTGGGCAGTGCCAGCACCCTCTGGGGGAAGAACCTTTCCTGAAATCAACCTGAGCCTGCCCTGGCACAGCTCCAGCTGTCCCTGTCCCTGTTCCTGTCCCACAGAGCAGAGATCGGAGCTGCCCCTCAGGAGGAGCTGCAGCCCAGGGAGGTCCTGCTGGTGTCACTCGAGGCTGTGCCCAGGCTGTCCCTCCCTGCTCTGAAGATCATTCCAAACCCAGCTCCATACAGACTCAGGTTTTTATTTCTCCTGCATCCTCAGGGCCCTGAGCTCTGAGGAGCTGCTGCTGCTGCTCTGTGTGTGCAGGGGCTGCTGGTGCCCTGTGCCCCTCCTGCCCTCCAGGGATGGGGCTGCAGCTTCTGCTGCCTTTGGGATGATTTGCAGAGAGGAAAAAGCCTCTTTGCTGCTCCATTGCTTCCCCAGCACTAATACAAACCAGCAGGCTGTGGAATAAATACCAGTATTGATCTTTATTCCTCAGTGTGTTTGGACATGCTGCTCCTGACTTCCAGCAATGCTTTTTCTTGAGATCTGGGCAAGTAAAGGCTCTAAAAGCACACTTTTCCAGCTGTGCTTTACATTTGTTGGTTATTATTTCAGCCCATTCCTGGACCTGCAGGAGCAGCCTGGTTCCTTGGCCACACAGGCAGCTGGGGCTGGCTCCCCCCAGAACTGGAGCTGCCAGACTCCCCCTGGAAAAGTTTAGGGATTTGTGCTGCATGGATTTAGATGGGGACACAGGACAACTTTTCCTTTCCCTTTTGAAGCAGAGGTGACTGGAGCACACTTTGGCAGCTTGTGTGGGGTCAGAAGGGTGTCAAAAGCCTTTGGTGCCTGAAGTGCCAATATCTTCTTTAAACCCAGCTGGGAAGAAAGTGCTTTGGGGAAAGCAGCTGGAGTTGTTTAGTGTCTGTTAGAGAGTCTCTTATTTCCACTGAGCTGCTCAGTGTCACCTGCAAACACTGTGACCATGGATTTATGGCACTGCACCTCGGGGTTCTTAATGCCATACATTCCACTAATTGTCAATTTTCCTTTCCTGACTGCAAAGTTATTACCTGTTCTTGTAAGGTGGGAACATGGTGCTTCAGGGAAGGCTTCTGTGGCAGGAGTGTGCTATAACCCAGTTCCTAATGTAAACAGAAGTATTAAATGATCACTTTGGCAGAGAATGGGATTAGTGTAATTTAACAACTTGCTTTTTTGCTCCTCTGAACTCCTCTGCTGAAAAATACCTGTGTTATCATAAATACTTCTGCCTAAACGGTGCTTATGAGAATAAATGAAGCAATTTAAGCTTTGGATTCACTTCCCTCCAGTTGGCTTCCAAGGAAATCAGGGCTTGTGTGTTTGTTTGTGCCACCAGCCTGCTCCCCTGGACTGCCCAGAGCTTTCCTGTTCCAAACCAGCACATGCCCAGCCAGATCAGGCAGAGGGGGAGTCAAGCTCTGCTGCTTTGACAGCCTTGGTCTTGCAGCCATTTGTGCAGTTTTCCAGCAGGAAAATCCAAGAGCAAGGAGGTCTCAGTGACTTATTGTGTGTGTGTGTGTGTGTGTGTGTGTGTGTGTGTGTGTGTGTGTATGTGTGTGTGTGTGTGTGTGTGTGTGTGTGTGTGTGTGTGTGTGTGAAGGAGCTGGGCATAGGCACAGCTGGGTAAGTGGATGTGACACTCAGAATTGCTCTGGCTTTTATCTCCCTTAGATCTGTCTGAGCCTAATAACTTTATTACAAGAGCCTCTCACCAGAGTAAATCCCATTCTCTACATTCTGATTTTACAACTTTGCAGATGATTTCTTCTTAGGACTTGCCAAGTAATGTGCCTTTAGAAATGTCTGTATGTCCCTAAATTGTAATGGCTATTTTTGAGGCTCTAATTCTAAAATAGAGCTGAACATTTCTGAAGAAGAATTACTGGGAATAAAGTAGGTGCTTTAAAATTGAGTTTCCTGGGGAAATGTGAGGAAGTTTCAGGGCTTTGTGGTCAGAAATAGTTTGAGAACTTGGATCTGTAAACAGTGAACTGTACCAGACAGCATTAGGTGTATTAAGATGCTTGGGTCACAAAAAATGTACATCACAGGATAGACACAATAGATTTAATGTTGGCAGTCCCTTTTGCAAGCAGACATGTGCACTGAATCAGCAAAATCCAAAGTAGAATAAGCAATTAATGAATGGAGCATGATGAGGAAGTGGCAGGATGAATAGCAGGCTGAGCATTTGCTTTCTTTAAAGCCTGCTCATAATCTTTACAAAGGCCAAATGGAGATCAATTCATTTCCTGGTGAAGCTTTATTTCAGAGGACAGCACAAATGCAGCCTGTTTGGTACCAGTGGGTTCCGTTTGTGGAGCTCTTGTCACCAGAAGGACAAACCCAGCAGGTTTTCCCTCTGCCACTGAGGTTTTCAGGCAGGAAGCAGCACAGATGTTAGGGAAGAGCTGGGCAGCAGTGCCTGTGGATTAAGGCATGCAGGGAGCTTGAACCTGCCCGTGCTGGCACAGCAGAACTTGCAGTGGATTTACAACATTCTGTCCTTCAGCCACGGAGCTTTGCAGCCCAGCCATGGGGAAATCATTCAATCCCTTCAGGGCCCCATGGAGGCATCAGGATTTACCTCCCAGGCCTTCAGCTGCTAAGTCCTGGGGGATTTCTGTGAGCCAGAGGGAACCTGAGAAGCTGCAGGCAGCAAAGCCAAGCCTTGGGTGTGTCTGGATGTGTTTGGCTGTGCAGGTGGGGGGAGCTTTGGTGTTAGGGCTGGTGAAAAGCAGGTGAAAGCCAATGGCCTTGGCAAGGTGAGGATGAGAGAGAAGAAGAGTCCAGAATTCCCCACGTTTCAGGTGTGCATGCAAACCTCTGGGGGGTGTAGGTGATGAGGATGTGGAGTTAAGCTCATCAGAAATCACATTTAAGCCTTTAAAGTTCATTGTGTATCTCTGCACATATTTAGATATGAGTTTGCTGTGTTTTATCAAGTGTGTTATGGAATTATTTAGGTTGGAGAAGCTGTCCAGGACCATCAGGCCCAGCATGGCCAAGGCCACCACCATGTCCCCAAGTGCCACATCCATGGCCAGCGCTCCCTCAGACACACCCAGGGTGCACTCACTGCCACTCCTGGCTCCTCTGAGGGCTGGGCTGCTGCCAGGGTGACAGAGGAGCTGTGTCACTGTGTCAGGCTTTAGATGCTCCTGTCAGCATCTCTGGCGTGGCAGCAAACAAATCTCCAGCCCCAGATCCTGGTCTCTGGGCTGGAGTGGCTCTGGAAGGTTCTGTGGCAGGGAGCTGTGGCTGCTGCCTTTGGGTCTCTGCAGGAGGAGGCAGGCACAACAAAAAGGATGTGAAACCACATTTGTGGGGCATCTCCAGCCTGTCCCTAAAATCTGTGTTTTGGTTTGGGGTTTTATGAGCGGACAGAGGAAAGTTGGAGTATTTTTATTTGTGGTGGTTTTTTTTTTCTTAACCTTGTGATAATTCAGCTTTTGTTTGACTGGCTGTGTTGGTTGGATCCTTCCCTACCTGCTGTGAGGTGTTTCATGGTGTTGCAGTTCTGCACTGGGTTAAACTGGGTGCCTTTGTGTGCTGGGGCTCTGAGCTGGTCCCCTCTGTCCCCCAGTTGTGTCTGTTGTGTATTTTGTTTGGCAGAGGTGGATGTTGTCACCTGGGACAGCAGAAAAGCCACACAGGAGCAAATCTCTCCACGGAATAGCAGGGCTGGTGTGGAGCTTCCTCTGTGGAATAAAGCGAAACTTGTGGCACTTTGGAAACTTCTGGCACTTTGTGTGTGGTCTTCGGTTTGTTAATTCTCCATCCTCAATGTCCCCTGCATGAAGGGACACCAGTATTTATGGGCAGTTGATTGCATTCAGTTAACTGGTACCTGACACTGGAATCTGAGGGGAAAAGCAGATCTAAATCAGCCCCATCTGCTGGGTTTGACCCTTTTGATGGTGCTTGGGACTCATTTTTATTCTCTTCCACCCACAGCAGTACAAGTGTCTCACCAGTGTGTCAGTGTGCCCTGCTGAGCAGCCTGGGCTGGGCTGGGCCCTGCTGGTGCCAGCTCTGGGATTTGGGATGGCAGAGCTCTCCCTGGTGCCAGCTCTGGGATGTTGGGATGGTAGAGCTCTTCTGGTGCCAGCTGCAGGATTTTGGGATGGCAGAGCTCTCCCTGTGTTACATTTGCTGGGATGGCAGAGCCCTCCCTGTGTGACATTCCCCATGCAGGAATTTGGCAGACAGGGCTCAGTGACACCCCTCTGCTGAGGCTGATCCAATTCTGGCAGAGGTTAAACAAACTTATCCAGTGATGTCTGTACGTAATGGGAAAGGTTTAAAAACCTCTTCATCTTCCAGTCCATAAAGCCGTCAGCAGCGTGGCTCTGTGATCACAAAGAAGAAGAGCTGTCTCTAAAAGTCCATTGTGCCTTTTAAGTTCATAATTTTTATGCCAGCTCTTCCAGCAGTGCCATCATTCCACCTTGTTCCAGGCAGCACAAGTGGTGGCCACTTTTCTTCTTCATTGCCCAAAGTCTGTCCTGGGGATGTCAAACTCCTGGGTTCCAGTGAGATCTATTCAAGTCAAACACTCCTACCTCAGGCTCTGCACCAAGGATTTCCTTTGCAGTTTGAGAGGAAGGTTTCCAGCAGTGCCAGTTTCATCCCAACCTGCCTGAGCACAGCTGGGATGTTTGCTGGTGGGACTTATCGCCAGCTGGGGGTCTGTGTACAAATCACCAACAGGACAGGACTGCTGTAGAAGATGCCTTGAGCTGTTTGATTTTCCAGCATCAGTCTCATTCCATGGTTATGACAATGGGAAGATGCCAGCAGCTCACATTCCCAGCAGCAGACCAAGAACTCAATGTTACAACTCACTTTATAAGCTTCTTGACCAATCACACAAAGCAAAAGCACATTGACAGTAGTTCCATCCAACCACTATAAGCACAGGTACCTTTGGTTAAACAATGCTTGCTTATTTAGAATACAATACCTGCTTGTAAGCCTTAAAATACAATGCCCAGAGCTCCATTATTAAGCTTAGAACTCCCTAATATCTTGCTAGATAAACTTTTCTGTAGCTTAGGGAGTTATTCTAGACAAGTGTTAATACACAGACCATTGCTCTGTTTGTCCTTGCTTTTCTACTTTTTAAATAATTTTTCTGCTGACCAATCTCATGGCTGCTGCTTAGCTCCAATCACAGTTCTGCTGCCTCTGAGGCCTGCCTTTTGCAGCTTTCCCAGAACCCTCTGATTTTGTGGATTCCCACAGGATTGTCACCCTGGAGTCCCTGGCTGGGACATGAAGGGCTCCCTTCCCTCACTGATGTTTGTCTGAACCTTCAGCCTGGGGCTGCCTCTGATCAGGGGAGGAAGAAGGCATTTTCACCTTCCCAAAAACCAGCTTCAGTGTGTTATACCTGACAGAAACATACCAGGGATGGAGGGCTGGAATAAACTGTCCTTTGGTGGTGGCAGTGTCACTTCATTGAGCTTGAAGGGAGCTCTGGTTCTGCCTTGGATGAGATGTCTGTGAGTTACCTTGTCCAGGACTGTGCCCACATGAGCAGCTACAGAGCAGCAGCTGCCTCCAACAGAGGCTCTCAGAACATGCACTGGTAATTTACAGCTCACTGTTAATTTACATTTCCCTGTTAATTTACAATCTGACATCAGTGCCTTACATCTGGGAGCACCCAGCCCTTGCCAGTGGCCAGGACCTGGTGGTGTCCCTGTGGGGCACAGTCAGGGTCCTGTCTGTCTGTCCCTGTGGGGCACAGTCAGGGTCCTGTCTGTCTGTCCCTGTGGGGCACAGTCAGGGTCCTGTCTGTCTGTCCCTGTCAGGGCTCCTGTCTGTCTGTCCCTGTGAGCACAGTCAGGGCTCCTGTCTGTCTGTCCCTGTGGGGCACAGTCAGGGTCCTGTCTGTCCCTGTAAGCACAGTCAGGGCTCCTGTCTGTCTGTCTCTGTCAGAGCTCCTGTCTGTCTGTCCCTGTGAGCACAGTCAGGTTCCTGTCTGTCTGTCTCTGTCAGGGCTCCTGTCTGTCTGTCCCTGTGGGCACAGTCAGGTTCCTGTCTGTCTGTCTCTGTCAGAGCTCCTGTCTGTCTGTCCATGTAAGCACAGTCAGGGCTTCTGTCTGTCTGTCTCTGTCAGAGCTCCTGTCTGTCTGTCCCTGTGAGCACAGTCAGGGCTTCTGTCTGTCTGTCTCTGTCAGAGCTCCTGTCTGTCTGTCCCTGTGGGCACAGTCAGGTTCCTGTGTGTCTGTCCCTGTGGGCACAGTCAGGTTCCTGTGTGTCTGTCCCTGTCAGGTTCCTGTCTGTCTGTCCCTGTGAGCACAGTCAGGGCTCCTGTCTGTCTGTCTGTCTGTCTGTCCCTGTCAGGTTCCTGTCTGTCTGTCCCTGTGGGCACAGTCAGGTTCCTGTCTGTCTGTCCCTGTCAGGGCTCCTGTCTGTCTGTCCCTGTGAGCACTGTCAGGTTCCTGTCTGTCTGTCCCTGTCAGGGCTCCTGTCTGTCTGTCCCTGTGAGCACAGTCAGGGCTCCTGTCTGTCTGTCTGTCTGTCCCTGTCAGGGCTCCTGTCTGTCTGTCCCTGTGGGCACAGTCAGGTTCCTGTCTGTCTGTCCCTGTCAGGTTCCTGTCTGTCTGTCCCTGTGGGCACAGTCAGGTTCCTGTCTGTCTGTCCCTGTCAGGGCTCCTGTCTGTCTGTCCCTGTGAGCACTGTCAGGTTCCTGTCTGTCCTGCCCTGTGGAGCACAGGGGCTCAGCCCGAGCTCATGGCTCTGAGCTGACCTTGTCTCCCAGCCCGGGCTCCTCCTGCCAGGGGCGCTCAGGGTGCTGCTGCCTGTGCTGGGATCCTGTCAGATGCTGCAGAGAGCCCTTGCAGAGCCTGCTCCTTCACTCCATGCCTGTTTGGGCATCATTCAGAGCTCAGCTCTGTTTGCAGGGCACTGTTTTAAAACAAACAGAGAAAAAAAAATGCTCCTGAATTTCCTCCCTGCCCAATCTACCTTGTGTGGGAGGAGAGAGAGGCCACCAGCCAGGCAGCAGGACCTGCAGCCTTCACTCCTGAGCCCTGCTGACCCCCTGTCCCCTTGGGCTGACCCCTCCATCCCTGAGCATCATAACCTCAACATCCTGTGTTTAAATCCCTCCTGCCTTGGTTAAGGGGACAGCAGTCTGCTTCTCCTGAGGACCTGTCAAAGTGGGAGCTCCCAGCTGTGCTGTGGATGGCCAGATGTGGCCAGATGTGGCCATGAGGAGACCCTGGAGCTTGGTCATGCAGGGCAGAGGCTGTGGCCAGCCCTGCCTTGTCCTGCTGGGGCTGATGAGGAGCCAGGGGCTCTGTGCAAGAACTGGGCACAGTGGATGTCATTCCTTGTGCTGTCCTGGACAGTGACAGGGACACACTGTGGGCTCCTACACCACACACAGGGGGAGTCCTGACCTCTGTCTCTGTAGTGGGGTAACATTGCTGGTACTTCCCATCTGAGGAGTGCTCTCAGTTTTGGGAAGCTCAGCACTGAGAGATGCAGTGGTGACTTTTTCAGTTGAAGCTGATGTTTTCCTGAAGCAGCAATCTCTGGAATTGCTGCTCTGGGATAGCAGTCTCTGGAATCTGGGCAGAATTTCACTTCCTGTGCACTAATTCTGCCCAAGCTGTGTCTCACGCACCCTTGGCTCTAACGTGGCAGTTCCATAGCTCATTGTAAAAAAGGGATTTAAATATGTGTGAGTGGAACTCTCTCTCTGCTCCTCAGCCATGTTTTATAGGAACAGCTCCACAGCCCTGTGGAAGATGTGCCAACAGAGCTGAGCACTTCCATAATGTCCACAGTGTTTTTAAGGACAGGAAGTAACAATTCATTTATTCTGCTGATCAAAAGAATATTTGCCTGTTTAAATATTCACACTCTTGAGCCTGCTACAAGACTGAGCTGTCAGGAGGGGATAAGCTCCTGATAAGCACGTTAGCTGGATTTATTTAGTGTGATGGCCAAAAGAGAAATCATTAATAAGTCAGGATCCAGACTGGGGAGCTCCTGGGTGTTCAGAATTAGAAATAAAGGTGGGGGGGCAGGAGGGAGGGAGGTCTGGCACTCTGATATGGAGGAGAGGAGGAAATCTTGGAGAACTATAATCAGGATGTGCTTTATAAAGAGGTGTGCTGTCCATAATCAGAACCACCACATTCTTTGTCTGCCCTGAGTTCTCCCACAGGCACACAGGATCTGCATGGGCTGAGATGATCTTTAAGGTCCCTTCCAGCCAAACCCCACTCAGTGATGCTGTGATCTGGGTCCATTTTGTGCCAGCTGGCACAGACTGCTGTGTCTGACTCTCCCTGTGTGTTGCTGTGATGGCTGATCCCACAGAGCTGGGCAGGGCTGCAGCAGGACCCCATCAGGAACTGTAGGAGTAACTCCAGAGCCTGAGGGAGCAGCACAGAGCCCTAAACATGGGTGTTCTGCAGATCTGGGGAGCACAGAGCCTAAACATGGGTGTTCTGCAGACCTGGGGGGCACAGAGCCCTAACATGGGTGTTCTGCAGATCTGGGGGCACACAACCCTAACATGGGTGTTCTGCAGACCTGGGGGGCACACAACCCTAACATGGGTGTTCTGCAGACCTGGGGGACAGCAGGACCATAAAGCCATGGGTCTTCTGCAGACCTGGGGGGCACAGAGCCCTAACATGGGTGTTCTGCAGACCTGGGGGGCACACAACCCTAACATGGGTGTTCTGCAGACCTGGGGGGCACAGAGCCCTAACATGGGTGTTCTGCAGACCTGGGGGGCACACAACCCTAACATGGGTGTTCTGCAGACCTGGGGGGCACAGAGCCCTAACATGGGTGTTCTGCAGACCTGGGGAGCACAGAGCCCTAACATGGGTGTTCTGCAGACCCAGGGGGTTCAGCCCTCTCCATGGTGGTTGCTGCTGGTGGCATTTCAGAAGGACAGGTAGAGATGTCCCCTTCATGCCCTGGGGGACATTTGTGTCCTGAACAGCCCTGGGGGGCATCCCTGGGAAGATGAGGGATGCTGCAGCATCAGAGCTGATGGTGCTGTAGTTATGAAGTAGAGCTCAGGTCATCAGTGAGTCTGAGCACAGACACTGCTCCTCAGACCCCCCTGAGCAGCACAGAGCAGCTCCCACTCCTGCCCCTGCTCCCAAGGGCACAGCACAGTCCTGTGTGCTCCAGAGCGATCTCCATCCCTCCCTGTGCCAGGCACCATGCAGGCCAAGGGATTGTGTGTTCCACAGAGCAGGCTGCTGTTTCCCTGCTGTTATTTTACTGACCTTTTCTGCTGGGTGTATTTTCCAAAGCAGAGCAGGGCCTGCCCACCCTGAGTGGCTCCTGTTCCAGCCTGTGTGGGCCCTGCACAGGGTGTCCTTTGTGTCCTGGGTTTGAGGGATGGACACTTGTTGTGGCTCTGCTCCCAGGGAATGGGAACAGGAGGAGAGGGAACAGCCTCAGGCTGGGCCAGGGGAGGTTTAGATTGGATGTGGAGGAAATTTCTCACTGAAAGGGGGGTCAGACATTGGAAGGGGCTGCCCAGGGCAGTGGGGGAGTCCCCAGCCCTGATCTGAAGGCCAAGGAGTGAAGAGTCCCTGAAGCCAAGCAGTGCCTCTGTTGTCTAGGAACAGCCCTCACTCCAGGCTGTCCTTTATCTGCATTTATTGGTGTTGATCAATGGGTTATGTTGGGAAGGGAGGGTGTAGAAACCATTGGGGTTTGGCTGATGCCAGACAGGGCAGTTCCAGGTGGTTGATGGAAACGGTTTTGTGCCCCAGGTGAGAGGTGTTAATTGAGTGGTAGAATGGATCTTGTTAAATCACTGGGCAGCAAGAGGTGGCTTGTAAATGTTAGCTGCCACTTTGTGGCCTCTCCAGGAGTGTTTGTTGTGGTTCCAGGTGATTTTTCTGCTGAGGGATCATGAGGCAGTAAATGCTGGGATATCCCTTTTCTGTTACTGAGACAGACAATAAACATCCTAATCTCACTGCCTGCTCTGAAGAGTGGATTTACAGCTGGGTGCTGAGCAGAAAACAAACGAGCAGAGGATTCAAAGCAGGCTCTGCAGCAGGCAAACACGAGTTGGAGCAGAGCTGGGGTTTATGCTTTTTGTCTTTTGAATTTGGCTGACTTGATTAATCCAGCCTGATGTGTGCCAAGCTGTTCAGCAGGAACTCAGCCCTGCTTCCTCTTTTCCCAGCTCCCCTTGTCAGCCTTCCTTTGTTTTGGGATGCTTTCTTACATAAACCAGGTGAAAAGCTGTTCTCTGTAAATACATTTGTTTTCTGGGTTTCTTTGCAGGTTTGGAGACTTGGGCTTTATGTAGAATAAAGATCTGGGAGCCAGTAAAGGTGGTGGTGGTCACAGAGCAGGAGTTGTGTCACCTCTGCACCCACCCAGATCCTGTGTCCCTGCAGGAGGGGCTGGGGAGGATGTTGGGAGTTGTTTTATGCAGGGGCTGCTGTCAGTCCTCAGCTCCACAGTCTGTTCTGAAGTGAGAAAAGATGTCCTGGAGTGTCCTGAGCTGGAAGGAACCCCAGGGACCACCCAGTCCAGCCCTGGCCCTGCCCAGACACCCCAACAATGCCACCCTGGGCATCCCTGGAGCTCCTGGAGCTCTGGCAGCCTCGGGGCCATGCCCATTCCCTGGGCAGTGCCAGCACCCTCTGGGGGAAGAACCTTTCCCTGAGCTCCACCTACACCTCTCCCTTCATGCCTGAGCCTTGGACCAATACAGAGCAAACCCCTTTTTTCCCCCCTGTTGGAGGCCAAGAACATTTCTCAATGAGACCTCAGCAAGGTCCTTAAATTAAACCCAGTGCTGAACACAGGGGGTTTTTCTCCAGCCTCCTCAGACTTGGAGAGTTTTGTGAGCATATTCAAGCATGATTTAATGGGACATAAAATGCCTCTTTGATACCTCATTGATCTAAAGGAGAGACAAAACTGTGAGGTGGCTCTTTCTTTCCACTACTGATCCACGATATTTCAATATAAATCCTACAAGCAGGTGCCAGCCTAGGTTTAATTGGAGAGAGCAGGATTTAGTGGGACAAAATGTAATTGTGTGACCTGCACTGATTCATTTCCAGATGCTGGCAGGTGCTCTGTGCTCAGGGGGGTGTTTCCCACCTACAAAGCAGGGATGGGGAGGGATCCTCTGCAGCCTCACTCAGTTTTCTCCTCTCAGGACTGGTTGCAGACTGGCCCTGACTGGTGCTGGGACCTTCAAGAAGACACCTGGGAGGCACAGGCAGGTCTGTGCTCACCCCGGGTGATTTCAGCTCTTCTGGGACCCAGGAGATGCAGAACAAGGGGTCCCAGGAGAGCCTTCACTCCCCCTCCTCCCCAAAAGGATCCAGGGACCAAGAGCCACTCAGCAGGGAAAGCAGGGTTTATATGGGGATCTTGAGGGGTGGGGAGAACACCAGGGCCAATGGGATGAGGGCACAGGGGTGGAGCCAGGGGGAAGGGCCAATGGGACACATGGAATCTGCATGTCACAGCAAGGCATGCTGGGAGAAGCCTTTTTCCTCACCCTGACAGGGTGGTTATCCCTTCAGGGCTTTTCCCTGGACTCCTCAGCCGTGGGCTCTTTCCCTGTTGGCCCAGTGGCCTCCCCGCCTGTGTCCTGCAGGTGTGGCAGGACCTCTGCCCTGGGGCCACCTGCAGATGTGCACGTGGCTGGAGAGCACCTGCTCCATGGGCAGGGAGAACTTTCTGAGGCAGCATTTGGGACTGATGGAATGAGGAATGTGGGCTAAACTCAACAGCTAATGATGGGCTGGGCTCCAGCTGGGTGGCTAATCACTGACACTGGAATGTCTCGTGGTGGTCTGACCCTTGTATTTAATTTAAATGTAGAAGTTTTCAAGTGTAGGGAGTGCTCCCCTGAACATTCAGCTTCCTGGAATGAGACTTGCTTTGGGCTGGCCACATACAGCATGAGCTGGGTGTTAGAAATAAAATCTGAGATTCACAGAATCCAAAGTGCTTTGGGTTGTAGGGATCTTAAAGCCCTTCTTGTCCCAGGGAGGGACAACTGCCACTGTCCCAGGCTGCTCCCAGCCCTGTCCAGCCTGGCCTTGGGCACTGCCAGGGATCCAGGGGCAGCCACAGCTGCTCTGGGCACCTGTGCCAGGGCCTGCCCACCCTCACAGGGAGCAATTCCTGCCAAATATGACTCTCTTTGAGCTTAAAACCATTCCCCCTTATCCTATCACTGCCTGTCCGTGCAAAAATTCCTCTCCAGCCTTCCTGTGGGCCCTCTTTAGGCACTGGAAGGGGCTCTAAGGTCTCACTGAATTTTGAAGTATTTTGGCCTGGGATCTGAATTCCAAGGGCCTTGGCTGGCACACAACCAAGGGCTGAGGAGTATAACTGTGGGCAGAGAGTGTCAGGAGTCTCAGCTGAGGTTTGGTGCATTGCCTGGGACTCTCCCTGAGCCCCTGGAGCTCCTGCTGGAATCTGGGGTCAGTGCTGGATTCTCTGTGCTTTCCTCAGGACTGTCATTGAAGCTCTGAAGGCAGCAGGGATTTCCCACCTTGTGCCCACCCAGCCCTGCAGAAAAGGCAGCCTCTCAGTGGGCAGGGTGCTGTTCCTGGGGGTGCAGGTGAGGAGGGAGCTGTGGGGGCTGCAGCCATGGGCAGCCTCAGCTGTCCCAGCACTGCTGACCCACAGTGAGCCCTCCCTGCAGGGTCTGAGTGTTCCCCAGTGAGGCAGTCACGCCTGTGCCTCTGCCTGCACATGGGCTGAAGGATAAAGCATCTAGATCAGCCCTTTTTCTATGAAAAATGTTTCAAAGGAAAAGCCCAAACCACCCAACAACCCAAAGCCCAGCACTCCCCACCCCGTGCTCTCACCATTCCCACTGTTTCCTGCAGCTTCTCCCTGGCCTTCCCAGTGATGTTTGAGCTCAAACATTGCTCTGCCCTCCCTCCTCCCTTCCCAGGACAGCTCCAGTGTTTTCCTGCACACTTGCAGGGATATTTGCTGGTTTAAAGAAGCCCCGTGGAGCTGCAGGCTGTGGCAGAGCATCACTCACCCCTCAGCTTTTGGCACCAGCACTGAAGGGACCCCGTGGGAGAAACACAACAACCTTGGTGTTGATTTGGCTCTGGGGTGGGAGCCAAAGCCACCAGAGCAGGGTGTTGGTGCAAAGCCTCTCCTGCCTCTGGAGGACTGGAGCTTTGTGCCCCAGCAATGTGGGCTGGCCTTTCCCACCCCTCCCTGCCAGGCTCATCTCCTCTCCCTGGATCCTCGTCCGTCTGTCCTGGCGCTGGGGAGGGAGAGCCCTGGTAGGAGTGGTGCAGGGAGAATGGCAATGAGCAGGAGATGAGCCTCAAAGAGCTGGGTTTGGATTTGCCTCCAGAGCTCTTTGATCACAGGCTGAGCTCTTTATCCCCTGCAGCATTCCTTAGGGGAAGGCTGCCCAGAGGTGAGCAATGATTAAAAGGAAACACTCCTGCTCCTGTGACAGCCTTGACTTCACCAGAGCAGGTATCAACATCAACCAAAAGCTGTTTTTAATGTCTGAGTCAGTTTAGTTTGACTTTCTTGGCAGGATTTCAGGGTCACTTGTCACTTTGCCCCATCATGACCATTCTTTCATCCATTTTAAAGAAAGATTTTCCCTTTGGAATATCCTTTTCAGTGTTTGGTTCCCTTCTGTTGAGCTCTTGGCTTGCTGTAGGGTAGGCAATAATTAAATCAAGAAACACAACCGTGTTGTCACCCAGCAAACTTGTTTAACTAAAGAAGATCCATACAGAAAACTCTGTTTCTGTGGAAATCTTTGTCTCCAAGTCTCATTCTGGAGTCTGAAGAACGCCTGCTGTTGCCTAAGAAACACCCAGGACAATTAAATGCAGAGGCATTGCTGGGGAGCTGAGGAGCTGCTGGGATGTCACTCTGCCTTTGGTCTTTCTCTGCTTATCTGGGCAGGGTTGCTCTGTGCACACTCATTGTAATTCCGGGAACTCTGCTCCTGTTCCCTGTCTAATCTGTGAGGGATGTGGGGAGGGGGTGGGGAGGCTCCTTCTGTCCTTGCCCCATCCGGATTTATTGTAGGGGCAGCTGGAGAATTGAATTAAATTGTTGGACATGGATTAAGATCTCCTGTTTGCTTTCCACGGTTGCTCTGTTAAGAGGAGGTGTCTAGCTGAGTTGGAGCGTGGCAGGGAAACAACATCAGTGTCCCTGTGCTCCCCGGAGAGCTGGGGGTCACCTGGAGCACCCCTTCCCTCAGAGCTGCCCCAGCCCTGCTCCATGGATGGCCCTCTGTCCAGCTCTGGTGTGTTCATGGAGCATGGACCTGCTGCTTGCCAGGGTTGGTGCTGGTGGAAGCCTGGGAGCTTCTGCTTTTGTCCTGCTCTGTGTGAGCAGAGACCCAGCCCCAAACCCTGCCCGAGTTAAGGAATGATTCCTGAAACCAGGGAGGTGATCACAAGGGTTTGGGTTTGACCATCCTGGCTGTGGAGTGCAAAGACACCCGGTCACAGCACTGCTTCAGAGACAGGAGTGTGCTCAGGAGTATCTGCCGGGAGAGCAAAACGTTTATTGAGACTATTTAACCAAGGCTCATTTTATGTTCATTTCTTTCCATAGCAAATGGGAGGAAAATTCCCAAGTGCTGTTGAAGAACAAGGCTCATTTCTGAGCACCTGTAAATCTTGGGGCAAAGTGGGACTGGGGAGTTTGCCTTGAACTGCTGGAGGCATTTGCTGTGTTCTGGAGGCCACTCTTGATTATCTGTCCACACACACAGGTGGGGTGAGTGTGACTGTGTTCACAGGGATCTCAAGTTGAGGGAAGAGACGAGGATCTGACTCCATGTTTCAGAAGGCTGATTTATTATTTTATGATATATATTACATTAAAACTGTACTAAAAGAGTGGAAGAAAGGATTTCATCACAAAGCTAGCTAAGAATAGAAAAAGAAAGAATGATAACAAAGGCTTGTGGCTTGGACTCTCTGTCCGAGCCAGCTGGGCTGTGATTGGCCATTAATTAGAAACAACTAACATGGGCCCATCAAAGATCTACTTGTTGCATTCTACAGCAGCAGATAATCCATGTTTACATTTTGTTCTTGACGCTTCTCAGCTTCTCAGGAGGAAAAATCTTAAGGAAAGGATTTTTCATAAAAGATGTCTGCGACAGGATGGGCTTTGGATGTGCCTGGGGCTGCTCTGCTTTGCTGTGCTCTGTCCCCAGCAGCAGTGACTCGAGGCTGGATTTGCACTGGGGATCCCTGGCTGTGCACAGCTGGGAGGTGGCACCCTGGGATTTGCCACCAGCCTGGCTGGAAATGCTTCCCTGTGAGCTCTGCTGACCCCTCTGCCCTTTGTGCTGCAGGTGCAAAGAGCTGAAATACGGGAAGGACCTGCCCCAGATCTCCATCATCTTCATCTTTGTGAACGAGGCGCTGTCGGTGATCCTGCGCTCGGTGCACAGCGCCGTCAACCACACCCCCGCCCCCCTGCTCAAGGAGATCATCCTGGTGGACGACAACAGCGACGAGGGTGAGCAGCACTGGCAGCCCCAGCTCGGCCAGGAGGGGCTGGGTTTGGTCTGGAATCTCCTGGAGGGTTCCTGGGGAAGGGCCCGTGGGGTGAGGGGGTGGGTGTGCTGCTGGCACAAAGTTCTCTGCAGCTTCTCTGGTGAGGAACAGGATCAAAGCACAGTTAAATCTGAGAGGGCTGTTGTTTGAAAATGTAGCTGAGAGCTGGAGGGTGAAGGAAAGCAGAGAGCCCTCTGACCTTTCCTTTTGTACCATCCAGGAGCTCTGGTCTCAGGGTATCCTTGTTTCTGATAATAACTTTGGTTGTTGCAGATATGCACCTTTAAATATTTGCCAGGACAAGAGCCTGGAGCCCAGAGGGATTTCTGCTCTGGCACCTCCCAGGGGCATTAACTGAGATGTTTCCTCTATGTGCCTCAGTTTTCCTGCTGTAAAATACCATCCCAGGCTTTATAAATGGCTGGTGCTCTGCAGGGACCCTCATTCCCTGAGCTGTGGAACAGGAAAGAGGAAGAGGAGGAAATAATCCCAGCCCACCTGTCCAGTCAGGCCCTGCCACAGCCTGGAGGGGATGTTTGGTTTCCCACATTACATATGAGTGTTCTTTGGTTCAACCTGCTCTCAGTCACTGTTGTCATTCCTTCCCTTCTGGCTTTTGATAGCACAGAACTGCAGGAAGCATTTTCAGACTCAAATTCTTCCAAGGATCTTCTTTTTTTTCCTTCCAATATCCACTCAGACAATGTAATCAGGGACGTTAAAGTCCTTGTGAAGGACAGCAAATAGTTCAGTGACTTTGTTTACTGCTTTCTTCAGTTGTGCTGTGTCTTTATCCTTTTAATGTTTGAAAGAAATGAATGCAGGAGTGCCATGGATGCTGTGACTGGAGGGAAGAGCAGGGCAGGGAGCAGGGTGTGGAGAGTTCATTTCCAGAGGGAGATGAGAGGTTGTCTCAGTCTGTGAGGAGAGGAGCTGGTGCACAGTGAGCTGTTCAGGCTGTAGGCACAGGCACTCAAACACCCCAGTGATGAGCACCACAGAAAGCTGATGAGTTCTAATCACCAGTAAAGGAATCAGGAGGGCAGCTCCTCAGCTGGGGGGAACCACAGCAGCTCCAGGGCAGGGGCTTGGATGGTGCCAGGGTGAAGCTGTGGGATTTCAGAGCTGTGATGGGGAAGTGCAGGTGAGGTGCTGCTGGGGTATCCCACAGTGCCCAGCACTTGAAATACCAAAATGAGAGGCTCCTTCTCCAAATGTTATCCTATTAATGGGGCAAAGAGAAGAACTCTTTCAGGGAGAAGCCATTGGTGATAATCACTGAGCTTCTCCCCTTGTGTCTGTGCACAAAGGATGTGTTTCTGAACAGCCTCTTCCTCTCTCAGGGTGAGGCTGATGGTGAGCCAGGTGCTCTGGAGACACTGGAAAGGCACAGGACAGCAAAACAAATCCTTCCTAAAGTGTCTGCAAGGCCAGGGCTGCAGCTGGCAGTGAGGATCAGGGTGGGATCCTGTACCCACTGTGGGATGGCAGGTCACCCCTGGGGTTTGGCAGGGTTGGGGCAGAGGGGTGCCCAAAGCTTGGACTGTGTTCAGGCATGTCCAGCTCTGGGCTTTCACAGAATCCCAGAAAAGTTTGAGTTGGAAGGGACCTTAAAGCCCATCCAGTGTCACCCCTGCCATGGCAGGGACACCTTCCACTGTCCCAGGCTGCTCCAAGCCCTGTCCAGCCTGGCCTGGGACACTGCCAGGGCTGGGTTGGAGTGTTGGGTTGTGTTGGAGTGTTGGGTTGTATTGGAGTGTTGGGTTGTGTTGGAGTGTTGGGGTTGTGTTGCAGTGTTGGGTGGTTGTGTTGGAGTGTTGGGCTGTGTTGGAATGTTGGGGTTGTGTTGGAGTGTTGGGTTGTGTTGGAGTGTTGGGTTGTGTTGGAGTGTTGGGCTGTGTTGGAATGTTGGGGTTGTGTTGGAATGTTGGGTTGTGTTGGAATGTTGGGTTGTGTTGGGGCGTTGGGCTGGGTTGGGGTGTTGGGTTGGGTTGGGGTGTTGGGGTTGTGTTGGAGTGTTGGGCTGTGTTGCAGTGTTGGGTGGCTGTGTTGGGGTGTTGGGGTTGTGTTGGGGTGTTGGGCTGTGTTGGGGTGTTGGGCTGTGTTGGAGTGTTGGGTTGTGTTGCAGTGTTGGGTGGTTGTGTTGCAGTGTTGGGCTGTGTTGGAGTGTTGGGTTGTGTTGGGGTGTTGGGCTGTGTTGGGTGTTGGGTTGTGTTGGGGTGTTGGGTTGTGTTGCAGTGTTGGGCTGTGTTGGAATGTTGGGTTGTGTTGGAGTGTTGGAATGTTGGGTTGGGGTGTTGGGTTGTGTTGGGGTGTTGGGTTGTGTTGGAGTGTTGGGCTGTGTTGCAGTGTTGGGTGGCTGTGTTGGGGTGTTGGGCTGTGTTGGGGTGTTGGGTTGTGTTGGAGTGTTGGGGTTGTGTTGGGGTGTTGGGTTGTGTTGGAGTGTTGGGTTGTGTTGGGGTGTTGGGTTGTGTTGGAGTGGTGGGTGGCTGTGTTGCAGTGTTGGGTGGCTGTGTTGGGGTGTTGGGCTGTGTTGGGGTGTTGGGTTGTGTTGCAGTGGTGGGTGGCTGTGTTGCAGTGTTGGGTTGTGTTGGAGTGTTGGGCTGTGTTGGGGTGTTGGGTTGTGTTGCAGTGTTGGGTTGTGTTGGAGTGTTGGGCTGTGTTGGGGTGTTGGGTTGTGTTGGAGTGTTGGGTGGTTGTGTTGGAGTGTTGGGTTGTGTTGGGGTGTTGGGTTGTGTTGCAGTGTTGTACAGCACCAGGGAGGGAGAGGCAGGGAGATGACCCCAGCTGATGGACCAGTTCAAACATCCTGGGCACAAGGTGGGAAAATCCCAGTGTCCTGGCACAGCGAGGCTGCATCCCACCCCGAGGGTGCTTTGGTTGCAATCAGGAGTGTCCCGGCTCCCTCATAGTGGCCCAGGGCTGTGCTGAGGGTTGGACATCCCTGAGGAGATCTGTCCTCAGAAACGTTGGGTGCACCAGGAGAGTGGGGTGGGGGCTGAGGTGGTGCCAGCAGCTGGCAGGATGAGTTCATAATGCCAGGGTTCTGCTGCTGAGGCTTTGCAGGCCTCATGACAAATGAGATTTTTAAGGAGGGATTTGAAGGAAGATAATGAGGTAACTTGGCAGATGTTTATGAAGAGCTCCTCCCAAGCGTGTAATAATCTACTTTTCTCATGTAAAAGAAATGATACAAACCAGAACGTATCTCTGGGACCATGTGCTCCCTCTCAGCATCCTGGAGGAGCTGCAGTGACAGCCAGGAATTATTAATGGCAATAGCATTGTCACAGAGTTCCCACTAATGGTGGGCAATCATTCTGAGCAGCAACAGCAGCATCACGGAGTTGATGCTTTGGATATTACAAACAAAGTCATCATAATAAATAGATTTGGCTTCTACAGGAAAATAATTACAGGAAAATAGTTCCTCATGAGCTCTCAGATTTAGAGATGAATCCTGGAGGATCAGGCAGAGGATGGGGCTGTGTGGGTGTGACTTTGGAAGCTGTGATTGAACAAGAAGGAATTTCTTCAGCCTCTGTGGGAACAGCTGTGTGGGAGTGAGGGACAATTCCTGTGGCTGTAGCCCAGAAAAAGCCTTTGGAGGCTCAGCTGTGTAACCTGAGAGAAGGTTGACTCCAGGGAGCAGTGCCCAAGCCCAGAGCTGTGCTGTCCTCTGGGTCACCAGAAGCAGCTTTGGGGAAGTTGCTGAAGGCTCAGGACAGTCCCTGGCTGGGATTTGTGTGGGTTTGTCGGGAGGAAGAGGAACCACAGCAAATCTGGGTAACTGAAGAGCAAAGCACCAAAATTAACAGAGATTTCCAAATCAAGTTTTAAGATTAGCCGCAGGGGTGGAGGCAAGAGCTACCTGCCCTGCCCACCTGGCTCTGTGCCCCCCAGGTAGAGCTGTGACAGCCAGGAGTAAAGCCTGGTGCTGGTGTGAGGTTTTCAGGCTGGAACAAAGAGCTTCTGAAGCCTCATTAGACACTCCCTGCTCTCAGCTTTGTTGTACAACAGCACAGCACAACACAAAAGTGTGCAGTGAGAGATTAAAGTTAATGAACAGCAGCATTCTGATGTTTTATGTCTGAACTGTAAATAGATAAAAGATGCCAATGTAATGTAACGGGGAAAAAAATCCCTCCTTGAAGGAGCAAGCTTGGGGAGTTGTAGCTTGAACCCCTTTCTCCCTTGAGCTGCACATTACACTTCATAAAGACTCTTTTGGAGGCTGCTTTTGTTTGTGCTTGTTGCAGGGCTGTAATTCCAAAGGCAGTGTGCAGGTTGTGTTTGGCAGTGATAACGAGGTTCCCTGGCTGGGGGAGGATGCAGCCACGTGCCCCTGAGATGCTCTGTTATCTCACAGCTGCACACTCTGTCTGACTCTGTTGCTTAATCATCACCTGCTTTTTTTTTTAGTTGTTGTTGTGTCTTTTAGCGTTTTTAATCTGGGATAACATCTCCTTGAAAAGCAAACCTCTCGGAATACAGGAAACCCTCTGGATAAAAGGCTGTTTAAAGGGGCTGGCTCCACCAGGGGAGACATGCTCAGGGTTGTAATTTGCCTGGGCCTGGCACTCGAGGGATCCCCTCCTTGTTGTGCTCATTCCAACAGCAGCAACAGCACCTGTGCCTTGACCTCCTGGGAGCTGCCTGGGTGTTTGTGCTCAGAGGGGACCTGCAGGAGCTGAGCCACATCCCAGCCTTTCCCAGGGCTGAGCACGGGGTGTTTAACTGGAGCTGAGAGAAGGAGCTGATGCAGCCTGAGCATGGGGTGTTGTTCCACTGGAGCTGGCCTGGGCTGTCCCACTGTGCTCAGCTCCAAGGCTCTGTAAGGAGAGCAGCAGAGCAGCACAGGGTGGGTTTGTTGGTGTGAGAAACAACTGCTCGCTTTGAAAATTTAAAAAGGTTTATCAAACCTTGACAAAAATACAACAAAGGACTACGTAAGGAAAAAGCTGCAGCGCTGAGAGCTGCCCCTCATGGATACCACATGGCCAGTTCATCTTCAACGTGGATGCTCAGTGTTTTATACCCCTGGGGGTTGCACCAGCCAGCTCTGGCCCCTCCCAAGGTCTGTCAGGCAGCTCTTCTTTGCCATTTATCAGTGCAGACTGCTTTGTAACTGGATTGGAGCTCAGGTGTTGCCATGCCTCACCCCCTGAGCACCCCCAAGCTTTTCCATTCCCACCTGCCCCATGCAAGGGACACCTGTGCAGCTTCTTTGTACCTGTCCTGGACAGCCCAGGCTGTCTGATGGCAACAATACAGGGGAAAAAGGGAACTGTGGCGAGAACAGAGGACATCTAAACTACAATAACATAACTGTACATCACTAAAGCTTTTCTTAATATCCACACAATAGTTATCCCTTAATTGTGAGAGCCAATCATCTCATTATCCATCTATAACAGCTGAGGTGTCTGTGCAGGACAGGAGCTGGGATCCATGATCCTTGTGAGTCCCTTCCAGCTCAGAGTATTCTTGATTCTCTTTGGGGTTGCTGAACCAAGTGAGCAGAGGCTGGAGCTGCATGCCCTGACTGGGACCAGCTTTCCCTGGGAGAGCTGGCTCGTTCCCTGCTCCCTGTCACACTTTCCTCTTGTCCACCTGCAGGTAAAAACCTCAGAGACTCTCCTGGTTCTGAGTCTCCCTGAAAAGTGTTCACATTTATTTATTGCCTGTTGAAGGAGCTGCTCTAATGATTTCCTGCAGAAATCCCAGCTCTGATGGCTTTGGAGTTTTGGGCAGGTGACAGTGTGGGACAGGGGTGCCTGGGGTCTCCCTGGGGTCTGAAGCACTCCCAGCCCTGACCCCTCCATGTTTCTGATAACACCTTGGCCTCTGTAGGCTTTTTCCACCCAGCTGAGCCTGGCAAACACAAGGATGTTTTCCTTAGGGGTGTGGAGGTGTGGTCCTCTCCCAAGGACACCTGGCCAGTGCTGCACAAGGAATTCCCTGCTCTTGGTAAATCCTTGAGCTTCTCTGCTGCTGCTGCTGGTCATTGCTCCTCTCACTGTGTGGCTACAGGCAGTTCCCACCTTTACTTCTGGGGGCTACCACAGCATGTGGAGAGGTTTGGGCAGGATTTGGGGTGGGGATGTGTCTTGGTCTGAAAAGCCAGGTGTCTGCTGAGGAAGGCAGGAACCTCCCCTGAAATGGAAAATGTAAACCCCCTCTCTCTGAATTACTATAATTTTGAAATTAAGGGGCCCCCAGGCAAAGATATGGGAGTAGGAACAACAGTTCTTTACTAGGAAAGTTTAAAATACAAAGGCAATAGTGCAAACAAACAAAAAAAACCCACAAACACACACCACTGCCAGAGTGAGAGCAGGCCCTGTCCCCCTGTGTGTCAGGGGGTGGCACAGCCCCATCCCATGGGGGCTCAGCCCTCCTGCAGTGCCAGCTGTGGTTCTGCTGCAGCAGGGATCCTGCACAAGGGGGGAGTTTTCCTCTGCAGCTCCAGGGCTGCTGCAGATGGGCCTGGGCTCCCTCTGGCAATGCAGGGCAGCAGAAAGCTGCTCCTCTGGGAATGCAGTGGGCAAAGGCTGCTGTGCTGGGCCAGGCTCAGATTGGATCCAGGTAGGAATGCTTGGCTCCTCCCCTGGGCGCAGCATCTCCCCATGGGATGCTGGAATTGGATCAGCCCTGCAGGGACACTCAGTGGCCATGGACAGCAGAGATCTCCTGGAGGGAGGATTGGCTGTGGCAGAGATAAAGCAAAAACTGCCCCATGAACAGCAGAGAACTGCCCCAGCTCTGACAGATGGGGACAGAACACACACCCAGCTACATCTTTCAGCCTCAGACAGGATGGAGCAGTGGATGTTTCTGTGCTTGCACGGGCTGATGTCCGTGGTGGGGTTACTTTCCTTGGCACCAGTTGCTTCCATTTCCCTGCAGCTCCATTTCCCAGCTTGTGTAGGTGACACATCAGTTTGTAACAGATAACATGAGTCATTGCAGCTGGGCTTTTTAATGGAGCAACAGGTCCATTGGATTCAAGTTCCTTGGACTTGCCCTTCAGGGAAGATCAATAGGGACAGATGGAGAACAAAAGGCAGGATTGAAATTGAACCTTTTGGCATTTTCAGGAGCATTTCTCTCTGCAAATCTTGCTGGGAAGCAACAGCAGAGATCAAACCTTCCAGAGTGCATCCTGAATAAACAGGGGTGCTGTGCTCTGAGGGAGGCTCCAGTTCCTCAGAGGATGCCTGACTGTGTGAGGGAGTGGAGCCATGGGGTGCAGGAGAGAAGGGAGTCTCCAGGCTGTAGGGCAGTGCTGGATTGGAGTGAGTTCCTGGCTGTGCAGCCCCTGTGGATGCTCCAGTGGAATCCTCAGGAGTGCTCCTCTGGTCAGGGGCATGAGGGGAGCTGGAGGCCACTGCCCTGTTCCCATCCTGGCTCCTGACCTCTTTTCATCCAGAGTCCCAGTTTCTGAGCACCAGGCTGGTTACCTGGCTCAGGCTCTCATGGATGTTGTCACTGTCAGCCCTGTGGTGGCAATGGCAGCAAGTCCCTGAGCTGGAGGGGCTTTGTCCCTGCTGGAGTTTGTGTGGAGTCCTGGGGGGAGCAGATCCAAGGGTCAGGCTGCCTGTGTGTGACAGCTGCTCTCTGCTGCTGTCCCTTGGTGCAAGTCACAAACCCCTGGAGTTCTGTTCCAGGCCTCCCAACTGTCGGAATCCAGGACATTGCTCTGGCTGCCCTGGGTGATTCGAGACCCTGGCAGGGGCTCAGAGACCTTGGCACAGAGTCACAAACACCTGTGCCTTTGATTTTAGCCCATGGAAACAATTACCAACTTTGTGTGAGGAGTTACAAGAGTTTGAGTAGAATGATAGTGAATTTGTCACAGGGTGAAAAAGTAGAATTTTGGGGATTTAGAATGGGGGTTCAAGAGGCAAGATGGAGGGATCTGGGCATGTCCTGTCCTTCTTCTTCTTCTTCTTCTTCTCCTTCTTCTTGCCCTCCATCCTCTGCTGTGATGGTGACACTTCTGGATTGGTTTAGAGACAGACTGTCTAACATAGGTGATAGGGATTGGAAAATTATTGTAAATAAAATATACACAGTTCTTAGTATAAAAAGCCAACACCACCCCAAGGGCAGGGACTGTGCCACAACCCGACCTGCTGGACAGATCTCAGCAGGTCAGAGAGAATGGAACAGATAAGAGAAAATAAACAACCTTGAGGATGAGAACCAACTCATCCTGACTTCTTTGGTCTCGGGGCTGGGAAAAAGAGACTTTCTGACTGACACCTCAGGGTCATCTCAACACCAGAGACCTCATCACCCAACCTTCCTGGTGCAGCTGGGACCTGCTGTGAAGGTGCATCAGCTGGGCAGGAAACACTTCCTGAGCTGACAGGGGAACAGCTTCAAGGTCAGCAGCAGCTCTGCAGGTCCTGAGGCTGGAGCTGGGTGTTCTGACAGTGCAGGGCACTCAGTGACTGCTGGCTGAGGGAAATGTGGGGTAAAATCAGAAATAACTTCACCTGACTTGGATTGGGATGAGATTTATGAGTCAGTGATGGTTTTCAGAGGTTTGAGCTTGTCTGGTCCCACAGGATCAGCATCCCCAGGAGCAAAGGAGCTGTGCAGACACTGGGGTTCCCACTGATGCTTCTCCACACAGCCACATCAGCCCTGCTGCTTCACCCAGGCCAGGGCTCACGGGATGCTTGAACAGGAGTTTCTCAGAGAATTTAATTGTCCAAGGCCAGGTTGGCCAGGACTTGGAGCACCCTGGGCTATGGAGGGTGTCCTTGCTCATGGCAGGGGTGGAATGAGATGAACTTTATCCCAAATCATTCTGGGATTCCTGGAGACTGGCATTTCACTTTTGTTACCCAGCACTGGATTTTCCACTCCTGCACTTCTGTGTGCTCTGGGAAATGAAACACAGAGTGCACCCCTCTGAGTGCCAGGGATGTGTCTGATCACAGCAGAGCAGGGCTGTGCTCTGTGCCCTCTCCTCCCAGAGCTGCAGAACAGCTCAGAAGGGTCAGGCTGGCCCAGCTCAGGAAATGTCAGCTCTCCCCAAAATCTGTGTGCTGTGGGCTGAGCCTGAACAGAGCAGAGGCAGGGAGCAAACCTGGCAATCCCCATGAGGCTGTGCAGGAAAGCCTTGGAGAGAGGGCCTGGAACTGCATTTCCCACTGTGGGCACTGCCTGTGTCTCTGGGTGCTGCTTCAGGTGGGCAGCAGCCCCTTGGGGACACCTGTGCCACACACTATGGGACAGGCCCTTGGGGACACCTGTGTCCCACACTATGGGCAGGACAGGCCCTGGGGACACCTGTGTCCCACACTAGGGGCAGGACAGGCCCTGGGGACACCTGTGTCCCAGCTGCGGGCAGGACAGGCCCTGGGGACACCTGTGTGGGCAGGACAGGGCCTCTGGGGACACCTGTGTCCCACAGTGCGGGCAGGACAGGCCCTTGGGGACACCTGTGTCCCAGGGTGGGCAGGACAGGCCCTTGGGGACACCTGTGTCCCACACTAGGGGCAGGACAGGCCCTGCCCTGTGCCAATGAGCAGGGTCAGGGTGGTGCTATCACATCCCTGGTGCCATGGCACAGGTGCTGCCCTGGCCCTCTGCTCCCCCCAGGTCACTGTGCCCCTGCTGGCATCAGGACACAGCAGGCAGTGGCTGTGGCTGCCTGGGGACATCCTGAGGAGCTGCTGTCCCACCCAGGGCTGGGCACAGGGGCCTCCCAGGGCTGACCCTGTGCTCCCTGTGAGCTGTGACATTACAGCTCCTCTGTTCCACTGGGGCTTTGCTCTGCTTTGAGCTGCTCAGACAATTCCCCAGGGCAGTTCTCAGGTTTTCCTTCCACTGAGACTCCACCTCCAATGTGAAAGTTGTTTTAATCACTCTGGTGCAGTGCTCTGCTGCATTACTGACTTACCTGCTCCAAAGCCACGTGAGATGCCAAGTGCTGGGCTTGTGGGGCTTCATCTGTCCAAAAAATCAGTGTCTTTGTCTCCCTAAAACCATTGGGGAGAGTTGTTGTCTCCATAAAATCCTGGTTCTGCTCTGAGTGCTCAGCATGAAATGGAAGTTGCTGAGTTATGGATGTGTGTGCTGCAGATGCTTTGAATTGAGGAAGGGGCTCATTTGCTTTATTCTTTTTATTCCCACTTCAGCATAAAAGAGAAAGGAGACTTTGGGGAAATGGAGATGTGAGGGAAGCATCCCAGCAAGGCAGCGTGGAGAAAGCACATTTGCTGTGCCTGGGTGGAGGCGTGGCAGGGAAGGGAACAGAAAATCCTTTTCCTTTGAAGGTTTCAAAGCAGATGAGACTTGCTGTTTACTCCTTTGCTCTCCATTGTGTGTTTCCTTCATGTGGGACCCCATGTGTGCTCGTGTGTCTCAAGGATTTTACCATGCGGGTGATTAATGGTGACTTTTTTTTCCTCCTCTTTATTTTTGTTCCAGGACAGAGAGAGAGAGTGCAGTGAAGGGTAGTAGACTATAATTTGAGGTCACGGATCATATCTTCATTTTCTGCACTCCTGAAGCCTCATAGGGATGAAAGATACTCTCAGGAGCTGCTTTCATGGAGTGGAAGTTTGTGTTGGTGCCCAGTGGCTTTGCTGAGCTTTCAGAGCTCCTCTCTCCAGCAGACCTTTGTGCATTGAGCTGGTGCAACAGGCACTGAAAGGACTGAGGCTCCTCTGGCCCTTTTCCAAAGGGTTGGGAAAACACACTGGTGTTTATCCTTTATTGTAACCTTCCATCTGCTTCCACCTTCAAAGCCCTCTGGGTCTTTCATGCTCAGATCTTGCACTCTGGAGGATTTCTGTGCTGCTGGGGGCTGCAGGTCCCTGAGGGTCTCAGGCACTGCTCACACAGGCCTGGGAGAGCAGCACAGGGCAATGAGCTGCAGTGAACACCAGATACGTGGTGGGAGGATCTTCTGAACAAAGCCAGGATCCCTTTCATGCCCTCATAAAAGCAAGGGGAATTTCTGCTTTTCTGGTGGCAAAACAAACAGCAAGTGCCAAGGCTGTAGTGGTGAGGCTGAGTGAAGAGGGCAGTGAAGCTCAGACACGGTTTTGATGTCATTTGAGTCACGTTGGGTGGGTTTTGCAGCATTTCTAGCAGTGCTTTCAGCTCAAACCTCCATCAGGAGTTCAGAGTGCTGCTGTTTGCTGGCCATGGGTGATGTCTTTCTATCTTTGTGTTTCAGTTCCATTTCTTTTAGAGCAGAGGACTGTAAGTCTGAGGTGGCCCGTGGGCTCCTCAGTGGCCCCACAGCGGCGTTCTGGGCCACCTTGAGTCTCTCCTGTGTGGGTTGTGCTCGGTCCATCTCGTGCAGACCAGCATTGCTGGAGCCCAGGGGATTTGGGAGAGTCCCTCAGTGGGTGCAGGGTGTTCCCCAACGCCCCTGCTCCAGTCCCTGCCCGGGGTGGGTTTGTTCCAGCTGGGAGCTGTGTCCCTGTCCCACGGGGATGCTCGTTTGAGGGGGGGCCCTAATCTGTGTGTTCACTGATAGCAGCCAGCAGGCAGGCCAGGAGACTCCACACGGCTCCTGAGGGTGCTGATTAGATGAGGGTTTATTGGGGGTCCCACCCCCAGGAACAGCGTGGTTTCTGAGGGAGAAGGGGGTATTGGAATAATTACCAATAGAGCTGGACAGGATGTACCTGAGCTTCTCTGGCATTTGCTGCTGAACCAAACAGTGGCACTGTGGTGTTTCACCCCAGAGACACTTTGGGCTGGCTGGGTGTGTGGTGTTTCACCCCACAGACACTTTGGGCTGGCTGGGTGTGTGGTGTTTCACCCCACAGACACTTTTGGCTGGCTGGGTGTGTGGTGTTTCACCCCACAGACACTTTTGGCTGGCTGGGTGTGTGGTGTTTCACCCCACAGACACTTTTGGCTGGCTGGGTGCTGCAGCTGGGCCCGTGGGGACAAGTCCAGGCCTGCAGGAGCTCTGGTGGTGCTGGGATGGAGCTTCCCCCCATAACAGGGGCTGCTCCTCAGGTTTCCCTCTGGCAGAGAAGCTTTAAGGCCATGGTGAAGGGAAGGAGTCGGTTCTGATGGAGGGTTTGGATCCAGAGCTTTATTCTGGCCCACAGGCCTCTGAATGCAGCACCAGCTCCCACAGAACTCCCTGACCCCGTGGTTGCTGCTCCTTTAACCCCGGGCAGAGGGGCAGGGAAGGGGTAGGGAGCCACCAAGCAGGTACAGGAGGGGAGGGACAAAGGGACAAAGGACACCTGGATGGCCCAATGCCCCCCGGGGGTAGAGGGCATCCTTTGAATCTGCCAATCACTCAGTGCCCCTCTGGAATTCCAGGACTGACAGACAGTGCTGGGAAGGGGCAAGGGAAGGGGAAAGGAGAGGTGACTGACACACCTGGAAGGGAATTATCAGGGGAGGGACATAAAGTTCTGGGGTAAAACCTGAAATCACAACGCAACAAGGGGGGAAGTGGGAGGGAAGGGAGGGAGAGCCTAGGGGGCAAAGGGCCAAGAGAACAAAGGGCTGAGAGTGTGACAGTGGTCACTGGGGTTTTCAGGATGAAGGGACAGACGTAGATCTGACTCCATATTTAGAAAGTTTGATTTATTATTTTATGATATATACATATACTATAACTATACTAAAAAGAAAAAGAAAGGAAAGGTTTCCAGAAGGCTGCTAAGGTAAGAATAGACTAGAAAGAATGAAAACAAAGGCAGATCTCTCGGACTCTGTCTGAGAGACGTCAGTCCTGGATTGGCCACTAACTATAAACATCTAAGATGGGCCAATTCAGACAGATCTGTTGCATTCCACAGCAGCAGACAATCATTGCTTACATCTGTCTCTGAGGCTACAGCTTCTCTGAAGGAAAAATCTTAAAGAAAAGATTTTTCATAAAGAGATGTCTGCGACACCGAGAGAGCAAAGGGCCAAGAGAGCAAAGGGTCAAGAGAGCTTCTGGTCTCCCCCCACAGCTTAACAGGGATATTCAAGGTGGGCACGGAATCAGACTTGGGCCAGTGGCACTACAGATCCATGATACTGCAGGGGAGGGTCACAGGCCTGGAATAAGCCGTACATTTCGGAGGGGTGAGACAGAGCAATGTCTAATTTAACAAAAAATGTAACACCACAACCTCCCGGGCTGTGTGTCCCTGTCCCCAGAGGAGCTGAAGGCGCCGCTGGAGGAGTACGTCAACAAACGCTACCCGGGGCTGGTCAAGGTGGTGAGGAACCAGAAGAGGGAAGGGCTGATCCGGGCCCGCATCGAGGGCTGGAAGGCTGCCACGGGCCAGGTCACCGGCTTCTTTGATGCCCATGTGGAGTTCACTGCTGGCTGGTAGGTGCTCAGGGGCTTGCTGAGGGGTATTAACCAGGGGAACACCCCTCCTTTCGTGTCCTGTAAGAACTGTGTCTGGATGTGCTGTTTGGGTCCAGTCCAGCTAGCGATGGACCCCAGCCCACACCACCTTACATGGACAAAAGCAAAAGATTGGAAGCGCTCTTCTCCATGTGGGGACAAATGTCTTCTGTTTATTGACTTGTGAGGGGACATCTCACACTCTGGTGACTCCCTAGGTGGGAAAAGAGGGCATTGCCTCATGGTGGGAGACTTCTATACCTGGGGAATGGGGGCAGAGGAGGACCACAACCAATGGCATACAAGTGGGAAGGAGCGAGGGGAGAGGTAAACCAGGGGAGAGACCACCAGGGCTGACACTTGGGGGGGAAAAAAGAGGGAAACCATGTGGCCATAGGATACAAATCATGTGAACAGTGCAAATTACCAAACACCCAGTGCAAACAACTAAATAACTTAATTATTTAGTAAATAACTATTTAGTGCAATACAACCGTGTCCCTACAGAATGACACACAGGTCCTCTGCCTTATTAATCCTTCTCCAGGATTCCTTCTGGGTTCCTTCTGCATTGAATGGCAAGGTGGGAATGTATGAGGAGAACTTTTCCATGCCCTTGTTCTCTGTAATCCTCCTCTGTTCCTTCCCTTTGTGCATGTGCTTTCCCTGCTCCCTGTTTATGTTTTTCAGGATGATTTCCCATTCCCTTAGCCTTAAGTAATTCCTGCAAGTTGAAAAAAGCCCAGGCAGCAAGGGAATGAAGGAGAAAGTGTTTCCCATTGCTGGATCCCAGAGAGGGAGGCTCAGAGGCTCTGGACTGATTTGTTTCCTCTGCTGCTGGCAATAAGAGCAGAGGTGCAAAAGCAGCAAAAGGTGTTTCATAAGGATTTTTTTCAGGGAGGTTTAGAACATTTGAGCTCAAGGGGCTTAAGTTTGAATCTTTGTCATGACAGGAGCCTGAAAGGGAATTTTTTTTCTTTAACCAAGTGTAAAAAGTAAATGGTCCATGTTTAGAAAAGTGGAGGTGTAAGAAGCTAAACTTGTGTTGAATTTGAACACAGTAACAGCCACAAAAACCCCTATTTGCAGCTGTTAAAGCAGAGTTGTGCACAGCTATTGAATCCTTTTTAATGACAGTGCAGCTGAAGGGGGTATTATAGGAGCTGTTTGTTATGTTGGGATCTGTATTCCCAGTTGAACATTCCTCTTTCTGGTCACTAAATCCTCACACCTGATTCACTGTGGAGCTCCCATCGACGGAGCTCTTTAAGCTCTTTCCTAGGGGTAGAGAGGAGGCATTTCTGCTGTGTGGGCTTGACTCTCCTTGGGTTTCCCACCTGCTGCTGTTACTGGGGGCACTGGGAGTGCCAGTTCCCCCAAATTCCCCCTGGTGTGGGCATGACCCCAGGGCACTCACTGGCTCTGGAGCTGCAGAGGCGAGGCTGAGCACACCCCAGCTCTAAACACATCCCAGAGATGAATTTTTTAGCTACAGAGTCATCAAACTGCATCCCAAGGAAAAAAGACCCTCCAAACAGTCCTGCTTTCCAGAATGTACCTGTTGTGCCCAGGGTTTTGGGATCTGGGGGAAGTCTGGGCTAGTTCAGGCATGGTTTGAACCAAGCACACCCTTCCTGGCCTTGCTTTACAGAAGGGAAGGTTTCCAGCCTGTGGACCAGGCTTGTACCCAACACAAGGAGGATGTTGACCTGGAGTGAGTCCAGAGAAGGAACATGAAGGGCTGGAGCACTTGTGCTGTGAGGAGAAGCTGAGAGAGTTGAGGTTGTTCAGCTGGAGAGGAGAAGGCTCTAAGTGGATTCCAGAACCAAAGGGAACTCCCAGGAGAGCTGGAGAGGGACTGGGGACAAGAGCTGGAGGGACAGGACACAGAGAATGGCTCCCACTGCCAGAGGCAGGGATGGATGGGATGTTGGGATGGAATTGAGTGGAGCTGCAGTGAACTGAGGCTCTGTCTGTGCTTTGCCCCTTCCCCCAGGGCGGAGCCGGTGCTGTCCCGGATCCAGGAGAACAGGAAGAGGGTGATCCTGCCCTCCATTGACAACATCAAGCAGGACAACTTCGAGGTGCAGCGCTACGAGAACTCAGCCCACGGCTACAGCTGGGAGCTGTGGTGCATGTACATCAGCCCCCCCAAGGACTGGTGGGACGCCGGGGACCCCTCCCTGCCCATCAGGTACGGCCAGGATGGGGACACTCACTGCCCAGGGCTGGGGACACCCACTGAGCAGGGCTGGGGACATTCACTGAGCAGGGCTGGGGACACTCACTGCCCAGGGATGGGGACACTCACTGAGCAGGGCTGGGGACGCTCACTGCCCAGGGATGGGGACACTCACTGAGCAGGGCTGGGGACACTCACTGAGCAGGGCTGGGGACATTCACTGAGCAGGCTGGGGACACTCACTGCCCAGGGCTGGGGACACTCACTGAGCAGGGCTGGGGACACTCACTGCCCAGGGCTGGGGACACTCACTGAGCAGGGCTGGGGACACTCACTGCCCAGGGATGGGGACACTCACTGCCCAGGGCTGGGGACACTCACTGAGCAGGGCTGGGGACATTCACTGAGCAGGGCTGGGGACATTCACTGAGCAGGGCTGGGGACACTCACTGCCCAGGGCTGGGGACACTCACTGAGCAGGGCTGGGGACACTCACTGCCCAGGGATGGGGACACTCACTGAGCAGGGCTGGGGACGCTCACTGCCCAGGGATGGGGACACTCACTGAGCAGGGCTGGGGACACTCACTGAGCAGGGCTGGGGACATTCACTGAGCAGGGCTGGGGACACTCACTGCCCAGGGCTGGGGACACTCACTGAGCAGGGCTGGGGACACTCACTGCCCAGGGCTGGGGACACTCACTGAGCAGGGCTGGGGACACTCACTGCCCAGGGATGGGGACACTCACTGCCCAGGGCTGGGGACACTCACTGAGCAGGGCTGGGGACATTCACTGAGCAGGGCTGGGGACACTCACTGCCCAGGGCTGGGGACATTCACTGAGCAGCACCAGAACTGGGGGCACTCACTGCCCAGGGCTGGGCGCCCACCACTCAGTGCTGGGGACATTCACTGAGCATGGCTGGGGACATTCACTGAGCGGCACCAGAACTGGGGGCACTCACTGCTCAGTGCTGGGGACATTCACTGAGCAGGGCTGGGGACACTCACTGAGCAGCACCAGGGAGGGCAGGGAGGCATCCAGTTGCTGAGGGAGCCTGTGGGAGAGCTGGACAGGGACACACAGCACCCTGGAGTGGCAGGGGAAAGGGGAATGGCTTCAGACACAGCAAGGGTAGGTGGGATACTGGAAGGAATTGTCCCCTGGGAGGGTGGGCAGGCCCTGGCACAGGGTGCCCAGAGCAGCTGTGGCTGCCCCTGGATCCCTGGCAGTGCCCAAGGCCAGGCTGGACAGGGCTGGGAGCAGCCTGGGACAGTGGGAGGTGTCCCTGCCATGGCAGGGGTGGCACTGGATGGGCTTTGAGGTCCCTTCCCACCCAAACCATTCCATGGTTCAATGAAAATGCAGGAAGATGAAGTGAGGAAGCCACTTGGAGAGGTAGGGACAATGTCATAACCCTCACCAGCTCTGTGGCATGAGCCAGGGAGGTTTGGAAGGAGGCAGGGATTTGGAAAAGGGTGTTGGTAACAAACCCACCAGGGAGGTGCAGGAGCTGTGCAGATCTGTCCAGGCTTGTGTGGAAGTGCAGGTGACAGAGTGGCTGTGCCTCAGTCCCAGTGCCCAGTTTGTGCAAACCAGGAGGAATGAGGAGATGGTTCCCATGTGATGGACTGAGGGTGGGTCCATGGAGCACAGCACTGTGTTTTCCTCAATGCAGAGTCCTCTCCTCCCAGGGCAAGCTTTGGAAAAATGTGTCTCAGGCTGTTGTAACACCCCAGCTGAAGTGTTGGCAGCTCTAAAATGTGCTCCAGCCCTGCCAGGCTTCAGGGGTGGGATGAGCCCAAAGCAAGAGCAGGCGGGGAGGGAGGAGCTGGCTGTGGGTGGCAGCTGGGGCTGCTCTGTGTGCACAGCTCAGAGATTTTTTCCCTTCACAGCCCCCAAATATGACAGAGATGCTCTGATCAGGAGTGGTGTCTGGCCAGGTGGGTGGGATCCACCTGGATCCTGACATGGTTTGTCTGGAGAAGCCTTGTCCCCAGGCACAGAGCAGCTGCAGGAGTGCAGATCCCTGCCTGGTGGGAATCCTGAACCCAAACAACTCTGTTTTGGTCACTAACATAATCCCTGGAAGCTGAAATTAGATCTGTTCCCATTCACACAGAGACTTCTTGTTACTCCTTTGGCTCCCCTGTCCCAGGCAGCACATTCAGCCCTCAATGGAGGAATTAGTTTAGTTTGGAATCAGTTTATTCTGGACAGGAATCAGGGCTTTGACAAATAAACAGTTATTTTAACCAAATCCAGGCTGCTGGACTTGTTAAAGGAGGGCTGGGTCATGCAGAAGGCAAAGCTGAGGAACCCAGGAGCCTTTGCAGGTGAGGTGTGAGCAGAGTGGTGCTGGCAGCTCCTGCTGGAGCCTCTGGAGGGTGATAAAAGTGGATCAACACTGCTGGGATAAACCTTCCTCAGCCAGTAAATATAAAAGGGCACAAAGAACAAACTCTTTTATTAAACTAAAGTGGTGCACTTGGGAGATACAGGAAAGTTTTGGCACAGGGAGTGTCCCCTGTGATTGTGACACCATCCTGGGAGCTGGCTGGGCTTCACCACCTCTCACTGGAGGTGATTGAGGAAACTGGACCCCCAGTAGGACATTTAAAGGTCTGGTAACACCTTCTACTCTGTTGTGCTCACAGAATGGGGTCTGAGTCTGTGTCATGCACTTAGGGGGTGGTCAAGGACAGGTGGGGCAGAGCCACATGGGGAGGGACAGCCTTGGTTTGGGGAAGGGGTCTGATGGCAGGGGAGGTGAGGTTTGGATGGGTTTTGGAAGGTGTTTGATGGCAGGGGAGGTGAGGTTTGGTTGGTTGGTTTTTGGATGGCAGGGGAGGTTTGGTTGGTTGGGTTTTGGATGGCAGGGGAGGTTTGGTTGATTGGTTTTTGGATGGCAGGGGAGGTTTGGTTGGTTGGTTTTTGGATGGCAGGGGAGGTTTGGTTGGTTGGTTTTTGGAAGATGTTTGATGTGAGGGTAGGTGAGAAGGCAGAGGGTGGTGAGCTGAGGAGTTTCTGAGCTGAGGAAACTCCTGTGAGGAGCTGGAGGGTTGGGTGCTCATGAAAAGATGGAGTGGGGATGTCAGGACCTACACCTACAGGAAGATTTTGGTTCTTTAGGATGTGTTTCCCCAGGCTCCCCAGTATGAACCAGTTCAGGGGTTACCAATGAGCCAGGAGTAAATGGGATCACAGGGATGTTGGACACTTCTCACAGCTCCACATCTCACAGCACATTTCTTCTCTTGCTTTGGTGCTGAGAGCCAGAGGTGCTGCCTGGGGTGGATGTGCTGCTGCAGAAGGGAAGGGTTTGCTCTGGGAGTTGGCTCCTTGTTTTATCTTGTTTTATGCTTGTTTTATCTTAAAATAATGTAGGGATGGTGCTAAAGTCTGGGCAGGGCATTGAGCATCACATCTCTGCATTTCAGCTGATGGCAAACACTGGCAGGAGCAGCTGGGAGAGGTTTTTATCTGAGGTTCCCACAATCTTTTAGCGATGCCCTGGAGCAGGGGATGCCCCATTATCCCCAGCCAGGCAATCCCAGGGATCTGCCCCTCAGCTCTGGGCACTGCTGAGTGGAAGGAACATGAAAAAGAGATCAGAGCAGGGTTCTGGAGACACCTTTGTTAAAGGCATCTGAAATGGGGATTCTGTGCTGAGGCCCCAGGGGTTTGAGGGAGCCAGGGGAAAGGACACAGCCCTGAGATACCCAGGAAGCTCCCAGCCATGTTAAATAAAAACATGCAAAACCACTGAAATAACATTTTCATGTTAAACCACTGAAATAACATTGCCAGCAGGCACTGGGGGAGGATCAGGAGGAAGATAAATGGGCAGTGTCCCCAACAGGAAGCTGATGACACGTGCTGTCCTGTTGTGTACCCACACACAGAGCAGAGATAATGACTGCAGTTATTTCTTTGTCACATCATGCTCTGAAATCCTGCACTTGGTAGCAATGTTTGCATGGGAGGGATGCAGTGCAGTGCTCCATGTAATTATGCATGGATTAGAGGAAATTTGGAAATTATAGCATACAGAGGTACATTCGTTTTTAAGAGATACTTTAGGATAAAAGGGTGGGAGTGAAATAAAGCAGTTTATTCCCTATTTTGGGGTTTACTCTTGGTGCATGGGGACTGTGGCAGCCCCAGGAGGAATTCCCTGCCCACCAGAGCTGCTCCAGCCCTGTGAGCCCAGAGGTGACCAAATACAGTCAGTGGGGACTGGAGACAGAATGTGGGAATGTTTTGGGGCAGATTTGTCTCCTGGCTAATTCCCAGATATGATTATCGAGGCAGAGAGCTGATGGCCTCTTTGAAATGAAATTTGTCTAAAATATGGCCCAGCCTCAAACTGGCTCCAGGCTCCTGCTTTATCCAGTAATTTCCTGCAAGAAATAACCTCCCTTAATCCCTGGGGGAAATGCTGCTGTAATACCTGGGGTCTGCAATACATCAGCTGTTGTATTTTTGTCACCTTAACATTTAAAGTGCTGATACACCAAAGATCCCCCCAGTCTCAGCACTAAGCTGGGCCTGGTTTCACAGCCAGGCTTTCCTTGCCAGGCCCTGCCTGCCTCTGTGCAGGAGATCAAATTGTGATTGCAGGGTAATGGATCATGTCTGAAGTAGCTCTGCCAGAAGAGGCAGACAGAAAATGAGATTTAAAATGGTCATCACAGAGATCCTGATGTCCAGCAGAGTGAGCTCCTGCAGAGCTGGTGGCATTTCCTGGTGCTGAGCTGTGTCAGGAGGGGATCTGTGCCTGCATTCCATGCCTGGATGGGCTTTGCTGTGGAGATGAAGCCAGGGTTTATCCAGGTATTATTGATGGGCATTGGTCAGGGTTTGCTGAGGGTCCAGAAAAACTTTGAGGCCACAAAAAATGGAAGAAAGCCGATGTTTTCAGGGCCCTGTGGGAAATCCAAGTGAGATCTCTGGAGATGCTGTGAAACAGCAGATTGATGACCTGGTCCTGGGGTATCCCACAGTGGGATCCAGCTTTTTAGCATTTTCAGCAATGATTTATTTCCCACTGACAGAACATGAGCTTCTTTGAGGTTCATTGAGGTCTGGAGCCTGTTGTTTCACTGGTGTGAACCCCAGAGCCAGCAGCTCCTCCTGCCTGCCCTGGTTTGGTTGTGTCACACCAGCTTTAGTCAAAAAGCTGCTGAAACCTGGAGATTTATGGTTCCTTGTGCTGATGGTGCTTCAGGGGCAGCCCCAGGATTTGTAATTACAGGTGTGAGGTACTGATGGCTCCAGGAAAACAGTGAATGCCCTCCTGCCCTGAGTCTCACCCAGGAGCCACAGAATTCACAGAATTAACAGAATCACTGGGTTGGAAGAGACCTTCAAGATCACAGAGTCCAACCCAGCCCCAACACCTCAGCTAAGCCCTGGCACCCAGGCTTTGTTAAACACACCCAGGGAGTGAACACTGAGCAGCCCTGGGCTGAGGGACACCCAGCTGAGCAGGGAAAGGGGCTGGACACACGTTCTGCTGGAGGAATGAAATGGGCTGGACACGTTTTCTGCTGGCAGGAATCATCACACCTGAGCCCTGCTGCCTGGTCCTGCTGTCCCTGCAGTCACAGAGCCCCTGGGGCTGCAAAAGCTCTCCCAGAGCCTCAGCTCCAGCCCTGAGCAGGTGCCCCACACTGGGACGTAAGAGCTGAAATGAGAGATGTGGGACTCCAGGCAGCTCTTCAAAATGCAGTTTATTATATACAAAATGCAGTTTATTGCATACAAAATGCAGTTTATTGTATACAAAATGCAGTTTATTGCATACAAAATGCAGTTTATTGTACACAAAATGCAGTTTATTGTACCCAAGGTGTTACAGCAGTCCAGGGTCATGGGTGACAGAGCTGTGCCCACAGCTGTCAGCTCCAGCTGCAGGCAGGCCTGGAGACCCTTTGGTTTTGGTTACAATGCATTATAGACTTTTCTTTGCTGAGCATCTTCATACATAAGAACCAATCCATACCTTAACTGTTATCTACAGCCTATCATAACTACTGTAATTGCCATATCCATGTTACTGTTCTCCAACCACTCAAAGTCAGTACATTACAGTTTAAGCTAGAAGTTGTTTTTCCATTTTCTTGCAGTGGAAAATTCTGAGACCTTTTCTCTACTTGCCACATTTGCTGACTTGTTTGCCTGTGCTCTTTCTACTTGGTAAAAACATCTTCTTGTTTGGGGCGGGTTTATCCTTTGCTCTAAGTCATAAAAACCCCTTCTAACTAACACACCCTTTGCCTCCTTGGTTATCCAGTGAGACTGGCTCAGCAATTCTTTTCTTCTAGATCAAAACTTGCTTCCATCTCTATTCCTTCTTCAGATTCTACATTCAAAAATCTTTATGCCAAGCACACATATCTGTGAGACTTTCTTGTCAATCTTTCATCCTTCCCAACACTGGGAGATGCCCCATCCACTCCTTTTCTGAGCACCTCAGGGGTGCTGACTCCACCACCACCCCGGATGGATTGGATTATTTACAATATATTGATTATTTATTGAATATTTATTTATTTATTGAATTAGATACAATATATTGAATTTCCCGACTTTGTGTTTTCCACGTGTGGCTGTGCAGAGCAGTGGGGCAGAGGCTGCAAGGCTCCCTCAGTGAGCAACCCCCAGAAGGTGCTGGGGCTGGAGGAGCCCCAGGTGGCTCCAGAGGTGACAGGAACCTCTTCCCAAGCCTGCCAGGCATGGATACAGCTGGGACACAGCTTGTTAGAACCCTAAATACTAAAAATTTTAAAACATTTCATTATTATAAAATTCTAACACCCAAAACCCCCGCTACATTTAACCTAAAAACCATTAAAAACCTTCTAAAATTAAATAATAAAACTGAAGTTATAAGTATATAATTTAATTTAAAAGAGATAATATAATATAATATAATATAATATAATATAATATAATATATAATATAATGTAATGTAATATAATATATTGTAATATAATATAATATAATATAATATAATATAATATAATATAATATAATATAATATAATATAATATAATATAATATAATATAATATAATATAATATAATATAATATAATAATATAATATAATATAATATAATATAATATAATATAATATAATATAATATAATATAATATAATATATAAAGCTTGAAATTTAAAGCTTTAAAATAAAAAAATATATATTTAAATGAAAAATTTTAAAACAAAATCTTGAATGGCTCCCTTAGTGAGCAGCCCCCAGAAGGTGCTGGGGCTGGAGGAGCCTCAGGTGGTTCCAGAGGTGACAGGAACCTCTTCCCAAGCCTGCCAGGCATGGATGCCACTGGGAGACAGTCTGAATACTAAAAAATTTTAAACTTTCAGTACTAACAAATTCTAACCCCCAAAAACCCACTATATTTAACCTAAACCATTTAAAAAACCTTCTAAAATTAAATAATAAAATTCAAATTATAAGTATCTAATTGAAGTAAAAATATATATCACATAGTAAAAACCGTAAAATTTAAAGGTTTAAGATATAATAATATATATGTAAAACAAAATAAAAATTTTGAAACAAAAACTGAATCCTTCTTCACCTTCTTTTTCACCTTTTTCATAAATAATACTATCTAATCAACAAAATTTACATCACAAAACATAAATAATTAATCACTAAGTTAAAAAACTAAATATAATTATACATATTTATCTAATTAATTATAATTAATGATATACATTAATTTAATAAATATTAAATATAATTATATCTTCTTAATTAAATAGTTTTTCCTTTAACAAACTTACAAAAATAAGTTTACAAAACTATTTTATATAGTTTTATACAAAACACAAAACTATTTTATAACTTACTAATAAAATACTTTAAAACTCACAACTTTAAAACTATAGTATAAATAAAAATAATAAACATCTAAATCTAAACACAAAATAGCATCTCAAACACCCAACCCTAACAAAAACAAACCCAAAAAAGTTAAAAACCAGCACCAGCTTTTAGGTAAAAGTGGATTTTGGACGGGGCTATGCTGCAGATGTTTTATGTGGCACTTCATCTTTACTGCTGCTGGAAGACAAAAGCTCATTTAATTAGAATTAAGATCATTGTGAGGAGGAAATGGGGTTTGAGAGTTATGGATTGTGAAAGAATGAAAAGGCTGATAGGTTTGAGGGCTTTTATAAAGATGAAAATAATGTTAATTAACCCACCCAATTACCTGCTGCCTCAGCCTCACAAATGTGAATTTGTGAGCCTCACAAATGGGAATTTGCTCTTGCAGTGCACTTAGGAAAGAGCCAGCTTCATGCCAGGTGTGGGAATGATGCAGGAGTGGGGATGGGACAAACAGAGGGGTTCAGGTTACTGGACGTGGCCCAGGAGTGAAGGTTCTGCTGCTAACAAGGCATTTGTGTTTAATGAAAGTGTTCCTCAGTCCCAGAGCTCAGCTGAGCTGTCCCTCTCTGGGGCTGGGCTTTCATTTGGGGTGGGATCATTATTATATTTATTTATTCATTCCAGAAACCACTAGCTGGTGATTTTTCCATGGGGCTTCCTGCAGCCCTCAGCCCATGATGGTGTTCAAAAGCCCAAAGACTCAGTGATTTTTTTTATTTTAATTAAATAAATGCTGTTTCTTTCCTCTTTTAGTCCAACCTCTGAGACCTTTCAGGCCGCTGTGAGAGCCTGAAACTTCTGTGCACACAGGATTTGCACAGACTCTGGAATAGCCAGAGGAACAGAGCTTTGGGAATAACCTCTACTGCCAGAAAGTGATGGAGGAGGATCTCCATGGCTGGGACAAGACGTTCCTGTAGCACATCCCCACCCTGGCAGGGTTAGCAAGGTGCACATCAGAGCCTCAGTAACAGATTTACCCAGGTCTGCTCAAACTCTTATCAATAATTTCACCACCACAGGAGTGCTCAGGGTGGCAGGAGGCACCTCAGGGATGGTGCAAAATGTTGGACACAGGTGTGAGGGAAAGGCAGAATTTTAAGGATATTTCCTGGTTTTCTGTGGGTTTGTTTTGAAAAAAGCCTTGTGGCATTGGTACAAAATAATGAATATTTTTTAAATTGTTTTTTTCTGGCTTTAACATCTCCAAACTGCAGGAAGATTCCTGTTTCTGTGTGAAGATGGTTTAAAATGTTCTCACTCTTGTGGCATTTGGAAGTTGAGGGGAAAATTTCCTTAGGAGCCAAATGTGGGGTGGTGAAATGGGAATCTGTTTTTGGAAACCTCACCTGGAATGTGTGAGAATATGCTGGTGTCAGGTGTGGGATGGGATGGGATGGGATGGGATGGGATGGGATGGGATGGGATGGGATGGGATGGGATGGGATGGGATGGGATGGGGTGGGATGGGATGGGATTGGTGGGAATGTCCCAACAGCTGCAGGAGGCTCATGGAGCTCTTCAATGGCTACATATAAAACTTAAACAGATAAAATTGAAATCAAACAGGAAGATAAATTGTTGGCAGTGGTGATCAGGCTCTGAAGCTGCTGTCCTTGAGTAGGTCAAGGAGACCAAAGCTGTGTGTTGGCCACCCAAATGCTTCATCTCTCTTGAAGTCTGGTTCTCCTCCATCCCTGCACTGGCTGCAGTTCCATGTCAGGGCTCAGCATCATTTCCACCAAAATCCATGGAGCCCCACAGGACTTTGGGCCAGACCTTGGTCCAGCATGGGAACAACATGGATTTGTCCAAGGCCAGGCTGGACAGGGCCTGGGGCAGCCTGGGACAGTGGAAGGTGTCCCTGCCATGGCACAGGTGGCACTGGATGGATTTTAAGTCCCTTCCGACCCAAACCCTCCTGGGATTCTGTGGCTCTTCCCCAGGCAAGGTTTGGTTGGTGCTTCTGAAAGAGCTGCTGCAAACATCTTGTTATGCAAACACCTCAAGCAATCAGACCCATCCATCCCTAGCTCCTGGAGACCTGTGCTTCCAGGGGTGTGAAGCTGAAAGCCAAGGTTTGATCACTCCTGGCTGGCATGGATAATGAAGGTTTCTGAAAATCTGAAAACAAGTAACAGAAGAATTGCAGAATCACAGAATAATTGGGGTTGGAAGGGACCTTAAAGCTCATCCCATTCCATCCCCTGCCATGGGCAAGGACACCTTCCACTGTCGCAGGGTGCTCCAAGCCCTGTCCAACCTGGCCTTGTAGAGAAGAAGTGGAGGGATTTTTTTTTTGTTTAATTAGTGTCAGTCTTATTTGGGCTCAGAATGTAGGAGAGGGAGGATTTAGGTCAGAATCATGACCTCAATAACTTTGTCATCCAGCTCCAGATTAAATTAAAACCATCAAGTGCTTTATCAGCTTCTAAAGTACTTCAGCAAGAACCTCTTCACTGTCCTCAGTTTGGGTTTTCCTTTTGGTGCTGAGGGTTTTTTGGGGATGATTTGAGGCACCATAATAAAAATTTTGATTGACTTTCTCGATTTTTATGTTAACGGTACTGGGAGGAGTGATCCTCAACTGGCTGCACAAAGTGACTTTCACTCCCTGGTGTGCTCATTTGAAGCTCTAAACTTCCCAGAGATTCCCTGTGGTGTGTGAAAGCTGCCATGGGCATGTTGGAGCTCAGGTTGCTGCTGCTGGGCCTCTTTATGAGGAATCCTTCATCTGCTGGTTTTTAATGTCACCTGATTTAGTGCCAAGTGTAAAAGAAGGCTCTGTAGCACTTTGTGATGGTGTCAGGTTTTACAGGATGGGCAGATTGATGTCCCTGCCTAGGGAGGCTGTGCTGAGGGTGCACCTGAGGCTGGTGCCCCTGGAGCTGGCTGGCAGCAGCCCAGGGATGAGGAAGCTCCCCATGGATGCCAGTGCTGGATCTCATTTCAGGTCTCTGTTCTTGGAGGGTTCCCCTCAGGATTGGCCGCATCCAGAGCAGGAGATCCAAAGTTTGCTGAAACCTGGCAAGGTCCCCACCCAGCCCCAGGGTTTGGGAGAGGGCCCAAAGCGGTGTGATTGATTCTTTGTGAATTAGGGAAGAGCTTTTGGAGTGGAGGATCTGTGTTTGTGCAGCTCCCCAGGGCCATTGGAGCCACCCCAGAGCTGTCACAGGGACAGCAGAGGGGCCTGCTTGGAAAAGCAGAGTTTGAGCCTCTTTGGGTGGGACATTTGGGGCATGGAATGGGATGTGTGTTCAGTATTAAATACCTGCCCCAGAGAAGGCTGTGCCTTTCCTGGCATGGGGGAGATCCACTCCTGGGTGCTGAGCCTTCAGCTTAGTGCAGATGGAACCCCCTGGAGCCCTGCCCAGCCTTGGGTGGGACTTCTTGTCACCAAAACATTTCCCTGCTTTGCCTAAGAAGGGGCTGTCTGGGGTCAGGAAAGTCATCTGGGCGTTCCTTGGCTGTTCCAGTGATTCCTGGATGAAAATAAATGCAGGCAGTCTTCCTTTGCTCTTTGCTGATGGTGCAAATGCCGTCATCGTTCTGGGAATCAGGGGAGACTTTTTAAAGGTTTTATGGTGTGATTGTCCTGCTCTGCTCTGGGGGCAGTTTGGGGCAGTGTAAGACAGATCCAGAGTCACTGGAGACCATCCAAAGGAGGGACAGGGAGATGGGGAAGGGCCTGGAGGGGTGGGGTTGTTGGGGTGTTTGTGCAGGAGTTGGACCCTTGATTTTATTTATTTATATATTTATTTTTATATATTTATTTTTAATATATAAAATATTTTATATTTATATTTAGGTGGCTCCCTTCCAGCCCAGCATATCCTGTGATCCTACAAAACCATTATTCTTGGCCAAATCAAGTGTTACTGCTTAAAGTTAAGCCTTAAAGGCCTCCTTCAAGCACCAGTCCAGCCCAGCTTCTCCCTGAAGGGCCTTGGAAACTGGGCAGGGACATTGAGCCTCTGGCTTGACCCTTCAGGAAAACAGTCACAGGCAAGGGGGCAATTCTCCTTCCTGAAGGGAGCTGTAGTTTATTGGTAGAAAATGTTCATGTAATCCACTTTTATGAAGAAAACCACGTTGTCCATACTGGAAGAGTTTGCTTTTGTATTTTTAGAGCTTTGCATAAGAGAATTATTTTGATTAAAAAAGAAAAAAAAATTATGCTGCTTGTTAAAAAAATAAAAAATACTCGCACTGACAGAACTTTAATCTGAGCCCAAGTCACAAAAACAGCCTTTATTGATGTCAGAGTTGCTTTAGAAATGGAAAGAGTAAACAGGATTTGGCCTTTAATTTGTGAAGGGTTTTGATTTTCAGAGGCATTAAAGAGACAGAAAAGATGGGTATTGAATTATTTAACAATTGCTAGGAAAATTAAGCTTCAGAGAGTCTGTTTTCACTGCAATAATCTTATTAATGAAAACAAAACAATCTGGGGCAGCACCAATATTCGGAGCTCATACCCTGCTGCTGAATTGTTTCCGAGTGGTCCATGAAGTGATTTTGGAAGTCAAAGCCAAGCTGAGCCTTTTCTGTGGTCTGTTCACACTTCCCAGGAGAAAGCTGCCGTTGATGGATTATCCAAATATATTTTCCCTCTAAATCCAAAGCAGAGGGGAAAAATACTCGAGGAGGAGTTGGGGGAATTTGGCTCTTTGAGATTTTTTTTTTCATTGGCAGATGGCTTTTAAGTGGTTTATTGGCCAAAACCAATCAATTTTCATTAGAAAGCAAGTATTTAATGACTTTGGGGGTGGGGACTGAAAACAAAGGAGTGATAATGGAGCTGGGTGACACAGCAGAGCAGCCCTTCATCAAACAGACTTTAAAGAGTGTTTGAGAGCCAGAGCTGAGGGCGATGATTTCCTTTCATGTGCTCTTTCATTCACTGTCCTTTGCAGGCAGTGGTGCATAAATGGGCCTAGATTGAATTAAAGGAAAAATGGATCCCTGCTCTCATCCTCAGCTGGCTCTGCCTTGCAGGTTTTATAAACTCCCTGAGCCCAGACCTGCTGCTTTCTCCTGGAGAGTCTGAACTAAATCCTGCTGGGGTTCCACCTTGGCATGCTCTCCTGGTGCTCCTGGAGTGTCTGGCCAGGGTGTGAGCAGACCCAGGCAGCCACAGCCACCTTCCTCCATCAGAGCAGCTTGGAACTGTGAGGGAGAGCAGTTGGCAAGGTCCTGATGGTCCCTGAGACCCCTCTCTGCCCTGAGACCCCACCTGCAGAGCTGCCCTGGGCCCAGCACAGGCAGGAGCTGGAGCTGCTGGAGGAGCCCAGAGGAGGCTCCAGGATGAGCAGAGGGATGGAGCAGCTCTGCTGGGAGGAAAGGCTGGGAATGCTCACCTGGACAGGAGAAGCTTTGGGGTGACTGAACTGTGACCTTGCAGGACCTGAAGGAGCTCCAGGAGAACTGGAGAGGGGACTTTGGACAAGGACATGGAGTGACAGGACAAGGCAGGTGGCATTAAACTGGGAGTGGCTTTAGATGGGATATTGGGATGGAATTCCTGGGTGTGAGGGTGGGCAGGCCCTGGCACAGGGTGCCCAGAGCAGCTGGGGCTGCCCCTGGATCCAAGGCCAGGCTGGGCAGGGCTGGGAACCACCTGGGACAGTGGAAGGAAGTGGAACAAGATGATCTTTCAGGTTCCTCCCAACCCAACCCATCCATGACACCTGTGTGGGCACCCACCCTTTCCCCTCCTCACCTTTGGGGATGAACAACTGCAAAGTTGGGATTTGCTGCTGTCTGCAGCCAGACTGGCCCTTGGGGCAGTTACTGCTGGGCTCCTGCCAAGCACAGCCTGGGCACTGGCAGCCTGCACTGCTGCCAGGGGAGGTTTGCTGTTCCCATGGCAGTGAGCTCACCCAGGAACACGTTTTAGCTGCTGGTTTTTGAGGCTCCAGATCCTGTCAGTGCCTGGAAATGATGTACCTGGGGCTGGCCACAGAATCCCACTGGTAGGAGCTCTACAGGTGAGCATCACCCTGCTCATCCTGGAGGCTTGGTGAGGTGCTGCCTCATCCCTGCTCCCACCTTCCCCACCATGAACCCCTCAGCTTTGCCTGGGGCTGTGAACCCACCTGGAGAGGTGGGGGGGAGTCCTCAGAGCTCATGAGGATTCCTGGGCTCTCCAGCTCAGACACCCCCTGTGCCTGCAGGTGAGAGGGCCTGGCAGAGGCAGTGTCTGTGCAGGGCAGCAGGCTGGGAGCAGCCCTGGCCGAGGCTGTGCTGTGACAGCTGAGGCAGCTGCCGACCCTGTGTGGGTCCTGTGGTGTTTAATGAACACCATGCTCACGTCCCTGGTGCCTTGTAGCTGCTGTGCTGCTCAGAAAACGAGCAGGTCCTTGCTAATGAGCACTCAGACTGGGGCTGTTCTGAGCTGGGTCTGACTCCTGCTGCATTTGCTGTGATCATTCCTGGGCACACTCAGCTCTGTGAGCCTGGCACAGGGAGCACAGACACTGGGGGTGTGTGAGGGGGCTGGGTCTGCAGCCCTGCAGCCCATCCCCTCCCTTCTTTAGGCCTGGTTTGAATTTGCAGCTCTTGGGGCATTAGTCCTGGTCTGGTGTGGTGTTAACCCAGCACAGCCCACAGCTCTGGCTGGCAGGGTGGCATCCCTCTGGACACCAGCCTGCTGTGTCCTTCGTTTCTGTGCTTTCTCTTCAGGAAAAAGTACTTTGGGAAGGGGAAAGAAAAAGACATGAAATATTTAGGTGAACATCTGTCAGTGTTTTTGTGTGCTGCCATGAGACGTCAGAGCTCTGCAGCTGCAGCAAACTGGTGTGAATGGGAGAGCTGGGCTTAGGAGGAGGGTTTGGTGCTGGGAGGAGGTGGCACCACATCCAGAGCAGCCCCCACAGAGGGTTCTCACTGCAGAGAGGGAGGTTTGCTCTGTCAGTCCTTCCCAAAGTCACTGCTGGGACTGAATGGAACGAGCTTTAACCTGTGCTGAGCAGGGACTGATGCCTGCAGGGGCACAGGGCAGGGCACAGGGCAGGGCACAGGGCAGGGCACAGCTCCACTGATGCCTGCAGGGGCACTGGGCAGGGCACAGGGCAGGGCACAGGGCAGGGCACAGCTCCGTTGATGCCTGCAGGGGCACAGGGCAGGGCACTGCTCCACTGGTGCCTTCAGGGGCACAGAGCAGGTACAGCTCCATTGGTGCCTGCAGGGGCTCTGGACATGGCACAGGTCCCTGCTGTCCCCAGCCCTGCCAGCTCCAGCACAGCTCTGCTCTCCTGGCATTAGAGAAGCCCTCAGTCACAGCCAGGTGTGCCCTGAGTGCCTCCCTGGTTACCACTGCTGCTCCTGCCAGGCCCTGGGAGCAAAGAGCAGCTCACAGGTGTCCCAGGTTCTCCACAAATGGGGTTTAATGGCCACGTGACCCCATGGTTCTGGCTTCTTTTTTAGGGGAAAGTTCTGGTTTTTTCCTATAGCAATGACAGAACTTTTTCTTGAGGTGTGGGAAGCCAGCTAAGGCAGGGTGCCAAGGAATTGTGAATTCCTCATGGTACAAACTCCATGCAGGCAGAACTAAAAACTTGGAGAGCTGCAGGCTCCAGGGAAGGTGCCACATCAGATTTTGAAGCTGAGGCAGTCCTGAGTGGGACTGCAGTTGAACCATGAAATGTGTCAAGAACATTTGCTGCCAAAAGAGAGGCAGAAGCTAAGGAGGGCACCGAGGATGGGTTTGGGGATGCAGTTTGATGCCTTTTGCTCCAAGTTTGGAGGAATTGGGAAGCTCCTGTTGGGCTGTGTGCATGGAAGGGACAGTAAGGCAGATTGGGATGGAGTATTGATGCAGGAAAGCGATGCTAAAAACTGATCTTCCCTGCATGTGTTGGCATTTTCAAGATCAAATTGTTGGTTCTTCCACTGTCTCAGGCTGATCCAAGCCCCATCCAACCTGGCCTTGGACATGTCCAGGGATCCAGGGGCAGCCACAGCTGCTCTGGGCACCCTGTGCCAGGGCCTCACAGGAAGGATTTATAACCTATCTTTAACCTAAATTTCTTCTCTGCAGTTTGTATCCATTCCCCTTGTCCTGTCCCTCCAGTTCCTGGTGCAGGGTCCCTCTCTGCCTTCCCTGTGTCCCCTCCAGACCCTGGCAGGTGCTGGGAGGTCTCCAACAACCTCCTGTTCCCCAGGTGAACAATCCCAGTTCTCCCAGCCTGTGTCCATGGGGAGGTGCTCCAGTCCCCCCATTAACCTCATCCAGCAGCTCCCCTGAGGCTCCCTGTCCTTCCCAGGGAACTGGGATGTCTCGGTGCATTTCCTGCTCCTTCTTGGGAAAGAAAAGGGATGGGAACACTTCCTGGAGCTGGATCAGCCCCGTGTTCAGGTTTATCTCTCTGCTTCCGTTGACAGCTGTGTGGGTATCATCTCCAAAGCAGAAAATAAAGAACTCCAGGAGCTCTGAGTTCTGCATTTTCTCTCTGTCTGTAGGCAGCTGCTCTTGTATGTGGGCAGTCATGGCTTTGTCACTTTTTTGAGAGGGAACAAAATGAAAAATCTGGTGGTTTTTTTTTTTTTAAGATGACAGAGTCTGCTGAAGCTCTTTCCCCTTCCTCAGAGTGAATTTCAGCATCTAAGTCTGTCTAATCCACAAGATATTTTGTCTTCTTTATGTTGCAAAGCTCTCTGTCCACTGGCCAACAAATGTCTGGCGTCCTCTAGAATATTTCTGCAGGAAAATATTTCTTCTGGAAGGAGAGAGAAGCACACAAGGTGCTGGGTTAAGGATGAAATCCCCTTCTGGAATTCTGTGTTTCATTCCCAGTCTGAGAGCCCTGAGCTGGTGTTTGGAGCAGCTTTAAAGAGCTCTGGCTGAAGATGCTCTAAAAAGAAAGTGGGAAGGAAGGAGAGGAGAGATTCCAGTTCCTTTTGGAAGAGGAATGAGGAGATGGGGGAAGCAGATGGCTGCTTTGCTGGATTGTTCCATCTCATTTGGGGTGGGGACTTGCAGCTATTTCCAGGAAAAATCACTTGGGGATCCATGGGAACAGGGATGCTACAGGATTAGCAGTTTCTGTGGGCTGTGGCACCAGGCTAGCGTCCCTCACACCTTCCATCCAAAGGGCTCTCAGTGCTGTCCAGGATTTCCAGGGAGGCCTTGACACAAACCCCAAGGGGCTGTGCAGCCCCACAGCGCTCAGGGCTCCCAGCAGAGCCACATTTTCCATTTCAGCAGGAACAACAGTGTGGTTTGAGTGCTTTTTCCAGGGAGCAGTGCTTCCCTTGGCCAAGCTGGCTCCAATTCCCTGTGTGCCTGCAGAAGTGGCTTCGTTTCAGTTGTGAGGGAGAATTTGCTTTTCCTGCAGTCGTTTCTTTTTCAGCTTTTGTGAAATAGGCTTTATATAGAAATAAATCATCAGAGCATTACTAAATTAAAAATAAGCATAGAAGCAGACAGAGCTGCCAAGCTAAGGTTAAACTTGGAGCAGGAGATCAGATTATGGTTTCATCAGTCTTTCCTCCCACTCTTTGCTTAATTTGGTACTTAAACGAGCCTAATAAGCATTGCAGAGCTCTGCACACCCAGCTGCTTTGGAGAGCAGTCTCCTGGTCCTCATGTTCTTATTTTGGGTCACACACATCACTGCACTGATGTGCTGGAGCTGTCCTTGTAGATGCCACAGTTTATTGGGATGCAGAGGGATTACACTTGCTTGGAGCAGAGATTAGCATCAAGTTTACCTACCCTCCCTGGGAGGAAAAAGGAGCATTTCCAGTCCACTGCAGGTCTTGGGTTGCCTTTGTTTACTCTCAGACCTGATCCCAGCTCACTTGGAGCAGCAGCATCATCAGGAGGCAAAGTGACCTCACTGACAGGAGCTGGGAACGTCCCAGGGACAGACTGGCAGAGGGCTGGAGGGGCTGCTGCTGCCAGGGAGGTACAAAATGTGCCCAGAGCAGGGGAGGGGGAGGAGGGGTGGGCAGAGAGCAGCTGGGGCTGCCCCTGGATCCCTGGCAGTGCCCAAGGCCAGGTTGGACAGGGCTTGGAGCAGCCTGGGACAGTGGGGGTGTCCCTGCCCATGGCAGGGATGGGATTGATCAGATTTAATGCCCCTCCCAGCCCAAACCATTCTGGGATTCTGTATTTCATTCCCAGTCTGAGAGACCTGAGCTGGTGTTTGAAGCAGCCTTGAATTTCAGAAACACTTTGTCCCTTTCAGAACCTCCTTTTTAATTCCCCTTCCCCTCCATTCCCAGCCCTTCAAGGAATGGGATGATATTTTCATCCTGCTTTTCCTCTTTATTTTACTGCAAGTTCATCATGGCAAAATCCCTGAGCATGTTCCTGCCTTGGAGAGCTAAATGGGATCTCTGAATGGTGCTGGATGTGATCCATGTGTTCCATCCAGGACTTTGCTGAGCTCTGGCCACTGTTTGCAATTTCTCTACAGGTCTTTTTGCTCTTTGTTTTCCATAATCTCCGTCAGTTGTGGGATGCCATTGCTAAACAAATGAGATGATAATTAGCATAGCAACATCAGAGGAAGTTGATTTTCCATCTGTAATAGGGATGATGATAATTAAACATGCATGACCTCATTGGGTTGAATAGGAATCAATTAAAATTAAAGCTTGTTGGGAATTCTTTTTCTTCTGTGAAATTTTTCAGAGAAAGCAAGAACAACATAACAAGTCCTAATGAAAGGAAATTGGGCTGATTTGCACCCTCAGTATTAAAAAATGAAAAAATTGGGAGATTTTTCAGGGATGGAAAATTTGATGGTACCTCCCCTGCCCTGCCCCAGCCATGTATAAATGACCATTTTGATGAAGTTTTTCATTTGGAAAAATGAAGTTTAGAACTTTCCAGCTGTTTCTAACACTGTTTAGAAAAACTCAGATCAAACATGTGGAAATGCTTCTCCAGTTTGTGTCCAGAGACACTCTGTGGCCAGCAGGGTGCATAAATTAATTTTGTAACATGTCTTAATTTCCTCTACATGAGTGGACATCGCACTGGAGCAGCTCCTTTTAGAGGGAAACGATTTATTAATGGAGAGGGGGAACTACAGAGGGTTAAGGTTGGAATGCCAAGTCTGGGGCCTCAGAAAGGAGCTCACCCTCAGCTGGAGCAGTGGGACCTGAGAGGCCCCTCTGGAGTGCAGGTGGGAAAGTCTTGGGTTGAATTCTTTCTTTTTGCCATTTCTTTCCAAAATGAGGTTTCAGTGGTGCCTCAGCAGTTGCAGCCAAGCTTGCCCAGGGCCTCTGGGTTTGGGTTTTGGGAGAGGTGTGAAACCTCTCAACCTGCAGGTTGGTTCAGGTCAGAGCAGGGGCCTGAAGAATGGGAACCCAAAGCTTGGGGAGTCGTCTCGGAGTCTCTGTGCTCGAGATGACCCCAAGGTGTTGGAAAGTCTCTTTTTCCCAGCTCAGCAATCCAAGAAGAAGTCAGGATTCTTTGGCTGTGGTTTTCAAGTTGTTTATTTTCTGTTACCTATAACATTATTTTTTCTGACCTGCTGAGTGAGGTCTGTCTAGTAAGTTGGTCCGAGGCACACTGACACCTTCAGGGTGGTGTTATCTTTTTATACTGAGAACTGTGTGTACTTTATTTACAATAATTTTCCAATCCCTATCACCTACGTTAGACAGTCAGTTTCGACTCTAAACCAATCCTAAAGTGCCACCATCACAGCAGAAGATGGAGGCCAAGAAGGAGAAAGAAGAGGGACAGGACACACCCAAATTCCTCCATCTTGGCTTCTGAGGCCCCATTCTAAAAACCCCAAAATTCTATTTTTCTGCCTTGTGACAAATTCACTATCATTCTACTCAAACTCCTCTTGTGGCTTGTAAATCTTCACACAAAGTTGGTAATTTTCTCCATAGGTTAAAATCAAAGGCACAGGCGTTTTTTGCTCCGTGCCAAGGCCTCTGAGCTCCCTGACAGGGTCTCGAGTCCTCCAGGGCAGCCAGAGCAATGTCCTGGGTTCTGACATAGTCCCACATCTGTGTTCTGCATTTTGGGATTTGCTTTCAGACCTTTGGCTGGAGCTTCTCTAACCTGTGGGATTCATCACAGATGGGAAGGGGGTGGAAGCAAGATGCAGTCCCTGGGGTGAAGGTGCACAGGGATCCTCTGTATTCAGCTTCTGATTCCCATTCCTGGTGTCCTGGATAAACCTCCTGAACAAGTCACCTCAGGTGTTTGCTCTGGACAGTGCTGTCCTTTGGAAAGGGCCTTGGGGAACAGCCTCAGGCTGGGCCAGGGCAGGCTCAGGGTGGACACCAGCAGGAATTTCCCCATAGAAAGGGTGCTTAGGCCTTGGAACTGCCCAGGGGAGTTTGGAGTCCCCATCCCAGCCCTGGAGGTGCCCAGGGAAGGGCTGGAGGTGGCACTCAGTGCTCTGGGCTGGGGACAAGGTGGGGATGGGGCACAGCTGGGACTGGATGGGCTTGGACAGCTTTTCCAATCTTCATGACTCTGTGATTTTCTCATATTTCCCCCTTCCCTAGCAGAAAAACCAATAAATCTTACATGCAGTCAGAGTGAAACAAATGCTGAAATTATTCTTTTTTCTCCTCTTTGGAAAAGTTTTGTTTCTTCACCATCCATTGGTGTCACGGAGGGTGTGGTGACATTTCTGTGTGGTGGGAGGTGGTGGCTTAAATTCTAAGTATGGCCTCTGGTTCCTGTTGGGATTTAACACTTTTTTACCCCTGTGATGGGGCCATTTCTGATTCAGTCTCAGATTGCTCCATATCTGATAAATGACATAACACAAGCTCATGTCTGTGACACTCAAACCATGGCGTGAGAGGTGAGCACACAAAATATGTGACAAAATACTGCTGTGGCTTTGGTTTGAAGATATCCATTTAAACTTCCAAACACAGAATATGTGGCAAAATACTGCTGTGGCTTTGGTTTGAATATGTCCATTTAAACTTCCATGTTTTCACATGGATTTTTTTCATCTGCCACGAGCATCTTTGTGAACATGGGGAAGTGTTCCTGAGGAGAGATGCAAGATGCATCTCTGATAGCTTAAACTAGCAAATCCTGGCTTTATTTAGTTTTCATCTCATCCTGGCTTTGCCTCATTTAGGTTCTGTTTCTGCAAGATGGGGCAGTCAGAACTGAGAGTGATGAGTTCATGTTCTCTGTCCTCCTAGGCTTCTCCAAAAAAGCAGGAAGTTCTAGCCCCAGGCACAGCTAAAAGGAGATTCTGGGCTGCAGGAGTCCCCCCAGCTGAGTTCAGCTGAAGGCAGCACAAAAGGCTCAGTCCCTGATGTGAACATTCTGCTGCCAGTGGAATGCTTTCCTCCTGCTTTTGGCCTCGGAGCTGCACAGGAGGCAGCTCCTGCCAGTGCCTTTCCAAGAGGGAGGAACGCTGCCCAGTCTCCTCCAGGCACTTCCTCCCAAGTGGTTTTTGGTTTTTATCCCACCCCATGGAGTTGTTCTCTGAGTGCCCTGGGCTGGGATCCAGCCCCATGGATGCAGTGGGGCTGTGTCTGTGTCCCCCACAGGGATGTGGGTCCTCTCCATGGCACCATGAAAGTCACTGGACAGAAAATCCTGAGCTGGAGGGGACTCACAAGGATCATCCAAGCCCAGCTGCACTGGACAGCCCCAAGAATCCCACCCCACACCTGAGTGTTGTCCAAAGTGTGCTGTTTTCTGAGCTCCTGCACTGTTTTGTGGGCAAAAGGGAGTTAATGAAGACTCAGGAGGGTATTTCACTGCCTCTGCTCCTCATCAGGTGGAGCTCTCAGGATCCTGTGGAGGAAGGATTTATCCTGGAGCAGCTCCTCCCTCAGTCAGGGGGTTCAGGACCTGCTGCCACCCCACAGGTGTGGGCAGGGTCCCTCTGCCTGCTCACAGGGCCCAGGGGGGTTCTTGGGGTTCAGCACAGCTCCCACAGGTTCTTTGGGCTGACAGCAGAGAAAAACCATTTCCATCCAGGGCTGGAAAATACCAGAGCTGATTCAATGAGAGAAGATTTGCTGTGCCAGTGGTTAGGAGAGGTGGGGAACCACGGACTGGGCCGGGCTGGAAGGGGGCCCAGAGGGTCCCTGGTGGCACCTCCCTGCTCAGGCAGGGCCATCCCAGAGCACAGGGCACAGCATTGTGTGCACAGGGCTCTGCAGTGTCCCCGCTGAGGGAGACTCCAGCCCCTCCCTGGGCAGCCTGCTCAGGGCTGGGCACTGCCCAGGGCACAAGTTGTGCCTCCTGGGCAGGGGCAGTTCTGGGCTCAGGCCCTGCCCGTGGCTCTGGTGCCACTGCTGGGCCTGGAGCAGAGCCTGGGCCCTGCTCTGCCCCTCCCTGCACACAGGGACACCCAGGGCTGAGGGCCCCTCTCAGCTGGGGCTCCTCTCCAGCCTGAGCAGCCCCAGCTCCCTCAGCCTTTCCTGGGCACAGAGATGCTCCAGGCCCTCCTCATCCTCACAGCCTGAGCTGGCCCCGCTCCAGGAGCTCCTGTCCCTGCTGTGCTGAGGATCCAGAGCTGGACACAGCACCCAGAGGTGCCCCCAGGGCTGGACAGGGGCAGTTCTGGGCTCAGGCCCTGCCCGTGGCTCTGGTGCCACTGCTGGGCACTTTGTAACTCCTGAGCTGCCGTGGCCTCCCTGCAGGAGCTGTGCCCCACGAGGTGTGCTCACCATCCCACGGCATTTTCCTGGGCCAGGGAAGTTAAACTTGTCCATTTGAGTGGGATTTCTAAAACACAATGAATTTCATGAGGGCTGAGAGCTGTGCTGGGCTGGAGGGTCAGAAGATGAGCTGTAATGTGAGGAGCTGGTGCTGTTCATGAGGACAAATCTGGGAGAGGAATTCTCTCTTTTGCCTCTTAATTGCCCTATCAAGGCCAGATCAAACAGGCAGGATGCAAGTGAGTGCTGCTGCCCAAGATGCTGCTCTAATTAGAGCAGTCCCTGAACCTCTTGCAGACTTACAGTGTAGTATCAATTCAGGTTAAATTGGGAAACTGAGCAGAAAATTGCTGTCTGGTGTTTGGAGTGGTTTCTGCATCTTAACATTATCTCATATTGTATCATTATGTACTGATGCAAAATGCCAACAAGTAATGGCAGAGCCCTGCAAGTAATGACACCGGGATGGGAGAGCAGGAAATAGTGAGAGAAATTTAATTTCTTATGCAGTTTCATGAAATAAAGTCAACTCAGGTACACACTTGTTCAGATTAAATATAATGATGTGTGTCTGCAGCCCGAGCCTGCCGGGAATGCACATCCAGGGGCTGGGCAGGGACAGGGGAGAGTTGCCATGGAAATGCAGCCAATGTCGCACTGGCAGCCTTGCAAATGGCTCATGTGTCATGGCTCATTCTCCAGGAGAAGCAGGGAAAACTGGGAATTAAGGGAAAACATCTTTAAATGTTTGCAGCAAAGCAGGGCCAGGACAAGTGTTGGGAGAGCTGAGTGTTTGTGGGGACAGGGGACCCAGAGCACACCTGGGCCAGGCTCTGCAGCATCCCTGGGCTGCCTGACCCCTTCTCCTTCCTCCTGCTGGGGCAGCAGGGCTGGAACACCCCTGGGCTGGCTGGGCTTCCCCTGCCTCCCCTCAGGGCAACAGCTTTCCCTCACTTTGCTCCTTCCAAGCCCTTGGCAGCCCAATTCCTGCACTTGCTGTTCCATTCTGAGTTGCCTGAGCTGTGCCAGATGATCCAGAGTTATTGCTTGATCTGTCCTGTAATTGGGAACTCAGCTGCTGGCTCTTGTGGGGACTAACACAGCTCTTGCTTTAAAATTGGATTAAGTGCTCAAGGGTATTTTTCTTATTTTGTTCTGATTTGGGGGGGAATAATGGTTTTGCCATGCAAAAATAAATGAGGCTTCTAGACAAACAGCTTGGGTTGTTAGAGCCTCTCTCCAAGTAATGATGGTGTAATTCAGGCCTCTGAAATAAGAAGCAAACAATAAATAAATGATTAACCTGCCTTTAGAGTATTGAAATCTCTATGTATTTTAAGGCTGTAGTGGGTAAATAGGAGCAAATGAGTGTTTGAACAGGCAATAGAGGAATGACAGCAGGACCAGGGAACCAGGATCCGCGAGAATTCCCAGCTCAGGGCCTGCCCAGCTCCTGCCACGTTCAATTATCTCTGTTTCTGGTATCAGTTTCCCCATGGCATGGCTGTCACAGCCTAGGTTCAGGTGTCACAGCCCAGGTTCAGGTGTCACAGCCCAGGTTCAGGTGTCACAGCCCAGGTTCGGGTGTGCTGGAGGTGAGCTCTGAGCTGTGAGCTGGGAGTTCTGTAAAGAACAGAGCCATTGCTGTGGGGAGGGGAATGAGGAGCTGGACAGCTCCTCCCTGGTGCTGCTGTGCACGGAGGGGTGCTGAGGGGAAATTGGGTGTTGGGTTGGGATGGGACTCAGTCTCAGCTGCACCAGGCCTCCACTGGGCATTGTAAAGACAAACTGGGCTGGGGCTGAGCAATGCAGAGCCAGGGGCTCCCTCCTGCTGCAGGAGGGCAGGGAGGCAGGGGTGGCACAGAGGGGAAAATGCACATCCTCCCTCTTCCTCCTGCACCTTCCCTTTCCCTCTCCTTTGTTCCCCTCCAAGCAACCTGACACCTTCAGCACCCTGAGGGGAAAAGTGGCTCCAGCTGGAATGTAAATCTCTTCATTCCCTTCAGTGTGGCAGCAAAGCTCAGGGTGTGTCAGCTGAGGAGCCCACCTGGGGTCAGCTGGGCAGGTGTCCCACAGCTGCAGCTCCAAGGAGACTTTATTCTCTAAAGCAAGGTGATGCTCCTTGAAATTAAGTGTCATTTCTCTCTTCTTGCTGATATATGCCCTTGAACAGCAAAGAAAGGCTGCAGGAGAAAATTGAGTGGAGTTCCTGCCGAATTCAAACACACTGTAGTGATAAATATGGTTCTGAATAAACCTCCTTGTAGTCACAAATCAATTAATCTTTTTTTTCCCTGTGTGCTCCATCCTAAGGATTTACTTTCTCATTGAGCTTTCCTAGCTCGTGCAGTACCTAATTCTTCACCTGGATAAATAACTGGTGGCATTTTTATTCCCCAGCAAACCAGCATTATCTTTCTTGCTGTGTACAAGCAAAGGGAATTTTATTTATTTGTTTCTTTATTCTCCCCAGAGCAAACTCTGTGAGTTGGGGCTTGGAATGAAGCAGAGTTCAGGGCTTGGTGAGGAGCAGCTCTGCCATGGTTCAAGGAGTGCTTGGACAACACTCTGAGGGGCAGGGGGGGATTGTTGGGGTGTCTGTGAAGGGCCAGGGGTGGGACTGGATGATCCTTGTGGGGCTTTTCCAGCCCAGGATGCTCTGATTCCATGAACAGGCTCAGAAGAGAAGGGGACTTCCATTGTCACAGGCGTTATTACCCCAGCTGGTTAATAATTAGCATTGACTCCATGATTCACAGAAGGCTGATCAATCACTTTATTAAATTATTCTTATTAAGAAACCCATTGCTTTTATAGACACTTACAATACAGCTGGACCCAACTGGTCCTTCAAACACCATCACCACTGGCCAATCAAGAAACCAGCCTTTGGTAAACAAACCTCCATAACACATTCCACATGTTCACAACAACAGGGGCAGCAAGTGAAGATAAGAATTATTTATCATTCTTTTCTCTGATCTTCTCACAGCCTTCCCCAGGACAATGCCTGGGAAAGTTGTGCTGCTCTCCGTGGCCAGAGAGCTGCTGCCACAACCTTCTCCATCAGTTTAGGAGCCCCTTGGTGTGCCAGACCCCCTTGGCTGAGGATGCAAGGGGGATTTTTAGGGAAGGGCTGTCCCAGCTGGGCTGGGATGGAGGGCAGAGCTCTCCCCTGCTCCTGTCCTGCTCAGAGCCGGCCTGAAGCCCTGCAGGGAGTTCAGCTCAGGGCTGGGGTGAGCAGGGACAGAGCAGAACTTGTCTGCCTTGTGTGGCAGGAGCTCTTTCCTCAGCCTTCTGCTTCTCTGGGGGTGAGTTAAAAACAGAGTTTAGAGAAGACCAAGCACGTGGTTGAGTGTGAACCTCCCATGTGCCCCCTGGAGCTGCAGCACATCCTCAGCCTGGGCTGCTCTGCAGGGACACAGACTCTGGAGAGCCCAGAGGGGGTGGCTGAGTGTCACATCCAGAGCTTTGGGCAGGGGCTGGAGCAGGGCAGAGCTGACCTAGGAATTCACCAGGAATCAAACTGGAATGGGAGAACTGCTGGGTGTAAAAAGGGCGACAGAGCTGGGAAGGGTCTGGAGCCCCAGGAGCAGCTGAGGGAGCTGGGCAGGGGCTCAGCCTGGAGCAAAGGAGGCTCAGGGGGCCCTTGTGGCTCTGCACAGCTCCTGACAGGAGGGGACAGCCGGGGGGGTCGGGCTGTGCTCCAGGGAACAGGGACAGGAGGAGAGGGAACGGCCTCAGGCTGGGCCAGGGGAGCCTCAGGGGGGATTTTGGGGAAATTCCTTCCTGGAATTTGTTGTCCAGCCCTGGCACAGCTGCCCAGGGCAGGGGTGGAGTGCCCATCCCTGGAGGTGTTTAACAGCCCTGTGGATGTGGCACTTGGGGACAGGAGCAGTGGTGACCTGGCAGTGATGGAGAACAGTTGGACTCAGGAGTCTTTTACAACCCAAAGAGCTCCCTGGTTTTATCCTGACCTTGCCTACCAGCACTACCCAGTGCCAGCAATCCTGAGTTCCAGCAGAGCAGGATGTCCCTGTTAAACTCCTCCAGCTCCCCCTTCCCACACCTGCACATTGAGATCTGTAACAGCTCTGCCTCTGCTCCCTTCAAACAGGGCAGAAAATCCAAGAAATAATCCATGGTCTTGTACTTCTGAGTAAACTTAACTCATTCCAAAGGTCTGCTGGATGAGCAGCTCATTGAGAGATGTAAACATTACTGACTGGATTCTTCAGGGCTTCTGCAGGATTAACTTTGCAGCTCTTTTCTGTTGTCTTTAATATGTAGAGGTGTAAAAATGGAGTGGCCATGGGGTTCTTCCTCAGCCAGGTGGTGAAGGTGAAGGACACTACACAGAAAGGGACAATCTTTGGGAGTGCTCTGAGACTCTGGACAATGGTAATGGATGGTGGAGAATTTATATCCTGAATGATGAACCAACCCCCTGCGTGTTGCCACTGGGGTTTGCCTCACAGAAATGTTTCTAAGAAGGCAGGGCACAGGAGCAGGAAGCTGGAAATCAGCTTGCAGAGGCCCCACGAGCTTTCCTTTCATCCCTTGTAGATGTGAAATATTGACTCAAGTTCTGAAATCCTGAGAAATGGATATTTAAAATCTCTGTGGAGCTTTCCTGCTCTGAAAGATCGTCTCTCATTAGCATCCCATCAAGGATGCTCCCTGAAAAGAGGAATTTTCCCAGTGTATCAGCACAGAGAGCCATTAAATGCCCTGCTTGGTTTGTGTCCTGTGCTTTCCCAAGGAGAGATTTTTTTTTTTTTTTGCCCAGTTCTGTGTGGGAGAGAAAAAAGGCAAAGGAGTATTAATTGCTTGCAAATGGTCTTTCAAAAGTCATGGAAAGGGTGAGCTCCTGGAAGGGGCCTTTGTGGAAGGTCTGGGGGCTCCCACCACAGGATCTGGGCTTTAACCAGGGTGAGAAAAGCCTTTAGCTGCCTGTCGATGTGGCAGGGAGCAAGGTGGGACTGGGATGAGGCAGAAGGATGCCAGGGGTGGCTGGTGCCTCCTCTGTCTTGGAGAGATGTCCTGCTAGCAGGATCTCCTCTGCCAGCACTGGGAACCACCAGGCTCAGATAAATTCACAGCAGTGAGGAGCTGTCTGAAAATGACAAAGTTTGCCAGCCTCAAACATCACTTACAGCCAGCAGCAAAGGGAGCAGATGGTTCATAAAGCATCCTGGCAGCTCTAGAGGTTACCAGTTTGATTTACTGGTGGCAGTGGCAGGCCTTTGTTATCAGCTTGGCCAGGGGAGGCTCCTTTTGGCCCACAGGATCCATCTCCTCATCCTCCTTTGTTTGCTTTTGGCCCTGGGAGGAAGGAGGGCGTTGAGCACTAACCCATCCCTCCTGGAGCTGTTGGTACCAGGGTGGATGTTTGGTGTCTCTCTGGGTCACAGGGCTCCTCACCAGGGTCCCAGGACACCGAGCAGCCATGTGTAGAACTGTCACCATGATATTTCCTGAAAAATCCCTTCACCAGCATTTTTCTCCTGAGAAGCCTCAGAAAAGAAATGTAAACAATAATTGTCTGATTGCTTGGGAATGGGGTCTGGAGATCATTTACCAACAGGTGCATCTTTGATTGGTTCCATGGGAATTGTTTTTAATTAATGGCCAATCCCACTCCAGCTGTGTCAGGATTCTGGCCAGTCATAAGTTTTTATTATCATTCTTGTCTGGCCTTCTGATGTCTCCTTTCTCTTTCTTTAGTATAGTTTTAGTATACCATTTCCTTGTAATATAATGTAATATAATATGATATAATGTAGTATAATATCATATTATATTATATTATATTATATTATATTATATTATATTATATTATATTATATTATATTATATTATATTATATTATATTATATTATATTATCAGCCTTCTGAGAACTTGGAGTCAATTCTCATCTCTCACCTCATCCTGGGGACCATCACAACAGCTCCACAACACAGAATCCACACAGGAGCAAGGCATGGTGCCAAGGCCCTGGGGTGGGAGGAGCTGGAGGAAGGTGTCCCAAGGTGGAGGGAGGTGTCAGGGTCACCTGAGGCCACCCCTCCTGCTGGGAGGGCAGGGCTGCAGCCAAACCCCATCCCCAGCCTCTCCCAGCACATTTCTTTCTGTTCCTGCCTCCCTTAGGCTCAGCTCGTGTGATGCCTGGGCTGAGCTCTCAGGCTGGCACAGTGAGGAGCAGAAAACAAATGATCCTGCTGGGAAAAGCCTGTTGGGTTACATGACATCCCCTGGAAAACCTGCCAGGGGTGGAGGTGTCACCCACAAACCTTCCTGGCACCTGCAGTGTCCTAAAACCTGAACCTAAAACCCCAAAACCCTGGGTGTCAGACCCCAGGACATTGCTCTGGCTGCCCTGCATGGCTCGGGCCCCTGGCTGGGGCTCAGAGACCTTGGCACAGAGTCACAAACACCTGTGCCTTTGATTTTAGCCCATGGAAACAATTACCAACTTTATATGAGGATTCACAAGCCACAAGAGTTTAAGTAGAATGATAGTTAGTTTGTCACAAGGTAGAAAAATAGAATTTTAGGGTTTTTAGAATGGGGATTCAGAAGCCAAGATGGAGAAATCTGGGCGTGCCTTGTCCTTCTTCTTTCTTCTTCTTGGCCTCCATCTTCTGCTGTGATGGTGGCACTTTAGGATTGGTTTAGAGTCGAAACTGACTGTCTAACATAGGTGATAGGTGTTGGAAAATTATTGTAAATAAAGTACATGTAGTTTTTAGTGTAGAAAGATAACTCTGCCCTGAGGGCGGTCACTGTGCCACAACCCGACCTGCTGGACAGACCTCAGCAGGTCAGGAAAAGAATGTTACAGAAAACAGAGAATAATCAACCTTGAAAACCAGAGCTGAGGAATCCTGACTCCTTCTTTGACCTCGGGGCTGGGATAAAGAGACTTTCTGACAGCTTGGGGTCACCTTGGCCACAGAGACCCCGCAGCCCTGGGTGTGATGCAGGAGGGCCCAGGAGCCTGAGCTCTGCAGGGAGGGACCCCAGGCTCACCAGGGGACTCGGTGGCACAGCAGGACCCTGCTGGCTCTGGCAGGGCTGGCAGCAGCAGGGGAGGGCTCTGATGTTTGATCCAGGCTGGCTTGGTGACAGCCCTGTCACTGCAGAGCAGCTCCCTGGGGCTCAGTGTCACCAGGCAGCTGCAGGGAGCCTCAGGGCCTGGCAGAGCTCAGCTCTGGCTGCTGCTGAGGAGAAGCTGCAAATGTCCCAGGTGGGACACAGTCTGCAGGGACCTGTGACTGCTCCTGCAGGGCCTCCAGGGATGCTGGACTCTGGTGTTTCCCACCTTTTGCCCCGGAGGCACCAAGGGAGTCCAGATGTGGAGAGATTTCACCACAAAAAAAGTATAAAGAGGAAAAGTATAAGAGTTTGGAAAAGCATAAAGAGTTTGTAGTGATTTCATCCGGATCAGGGGCTGATGGGACAGGCCACAAGGACAGCCTGGCTTTGGAAAGAGGGAGAACAGCAACACTGTGACCCCAAAAAACTCTTTGGGAAGGCTCTGGAATAACTGTACTTCCCAACAGCAGGGCTGTGCTGCTGTGTGCCCAAGCCAGCTCCAAAATTGTGACGGTGTTCACAGGGGTTCTTGGATGAGGGAAGAGAGGAGGATCTGACTCCATGTTTCAGAAGGCTTGATTTATTATTTTATAATTACATTAAAACTATACTAAAAGAATAGAAGAAAAGGTTTCATCAAAAGGCCAGCTAAGAATAGAATAGCAAAGAAATTATAACAAAGGTTTGTGGCTCAGGCTCTGTGTCCGAGCCAGCTGGGCTGTGATTGGCCATTAATTACAAACATCTAACATGGATCAATCGAAGATCCACCTGTTGCATTCCACAGCAGCAGATAATCATTGGTTACATTTTGTTCCTGAGGCCTCTCAGCTTCTCAAGAGGAAAAATCTTAAAGAAAAGATTTTTCATGCAGGATGTCTGTGACACAAAATCCTGGCACAGGCACAGCTGCTTGCTGGGGGAACAGAGCTTTGGGATTTGAGAGCAGCTTTGGAAGGGGTTGGGAGGATGGAGTGAACGTGGCAGGGGCCATAGCTGGGATTTCTCCATGGCCCTAAGGACAGAGGGGCCGGGGTGGCCTCAGTGCCACCACTGGAGCTCTGGGACATGAGCAGCAGCTGAGCTGGCGGGGCTGGAGTGGAGTGAGGTGAGGGCACAGCCCAGGGCACTGAGAGCAGCAGGACACCTGCAAACCCAGGCTGACTCCCAGGTGTTTTTGGTGGGAGTCCTGCAGTCCTGCTGCACTGCTGATGGGGTGACCAGCTGAGGGGATTTGTGCTGATAACATCTCATCCACTGGGAGCTTCCCCTGCAGTGGCTGGGAACCAAATGGGATGGATTTCAGAGCCATTTTCCTCAGAACAGTCAGAGAAAGGAGGGATCTGCCCCAAATGGATGAGGTTCAGCATTGTGGGTGTCCAGGTCATCTTTGGAGATTGGATTTTGGTTCTGAGGACCTGTAAGCACTGCTGAGGGATTTGCTGCAGTGGAGAGTTGAGGTTTTGGGATGCAATTACTCTTCCTTGTGAGCCAAAATGTCACAAACTCCTGTAACTGTCGCTCAGTGCCAATGGAAACATCTACAAGAAGGAATTTCTCCATGGACAGCTGCCCCCCAACTCCAGCAGAATCCCTTGGGCTCTTAGCAGGATCAGGATGTTCCATCCCACATCACCCTGCTCAATATTCAGCCCCTGAAAGGAGACAAGGGGACAGAAGTGAGGCACTGGGGCTGCAAATGCTGGTGACAAGGATAAGGAGAGCTAAAGTGTCCCACTGAGCTGGAATGCTGCTGGACATGAGGGGCTGAGCATCCTCATCACCCACAAGATTCAGCTCTGGGGTCTGTCTCCAAAACCTGCTGGTGCTCAGCACCTTGCAGGATTTGTCCCTTTGTGCAGAAAAAGGGATCAGACAAACCCTGTCATGTTTATCTGCTGAGTTTTCAGCAGGAAAATGGATGAGTTTGGAATTCCTCACCATATGTTCCCCTTTGGGCATCAGGCTCTGCACTCTGTGCCTTGCTGCTGGGGACTGGAGTGATGGAGCAGCAGAGCATTTCAGACCTGGCTGCCCCAGCCTTCCTCCCTTGCTCAGCAGCTTTCAAACACCAATATTTAATGCAGTGTCTTCCCTTCCTTCTGCTGCAACTCCCCCTGGACTTTTCCACCCACTTGTGCACTCAGCATGTTCTGCTCCCCCTCACATATGGCACACAGGATTTTCCATGTATTAAAACCCTAACTCAGGGTTATTTGATGCTCAGGGAAGGTCAGGCAATATTTGATGCTCCAAAAAACACAGCAGTGGAATTAGAAACATGAAAATATGAGGGCCAGTGGAAAGGAAGAGGATTCCACGCAGGAAATAACAAAGGGATGTGCTGTAGTGTGTCCTGCTGTGTTTGTGAGCAGGGCCTGGATGGAGCTCTTTGAGGAGCTGAGTATTTAACCAGGGTAACTTTGAACATTGCCTTTGGGGGAGGGAGGGAGGGCAGAGCCTGGCTGTGCCCATGGGGGTCTGGGGGCTGTTGTGTGTCCCTGAGGCCATGCACTCCCCAGAGCCCCCTGTTCCCACAGCCTCCCCCCTGCCCTGGGCTGGGCCTTCCTCCCATCCCAGCCCTCTGGAGGTGATGCTGCTCCTGGAGCAGCCCCTGGGTGTTACCCGGGCTGGGATGGGCAGCCAGAGCCTGCAGTGGGGTCTGGGGTGTTCAGGGACTGAGAGCAGGGCAGGGTGAGGCCATCCCCGGTGCAGGGAGCTGCTGGGCTGGGGTGAGCCCAGCTCTGAGCTTAGGATGAGCCCAGCTCTGAGCTTAGGATGGGCCCAGCTCTGTCCAAGGATGAGCCCAGCTCTGAGCTTAGGATGAGCCCAGCTCTGAGCTTAGGATGAGCCCAGCTCTGTCCAAGGATGAGCCCAGCTCTGCCCAAGGATGAGCCCAGCTCTGTCCAAGGATGAGCCCAGCTCTGAGCTTAGGATGAGCCCAGCTCTGAGCTTAGGATGAGCCCAGCTCTGTCCAAGGATGAGCCCAGCTCTGCCCAAGGATGAGCCCAGCTCTGCCCAAGGATGAGCCCAGCTCTGCCCAAGGATGAGCCCAGGTCTGGGCTGGGGTGAGCCCAGCTCTGCCCAAGGATGAGCCCAGGTCTGAGCTGGGGATGAGTCCAGCTCTGTCTAAGGATGGGCCCAGCTCTGCCCAACGATGAGCCCAGCTCTGTCCCAAGGATGAGCCCAGCTCTGTCCAAGGATGAGCCCAGCTCTGAGCTTAGGATGGGCCCAGCTCTGCCCAAAGGATGAGCCCAGCTCTGCCCAAGGATGAGCCCAGCTCTGCCCAAGGATGAGCCCAGCTCTGAGCTAAGGATGAGCCCAGCTCTGCCCAAAGGATGAGCCCAGCTCTGTCCAAGGATGAGCCCAGCTCTGTCCAAGGATGAGCCCAGCTCTGTCCCAAGGATGAGCCCAGCTCTGCCCAAGGATGAGCCCAGCTCTGAGCTTAGGATGAGCCCAGCTCTGCCCAAAGGATGAGCCCAGCTCTGCCCAAGGATGAGCCCAGCTCTGCCCAAGGATGAGCCCAGCTCTGAGCTAAGGATGAGCCCAGCTCTGTCCAAGGATGAGCCCAGCTCTGCCCAAGGATGAGCCCAGCCCTGTCTCTGGGCCCTGCCCTGCTCTGTCAGCCCATCTCCCTGCCCAGCTCTGTCAGCCAGGGCAAGGGGAAGCTCTGCAGGGTTCATCTCAGTCCCAGCAAACACTGCCCTGAACCAGAGAGCTCCACAGGACACCAGATCTGAGACCTGAGCTCTGCTCACTCCTGTCACTGTCACCCCTGCTTCTGAGGCTCCCCACTGCAGCCACTGCAGCCACATGGCCTTGGTCCCTGTGTGTGCCCCTTCTGTGTGCCCCTTATGTGTGCCCCCTGTGTGTGCCCCAGCCCTGTGTGTGCCCCTTCTGTGTGCCCCCTGTGTGTGCCCCAGCCCTGTGTGTGCCCCTTCTGTGTGCCCAGCCCTGTGTGTGCCCCAGCCCTGTGTGTGCCCCAGCCCTGTGTGTGCCCCCTGTGTGTGCCCCAGCCCTGTGTGTGCCCCAGCCCTGTGTGCCCCCTGTGTGTGCCCCAGCCCTGTGTGTGCCCCAGCCCTGTGTGTGCCTCAGCCCTGTGTGTGCCCCAGCCCTGTGTGTGCCTCAGCCCTGTGTGTGCCCCTTCTGTGTGTGCCCAGCCCTGTGTGCTCCATGCCCTGTGTGTGCCTCAGCCCTGTGTGTGCCCCCTGTGTGTGCCCCTTCTGTGTGCCCCCTGTGTGTGCCCAGCCCTGTGTGCCCCCTGTGTGTGCCCAGCCCTGTGTGTGCCCGCTGTGTGTGCCCCCTGTGTGTGCCCAGCCCTGTGTGCCCCCTGTGTGCCCCCTGCCCTGTGCCAGGCAGCTCTGGCAGCCCACAGGGAGGCCGGGCATGTGTGGGCACACAGAGCACAGGGCTCTGTGCATTCCCGGGAAGGCTGGTGGGATTTTCAGGTTCAATGTCTGGAGTGACTCTGTGTGCCCAACCCAGCTCCGACACCCTGGTACCTGCTGGGGGAACAGAGCTTTGGGATTTGAGAGCAGCTTTGGAAGGGGTTGGGAGGATGGAGTGAATGTGGCAGGGGCCAGAGCTGGGATTTCTCCATGGCCCCAAGGACAGGGGGGCTGAGGTGGCCTCAGTGCCACCACTGGAGCTCTGGGACACGAGCAGCAGCTGAGTGTGGTGTCAGTCAGCTCTGCTGGGTCCTGTTCAATAATGGTTTGTGCTACTGTGGGGCAGGAATCTGCTTTGCCTCCGTGTGATCCTGTGGGGACAGGGAGCTGTTTCTGGAGGTGCAGGGAATTTATTGCATCCACCCTGCCTGGGATGGGGCTTGCAGTGCAGATGAATTATTTGTAAAATTTTGCCTGTTTACTCTCGAGGTCATGAATTTGTCTCACTCTAAAGCAGCCGAGGGGAGCTGGTGCTACTGCACAGGGAATGGTGTCAGAGGAAAGCAGAGCTGAGGTGTGATGGGGATGGCAGCACCCCTGGCATTAATGTCATCTCTGGAGCTGAATCCCACAGCATGCTGCAATGGTTTGGGTGGCAGGGACCTTAAAGCCCATCTTGTTCCATGGCCAGGGACACCTTCCACTGCCCCAGGCTGCTCCAGCCTGGCCTTGGGCACTGCCAGGGATCCAGGGGCAGCCCCAGCTGCTCTGGGCACCCTGTGCCAGGGCCTGCCCACCCTCACAGGGAAGGATTCCTTCCCAATATCCAAATTTCCTTGTGCTGATCCCCAGTTCCTGGGTTCTGGTCAGTTCAGTCCCAGTGGAGCAGCACAGGGCTCTCCTGGGGCTGGGAATGGCAGAACTTGGCTGCTGGGTTTTCCCTGAAATGTGGAATTTCAGGCAGAACAAAGGGAACGTCCTGTGATGGTGTTCACAGGGGTCCCAGGTTGAGGGAAGAGACGAGGATCTGACTCCATGTTTCAGAAGGTTTGATTTATTATTTTATGATATATATTACATTAAAACTGTACTAAAAAAATCGAAGAAAGGATTTAATCGGAAGGCTGGCTAAGAATAGAAAAAGAAGGAATGATAACAAAGGCTGTCTTGGACTCTGCCCGAGCCAGCTGACTGTGATTGGCCACTAATTAGAAACAACCACATGAGACCAATCACAGATGCACCTGTTGCATTCCACAGCAGCAGATAACCATTGGTTACATTTTGTTCCTGAGGCCTCTCAGCTTCTCAGGAGGAAAAATCCTAAGGAAAGGCTAAAAGATGTCTGTGACATGGTCCTTTCCAAGAGATCAATACAGGAAAATACACTAAATCTTTCTCTCAGCTGTGATGCTGAATGTTTTGATTGTCAGGGCATCCAGAGCACTGCATGAAACATTTAATATGAAAATAAATCAGGAAATTAGTTACCTAAATTGTGAAGTTTTGTAAGAATAACCTGTGTCCTGTGGCAGTGCTTCCCCAGCACTCCTTATATTTCCTGCTATTTTTCCATCTTTTCTTTGTTGCTTGGGAATACAGAACTGAGACAGTGGAATTTGCTGGCAGTTCTCACATTCCATAAAGAATTTCAAGGATTTTAAATCCCTTTCCCGAGCCTGGGAGGTGCAGTGCAGATGTGGAACAGCAAACTAAGGGAGTGCACTCTGCTGCTGCAGGGGGTTATTGTTCACAAGAGCCATTCTCACTGTCTCAAACCTGTATAAATTTTATTAATAGAGGTATTAGAAATTGTATTGCCTTCCTTATCGTCTTTGGTTGATGGAAACAACTCTTACACCACCAGTTTAATTTTTCTGAAGTACAGCACTAAAGTGCTTTCCATGTTTGTACAAATGAAAATAACCTTCTTTTAAAAATTAAATTGAAGCTGTCTGATTGTTTTGTGAAGCTGATCCCTCTGTGTTGATCATGCCCATAATGAATTATTCTCTGCATTGGGGTTAAAAATAACCCAGCCCCAAAGGCTGTGCCCTCCAACCCCTCTTTCTTCTTAATTTGTGCTGAGCCATGAACATGAGAGAGCCCCAGGCAGGTGTGGGTGACCTTGGGGACAGGACTCCCTGCCCTGCCCAAGGGCACTTGGGCTTCCCTGCATTGCTGTGGGCAGAGCTGCTGCTGGCAGCTCCTGCAAGGGCAGGTTTGGAGCCTGCATCACTTTCTAAGGCAGCTCTTGAGTGATTCTTGTCAGGGATTTTGGTTTCCATGCTTACGTGGTGGGAAGGACCATGTCCTTGTGAAGCTGAGTGGAAATCAGGCATTGATGTCACCTGAAATTAAAATGTCAGTTTGGGGATTTTTGGAGGGGTTAATCTAATCAAAGTTTTCAAAACAGAAGTTAAGAGAAAGAGAAGTTAAGAGAAAATTGTTAAGAGGAAATTGTTAAGAAAAAATAGTTCAGAAGGCTGCAGGAGAAACAGGCAAGAGGTTGTGGTGATTTTGCAGTGGGTAAAATAAAACCAAAGCGGTTGCTAAAGAGCTGCTGAGGGGTTTGTGGTGTCTCTGGATCCTGACTCCAGCAGAGCCACCAGAGATCATTCACCAGCACAGCCCTGTCTGTCCCTGTCCCCTGTCAGCCCTGTGTGTCCCTGTCAGCCCTGTGTGTCCCTGTCCCCTGTCAGCCCTGTGTGTCCCTGTCAGCCCTGTGTGTTCTGTCCCCTGTCAGCCCTGTGTGTCCCTGTCAGCCCTGTGTGTTCTGTCCCCTGTCAGCCCTGTCTGTCCCTGTCCCCTCTCAGCCCTGTCTGTCCCTGTCCCCTCTCAGCCCTGTGTGTCCCTGTCCCCTCTCAGCCCTGTGTGTCCCTGTCACCTCTCAGCCCTGTGTGTTCCTCTCAGCCCTGTCTGTCCCTGTCACCTCTCAGCCCTGTGTGTCCCCCTCAGCCCTGTGTGTCCCCCTCAGCCCTGTGTGTTCCTCTCAGCCCTGTGTGTCCCTGTCAGCCCTGTCTGTCCCTGTCCCCTGTTAGCCCTGTGTGTCCCTGTCCCCTCTCTGTGCTTGGACTCTCAGTGGGGTTTGTCCCTCGTGGCAGAGTTGTTGTGGCTTTTTCTCTCACAGCATCACCCTCTTTCAACTCTAAACCATTGGCCATCTCTCAGAGCAGTTTTTACCTGTTTCCATTGTCCACATGAAGGGCTGATAACCCTGTGGATAATCCCAAAGCAGCTGAGGCTGAATATGGGGGAACAGGAGGTTGTTGGAGACCTCCCAGCACCTGCCAGGCTCTGGAGGGGACCCAGGGAAGGCAGAGAGGGACCCTGCACCAGGAACTGGGGGGACAGGACCAGGGAATGGGGTCAGACTGCCAGAGGGAATTTAGGTCAGATACAGGGAGGGGATTGTTCCCTGTGAGGGAGGGGAGGCCCCGAGGAGCTGTGGCTGCCCCTGGATCCCTGGTTGGACCAAAACCCCTTTCCCAGCTGAACCTGACTGCAAAACCCTTTCTCCTGTTGAGCCCAGATATTCCACTGATTGGAGAGGGATGCATCAGGTTTAGGGTGGGTGGTGGTGAGGGCAGAGCAGCCTGGCCTGTTCCTGCACAGAAATCCCCCTGTCCCTTCCCCTGGGGAGCACAGCTCCCAGCCCAGCACTGCCATGAGCCTCAAGCTGTCACAGACATCTTTTATAAAAAATCCTTTCCTTAGGATTTTTCCTCCTGAGAAGCTGAGAGGCCTCAGGGACAAAATGTAACCAATGGTTATCTGCTGCTGTGGAATGCAACAGGTGCATCTGTGATTGGTCTCATGTGGTTGTTTCTAATTAATGGCCAGTCACAGCCCAGCTGGCTCGGACACAGAGCCCGAGCCACAAGCCTTTGTTATCATTCCTTCTTTTTCTATTCTTAGCCAGCCTTCTGATGAAATCCTTTCTTCTATTCTTTTAGTATAGTTTTAATATAATATATATAATAAAATAATAAATCAGCCTTCTGAAACATGGAGTCAACATTCTCGTCTCTTCCCTCATCCTGGGTCCCCTGTGAACACCACCACATCAAGTCTCCTTCAGGCCTGGATGCATTTCAGTCTGTGAAATTCTTTCTTTTCTGGGAAAGCTGCTGCTCAGAGAGGTCAGAGACCTCCCCTTTGGCTGGGACCCCCTGGCTGCTCCACAGGCTGGGAAGCAGCTGGAGCCAGCAGCCATCCCTAAAGCTGGATCCAGGAGGAGGGGCAGGGGCAAGGGCCAAGTGCTGCCCACACTGGAAAACAGGGAAATCCTAAAACCAAACAGGGGAATCCTAAAACCAAACAAGGATTTAAGATCAACTCTGCAAGAATAATTGGGATGTTAAATTCATGCAGTTCTCACTACAGAGCTACACAAACGTTTTCCCATTAAGGAATTACTCACTCTTGCAGGTTTTTCCAGAGCAGTGGGATGAAAATTTGCTGCTCTGGAGTCCAAATCTGGTGGATTTGGGGGCAGCCAGGCAGGGATGGGTCACTGCCTCTCCTCCTGCATCCTGGGATCTGTCCTGGGAGAGGTTGGGTTGTTTTTCCAGTCCAAATGAAATGCAAAAGATAGGTTGGAACAAATGGTGAGCAGGAAAAATCTCATTATAACATGCAGGGCACAGAGCCTGGGGTGGGAAGAGGAAGCACACAAGGCTGTTAGCCAGGGCTCCAGCCTCCTTCTCCTCAGTTTAGTTTCAGCTTCCCTTAAAATTCCTGCTGTTTATCCACTTTGCCCACACGGGAGCCAGAAGCTTTCCTGCTCGTTTCTGTCAAATTAAATTAATGGGGAGAAAAAACAACCACACAGATGCTCCAAATCCCAGGCTGGAACTGCAGAGTTTTGGCTCTTGCATCTGACTCTCAGTGTGGTTCAAAAGCAACTCTGGAGGCACTTGGGGCACTCAGAAAAGGCAAAAGAACAGCAATTTTCATGTTTAAAGGGATAGCTGAAGTTTCCAGCCAGCTCTGGAAGGTGAGCTGTGGAATCTGGGATCTGGGGTGTGTGCTGGTGTGATGGGCTGGTTTCCTGTGGCAGTGCACAGAGGTTTTCCAATGCCTCCATTAGCCAGATGAGCTTTTCTGCTGAAGTAATTGTATAAAAAAAGATCTGGGAATCTTCTGGGAGTGTGAGGGAGGTGCCTCCCGCACCTGCAGCTCCCAGCAGAGCACCTGGGAGGGGCAGGGCTGGAAACCCAGCAGGTGGCCCAGAGCCCTGTGTGTGTGCTGTGGAGATTGGACTCTTTTGGGGCAGTTTGATGTTTCTAACATCACTCAAAGTCATCTCCTTCTTTGCAGCCAGCACAGGACCTGGAGAGCAGCCCCAGACCCAGTGGCCCCAGTCACAAATGAATGGGGTGAGCTGGGGCAGCCACCCAAGGGCAGAATGTGTGGGTGCAGATCCAGTTTTGGGCAGGGAGTGAGCAATGCAGAGGGTGCAGCAGGCAAGGCAGGGCACCAGGCAACTGCTCTGACCTTCTGCTCATTGCACTGCCAAGGACCACGAGCTGAGGGGACATGAATTTGTGGCTTTAACCATGTCCAAGAACCCAGATTGTCCTTCTGTAAATGGCTTGGATTTGGCTTTTTATGGGCAGCTCAGACCTTCTCCTACCACCTCTCCAATGGCTTTTCCTTTTCCTTTCCTTTTCCTTTTCCTTTCCTTTTCCTTTCCTTTCCTTTCCTTTCCTTTTCCCTTTCCCCTTTCCTTTCCTTTTCCCTTTCCCTTTCCTTTTCCCTTTTCCCTTTCCTTTTCCTTTTCCCTTTCCTTTCCTTTCCCTTTCCCTTCCCTTTCCCTCTCCCTCTCCCTCTCCCTCTCCCTCTCCCTCTCCCTCTCCCTTTCCCTTTCCCTTTCCCTTTCCCTTTCCTTTTCCCTTTCCCTTTCCCTTCCTTTTCCCTTTCCCTTTCCCTTCCTTTTCCCTTTCCCTTTCCCTTTCCCTTCCTTTTCCCTTTCCTTTTCCTTTTCCCTTTCCCTTTCCCTTTCCCTTTCCCTTTCCCTTTCCCTTTCCCTTTCCCTTTCCCTTTCCCTTTCCCTTTCCCCCTTTCCCTTTCCCTTTCCCTTTCCCTTTCCCTTTCCCTTTCCCTTTCCTTTTTCCTTTTCCTTTTCCTTTTCCTTTCCTTTCCTTTCCTTTCCTTTCCTTTCCTTTCCTTTCCTTTCCTTTCCTTTCCTTTCCTTTCCTTTCCTTTCCTTTCCTTTCCTTTCCTTTCCTTTCCTTTCCTTTCCTTTCCTTTCCTTTCCTTTCCTTTCCTTTCCTTTCCTTTCCTTTCATCAGTGGTGCCCTGGCATGGATTTCCTTTGTCTCCTAAAAGCTGTTGGAGGGTGGGAGGAGTTCCCAAACCTCCAGGCAGAAGGCAGCAGTTTTGTTAATCAGTGTTAATTAGAATGAGCTGCTTTGGCCTCAGTGGAAGCAGCTGTGGAGCAGGAGAGGAGTGGAATGTATAAAACAGGGATGGGAAGCTGTGGGAGTTCAATGCCAAGGATGTGTTCAGGGTTTTGCTGAGTTGAAGAGAATATTGGGAGTAAGCACTGATCCTATGGAAAATATGTATTTTGGGATTCTTTCACATCTTCTAATTGCAATCATTTCATTAGATGCTGTTTGCAGGATTAGGACCAAATTTGGCCAAGCTGTTTCTGAATGCTGAGGGACAGAGAGCTCCACGATCCCAGCACTGGATGAGTTTTGAGGTTTTTCCACCCCAAACCAGCCTGGGACTCTGATGGTTCAGGGTTATTGATGAGAGTGAAGTTTTGGGTTGTTTTTTCCCCAGTCTGGGAGATTTTGCCCCAGGATAGGCTATTTCAGTGCCTTTGCTGCCCTTTGGTGCTGCCCAGCTGCAGGCAGGGAGCAACAATTTCTGGGAATGTGAATCTGGGCAGTGTTTTGTAGGACAGAACTCTTGGATTTTTTTAAAAACTGCCAGGCAAGAATCTCTAAAACACATCACAAGCCTCAATTTGGAGTTTAATGGTTCTCTTAATTCCCAGTGAATTCCTCAGTGAGAGCCTGCCAGCCCCAATTTGGTGTCACCTGTGAAAATGTCAGTGTCACCTCTGCGAGCAGGGGGACTGGGATGAGGAGGTTTTGCAGCTCAGCTGCAGCACTGAAGTGCTCAGATGTGTTTCAGGTGGGGATTGGGAACCTTTCCATGGCATCCCTTATCCCATGGAGGTTATTTACACACTCATCCCACGGCTCAGGGGAGGTTTGGGGCTGTCTTCAATCCCTCCATTAACATTTCCACCTCCTGCCCCTGCATCTGGCACCCAGATGTTGCAGCTTCTCCTCATCCCTGCTCTGCCTCAGGCTGTTAATTCAGCACCTTTTCTGTGATTGAAATTCCTGATTAAAGCTGAAGTGGAGTGAAAGTGCTCCTGGCTCTTTGGCACGTGTGCTCTGTAGGAAAAGGGCACAGAGGGCAGAGTTGTTCCCCCTGGTGTAAAACCAGCAGCAGCTCCTGGCACAGGATTGGGGTTTTTCTCTTTCCTTCCCACTGCTGATTTTCCACAAGCAGGAAGGCTCTGCAAAGACACAGCATAAATGCACTGTGGGTTTGTCCAAGAATCACAGGGCAGCTGGATTGGAATTCTTGGAGCATGTCCTGAGGGAATGAACTCAGGGCAGCTCCTGCTGTGGTTCCCTGTCACCGGCCAGGGTCTGTGTACAAATCACAAACGGGACAGGGCTGCTGGGAACGTGCCTTGAGCTGTTTGATTTCCCAGCATCACTCTCATTCCATGGTTATGACAATGGGAAGATGCCAGCAGCTCACATCCCAGGCAGCAGACCAAGAACTCAATGTTACAACTCACTTTATAAGCTTCTTGACCAATCACACAAAGCAAAAGCACATTAACAGTATTTATATCTGTACAGTATATATTCTATATTGACAGTAGTTCCATCCAACCACTATAAGCACAGGTACCTTTGGTTAAACAATGCTGGCTTATTTTGAATACAATACCTGCTTGTGAGCCTTAAAACACAATGCACAGAGCTCCGTTATTAAGCTTCAAACTTCCTAATATCTTGCTAGATAAACTTTTCTGTAGCTTAGGGAGTTATTCTAGACAGTGTTAATCCACAGGCCATTGCTCTATTTGTCCTTGCTTATCTACAGTTTAAATAATTTTTCTGCTGACCAATCTCATGGCTGCTGCTTAGCTCCAATCACAGTTCTACTGCCTCTGAGCCTGCCTTTTGCAGCTTTCTTAAAACTTTCTAATTTTGTGGATTCTCACATTCCCCAGCCTTGGGATGTGCAGATCACCCCCTGGCAAAGGTTCCTTGCTAAGCCAACTTCTTTTTAGGGCTTCAGACACTGACATCCTCTCCCTCCAGTGCTTCCCAGCCTGCAGATTCCATCACTCTGGATTTGTTAAAGGCTGCAGCCTGCTGGAGCTGTGCCAGGGCAAACTGCAGATCCTTTCCCCCTGGAATCTGACCCTGCTCAACTTCCAGGCAAAACACAAGGAAGGCTCAGCCCCAGGCCACAGAACTCCTGGAGTGTGGGACAGATCCCTCCTGAGCCAAAGGGGACTGGGGGAGCCCTTGGCATTCCCTGGGCCAGGTGCCACCTTGCCCAAGGGTTGGCAGCAGCTCCCTCTGCTCCCAGCTGCATTTTCATCCCGCAGGACACAAACTCAGCCTGCAGAGCTGGGGGCAGGCAGGGCCCTCCTGAGCCAAATGGGAACAGGGGAGTGTCATGGTTTTACATGAGAGACGTTTAGGGAAGTGATGGGAAGCTCCCAGCCACTGTGACATGCCTCTGTGAAAAACACATGTGAAAGGTGAAAGTAGGAAATAAGAGAGACTTCATAATTACAGATTGCCCTGAGCAGCTGCTATTCATTACAATATTGAGAGCCATGAAAAAGCTTTTTTTTTTTCTTGTAAAAAAGTCTCCATAACATCAGCAAGAAAGACTTCTCTCCCTAAGTAAACTGAAAAAAATATTCCAGAAATAGTAAACTAACTAAAATTTTAAGTTTTGTTTCTTTACATTGTCAGTGAGGAAAAAAAAAGTTGTAAAGGAAAGAGGAGTTTTATTCTAATTCTTATGACTCTTTCTTTTAGTTACTGTTAATTTTTTATACTCTTTAAAGTTTTAAACCTGCTTTACCTTTCTCCTAATCCTCACAATGAGAAGTAAATACAGTAGTAATTAACCAACCCTAAACCCACCACATCATTAGTACATTAACCAAAAGATAGCAAAATTAGCAAAATTTCAAATGAACAAACCAAAACCACTCCATGGAGCCCTTGGCATTCCCTGGGCCAGGTGCCACCTTGCCCAAGGGTTGGCAGCAGCTCCCTCTGCTCCCAGCTGCATTTTCATCCTGCAGGACACAAACTCAGCCTGCAGAGCTGGGGGCAGGCAGGGCCCTCCTGGGACTGGGGAGGCAGAATTCCCTCATCCCTTCCCTCTCAGAATTCCCTCTCAGAATTCCCTCATCCCCTCCCTCTCAGAATTCCCTCCCTCTCAGAATTCCCTCATCCCCTCCCTCTCAGAATTCCCTCCCTCTCAGAATTCCCTCATCCCTTCCCTCTCAGAATTCCCTCCCTCTCAGAATTCCTTCCCTCTCAGAATTCCCTATCAGAATTCCCTCATGCCCTCCCTCTCAGAATTCCCTCCCTGTCAGAATTCCCGCTCAGCATTCCCTCATCCCCTCCCTGTCAGCCCTGGAGTTTGCTGCCCGGTGCTTGTGTTGGCAGGGGAGCCCTGCAGGCTCAGGGATGCCCATTCCTGCAGCAGGGACTGAGGTTCTGCTCCTTGGGATGGCACTGCAGGGGGAGAGGGCCCTGATTCCTGCATTCCCTCTGCCCCCTGAGTGCTGACATCAAACAAGCTCCCCTGTGTGCAGTGCAGGATGAAATCCTGGCTCTCAGCTCCAGTTCTTGCTGGGCTGATGCTCCTGGACACAGGGCTGAGCCCTTCATCCCAACTTGTCACCCCATGGCCAGGTGACAGCACAGGAGCTGCTGGGATGGGCCCGGGTGCTCAGCCTGGGAGCCAAACACATTTTTAAAGGTTTTCCTTCCACATTTCATACAGGAAGGTGAACTCCTGCCACCCTGGAGCTTGCTGAGGGTTTTGCTAACGACTTTGAGTCTTGAATGCACTGGGAGAGGAGGCTCCAGAGGGCTGGAACCCCTGTGCTCTGGAGCCAGGCTGGGAGAGCTGGGGGTGCTCAGGGTGGAGATGAGAAGGGTTTGGAGAGAGCTCAGAGCCCCTTGCAGGGCCTGAAGGGGGCTCCAGGAGAGCTGCAGAGGGACTGGGGACAAGGGATGGAGGGACAGGACACAGGGAATGGCTCCCACTGCCAGAGGGCAGGGCTGGATGGGATATTGGGAATTGGGAATTGTTCCCTGGCAGGGTGGGCAGGCCCTGGCACAGGGTGCCCAGAGCAGCTGGGGCTGCCCCTGGATCCCTGGCAGTGCCCAAGGCCAGGCTGGACAGGGCTGGGAGCACCTGGGACAGTGGGAGGTGTCCCTGCCATGGCAGGGGCTTGAAGGGGGTGAACTCTAAAATCCCTTTAAATCCAAACCATTCTGGGATTCTGTGATGTAAGAAAAATCAATGCATTTTGCATTTTGGTGATTTAAAACCCCCACAAACAACAAGCCAAAGCAAACTGAAAAAGCAACACCAGCACCCTCCCAACTCAAAAAAAAGAATGTAGAAGCCACAAGCAGCTGTCCCAGAGGGGGCTCATGGTGAGTGTGCCCCATCCCAGCAGAAATCAGTCAAAGCTGTGCTGCTGCTCAGGGTTTGAAGTCAGGTGTCACTGTCATATTTTCTCAAAAATCTCTTTGCCCAGGATTTTCTCCTGGGAAGCTGAGAAGCCTCAGAGAAAAATTATGATCTAATTTGCTTCTCCTGTGTTTTGCTGCTTTGGAATGTGGTTGGAAATTGTTCATCCAACATGTGAATTAGCTCCAATCACAGTTTTTAAAGACCAATCATGGTCAGGCTGTGTCGGGGCTCTGGAAGGAGTCACGAGTTTTTTATTAGTATCTTTTAGCCTTCTGTCTGTATCATTTCTGTATTCTTTAGTATAGTTTTAGTACAGCATTCTTTTATATCATATATCATATCATATCATATCATATCATATCATATCATATCATATATCATAATAAATTAGCCTTCTAAGAACACGGAGTCAGATTCATCATCCCTCCCTTTAATGGGGGTCTCAGAAAATACCAGAGTCAGGAGCTGATGTGCAGCACTTCCCTGGTTGCCCTGTGCTCAGCATTTCTCCGCTCTGCCTTTTCAAGAGCTCTTGAATCCCTTTGTGCTTCCCAGCTTGTGCAGCTGTGGGAGGAAACACAGATTGCCAGGGTCCCCTGGTGTGATCAGTGTCCCTGGGATGGGGTGGCAGCGTTGGGAGCTGTGGCTCAGGGTGTCTGACCCTTAAACAAGCAGTTGGGGTAAATCTCTGCCAGCATCAGCCTCTGTGCTTTGTGTTTGGGTGGATCTGCACTGATCCAGGAGGAGGAGGAGAGCCCAAACCATCCTCTCCATCCCTGAGTTCCCTTACCTGGCAATCATCTTTACCAAGCTTGCATTTACATTGCACTGCAGTTTTCCCCATTTTCGTTTTTCTTCTCCATCAGCTTTGCTCGGTGTTTTAAACAAAACAAACCCCAGCAGTGAGCAATGAGTGACATTTGCTGTTAAAGGCCCAGGATGGATCTGCTGCTTTCCCAGGAATTGTGCTGCTGTGCCAGGGATGCATGAACAGGGAGACAAAGCTGGGAGCTCCCTCCCCACCAATAGCTGCTGTCAAGGAGGTGTCACAATGAATGCATTACTCAGCTCCTCGAGGTGCTTACAGGGCTGTTCTGCTGCTCCCTCATTTCCCAGGGAGTGCAGCTGCTCCAGCTGTCAATAACCATCCCTCACACCCCGTGGTGGGGATGGAAATCACTCACCCAAACTCTGTCTGCAGGAATATCCCTGAAATTCCCGAGGACTTGAGGCTCCTGAATCTTTGCAGGGATCTGGCAGAGAGCACCAGGGGCTGTGCAAACCCCATTGCTGATGGCATCACCCAGCACAGGCTTCCAGCAGTGCCTGGAATGTGGAGCTGAGGAGGGATTGGTGTTTAGGAGCTGCTGCTGAGGGACTGGAGGGAACTGGGACCAGTGGGTGAACTGTGGTTGTACTGGAGGTTGAATGTGACTGTGCAAATCACCCCAAAATCACCCCAAAGTCATCCCAAAATTACCCCAAAATCACCCTGAAGTCACCCCAAAGTCATCCCAAAATTACCCAAAAATCACCCTGAAGTCACCCCAAAATCACCCCAAAGTCACTCCAAAATCACCCAATAATCACCCCAAAGTCACGCCAAGATTAACCCAAAGTCACACAAAAATCACCCTAAAACCACCCCAAAATCAGCCCAAAGTCACCCCAAAACCACCCCAAAATCAACCCAAAGTCACCCAAAAATAAACCCAAAGTTACCCCAAAACCACCCTGAAGTCCCCCAAAAATTACCCCAAAGTCACCCCAAACCACCCCAGAGTCGCCCCAAAATCACCCAAAAACCACCCCAAAAACCACCAAAACCACCCCAAACCACCCAAAATCAACCCAAAACCACCCCAGAGTCACCCTGTGGTGCCAGAGGGGCTCTGGGGCTGCTCCCCCAGCTCAGCCTGACCTTGCCCTGGCCTCAGCCTCCCCTGCTCTGCTTTCCTGGTGTCTCCTAGGAGCTGACAGGGGCCTGTGCTCTGCTCTGCCTGGCTGGAATTCCCTCCCAGCCCAGCCTGGTGGCAGCTCCCTTTGTGTGTTTGTCCCCATCTTTGTTCCAGGCAATCATTTGCTCAGGGAGATTTCTCTCCTGATTTCTGCACTTTGGTTTGAGTGTTCAGACATTAAAAATGGTGTTTCAGCTGCAAACAGAGCAGGTTTGTTCTGCAGAGATGCTCACCTGAGCCCATCTTCACCTTCAAAAGTCAGTTTATTGTAGTTTCTTCCATCTGATGTCCCTTGGAGCAAGTGTAGGAGGATTTGGGTGGAAGATAGGTCAGAAATCACTGCCCAAGTCCCAGTCTGGGCACCAAGCTCAGGCTCACGGTGTAAATCCTGATCCTTCAGCCCCAGCTCAGTGCTTTAACCAGGCATGGTTGTTGTGCCTGAGACAAAGAGAACTTTGTTTACCTGTGAAATTTGCTCATTGTGATTTTTATGCTCAGTGGAAAGGAAGAACACGACTCCAAATCAGCTGCTTGGCTGCCCTTGAGAAAAAATATATTCATGTTAAAAACAGCAAAGTAAATACCACGTCCCTGTTAAGTGCCTGATAGTTACACATATTACATCCCAGAGTAATTATCATTTAATTAGCACTCTGGCAGCACTGGAAGGAGATGGAGTTCCAGTGAAGAGTCGTGTTCCTGATGAGGAATTCCTGCATTCCTGGAAGGGCCCTTCAGGAGTGGGAGCAGCAGCAGGAGCCAAACCCCCAGGGCAGCAGAGACCCCAAACCTGCAGGGCTCCCTTTGCTGTGGCCACAAGGAATGAGGTGTTCCTCCCTGCAAGGCACTGGGAGTGGATTTAGGATTGGATTTGGGATCAGATGAGCACGTGCAGTCCTGGCCACCCAAACTCTGGTCACCATCTGAGGGGTTTCTAAGGAGAAATGTTTGGCCCCTTTTCCCTTTGCCTTTTCCTGCACTTTGTTTGTTGTCAGTCAGGCTGTAAGTTCCAGGTGTTAAAGAAATCCATGTTATTGCTCTTTGAATATTTTTATATTCAAATACCAATATCTGTTTCCTTTTCATTCCACCTGATTTTTAGGGTTTGGGGTGGAGGGGTTGAAATGAGATGGTCTGTAAGGTTCCAGCCCAAACCCTGCTCTGAAATAAAAGGCCAGGAAATCTCTCCCCTTCACAGGGGTGAAATCTCTGCATCCACGTGCTGTCCCTGGGGTCTTTGAAGAGGTGCAAACTCAAACCCTTAAATCTGGGATTTATAATCAGACTTTATTGTCCTCCTGAGGAGCTGAGGACTGCTTTGAAGGTGCTGTGAGTGTTAAAGCCCAGGATCTGCTGAGGCCCCTCCTGCTCTGCTCCAGCTGCCAATGAGCTGGATTCCAGTGGCTGCCAATTAGCACAAATGAGCTTTTAAACGCCTTCTGGGGGAACTTTGAAGCCCTGGCTGACTTTGCCCTGGGGAGTTGTGCATCCCTGCCTGGAATAAACAGGTCTGATTTGCACAGGCAAACCCTGCCAGGTTAATGGAGATCCTGTGGGACTGAGGCCCCCGAGGAGGTGCTTGAGGCTGGGTTGAGGTGACTGATGCTCCCTGTTTGGGGTTAATTTGGGGTGTGCTCTCCTTCCCTGCCCCATTCCTGAGCAGGGATCCAGGGATGGGGACTCTGGGATTCCCTCACCTCCTGGCTAATGTTGAAATTTCCAGCTGCTTGCTTTTGTCAGACCTTCATCTCCTGTTGGTGGCTGTGCTGTAAGCAGTGGGGCAGCAGCAAACACCCTGGCCCTGCTGAGCCCAGCTCAGCTCCTGGGCTGCTCACAGGGTGTGCTGGAGCCTGTCTGTGCAGGGAAGGTGGAACAGAGGTTTCCAGAGCTGCTCTGAGGGTCACACCCTCATGGGGCCAGCACAGAGGGAAAATAAACCCAGCTTCACCAGATCCTGAGCCTTCCTGATACATCTCTGCTGATCTGGGCTCCCTTTGTGTCCTGCCTTGATTTGCAGTGGCTTTCCAGGCAGGGAAAGTGTTTTTCTTGCATCTTTTTATGCATTTTTCAGTGGCTTCTACTATGAGCCAGTGCACAAATGAAAATCTTGCCCTGCTTTATCTCAGCCCCAAGCCTGAGACTCTGTGTGGCCTCTCCTGTGGGAGTGTCCTAATAAATCAGAGAATGACCACAATTCTTTCCCAGTTCTGCCTTTGTGGATAAATGGGGCCTGTTAAGGGTCAAACCCCCGACATGCAGATGTTTGCAGATGTGCTGTAGGGGCTGTGGGAAGGACTCTCAGCCCCTGAGCTCTGGGGAGGCACCTGGGCAGGTCCCTGTGTGCCAGAGGGGCCCCCGGGTGTGAGTGCATCCCTGAGTGCCCCCAGCAGCAGGAAATGGGCTCAGGTGAGGAGCCCTCTTCCAAGGGAGAGCATTGCAACTATTTCCTCTATTCCTCCACAGCACCCAGTCCCACTTGAGGGTGATTATCAAATTCACTTTGGCCAAGGTGCCTTCTCTGGGGTTTGTGCTCTGGGACTCAGAGTGCAGCCCCCAAATGCTGCCCACAGGAGCACCAGGGCCATTGGAGATGTCACCTGTGACATTTCCAGTGGTGGAGAACAGCCCCAAACCCCTTCTGCACGTTCTCCTGGCCCTGGGCAAGGCTCATCCCAGCTCAGGGCTCTTGGCCTGGAAGGGTTTTCCAGGTTGGTGCCTTTAGGGTGGGTGTGGGAGCTGGATGGGCTCTGGGCATGAGAGCTCCTGCTGTGGGAATGGGATCAGCCCAGTCCTGGGGCTGGGGTTTTACATCAGGGGACAAAACACAGAGAGCTGGGGCCGATTGCTCCCTGCACATGAGCGTTTGGCAGCCTAGAGCAGCACTTCCATCAGGGGACTCCTGCACAGAGTGCCTGCACCATGGAGGAGGTGTCCAGGCATCCAGGGATCTTCAGTGCTGGGACATCCTTGGGCTTGGAGAGCACACCAGGAAGGAAAAGGCTTTTAGGCAGTGGCTGGGGCAGCAGTTTCATCCTGGAGGGGAATTTTGTCATTGAGCTTGGAGGAGGAAATCAAAATCAGCAGTGGTTCCCAGGCTGTGTCTGGGCAGAGGGTGGGCACCAGCTTTTGATGCTGCTCTAGCAGCAAGGCTGGCACACAGCAAAGCCTTGCTCAGGAGGTTGTTAACCACAGTGCTTTTCTCACCAGAGACTCAGGGCTCTGGCAGTTGTGGCAATATCAGCATTCAGTGCAGCAGCTCCAATGGGGAAAGCACTAAACTGATTTGTAAATGGTTTTTCTCAAGAGCATCCAGGTGTTAAACTCACCTGACAGAGGAGAAAACAGGGCTACAAAGGAGTTAAATGCTTTGCCTGAAGTTCCAGAGCAGGCAGAGAACATTGACAAAGTCAAATATGTGTTCAGCAAGGTCACAGGCATGGGTGGATGTAAGAGGTATTTTCAAAAATCCAGTTTTCACAGCCTCCTTGCCATTAAAGTTTAAGTGGTATTAATCTCCAGTAAATTCTGCAAAGCCATTCAATCCAGCATCTCTTTTATGTGCTATCTCTTATTTTTAATTTGTTTCACAGGTTCTGTGGTACTTAGCAACAGCAGGGAAATAAACCCATTGGAAACAGACAATTAACCAAGGGCACTGGGACAGGGAAACAGAATTGTTCAAGGAACAGCTCTTGGAGATGCTGCCCTGGGGATGAGATTAAGGAAGGGATGCTGCTGGGGACTGAAATGCCATTCCTTCATGGACATTTGGTTACATCCCTGGGAAAGACATCCAGCTTTCTCCATGCCCCTGGCAGTGAGGGGAGCTGGGAGCGTGGCTCTTCCACCAAGGTGTCCCACAGGAGCGTGGGATTCCCCTTTGGAGGTGTGCTCTGTGTGTGACACCAGATTTGGAGCTTTTGCCATCAGGCTCCTGCCTGGGCACTGCCTCCCCTGGCTGCCCTGGCCTCGGGCACTCTGCCCTTCCTGCAGAAATCCAGGGCTGAGCTCACTGACAAAGCACAGGCTGCTCCATGGAATGCATCCCGCATCCTGCCTGGGATGCTTGGGGTTGGGAGGAGCTGGGATTGGGGATAGGAAGGGGTGTGAGATGGAGGCAACATGCACTTGGAGTTGTGGCTGATGTGAGAAATGACTGCTCACTTTTAAAATTTTAAAGGTTTATTAAACCTTAACAAAAAAAATACAAAAAAAGGAGTGAATAAGGAAAAATTTCAGCACTGGGAGCCCCTGTGACTATCAGCCTTGTGCTCATCTTCAGAATGGATGCTCTGCCTTTTACACCCTTAGCCCCTCCTAGAGTCCTGTCAGTGACTCCTTCCCTGCCATCCAGGGGTGCAGATCACTTTCTTACACCTTGATTTGGGGTCAGCTGTTGCCATAGTAACAGCCCAACCCTCCCAAATGCCCCTGTGTGCCCAAGGCCATCCCATGATAGCAATGCAAGGGGAGGACTCATTGCAGTAACACAACTGCACATCTCCAGAACTTCTCTTAACACACACATAATGTTCACCCCTTCACTGTGAGAGCCAACATCTCATTTCCCATCTGTAACCCTGAGGAGCCCGTGGGGAGGAGGCTGAGAGGGCCAGGGCCAGGGCCAGGCAGGAGTCTCTGCCTCATGCTCACCCTCCCCTGGCTGTGGCCCAGCCCTGTCTGAGGATGGGGAGTGGGATGAAGCTGAGGAAGACAATGGCAGGTGGGGCAGGGCAGCTCTGCCTGGGGCTGTGCTCGGCTCTGCCTGACCCCATTTCCCTGTGCAGGGATTGCTCTTGTCCTGCTGCAGTCCCATTTTGGGAATGGGCTGACTCCAGCTCTGTCACAGTCACATTCTCTGAAAAATTCCCTTCGCCCAGGGATTTTCTCCTGGGAAGCTGAGAAGCCTCAGAGAAGAAGGAAACCAATTCTTATCTCATTTGCTTCTCCTGTGTTGTGCTCACATGTGGAATGTGTTTGGAGATTGTTTACCCACAGGTGATTGTTCCATTGCATTCTGCTGTGAGTTGTTTTCACTCTTTGGCCAATCAGGGCCAAGCTGTGTCAGGACTCTGGAGAGAGTCACGAGCTTTCATTATTCTCTTTTTAGCCTTCTGTAAGTATCCTTTCTGTAGTCTTTAGTATAGTATAGTATTCTTTAATATAATATAGTATTATAAAGTAATAAATGAGCCTTCTGAGAACATGGAGTCAGATGCCTTCATGGGGCATTCCCTGCAGATAGAACACAGCTCCAGGCTCTGCCTGCCCCTCCAGGCACCCCAGGCACAGGCCAGGCTGCACAGGCCCCTTCCCAAGGGAGCGGCTGGTCCAGAAGTGAAGAGTCTGGAAGCAGAGCTGCTGCTTCCCAGTGGCTTTTTACTTCCTCCAGTTCCCCTCCTCGCCCTTCTCTCTGAGGGAGCAGAGCTTTCCTCTGTGGCTTTGTGGAGGGTGCCCTGAGAACAGGATGTCACCCCAGGGTGGCCTGGGGACACTCAGCAGGGATGCTGCCCCTCAGCACCCCAGAGCCCTCCTGTGAGCTCAGACTGGGCCCAGGGTGGTGCTGCAGTGGCTGGACGGGTCAGGGACAGTCAGAGCTGGAGGCTCTGCCCTGGCATTGCCAGCCACAGCTGCCAGTGGGGCAGAGGGTTTGGGTGGGTTCTGTCCCACTGGGATCTGCCTCTGGCTGTCCCTGTTGGATGTTCACAGGGGTGAACCCTTAATGCCCTACCCTTGCATTAAATTTCCACACAAACATTCACTTGTCCAAACCTGTGTTACTCATCCCAGACTTTAATATTTTTTAATTTATTCTCTGAGCACAGAGGGGACAGCACTGAGTTGTTTCTTTTGCAGGCAGGTCCTTAATCTTGCCTCTGGCCAAGAGAAAATCCAGTGTTTTATCGCAGAGTGTCACATGAAAATAAAGGTGATGTTCTTCCTTTCCCTGCTGTCATCAGGGAAATCATTGATAGGCCACTAATTAAAGCCCCAGGCCTTCATTTGATAATTTACCTGACATTTTCTGCATATTGGGAGTTGGTTGAATTTCAGCCCTGGAGCTCAGAGGCTCCCAGACTTTCCTGCTGAGATGCTGGATCCCAGCAGTGAGCCCCAGCTGGGTGGTGGAGGTGCAGAGAGGCTGCAGGGCTGGGAAATCCTAGAGTGGAAAATGGGATTGCCCCATTTTGCCATGAGCCCCCAGCTGGAGCCCCCTGGAGCAGCTTTGGTGTCCCCAGCATGGGGAGGAGCTGTGTCAGACCCCAGGACATTGCTCTGGCTGCCCTGGGTCACTCCAGACCCTGCCAGGGGCTCAGAGACCTTGGCACAGAGTCACAAACACCTGTGCCTTTGATTTTAGCCCATGGAAACAATTACCAACTTTGTGTGAGGCGTTACAAGCCACAAGGGTTTGAGTAGAATGATAGTGAATTTGTCACAGGGTGAAAAAGTAGAATTTTGGGGATTTAGAATGGGGGTTCAAGAGGCAAGATGGAGGAATCTGGGCAGGTCCTGTCCTTCTTCTCCTTCTTCTTGTCCTCCATCTTCTGCTGTGATGGTGACACTGCTGGATTGGTTTAGAGTAGAGACAGACTGTCTAACATAGGTGATAGGTATTGGAAAATTATTGTCAATAAAGTACACACAGTTCTTAGTATAAAAAGCCAACACCACCCCAAGGGCAGGGACTGTGCCACAACCCGACCTGCTGGACAGATCTCAGCAGGTCAGAGAAAGAATGGAACAGATAAGAGAAAATAAACAACCTTGGAAAGCAGAGCTGAGGAATCTCAGCTTCTTCTTGGGTCACAGGGCTGGGAAAGAAAAGGCTTTGTAATACCTCAGGGTCATCTCAACCACAGAAACCTGAGAGACCTGGAGCTGTGGGGCAAGGCCAGAGGAGACCATGACATTGATAAAGAGAGTGAAGCTCCTCCCCATGGATACAACCTGGGAAATTTGGGATTGTTCAGCCTGGGGAAGAGGCTCTCCAGCACCTGCCAGGCTCTGGAGGGGACACAGGGAAGGCAGAGAGGGACCCTGCACCAGGAACTGGAGGGACAGGACAAGGGGAATGGGTCAAACTGCCAGAGAGCAGGGTTAGATGGGATATTGGGAATTAGGAATTGTTCCCTGGCAGGCCCTGGCAGAGGTTATTCCATGGATTCCCCATCCCTGGCAGTGCCCAAGGCCAGGCTGGGTGGGGCTTGGAGCACCCTGGGAAGGTGGAAGGTGTCCCTGCTTGGTGGAACTGGATGAGTTTTAACCCATTCCATGATTCCATCCGTGATTTTAAGATGTGTGACTTCAGTGTGTTGAAATAGGAATGGCAAGGTTGGGAGAGGGACAAAGAAATTCCTTCAGGACTGCCCCAAATGCTGCCTTGTGGTGAGGAAGGTGAGCAGCTCCAAGATCCAAGTTTATTAGAACCAGCAGCAGCTTAGCAGGAATTGGACACCCTGGAAGTTCTTCCAGTCTGTTCTCAGCCTCTTGTGGTCAATGGTAAATGCACTAATTATTTTTTTAATATCTTTTTTCTACATATTTTATAACCTGCTCTTTAGTGTAAAATTGGAAGCCAAATCCAATTGTGGGGGAAAATTAATTTCCTTGAATTGAAGGGGCAATCTCCTTGAGACTTTTTAATCATTAGATGATAACTGTGAGCTAAAGAAAGGCAGACCATTAAAGTAACTTAATAGAGCAGGATAAACGTTTTTCCCTGTATCTCCTTCATCTTTATTTAGAGATCCACGAGGAGGATATTTCATAAAAGCTGCTCTTCCTGACCTTTCTTCACTTGTTCTGTAGAAGAACCAACCAAAAGAATGGCAAGGAAGTAACACTGTGGAGTTCTGGATACAAACCCAATAATTCTGCTCAGCATCTCTGCTCTTCCTTCCTGCCAAATTCTGCTTTTCCTTTCTCATTAAAGGGAGAATAGCTATCGGACACATAAAAATGCATTCGGCTGAGCTGGGTGATTTTTAAAAACAAGCTGTGTAAATGCTTTTAATTAAGGGGCAGAGGAACAAGAGGCTTTATCAGCTCTTTGTCTGCAGGCCATTATTTCGTTGGGGATGAGCAATCCATTATTGTCAGCGGCCACCTTTTTGAGGGATTTACTCCCAAATCAAATGGTGTTTTTATTTAAATTGTTGAGTGCTGCTTGATTCCTCATTTATTTAATGTGGAGGCATTGTTAGAGAGGAGAATGGAGCACTTAATTGGGATTGCTGGAGGGAGCAGGACTGGTGCCTCAGGAGCTGCCTGGGATCCTGGGCTGGAATGGGACGTGCAGCACAACGGGGAGGGGGAAAACTGGAAGGTGAAGCTGCTAAATCCCAGTTCAGCTGTTTCCAAGAGAGTTTTGGGAAGGATTGATGGCTCTGTGCTTTATTTATAAAGTGAAGTCATGTTGTGAAGTCTCAGGAAGAAATTCCTCCTTGTGAGGGTGGGCAGGCCCTGGCACAGGGTGCCCAGAGCAGCTGTGGCTGCCCCTGGATCCCTGGCAGTGCCCAAGGCCAGGCTGGACAGGGCTGGGAGCAGCCTGGGACAGTGGGAGGTGTCCCTGCCATGGCAGGGGTGGCACTGGGTGGGCTTTCAGGTCCTTTCCAACCCAACCATTCCATGATTTATAAATAACAATGGAAGAAGCTCTCAGGGTACAGCTCCTGTTCAAGGCTCCTGAGCTGTTTCCAGCCCAGAAAACCTCATTTACGTGGTTGAGAGTTCCCACTGATCCACATTATTGGGTCCAAAATGCAGTTTCCTGTGTCTGAAACTTTCTCCTGGATTCTTTTTCTGGCTTTTACCTCTCCTCTGAGTGCCTCTAACAGTTTTTGACAGGAGAAGTCAGAGGTTTCCACACCTATTCCCAGTGGAGGAGATGAACTGGGTTGTTCATACCCTGGATAAAACCAGAGCAATTTTCCCTTCTCTTAAATTCCAGGAGGTAATCTAGGATAATGGAACTATTAGATTTGGCATCTGTAAGGTGGTTATCATTTCAGAAGGAATTGTTTCTGTTAATGGCAGTTAACTTGCTACAAATAAAGCAAGAGAATTGAAATTTTAAGTACCAGAGTGGCAGCAAACCATGAAACATTATCCTGCTCCATGGAAGGAAGGCTGAGCCAGCTGTCAGAGAAGAAATCTATTGGAAAAACTCTCTGATGGATTCCAATTGGAACTAATTTAATGTGGCAGCAGCATCCAGCTCTTCTACTTTCTATTAGAAATATTAAAATGTCTATAAATAATAATATTAAAGTGGGCAGAAGCTTTCATCCAAGGAACTCGTGGTTTTAATCAGGATGAGTTTGGTGGCTGTTGGTGGAGCTGAGCTGTGAAATCCTTGGGATTCCTGAGCTGCCCTGGGGACCCCAGGAGCTCCCCTGGCAGATTTGGGCACCGTGTGAGGTGTGGATGGAGAGCTGGGGCCTCTCTGTGAGCTCTGGGGGAATTCAGGGCTGTTCTCCACCTCTGCAGGCCAAACCTGCTCAGTCCAGCCTTGGATGTGCTCCATGGCATGGACAGGGCTGGAATGGGCTTTGGGCCAGGGTTTGGGGGCTGCTGTTACCACTCAGGTTCCTGTCACCCCACTCCTACCTCGAGAGCAGCTTCCCTCTGCAGAGCAGGCATTCCTGGGGGCTCTGGGATTTCCATGGGCTCACAAAGGTTCTTATGGGCACCCCAATCCCCGTGTTGAAAGCTCAGAGCTCAGGGTGGGCAGGGGAGCTCTGGAGCTCCCCAAAAACCAGCCTCTGGCAGGACCTTGTGTTGGGATGTTGGGGGTCTTCATGGCCAACCCCTCGCTGTAAAATTCACTGACTGAGTGGGTCCCTGGGTTTTTCCTTTGCAGCACAGATCCAAAGAGCAGCAGTCAGATGGGAAAATGCTTTTTCTATTTCTGTTCCAGCACAGGGAATATCCCAGGGGCAAACTGTGCACACACCATGGCAGCAGCAGCAGCTGAGAGTGTCCCCGAGCAGAACACGTGGGGCTGTGCAGTGCTGGGCTCTGGGCAAAGTGTGGTTTTATGGAGAGGGTCACAAGGGCTAAGCAAAAAATCCCCTGAAATGTGATCTCAGAGGGTTGTGAATCAGAGCTGCATCCTCAGCTCAGGGCAGCTGGAGCAGCTGGAGAGCTGGTCCATGGGTTTGTGAGTAATGAGGGTCATTAGTAAACACAACCATCTATAATGTCCATAAAATTGCACAGTTATGACAAATTAACTCCTGGCACTGTGATTTTCCTCCCTCCTTGTGCTATTTCATTGATGCTCCCAGTTTTCTGGGTTATTTCCCTGTCCCTGGCTGCTGCAGTGTGAGCTGAGAGCTCAGAGCTGGAGGGCACGAGGTGCAGGGTGGATGTGACAGCTCCATCCCTAACCCAGAGCCCTGCTGATACTGGGGGAACTGGGAAATGACCCCACAGATGCTTCTCCAAACAGTTTTTAAAGGATTTACTTCTACAGATTTGCAGTGAGCTTGTTACTGCTGGCCATGGCTCCTTTGTGATTCCAACTGGAAATGCTCTGTCCTGGAATACCCTAAAAATACCCATCCTAAAGTCCACTCCATTCCAGACATGCTGGAAGTAAGAGAAGGGTGTGTTGGTTTGAAAAGCCAGGTGTGTGCTAAGGAAGGCAGGAGCCTCCCTTGAAATGGAAAATGTAAACCCCCTCCTTCTGAATTATTCTAATTTTGAAATTAAGGGGCTCTCAGGCAAAGATATGGGAATAGGAATAACAGTTCTTTATCAATGAAAAAAAGTAAAATAAAAATGCAGTAATACAAAACAAACACTGCCAGAGTCAGACCATGCCCTGCCCCCTGTGTGTCAGGGGTGGCACAGCCCCATCCCATGGGGGCTCAGCCCTCCTGCAGTGCCAGCTGTGGTTCTGCTGGAGCAGGGATCCTGCACAAGGGGGGAGTTTTCCTCTGCAGCTCCAGGGCTGCTGCAGATGGGCCTGGGCTCCCTCTGGGAATGCAGGGCAGCAGAAAGCTGCTCCTCTGGGAATGCAGTGGGCAAAGGCTGCTGTGCTGGGCCAGGCTCAGATTGGATCCAGGTAGGAATGCTTGGCTCCTCCCCTGGGCGCAGCATCTCCCCATGGGATGCTGGAATTGGATCAGCCCTGCAGGGACACTCAGTGGCCATGGACAGCAGAGATCTCCTGGAGGGAGGATTGGCTGTGGGAGAGATAAAGAAAAAACTGCCCCATGAACAGCAGAGAACTGCCCCAGCTCTGACAGATGGGAATAGAATTCACAAACCCATTTCTAACCTAAGACACAGGGAAAGGCCATCATCATATTTCCATTATTATACTTCCATTATTATATTTCCATTATTATATTTCCATTATTATATTTCCTTCATTTAGGGCAGAGTTGTGCCACTGCCCACAGACACCCAGAGGTATTTCCAGTAAAGCACAACCTGAGAGCTCCTCCATAAAAACTCCAGGAAAACCTTTCTCCAGTCTGTACAGCCTGAAATGAGCTTGGATTTTGGACCATTTATTGCAGTGGTAAAACAATGTCTTCAAAGGCACATAGCCGTGAAATCTTTGTGATGAGCAGTTGCTGGGAAGGATGAAAGTTTGACAAGAAAGTCTCACAGATATGTGTGTGGTTGGCAGAAAGATTTTTGAATGTAGAATCTGAAGAAGGAATAGAGATGGAAGCAAGTTTTGATCTAGAAGAAAAGAATTGCTGAGCCAGTCTCACTGGATAACCAAGGAGGCAAAGGGTGTGTTAGTTAGAAGGGGTTTTTATGGCTTAGAGCAAAGGATAAACCCACCCCAAACAAGAAGATGTTTTTACCAAGCAGAAAGAGCACAGGCAAACAAGTCAGCAAATGTGGCAAGTAGAGAAAAGCTCTCAGAATTTTCCACTGCAAGAAAACTGAGAAACAACTTCTAGCTTAAACTGTAATGTACTGACTTTGAGTGACTGGAGAACAGTAACATGAATATGGTAATTACAGTAGTTATGATAGGCTGTAGATAAAAGTTAACTATCCTGGCTATCCTCTCGGCAGCCCTGGGAGGATGAATGGAACTCAACCAAACACAAATCTGAAAAATCCTAGCTTTTTCTTCCATCTCCCACATAGGCTGAATAGCAATCATTATCATCTACAACCCAAAACTTACCCTCCTCAACTTCTACCTATATGCTATAGGTAGAAGTTATATATAAAAATAACTATAAAAAAATAACTGCAACCATTTTCCTCGCCCTAAACACAATTGTGCCTAAACACAAAGATTGGTTCTACTGTATGAAGATGCTCAGCAAAGAAAAGTCTATAATGCATTTTAACCAAAACCAAAGGGTCTCCAGGCCTGCCTGCAGCTGGAGCTGACAGCTGTGGGCACAGCTCTGTCACCCATGGCCCCGGACTGCTGTAACACCTTGGGTACAATAAACTGCATTTTGTATGCAATAAACTGCATTTTGTATACAATTAACTGCATTTTGAAGAGCCGCCTGGAGTCCCACATCTCTCATTCAGGCTCTTAAAAGTGGCAGTGGGAGGCAGCTGAGCCAGCAGCAATGAGCCCAGCCAGCTGGACAGTCCCCCAATGTCCCCCATTCCCCCAATGCTCTTCTCTCAATGTCCCTCAATGTCCCCCAGTGTCCCTCAGAGTCCCTCAGTGTTCCTAAATGTCCCTCAATCGCCCTCAATGTCCCTCAATGTCCCTCGATGTCCCTCGATGTCCCCCAATGTCCCTCAGTGTCCCTCAATGTCCCTCAATGTTCCCCAGTGTCCCTCAGTGTCCCTCAGTGTCCCTCGATGTCCCTCAATGTCCCTCAGTGTCCCTCAGTGTCCCTCAATGTCCCTCAGTGTCCCTCGATGTCCCTTGATGTCCCTCGATGTCCCTCAGTGTCCCTCAGTGTCCCTCAATGTCCCTCAGTGTCCCTCGATGTCCCTCAGTGTCCCTCAATGTGTCCCTCGATGTCCCTCGATGTCCCTCAATGTCCCTCAGTGTCCCTCGATGTCCCTCAGTGTCCCTCAGTGTCCCTCAGTGTCCCTCAGTGTCCCCCAGTGTCCCTCGGTGTCCCTCAGTGTCCCTCAATGTCCCTCAGTGTCCCTCGATGTCCCTCAGTGTCCCTCAGTGTCCCCCAGTGTCCCTCGATGTCCCTCAATGTCCCTCAGTGTCCCTCGATGTCCCTCAGTGTCCCTCAATGTCCCTCAGTGTCCCTCGGTGTCCCTCGATGTCCCTCCATGTCCCTCAGTGTCCCTCAGTGTCCCTCAATGTCCCTCAATGTCCCTCGATGTCCCTCAATGTCCCTCAGTGTCCCTCAGTGTCCCTCAGTGTCCCTCAATGTTCCTCAGTGTCCCTCGATGTCCCTCGATGTCCCTCAATGTCCCTCAGTGTCCCTCGATGTCCCTCAGTGTCCCTCAGTGTCCCTCAATGTCCCTCAATGTCCCTCGATGTCCCTCAATGTCCCTCAGTGTCCCTCAGTGTCCCTCAGTGTCCCTCGATGTCCCTCAGTGTCCCTCAGTGTCCCTCAGTGTCCCTCAATGTCCCTCAGTGTCCCTCAGTGTCCCTCAGTGTCCCTCAATGTCCCTCAATGTCCCTCGATGTCCCTCAATGTCCCTCAGTGTCCCTCAATGTCCCTCAGTGTCCCTCGGTGTCCCTCGGTGTCCCTCGATGTCCCTCAGTGTCCCTCAGTGTCCCTCGATGTCCCTCAGTGTCCCTCAATGTCCCTCGATGTCCCTCAGTGTCCCTCGGTGTCCCTCGATGTCCCTCAGTGTCCCTCAATGTCCCTCAGTGTCCCTCAGTGTCCCTCAGTGTCCCTCGATGTCCCTCAGTGTCCCTCAGTGTCCCTCAATGTCCCTCAGTGTCCCTCAGTGTCCCTCAGTGTCCCCTGTGCTCTCTTGCAGGACCCCAGCCATGATCGGCTGCTCCTTCGTGGTGAACAGGAAATTCTTCGGCGAGATTGGGCTGCTGGACCCCGGCATGGACGTGTACGGAGGGGAGAACATCGAGCTGGGCATCAAGGTCGGTGCCACTGGGCAGCAAAATGTCACCTCAGGGTGCTCTCGGGAGCCCAGAGGTGTCACTGAGCTGAGCAGTCACTGGGATCCCTCAGGGCAGCTGGGAGGTGTTGGCATTCACAGCGTTTTAATTTCACTTTGCGGGAGAAAAATGACTCGGTTCTGGGGATGAGTTTAATTTTCTTCCTTGGATTCCAATCTGTGTGACCTGATGGAAAAAAGGTGCTGGGATGAAATGGCATTTCCACCTTGAACCTGGCTGTGTTGTCACAGCCAGGAAGTTACAGGGATCTTTAACAGCAAGAAAAACACGGTTGGGTGAGCAGCGTTTGGGGGTGCTGGGGCTCCTGTGAGTGTCTCAGGAAGACACAAAGCCTGCAAATATTTTCCAGGCATTTAGCATCTGCAGATAAAACGTGCTCACAAGCACAAAAGCTGCTTTGAACAGTGAAACTCTACGAGGCAGGATTTCAGAGCTGCCTCAGTGCCTCCCCCTGACAACATCCCTTGATTGCTGTGTACAATATTAGATCTGGCTTAGTGATTCAAGTGTTTACACACACTGAAGTGATTCATAAGTGATGAATTCCATGTTCAGAGCAACCTGGGATGGCAGAGTCTGTGGAGATTCTTCCAGGCACAGTTTGGAACACACTTGTGCATTAACAAGCTGATAGAGGGAGGCTGGAGACTTCTAACTGGAAAATTGCATTGATTGTGCTGGTGTAAAAATGAAAAATCATTGTTCAGCTCCGAGATTCACCAGAGGATATTTGCTTTGCTAGCAAGGCACAGGAAACTTAGGAAATCTGTTGTTGTTGGCTATGGGGAGCAATAATCTCCCTTAAACAAGGGAGTGGAAATTAAAGGTTTTCAATGTGCCACAGAGCTCCTCTCCTTGTGAAGTAATTATTGCTCATCCTGCAGTGGGGCTGCAGGGATCCCTCTCCAAACCCAGCTCCTCTCGTGCCTCTCCTGGTTTGTTTGGATTTGGGATTTTTGGTCTCATTGTGGAGCTGTTCTTCTCACAGAAATTTCAGCTAATTTGCCTGGTTTGGGGGGATTTCATTGAAAATTGGCTTCTTAACTGGAAAAATTGGACGGATGTCTCAGTCAAAGTGGTGAGCATTTGTCCTCTTCTTTTTCATGTGCTGATTTTTTTTAGAAAGGCCCATAAACATCCTTGTGGGGAAAAAAAAAAAACCTTCTGTTCCCCAAGAGACTTTCCCAAGCTTGAGTTTCCAAGCCACACATTTTCACACTCATGCTGTGTGTTCTGGTCAAGGTTTTTAAATTACTGGTGGTTCTGAGAGCCAAAATACTTAGAAATCTGCCTTGTAAGGCTGCACAGAAAGTAGAATTGTAAAGATTCTTGAGCTCCAAAAATCTGTTTGTTGGTGTTTTGCTGTTTTGCCTGATAAGTGGCTGTCTGGAGTCCCAAAGGTAACTTGGGGGTTCTTTGGTTGTTTCAGTGATTCCTGGATGGAAATAATTGCAGAAAGTGTTTCTTTTTGATGATGGTGCAAATTCCATCATTGTTCTGAGAATCCTGGGGCACTTTTAAATGTTTTATGGATGTGACTGTCCCTCTCTGCTCTGCACTGGTGCAGCCTCACCTCAAATCCTGGCAGCAGTTTTGGCATCAAAATATCTGAAAAATCTAGTCAGAACTGCCCAAAGAACAAAAACAAATTAATAAATTCATTGAGGCTACAAGAAGGACATGGAAAATTCACAGTGTTTCAGGCAAAAGCACAGGCTCGCCTGTTATGGGAAATTAAATTGAGGAATCTGAATAGCAAATGGAAATAAAGAATTGAGAAGGTTGGGCTGGACTAACCTGGAAGGGCCAAAGCCCTGTACAAGAGTCCTGATTTATTAATAAATTAAATAAATTAATTAAATAAATGCTTCAGGGTGGGGGAGTCCCATCCCTGAGGGGTTTAACAGGGGGATGTGGCACTGGGGGACGTGGTGCTGGTGGCACTGGTGGCCTTGGCAGATCTGGGGGCATGGCTGAACTCAAAGATCTCAGAGAAACTTTCCACCCCAAAGAATTTCATGGTTCTGTGAGTGCTGTAAAATGAGCTGTACTGTGCCTGCTGTGGGGAAATATCTGGGCCTTATATTTCTTTCAGCTGCTGAGTTCAGGGAGCAAAATGAGAAAAGTCCTGCAGGAGCCTCTTAAACCCCCCTGAATGCCCTAAACCCAGCTCTGTTTGTCCCATTCTCAGGGTGGCCCTGGGCTCCTGTGTGTCCCCCTGGCATTCCACAATTCCCATTCCCCCATCCTGGGGAGCCCTGGCTGCTGTGTCCCCTTCTGGCCCAGCTCAGCTCCTGCTTGGGGCCAACTCTTTAACCCTTTCCTGTTCTGGAGGAGTTTCTGCTCTGATTTCATCAACCTGGTGCCTGTTACTGTCACATTTTCTGAAAAATCCTTTTTGCCCAGGATTTTTCTCCTGGGAAGCTGAGAAACCTCAGAGTAAAAGGAAAACAATATTATCTCATTTGCTTCTCCTGTGTTTTGCTGCTTTGGAATGTGGTTGGAGATTGTTTATCCAACGTGTGAATTGTTTTAACTTAATGACCAATCATGGTCAGGCTGTGTTGGGACTCTGGAGAGAGTCACAAGTTTTAATTAGTATCTTGTTAAGCCTTCTGTAAGCATTCTTTCTCTATTCTTTAGTATAGCATAATATAATTAATATAATATAATATAATATAATATAATATAATATAATATAATATAATATAATATAATGATAAATTAGCCTTCAAAGAACATAAAGCCAGATTCATCATTTCCTTCCTGCCACGGAGGACCCCAAAAATACCACATGGTGCCCAATTCTCATGGTTTGAAAGTGCTGCTGCTGCTGTGGGTCCCTGGCAGCTCCAGGTGGGAATTTTGGCACAGAGACTTCGTTCCCCATCCCTGCTCCTCCTGCTGGAAAGTTTTCATTTCTTTTGGAGCTGTTTGTGGCCCTGGGTTTCAGTGAGTGTGACTAAGTGGGGAGGCTGCCTGGGCTCTTGTGCTCTGCAGGGAGGCTTAATGGCTTTTCATGGTTAGTCACAGACATTCCCTAAAGATGCTCCATAAAATTGTGTGGATCTGCTGGAATAAAGATGCCAAAGTCTGTGCCATGGCTGCTGCCACGATTTCCAAGTCTGGGATGGGCTGCAAGGTTGTTTTTAGAGTATTTTGTGCTTGTGTCATGCATTGCTAATTAAAGTTATTTGAGTTGTCTTTTCGAGATTAATTTAATCAATAGGGATATTATTACTACTTTGATGGTATCATTTGTACAAATTGTCACTTGAAGAAAGCAATTAACTGAGAATGCTTATTAGCTGATCCATCCCACACCTTATTTGTGCTGTAGGAATCGATTATTGGATTCATTAAGTCAAGCACAATTCAGGGATCCCTTTGAGGTTTAACCACTGACTTGAGCTGCTTTTACTGCTGCTGCTGTTAAATTGGCTGAGAGTCGGCCTGGAGCCTTAAAAGCATTTCCAGAAGAAAAGCATGGCATCTCCTCTTAATATCCCAGACTCTTTCCCCCCCAGATTTGTCCTCTAAATCCAGCAAGGCAGATCACTGGTGCTGCCAAGCCAGAGGATTTATGTGCACGGAGCACATGGGGTGGGATTCCCGTGGAGTCATGGAATGGTTGGGTTGGGAGGGATGTTAAAAACCATCTCATCCCCCCCCTGCCATGGCATGGACACCAAGCCCTGCCCAGCCTGGCCTTGGGCACTGCCAGGGATCCAGGGGCAGCCCCAGCTGCTCTGGGCACCCTGTGCCAGGGCCTGCTCACCCTCACAGGGAACAATTCCTGATTCCCAATATCCCATCCATCCCTGCCCTCTGGCACTGGGAGCCATTCCCTGTGTCCTGTCCCTCCATCCCTTGTCCCCAGTCCCTCTCCAGCTCTCCTGGAGCCCCTTCAGACCCTGGAAGGGCTCTGAGCTCTCCCTGGAGCCTTCTCCTCTCCAGGTGAGCACCCCCAGCTCTCCCAGCCTGGCTCCAGCCCTGGAGCAGCTCTGTGCCTTCCTCAGGACTTGCTCCATGTCCTTCCCTCCAGCAGGGAATGGAACTCTGGGCTCACCTACCAGGGAAATAAATGGTGGAGTTAGAGCAAGATGTGGAAAAACCAACAGGGAAACCACTAAAACCTGGAGAAATTTTCTTTATCAGCCATGGGAGTTGCATCTGGCACTGCTCTGTGGGATGGGATCAGCTCTCCCTCCTCCATCTCCAGGCACAAGGAGCATGGAGCAGCTACTCCAGACCTGCTGATGCCTTGCAGGGCCTTGGAGACTCCTGCAGTTCAGCAAACATCAAAAAAACAAACAAACAAAAAAACAACATTAAAAGATTGTTGAAACAAACAAAAAACCCCACACCCCAAACTTGCCAGCAATATAAACTCAAGACCAGTATTTTATAAGTATTTTATCTGTCAGACAGCAATATCCAGTTAGAAATTAGGGCTTAAGGATGTTTCCAAACAAAAATCAAGTTAATTTGGAGGGAAATAAGATGAGGGTAGGCCTGACCTTGGAAAAGCTCTCAGAAATACTGATACACCAGGAATACACAACCTCCATCTGTTTATTTGTACCTGCACCCCTGGTAGAGGAGATTTTGCTCTTCAGAGTGATCGTGGTGTGGTGGGAAGAAATATTTCCACCCCTGAACAATATCCAGTCACTGCCTGCATTTGTCTGAAGAGCAGGAATCAGCACAAGTGTGAGCCCAGCTCTGAGCTCTGGCATTTGGGCTGTCAGCTCAGGATTTACAGGGTGCTCGAGGGTGCTTTGGCTGGAGATCTGCTCTTGTTTTCTAAACTGATAAAATGCTTTCCATCCCAGCCTCCTGCAGGGAGCTGGAGCTGTGTTTGGATTGTCCCTGAGCAGGAGTGCTGGTTTTGGCTGTCCCTCCTGGGGAAGGGGTGGCAGGAGGCTCCCAGCTCCCTTCCCTCTGAGAGCAGAGGCTTTGCCATCCCTGTCATCTGCTGGAGATGGGACAGCTGGAGCAGGGAGGAAGGACTGATTTTCACCCCAGCTGATTCTCCTCTTGTCCCTGACAAGCTGATTTTTATGCTGGGAAGACTCTGATCATCTTTGCTGGGAAATGTGATGGCTCTGTCCGTGCAATAACTGTGTGAGAGTCACTGGTGGGTGAAGAAATCCATTTCAGGGCGCAGCCATGCCTTGTTGTCACTTCAAACTCTGCCAGGTGTCAGCTTTTTACTGATTTCTGTGGGACTGGTGCCACTGGCAGGCAGTGCTTGGGATTTGTCAGGGGCTGGTTAAACACTGGGCCAGGTCAGAGCCTGTCCAGGGCCTGGATGGTGAAATCCAGATGTGGAGAGCAGGAACAGCAGCCCTGGGGCTCTTGGGCTGTGGAGCCAGGACAAGGACTGGGCAGGTCTCAGGTTTGGTGTTGCTGGAATGGCTCCCAAGGTATTAAATTAAATATTCTCTTTTTCCCAGCCCTGCAACTGAAGAAGTCGAGATTCCTCAGCTCTGCTTTCCAAGGTTGTTTATTTTCTCTTATCTGTTCCATTCTTTCTCTGACCTGCTGAGATCTGTCCAGCAGGTCGGGTTGTGGCACAGTCCCTGCCCTTGGGCTGGTGTTGGCTTTTTATACTAAGAACTGTGTGTACTTTATTGACAATAATTTTCCAATCCCTATCACCTATGTTAGACAGTCTGTCTCTACCCTAAACCAATCCAGCAGTGTCACCATCACAGCAGAAGATGGAGGACAAGAAGAAGAAGAAGGACAGAACAGGCCCAGATTCCTCCATCTTGCCTCTTGATCCCCATTCTAAATCCCCAAAATTCTACTTTTTCACCCTGTGACAAATTCACTATCATTCTACTCAAACTCTTGTGGCTTGGAAATCCTCACACAAAGTTGGTAATTGTTTCCATGGGCTAAAATCAAAGGCACAGGTGTCTGTGACTCTGTGCCAAGGTCTCTGAGCCCCTGCCAGGGTCTGGAGTGACCCAGGGCAGCCAGAGCAATGTCCTGGGGTCTGTCAGGCAGGCTTAGGGATCTGGCAGAGTTTGCTTTCCTTGTGCCCTTCAGCAGTGGGATTCAGGAGCCCTGAGGGAGCTCCTGCTGTGCTCTGACTCTGCTCTCCTCAGCAGCACTCACCCATGTTGCTCTTTCTGCTGCATTTTGGTGAGGTCTGATCTTCCCCTGCTGTAGGACTTGGCTCTCACTGACTCTGTCCACTGAGGGACTCCTTGAACAGGTGCCCCAGCCCAGCTGGGGACACCAAAGGCACCTCCAGTGTCCCCAGGACAGCTGGGTTTTGGGTTTCCATCCCACATTGTTTTTCTTGGGCATGACTCCCATCACTTGAACTTCTCCTGGGCTTCCAGCTCTCCATCCCCTGTGGGGCAAGAGGTGACAAAGGAGGCCCCTGAGTCTGCATTTACCCCTTTCACTGAGTGCCACCTGTTCCAGGGACACCTCCAGGGACGGGGACTCCAAACCCCCCTGGGCACTTCCAGCCCTTTCCAGGGAGAAATTCCTGCTGCTGTCCAGGCTGGGCCTGCCCTGGTGCAGCCTGAGGCTGTGTCCCTTTTCCCTGGGGTGCTCAGGAACCCTTCAGCTGCATCCCCAGGGGTCCCTCAGTGCTGCCCCAGCCAGGACTTGTCCCCAGCCACTCCTTGCTGCTGTGGGGAGCATTCAGGGGCTCCCTGCAGCAGGAGCTGCCATGGGGGGTGCCAGCAGGGAAATAAATTTGAATTCCATCTTGCCAGCATCCTGCAAGGCACACTGTGCAAACCCAGGGCACTGGGAATATTTCTGTGTCTGCTCTGGGGTGCCCTGACTCCCAGGGCAGCACTGACTCTGACCCTCATTCATGGAGAAAGTTTCCTAAACTCCAGAATAGACTGGAATTCACAAAAGTGTGCAATAGATTATAGAGAGCAGTGTAGGTGTGTCACTTGGTGAGAAATTGAGGTTTTGGGATTGTTAGTGTGTTGTGGATGGAAGCAAGATGGGGGCACAGGGTGCTGTCCTGGGTTTGTTCTTCATGCTGCTTCTTCCTCCTTCTCCATGGGTTTGGGTGGCATTTTGTAATTGGGCAGAAAAGTCCCCACTGGGGGCTCTTTGAGATCAGTTATTGGATTAAAAAGGGAAATAATCTAGGTGTCAGTTCTAAATTGGATAGTTTAGTCTTAAAAGCCCTTGTACCAAGAGATTGTTGGCCATTTTGTGCCTTCTAATGAAAAACTGATGAACTCACAGCAGTGAGACTGTTTTAGTGACAAGAAATAATAAACCCCTGAGTCTGAACATGAACTGCTGTCTGGAGTGCCTTCAATCCAGACCCAGAGGAACCCACAGCTGGCACCCCATGGCACACTGCTCCCCTCCTTTCCTGGCCCCTGGGCCAGCCCTGCCTGTCCCATTGCCTGGGCCATGGCCACACTGAGATCTCATTACTGGGGGGTGATGCATGAGCTGGAGCAGCCCTGGCTCCCCCAGAGCCTGGAGGCTGCAATTTGGTCAGGAATGGCTGAGCTGTGGCAATTCCAGGCCCTCTGGAAGCTGATTTATAGCAGCTCTCCCTGGAGGACAACTGTCCTCCAAAGTATTCCTGGGTGCCTGGAACAAGCACTGGAATCTGCCCTCCCTCTTCCCTGGGCAAGGTGAGCATCAGCACATTTGCTCTGTGTGTGCTGGGATATAAATTACCCCATAAACCAGAAAAACCAGCCTTGTCTCTCCCTAAAATCCGACTCCCAGCAAAACTGAACTTTGTCTTCTGACAAAAAAACACTCTTGGGAAATGCCACGGAAAATGTGACACCAAGAAATGAGGCTCATCGTGAGCTGAGGTGAGGAATGAGGAGTTTTTTCATCCCATTTTTTTCCTAAAGCCTTTGGAAAGTTCCCTGCCTGTCGTGACTGCAAAGCAAAGGGATTTTTTTTCTTTTTAGGAGCAGACTCACTTGTGATGCACCTGCTGGGGCTGTGGGACACACAGGTCCTTTCCCACCTCAGCCAGAGCCACAAGGTTGATTTTTTCCCTCTTGTGGAGTCTGGTGACTCAGGCAGGGCAGGAGCAGCCCTGTCTCACTGAGTGTTGCCTTTTTGCAGGGATGAGACTCTCTCTTCATTGACCACAGATTTCCCCTAAGCTCGAGGATAATTCCTGGTGAGATGTAATCAATGCTGTTGCACTCCTGTGATTTTCAACCCAAAACATCAGAGTTAAAAACTCCCAAGCAGCTTTTAGTGTGTTTGGGGTGTCTGTGAGGCTTTGCTGTTGTCCTCTCTCAGGGAATTTGAGGTCAGACCTGTTGCTTTTTACAAACAACCCCCTGTTTGGAGGCTCTCAGAACTGGTTAAGCTGCATTTCCTTTTCATCTGAACTCCTCCTGGACAGGGACTGCAGCTGGAAGGCCACACACTAAAGCAGCACAGAATCTGAAAAAAATACAAAAGCTAAACCTGAGGCATCATTGGCATATTGTTATTTAAACTATAGAAATGTGAGTTTATGATTTTTCTGTCTAATGTCTGTGTATTGTATTTTTACATCAATCCAAGCTTCTCCCCAGGCTGCAGATCAAGGCCTTCAGTGTCTCTTGAAGGTTCTGACAGCCTGATGGGATGGCAGGGAGCAGACTGACAGACTGACAGCACATCCCAGCCTGCAGAGCCAGCAGGACGTGGCAGTGACACTGACAGGGTTTGTGACCCAGCCTTGTCCCAGAGCTGCACTCCCAGCTTCAGGGAGACCCTCCTGCCTCCTCCTCCTCCATCCCACGTGGCTGCAGCACCCAGCATCTCCTCCTGGGTGCCCCTTGGCCACCCAAATCCCTGGGATACCCCAGTCCTTGCTGTGGGATCCCTGCAGAGCCCGTGTGTGGTGCCAGGGCCAGGCTGGGTGGGCGCTGCCCTTCCAGCCCCCCCAGATCCCAGGGTTTGGGGCAGCCCCTGCTCCTTCACCTGGGCTGGGCTGGCCGTGCTCCCCTGTCATTGGCACTGCTAGAAATGAAGGGATGGGACCATTTTGGGGCTAGGAATGGTTTATTGCTCAGACAAACATCAGTCTCCCAGGCTGTGAGATTTTAGAGGAGCAGGAACTCAGCCATAGCTCAGAGCAGGCACAAGTTCTCTGTTACAAGGCAATACAGAACTTTCTAACCCAATGGTCAGTTGCCACAGGGTTTATTCTGCTTTTCTCACCTATCACCTTCACTTACTTCTGTGCACTGTGGATACTTTTGTCCAGTGGCTTCTGTCTCACATGCACATAGATGCTTCCATTATAACTTCTAAACTCTCAGCTACTCTGTACAACCACACCCCTGCATTATAAACCCTTCACCGTCTCATCAGTGCAGTTTCTCAGTTAAGGTGATGCCTTGTGAACGCTGACCTGGAACAGAGACTAGACAGAGCTAAAGAATAAAGCAGGGATTTATTAAAAGGCCTCAATAGATCCACCTTGGGCAGCACAACCCAAAATGGTCACAAAAATAGGCAACCGGGCACAGGGTCTCTCACTTTTATCAGTTCTGCTCCATTTGCATATTGGAGTTCATTGTTCAATTCCAGCTCCAGCCCATGCAGTCCCATCCTGCTTGTTTTTCTCTCTCCAGCCCACGGTGTTTGTGCTCTTGGGGCTCAGATTTGGATCATTTGTCCTTGGTGCCCAGCTGGAGCAGGAATTGTTTTGTCTCCCTGCTCTGTGCACAGAGCTCACCATCCCCTCATGTGAAGCCCAGACCCACCCACTAAAGCAGCACAGAATGTGAAAAATAGAAAAGCTGAACCTGGGGCATCATTGACATATTCTTACTTACAACTATAGAAACATAAGTTCATTATTTTTCTGCCTAATGTCTGTGTATTGTATTTTCACATCAATCCAAGCTTCTCCCAAGGCTGCAGATCAAACCCTTCAGTGTCTGAGGAAGATTCTGTTTTTCTAATTCCCAGCCCCATGTGTGCAGGGCAGGGCAGGGCAGGGATGGCAGCTCTGGCTGCAGGATCCTGCCTGGCTCCAGGGCTTTGGGAAAGGCTCTGCAGGATCCCTGGGGGATTGTGCCCATGGCTCCCTCTGATCCAGACAAACCCTGGTGCTTGCTGTGCGCTGTTCAGGTGGATTTGGTGGGCCTGGAGCTTGGTTGGGGTAGGAATTGCAGCACCTTTTGGGAATAGGAAAGGTGTTGGCATCCTTGGGGCTCTGCCAGGATCCCAGCAGCTCCTTTGGTCCTCTCAGATTCACTGGTTCCCTTCTCCCACAGCTTTCCCAGTACTGGCAGACCTATGGGACTGCTTCAGTGCGACAGGGAGGAGAAAATTCCCAGCCAAATTCAGTGGGAACTGATCATTTCCCTCCTCCAGCCATCCTGGGAAATCTCCCCTTTCCTTCCCTGAGCAGGGGGAGCCTGGCACTGAGCCTGGCACCTGTCCCTCGGTGTGACAGCCCCGAGCCTTGCCCTGAGCACCCCTGAGATCACAGTGGGAGCAGCTGGGCAGCATTCCCATGTCCCTGAGCATTTACCCCTGTCTGCAGGGTCCTTGTGACCCCAGGAGCTCTGTGGGGCTCCTGCTGAGCAGCATTCCCATGTCCCTGAGCATTTACCCCTGTCTGCAGGGTCCTTGTGACCCCAGGAGCTCTGTGGGGCACCTCCTGAGCAGCATTCCCAGTCAGAGCCCCTGGGAAGGGAATTCTCCCCCAGCAGGGAGCTCTCTGCCTTCTCTGAGGTGATTTGTTATTCACAGCCAGGCTGCTGGCTCAGAGATGATCTGATGGCTCTGATGCACCTCTGCCTAAGGCCTGAGAGGTGTTAAAGCTCTTTTATCCCTCTCCTGATGCCAGGCTTTCCTCAGGAGTCCCTCAGCAGGGAAGATGCTGCTGCTCGACCTCCTCAGCAGCTCCTGGTGCTGGAGCTCACCCCCAGCCCATCCTGCCTCACATTCCAGAAGGATTCAGGGCTGACTCAGCCTTCCTTGGCTCGGGCTAAAGGCTCTGCCCCCGAGGCACTGGATGCCATGGAGCTGAAGGATCTCTTGGGGTTTTCCTGCTCAAGGATCAGAGCAGCATTTCCTGCCTCTGTTGGAAGCTGCTGGTGCAGGAAGCAGTTCAGAAATGAAATGAAATTCCAGCTCTGACTGCCCAGGCTGGGATCCAGCAGAGCACTTAACTTCAGCCACCTGGGCAGCCCTTTGCATTTTGGTGGTGCTGTTCCACCTGCCTAAGTGCAGTTCTGGATCGAGGCCTCTGGAGCTGAACTTGAGCCATAAGGGTTAATATTTCCAGAATTCAGTTTTCCCCTGAAGAAGGTGTTGTTCCTCATCCCTGCCCCTCCAAACAGTGCTTCCATTTGATGAGCTAATTAACTCATCTGGCTCTAAAATACAAGTACATTCTTCTTGGCTTTTGTCATGTGTCACCACCTTCTCAGGAGTTATTATGTCTTATTTACACAGAAAATACAGGAGGGAAGTGAACCTGTTCAGTGCTTGAATTTACACCCAAAGCCTCAGTACCAAACCCATTATTTCATATTCATCTACAGACACAAAATATGTGTTAATTAACCAAAGTGCTGCTCGTGGGCATATGCAAATGAAGTGGCATCAATCAGGGCAGGATCACCTTTTTTTTTTTTTAGTTTTTCCTTTATTAAGAAATACAGTTTTGTGCTGACTGCAGTTCCTTAATATCAGATCTGTGCCTTGAAGCTCAGCCTGCAAAGAGCCTCAGAATCTCCCAGCACTGGAAATGATGCAGCTGATAATGAAGAATTCCTGTGTAATCCCAGGGAGGACAGAACTGTCTGGATCTGCTTCAGGCACAGAGAACCCCAGTTTATTTTTCTAGGAGGTGTTTCATTCTGTCAAAGCAGCAGAGTTAAACTGAGAGAGACAATTAGGCATAAAAATTCACATTTGGACTAAATATATTGAATTTAAGATGGAAAATGGGATGGAAAATCTGCAGCTCTGCTTCTCCAAGGCACAGGATGACCCCCTGGAGCTGGGACAGAAGGGGATCCTTGGGCTCTGTCCCTTCCCTGCTCCCTGGCTGCCTCTGCCAGGGGCACTGGGGGTGCTCCTGGCAATTCCTCAGCTTGGGAATTCCTAAGGTCCGTGCCCAGCCCTTTGCACAGCCTGTCCTGCACATCTCCCAGGCCAGGGAGGGGGCTCCTGTCTTCAGGAGGAGCTTTGGCAATGAGCAAGCTCAGGGCTGAGCTCATCCAGCATCTCCTTTATCTGATTGCACCTTTGGCATCATTTAAGCTGATTGTTCCTTTCCCAAAGGAAACACTGGATATTAACTGATGAGCCAGGACTGGGGGAAGGTGCTGGAGCCTTTCAATGTTTAAGAAAAGCTGGCAAAGACGTGAATGATGAAGAAACATCTTGCTCTCTGGTCTTGTCTGTCCCGAGATGTTGATCCCCCACCAAAGGGAGACAACTGTCATGGACATATTTTATGAAAAATCCTTTTGACAGGATCTTTTCTCCTGAGAAGCTGAGAGGCCTCAGGAACAAAATGTAACCATTGATTATCTGCTGCTGTGGAATGCAACAGGTGCATCTGTGATTGGTCTCATGTGGTTGTTTCTAATTAATGGCCAATCACAGTCAGCTGGCTCATACTCTCTGGTCAGTCACAAGATTTTATTATAATTCCATTTCTTTTCTATTCCTTTCAAGCCTTCTGATGAAATCCTTTCTTCTGTTCTTTAGCGTAGTTTTAATATCTAATTTTCTTTTAATATAATATATATCATAAAATAACAAATCAGCCTTCTGAAACATGGAGTCAAGATTCTCATCTCTTCCCTCGTCCTGGGACCCCTGTGAACACCACCACAGACAGCTGCTGATTTTCACCTTTCAGGTGGCACAGGAGGGTTCCCAGTGTGAACCCCAGCTATTCTGGGTCCCTCCTGTGCCTGCCCATTTTATTCCTGGAGCTCTGGACAGAGGGAATTGATGCAAATCCCAGGGCTGAACCGTCCCTCGGTGAAATCTGTGCTGTCAGGACACATTTTCCTCTTTCCAGTCCCCTCCAATCTGTGAGCTCCAGCAGAGTGAACCCAAACCCACACCTGGGGCTCAGCTGTCACCCCCCATCAGGTTGGATTTGGTCAACTCTGCAGCTGCAGAGCTGCAAACAAACACAAAGTTTACATCTGGAAGTTCAGTGCTCCTCCTCTCGTTCCTGAGATTTTGGGTTTAAATCCATCTAATTGTACAGAATTACATCTGGTTTCTACTTAGCATTTTGGCTTTGGCCATTTTGAAGCTCTGTGGGTCTGCAACAAGCTCATGTTCCTTGTTAGATTATTCCAGGGTCAGGAACCTGGCCTTTGGCTGTGAACACTGAAACCCAGCATTCCTGTGGCTTTGGTTTGTGCTCAGCCGGCTCCAGATCCTGTAGCCTCTCACCAGCCTGGTGAACTCAGATTTTGGCAGGAATAGTTTTCCCCTTATCTGTGCTTGTTCCAGAGGGTGCTCAGAGCTGGGCAGTCACAGGAAATGTTCCTGCTTTAATGACCAGCACAGATGTCTTCATTCCACACTTGAAAAAAAGCAGAGCTAGAAAAAAAATGCAGTTTCCTGATGTTCCCAGCAGCTCCTGCCCCCAGCTGCCCTGACAAAGCCCCTGTGCCAGCCAGGCTCCTCCAGCCACAGCCAAATCCCATCAGAGCAGGGGATCACTTCTCCATGGCTTTGCCAGAGCTCTCCCAGCTCCTCCCTGAGCCCCGGGGCTGCAGCTCCTGGCCAGGGGTTTGTGTCCCGAGGCTGCATCTCCACCTGCTCCTGGGCCATGGGGAAAAGCTTCCAAAAGGTTCAGAAAGCAGAGCCAGGTCCCTGTGGCTCGGGATGTGTGCGTGGCAGGAGCAGCACCAGGCCCTTCCCAGCAGGGCACCTCACTGGTAATTTTTGCTGACAGTCCAAAATCAGCCAAGTGAACCATTTTAAAAGCCCTTCAGAACTGTTCATTTCCATCATTTGCTGCTTTTGTCAGGCACACAGAAGTGTCTTGCCGTGTCTTTTGTCTCATTTTTACAAGAGCTCTGTTGTCTATTTAGATTAAATTACAGGAGCAAACAGTTGTTCAGGGATGAGCACTGGGATGATCCAAGGAGAGTGTTCAGCAGGAGGAGCAGAGTGGTTACCTCAGCTGTGTGAGAAAAACAATGCTCACTTCCAAGGATTTAAAAGGTTTATTAAAACCTTATCAAAAATACAACAGCAGACTGAATAGAGAAAATATTACAGCGCCAGGAGCAGAGGATTTCCCCACCATGTGCTCACCCACACCATGGAGGTTTCACCTTTTAACCCTTTAGCCCCTCCCAGAGTTCTGTCCATCCACTCCTCCTTCCCTGCCCAGGGCTGGAGATCACTGCCTGACACCTTGATTGGAGCTCAGGTGCTGCCACAGGAACGAGTGACCCTGCCAAATGTCCCAAACCCAGGGCACCCCTGAGAACAACACAAGGGGGGGAAAACACAACTATGAATCTATAAAACTTCTCCTAACAGATGTATGTGATATTTGCCTTTTAATTGTGAGAGTGTTCTGGTTTGAAAGCAAAACCAGTGAGAGAGTCCAAGTCAGAAATACAATTTATTATGAAAAGGGGAAAAATCCCAAATACCTGCAATAATACAAAAGAAAAACCACTGACAGAGTCAGAATACAACCTGACACCCTGCTAGTTAGGGTGGTGGCAGCAATCCAGATGAAATGGTCTTGTTGAAGTGGTGATCCTGTAGAAACCATCTGGTAGATGGACCATCTCTTGTCCTCTGGAAGACCAGTGGGTAAGGACTGCCTGCTCTGTCCCAAGCTCCAGATTATATCCAGGTGGGAATGCTTAGCTCCTCCCCCTGGGCAGAGCATCTCACAATGGGCTGGTATCATTCTCTGAGTCATGTGGGGGGTCCATGAAACAGAAATGGCTCCTGGAGGGAATTATCTCTGAGTCATGGGCAAGGCACTGATGGGCCCATCAACAGGAGATAAGGAAGAAACAATGTCCCTCCTGGTTTCAGCAGCTCTTGAGGATGGGAATAGAATACATTTTATATTGTAACCTAGGACAGAGAGTCAGCCATCACATTACTCATCTATCACAGGTGGAACAGCCAGCAAATACATTTTTTTCCTGCTGTACAAGCTTGGATGCAGCAGTTGAAGCTGCATCCAGTGTGGATGGGTGCCCAGTGGAAGGACAGCCCATGGAGGGGGTGTCTGCTGTCCCCAGGGGAGGTCAGGGGCTGGGACAGGTTTGGATTCAGTTATTTTGGAGGGTCTGGAGCAGGTTCTGCTGCTCTGCTGAGTGCTTGATTTGAGGAGCCAGGGGCTGTGTCCCTAGCTGGGGCCCTGGGGGTGGTGAGGACACTTCTGACAGAAGGGGTTGGATGGGTGGGATTTGTGTCACCCCTGCCTCCAAAACCCTCTGGTGGAAATTTGCACCCCAGGCCAAGGAGCTTGGCCCTATGTCCTGCTTCAAAGTGCCTCTTCCTTCTAAAATCTCTGCTACATTTAAATTTAAAAAACATTTACAGCAGCTGCATTTTCATTTTTTGGGAGGGACACGTAGACACTGAATCCTCTTCCCCCATTCCCACACTTTTATGTCCAATAAAATTGAGAAGTATCTTCCCAAAATGAGCATCCAGGGGAGTGTGAGTCTGGGCTGCCTGGTTTCATTTGCTCCAGGGGTAGCACTCACTGTGTTTAATGGATTTGCTTGGCTTTCTGGGACACATTTAAAGGAGAAAATGTGTTTATTGGCATCAAATTTAGAAGACCTGTAACGTTTAAGAGGGAGATATGTTTGAAAATGTGATATGAAATGGGGAATTGTCAGTTTTGCTGCCTTTGCAGAAGTTCTGGCAGTTTTACTGACCAGGTTTCTGTGGTGCAGATAGAATTTGAGCCCTAAAAAACTGAATGCATAATAAAGTACCTATGGCATGCCATCATTTCTGGTTATGTTACTGTAACTGGGGTGTATATCTGAAGGCAATCATCGCTGTAGAGGAGGGAGGAAAACACAGAGAGAGCTTTAAATTTCATTAGACATTGAAACATCTGAAGGAGGAACTCTAATGTTATATATAATAAACCTCATTTTTTATCTTCCCATAAAATTGTATCTCTTTTCCTTTTTCCCCTCAAGTTGAGCTGCCTTGCAGTGTGCAGGGTTCTGAAATAAATCGATGATTAACTAAACAACAGGAATTCATAAACCTCCTTATTTTATAGCAACATTTAAGGTAGTGCACAGTGCCTGCTCCCCAGGCTGATCTACGCCCCCAGGTCCATTATCTGAGCTGTAGATAAATGAGGAGCTATATCTGCTGGAGGTTATGCTCAGGTAGTTCCCACCCTGCTGGTGTAAATCCAGGGGTTTATGGAAGGAGAAGAGCAATATTCTTTATAGGTACAAGGAAACGTGACCCAGGGCTGGAGATCTCAGGGGATGAAGTTGCTCCTGCTGAGCTTCTCTCAGCACATCTTCAGGAAGTGCAAATCAGATTTCTTTTCCTGGGTTCCCACACTTCCATTCCAGTTAAGAGCAAGTCCTGGGGCATTGGGGGTGGCTGCTTTCGTCATGGAAAGCATCACAGGAAGGGAGAAAGGAAAGCTGTGTTAAAGCTGTGCTCTAAGGAAGCAGCTCGGTTGTCAGGGAAAGCATTTAGCTCCTGCAAGTCAAATGGAGCAGCCTGAAGAGTGTCTGGTCCTGGCAGCTGAAAGGCATGAACAGCCATTGCACAAATGCTCCTGTAATCACCTGGAAGGGCTGTGGCACTCCAGCTGAGCAGGTTTCTCTGTTAGGATTGCTCCAGACGTGGCTGGTCCCTCAGAGGTGGAAGTTTTGTGATGGTTGAGCCACGTGTGATGCTGGGTCCTGCAAGCCCACAGATTTCCCTGCCATGTCCCTCCTGTGCCTTATGAAACTCTGTCCTCCTGCCAACAGCACCTCTGAGCCAGTGGCAGCAGAACCACGGGGATTTATCAGGAAAGGAGCTGACAGTAAATTGCTCTGGCTGCTCACACCCTGCCTGCTCTGGGACTGCAGCTCCCAGGTGATTCTGAGTTGGAGATGGTTCAGAGGAGGGCATGGAGGGCACCAAAGGGCTCCTTCATCGGGGGGGAGTGCTCAGCAGAGAGTCTGGAGCCTGGAGGAGGATGTGGGAGAGCTCTAAATCAGAAGTGACAGGGCAAGCAAAGAGGCTTTTCCCTGGGCCCTGTGCTGGAAGCACAGAGGGGTTGGAAACACTGAAGATGCTGCTTTACTCTGTGTGTGGATACTTGGCTGCTGCTAAAAGTTCATTTGTTCAGCAAGTTTCTGGGTTAATTACAGGATGAAAAGCCCACTGAGGGCTATCAGATTGGCAGAAAGTTGAATGTCACCCCCAGCTCTGCCTGAGGCTGGAGGGAGCTCTGGGATGGCAGAACTGTCTGTCCCTCCTCTTCACCAGGCTCCAGCTGCTGGCTACATCCAGCTCCACTTCCCTCCCAAACACCCAGGCTTGGACCTGGCTGAAGGCTGAGAGAACTCCTGGATTTTGCCTCTGCTCTGTCTCTTCCAGCCCCGTTTCCCCCTCATTTTGCTGAGCACACAGCAGTGTTGGTTGTGCTGGTTGTTGCCGTGCAATTCTCTGGGCTTCTTATTGAAGGGTCTCCCCCAAATCTCATGGAAAATCCTGAACAATTCTTGTGCTTTATAAGGAGAAGAAAGTTGGACACAGAGCAGTTCATCCTGCTGAAGTCTCTGTCCTGCTCTGGGAGTTTGGATAAAGGCCTGAGGGTGATTCAGCTCTGGGGATGGCTGAGGAGGGATGGAGCTCAGGATGGAGGGATGGATCTTAGGATGGAGCTCAGGATGGAGCTCAGGATGGAGGGATGGATCTTAGGATGGAGCTCAGGATGGATCTCAGGATGAAGGGATGGATCTCAGGATGGATCCCAGGATGGAGGGATGGATCTCAGGATGAAGGATGGATCTCAGGATGGAGGGATGGATCTCAGGATGGAGGGATGGATCTCAGGATAAAGGGATGGATCTCAGGGAGGAGGGATGGATCTCAGCCCTTGTTCCCTCTGCCTGGGTGGCCTCACTTCACACAGCTCTGGTGTGTTACAGGACAGCACCTGCAAGGCCAGAGAGCAAAGAAGATGCACACAAGTTTACAGCAAGTGATTTCCAAGTTGTTTGTGCTCCCTGCTGCTGGCTAAATCCTCAGATGGAGGGAAGTGCTTGGCAGTGGGAAGGATTTCTTCTGACAGAGCAAATCAGCTCAAAATCTCCTTGCAGGAGAGGTTAAGCACAGCAGCCCCAGATCTGTCAAAACTGCACTCATTTCATCATCAAGGCAGACAGTGTTCTGTCTCCTCCAGTGAGGAGTGTGGTATTTGTTAACCCTTCAGCCCCTTCCTTTGGCAGTGGCTGCCCTTTAATCACCCGTTAATCAGATTAGTGGGCCTGACTTCTCCTCGCTGCAGTCCCTGTCAGCCCAGCCGAGCCAGTTAAAAGGCAGGATTGACAGATACTACAGATTTTTCTATTTGATTTTTTTTTCCTGCTGTTGCTCCTCGTTTGACCCTTCCTTTGTGGCTGTCTCACAGAGCTGCAGGCAGATGGAATCTGTTTCCTTCTGCGGGCTCTGTGTTGGGCACCGGGGCCCTGCAGCGAGGCTGAGGCATCAGCACTGCCACTGGGTCATTCAGGGAGCTTCAGCTGAGCCACAGCAGCCTGGGCTGGGCTGAGAGCTGAGCCACGGAGGCTGCAGGGACCTCCAGGCAGCAGGGATGTGCTCTCTGGCTGGATGAGCTGGGTAGATGCAGCTGACAGAGCAGAGCTCCAATCTCTGTCCTGAGCAGGGCCAGCAGTTGGGCTGGATGGTTCTTGTGGGGCTCCTCCAGCTCAGGGTGATTCTGTGATTCTATAAAATGCTTTTCTGGCACTGCTGTTATTGCCAGGATTTGTTCTTTCACATGAACAGCAGGTTAGAACAGAATCGATGCAACAGCAGAGCTCAGATAAAAAAAGTGACTGCAGGACACATTTATACTGCCAAGAAAAGCAGCTTTGAGTCCCAGCTCAGAAAAAATGTTTCTCTTCTAAGAGTGATTGAAATGCTGCTTTTAAAAAGGAGCAAGAAAAAGCACTGAGGATGCTTGAGGCACAGTGGGGCAGCTGGTGTGTCCCTGTCCCAGGGTTGGGGTCAGCACAGACACACCTGCACGGCCTCAGCAGGGACACACGACACGTCTGGAGCAGCAGAGATGTCACCAGAGCTGAGCCATCAATGGGGCCAGCTCTGCCCTGCAGCCAGGCCTGACCATGGGGGCTCTGCTCTGCAGCACTCCTGAACCCAGGGAGAGCCAGAGCTCACAGCCAGCAAACCCCTTGTTTAGCACGGCAGAGTCTGGCTCCCTAAAGCCCCAGCAGACTGTGCTGTAGCTGATTCCTGAGCTGGCTGTGCAGAACCAGGAGCTGGACTTGATCACAGATTCACAGAATGACCGGGTTGGAAGAGACCTTGAAGACCATCAAGTACAACCCAGCCCCAACACCCCAACTCACCCCTGGCACCCAGTGCCACATCCAGGCTTTGTTAAACACACCCAGGGATGGGCACTCCACCCCCTCCCTGGGCAGCCATTCCAGAACTTTATCACTCCTTCTGTGAAAAACTTCTTCCTGATACCCACCCTGTATTTCCCTTGGTGCAGCTCGAGGCTGTGTGCTCTGGTTGTGTCAGTGCTGCTGCAGAAAGAGCCCAGCCCCAGCTGAGCACAGGCACCTTTCAGGAGCTGTAGAGTGATAAGGTCACCCCTGAGTCTCCTTTTCTCCAGGCTGAGCACCCCCAGCTCCCTCAGGGGTTCCTCTCAGGGTTTGTGTTCCCAGCCCCTCTCCAGCCTCGCTGCCCCCTCTGGATGTGCTCAGTGTCCCAAGGTCCTTCCCAAACTGAGGGGCCAGAGCTGGGCACAGCACTCCAGGTGTGCCCTCAGCAGTGCCCAGGGCAGGGGCAGAATGACCTCCCTGCTCCTGCTGGCCACACCATTCTGATCCATTGGGGTTCCTTCCACCTCAGGATGTTCTGTGGTGCCTCACCTGTTCAGGGAATGGGCTCTGGCTCCAAGCAGGCACAGAGCTCTGGGATTGTCCTGCTCAGGGCCTGCAGAGGTCTCATTCCCAGTCTGCCATTCACTGTCTGCCTTCCCTGCTCTATCCCAGTTCCTTTGGAAGGCACTGCTGCTTAAAGGCAGCAAGTGTTCTCCTGAGCATGTACAAACACCAAACACATGTCCCCAAGTTCCACTTTGTGCTCCCTGCTCCTTGCACGGGAGCTGCTGGCTCAGTCCTGGAGCTGTCCTGGCAGTTACATGATCATATCTGTCTGGGTTTGAACAGCCAGGTGTGTGCTAAGGAAGGCAGGAGCCTCCCTTGAAATGGAAAATGTAAACCCCCTCCCTCTGAATTATTGTAATTCTGAAATTAAGGGGCTCTCAGGCAAAGATATGGGAATAGGAATAACAGTTCTTTATTAGGAAAATTAAAAATACAAATGCAATAGTACAAAAACAAACCACTGCCAGAGTCAGACCATGCCCTGCCCCCTGTGTGTCAGGGGGTGGCACAGCCCCATCCCATGGGGGCTCAGCCCTCCTGCAGTGCCAGCTGTGGTTCTGCTGCAGCAGGGATCCTGCACAAGGGGGGAGTTTTCCTCTGCAGCTCCAGGGCTGCTGCAGATGGGCCTGGGCTCCCTCTGGGAATGCAGGGCAGCAGAAAGCTGCTCCTCTGGGAATGCAGTGGGCAAAGGCTGCTGTGCTGGGCCAGGCTCAGATTGGATCCAGGTAGGAATGCTTGGCTCCTCCCCTGGGCGCAGCATCTCCCCATGGGATGCTGGAATTGGATCAGCCCTGCAGGGACACTCCATGGACAGCAGAGATCTCTGGGGGGAGGATTGGCTGTGGCAGAGATAAAGCAAAAACTGCCCCATGAACAGCAGAGAACTGCCCCATCAGCCAGGAATAGAACACACACTCCCATTTCCAGCCTAAGGCAATATCTTAAAGCAGATGTTGTTATTTCCCCATGAACATGTGCAGGGCAGCAGGTAACAACTCAAGTTATCAGAAAATGCCCATTTTTCTGCTCTCCTGCTTTTTGAATTGATCCATAACAAATTCCCTTGGAGGCAGAAAGTGGCAACTCCTTGGTGTTTGCTAAGGGGAAATCTTAAAACATGAAATAGTGTCGACTCACCTTGATTTATGAGTCTTGCAAACATAAAAAGGTGGTCTTTAGTCTGGCATTTTCCTGCTTCTCTTGGTTAGCATCAGAAGAGCTTGAAATTTTCTCTTAGAAAATGGGATGTGGCAGTGCCTGTGGTAAATGGAGCCCTGGGATCTTTATTGGGATTTTTAAATATATATTACTGTTGTTCTTTTTGTTATTATTGGCATGTTCTCAGAGTAGAATATTCCTGAACTTCTGGAACCACAGAGCCCAAGTTTGTGGCTGTCTGATGATGAAATAAGTGGTGGTGAAGCGATGATGAGCACGGTGTATCCCTCAGCATGGGAATGCAAAGCCTTGGGCTGTGCCAGCAATCCTGGGAGCACCCCAACATGTTAATGAGCATCACTGCCAGGGCATCCAGCAGCAGCCTTGTGGGAATTGCAAGGTTGTTAATAAACAACATGGTTATGAAGGTTTGTTTTCAGTTGTACCAAGAGGGGGAATTGTGGGAATCCTTAAAATCAGAGGGCTTTGAGAAAGCTGCAAAAGGCAGGCCTCAGAGACTGCAGAACTGTGACTGGAGCTAAGCAGTAGTCATAAGGTTTGTCAGCAGAAAAGTTCTATGAGATGTAGAAAGTAAGGACAAATAGAAAAATGGTCTGGGTATTAACACTTGTCTAGAATAACTCCCTGAGCTACAGAAAAGTTTATCTAGTGAGATATTAGGGAGTTCTAAGCATCTAATAATGGAGCTCTGTGCATTGTGTTTAAAGGCTCACAAGCAGGTATTGTATTCAAAATAAGCAAGCATTTTTTAACCAAAGGTACCTGTGCTTATGATGGTTGGATGGAACTACTGTCAGTGTGCTTTTGCTTTGTGTGATTGGTCAAAAAACTTTTAAAGTTGTACCATTGAGTTCTTTGTCTGCTGCTAGGGACGTGAGCTGCTGATATCTTCCCGTTGTCACCACCGTGTAATGAGAGTGATGCTGGAAAGTAAAACAGCTCAAGGCAGTTCCTCAGCAGTCCTGTCCTGTTGGTGATATTTTTGCCCCTGGCGAGGGGAGAGAATGACACATCTGACTCCATCTTATCAGAAGGCTAATTAATTTCTTTATTATACTAAATTATTCTATACTATATTGCATCTATATTACATTACATCTAAACTGAATCTGGCAAGCACTCAACTGCACACACTGCCCAGCATCTCGTGACTGTCACCCAACAGTCCCAACACACACACACCTGGCCCTGACAGGCCAAGGAACCAAAACACCATCACTGTGGGTAAACAGTCTCCATATTGCATTCTACTTTGGCACAAACACAGCACAGCAAATGATAAGAATTGTGTTTCATTTCTTTGAGGTTCAGAGAATGTGAAACCCAGAAATATTCTTGGGAAGAATTGTGCCTTGCTTTTCTCTGGGAAGAGAAATGTGGTGACCCCGTCTGTTGGTGATTTGTACACAGCCCCCAGCCAGCAGTACAGCCTCTTGGTTTTGCTCTGCTTTCCCCTCTCTGGGCGATTCCCCAGGCAGCAGGATGAGGGGCAGGCATGTGGCTGTCCTGTCTGATCCCAGGGCTCATCCTTGTGGCAGTTCTGGCATCCTGCTCATGATGGTATCAACGTTCCAGCACATGGAACTGTGTGAATGGTCCCTGCTCTGCTCCCAAGGGCTCTGGGGGCTGTGGGACTCTGCCATAGCAATGCTGCAAGGGCCCTGATGAAGGAGGAAGGATGAGGAGGACTCTATTGGTCTCAGAAGGCTAATTAATTACTTTTTTATACTATACTATTCTATACATCTAAAACTGAATCTGCCAAGCACTCAAACCTGTGCACAACTGCACAGAACGTGTGACTGTCAGCCAACAGTCCCAGCACACACACACCGGGCCCTGACAGGCCAAGGAACCTGAGCCCCATCACTGTGGGTAAACAATCTCCATGTTGCATTCTGCTTTGGCACAAACACAGGCACAGCAAATGATAACAATTGTTTTTCCTTTCTCTGAGATTCAGAGCATGTGAATCCCAGAAATATTCTTAGAAAGATGTGCCTTGCTTTTCTCTGTGAAGAGAAATGTGGCAACCCCATCTGTACACATTTGTACACAGCCCCCAGCCAGCAGTACAGCCTCTTGGTTTTGCTCTGCTTTCCCCTCTCTGGGCGATTCCCCAGGCAGCAGGATGAGGGGCAGGCATGTGGCTGTCCTGTCTGATCCCAGGGCTCATCCTTGTGGCAGTTCTGGCATCCTGCTCATGATGGTATCAATGTTCCAGCACATGGAACTGTGTGAATGATCCCTGCTCTGCTCCCAAGGGCTCTGGGGCTGTGGGACTCTGCCCCCTCACAACAGGAGTTTAGTGCAGGATTTGGGGGTGTGTTTTCCCTGCGTGTGCCATCAGTTTGTGTTTGGGTAGTGTGCTTTGGAGTGCTGCTGGTGGCTGGTGTGGGAGGGGAACCAGCAGCCCCAGTGGAGCTGAACCTTCCTTGTGCTGTGGGGTTGATGCTGGTCACAGCAATCACACCTGGCACTGCTGTCACTCCCAGCAGAGTCCCCTCCAAAGCTGTGATCTGAATACAAGCAGGGATGTGTGGTGGTGTTCACAGGGGTCTTAGGATGAGGGAAGAGATGAGAATGTTGACTCCATGTTTCAGAAGGCTTGATTTATTATTTTATGATATATATATTATATTAAAACTATACTAAAAGAATAGAAGAAAGGATTTCATCAGAAGGCTAGCTAAGAATAGAAAAGGAATGATAACAAAGGCTTGTGACTGACTAAGACAGTCCAGACAGCTGGGCTGTGATTGGCCATTAATTAGAAACAACCACATGAGACCAATCACAGGTGCACCTGTTGCATTCCACAGCAGCAGATAACCATTGGTTACATTTTGTTCCTGAGGCCTCTCAGCTTCTCAGGAGGAGAAATTCTAACAAAAGGATTTTTCATAAAAGATGTCTGCGACAGGGCTGCAGCTCAGGCTTGGCACCTGCTGAGCTCTCCTGGTGGTTTCCAAGGTTTTCCTGGGGTCTGCCCTCCCAGGTTTGCATTTCCCAGGATCTGGGCCTGGGTGTCTCTGGAGCACCTGCTCCTGGTGCTTTGGGATGGCCAGAAGCCTGTGAGGCTCTCCAGGCTGCTGGGATGGGTTTGTGAGGGATTTGAGGCATGGCCTGCTGTCCCCTGGGCTGCAGCTGGGTGAAGGTGGCTGTCCTGCAGCACAGACACCCCAGCCCCATGCTGGGCTCCATGTCACTGTCACATTTTCTGAAAATCCCTTTGCCAGGATTTCTTCTCCTGGGAAGCTGAGAAACCTCAGAGAAAAAGGCAAACAACATTATCTCATTTTGCTTCTCCTGTGTTTTGCTGCTTTGGAACGGGCTTGGAGATTGTTTATCCAACATGTGAATTGTTTTTACTTAATGACCAATCACTGTCCAGCTCTGTTGGGACTCTGAGGAGTCAGTCACAAGTTTTTCATTAGTATCTTGTTAAACTTTCTGTAAGTATGCTTTCTCTATTTCTTAGTATAGTTTAGTATAGTATTCTTTAATATAATATATATCATAAAATAATAAATTAACCTTCTAAAAACATAAAGTCAAATTCTCAATTCCTCCTTTGTCCTAAAGACCTCAAAAATGCCACAGGTCCCCTGCCCCCTGCTCAGAAACACAGCTTGGGCAGGAGCTCTGCAATGAGAGGGAAAAGAGAGAGAGCTGCAGGTGAGAGGGCTGTGCCAGGGGACAGCCAGGTGTGTCAGTGACAGATTTCACTCCCAGAGCTGTGTCAGCCTGTGTCACAGACGTGTTTTATGAAAAATCCTTTCCTTAGGATTTTTTCTCCTGAGAAGCTGAGAGGCCTCAGGAACAAAATGTAACCATTGATTATCTGCTGCTGTGGAATGCAACAGGTGCATCTGGGATTGGTCTCATGTGGTTGTTTCTAATTAATGGCCAATCACAGCCCAGCTGTCTGGACTGTCTCGGTCAGTCACAGGGTTTTGTTATCATTCCATTCCTTTTCTATTCTTAGCCAGCCTTCTGATGAAATCCTTTCTTCTATTCTTTTAGTATAGTTTTAATATAATATATATATCATAAAATAATAAATCAAGCCTTCTGAAACATGGAGTCAACATTCTCATCTCTTCCCTCATGCTAAGACCCCTGTGAACACCACCACAAGCCTGCACCAGCCAGGCTGCACCTTCAGGCAGGGTTTGCCCAGTCTGTAGCAGGTGTGTGGGGTGGGTTCAGTCCATGCCACAGTGCCAGACCCTCCCTGGCTGGACGTGGCTTGCACCAGCACCAGGTCATCACTCCTGTCACCAGATAAAACAGGCTGCAATAATGAATATTGCCTCTTCTTTAAAAGTGACATGAAAAAATCATCTCCTTCCCTGGCACTGCTGCAACCTGGAAAGGTCTGGAGGAGAACAGAGCCTTGGTGCCTTGTACATCCCTCTGCTAACCCAGGTGCCAGGACAGCATCACCAAACTCCCTCAAACGAGGGCTTTTTGCTGAGGAGGAGCCTCAGGTGACCTCTGGGACCTGGGAATGGCTGGGGCTGCGTGGTCTGACAAACACTCCACGTTATAAAATAATTCCAGGAGTGAAGTACAGCAATCCCAGCACTGGGAGATGGGCAGGGCTTTCCTGGAACACTGGCAGCTCTGGACAAGGTGGCTCCTGGTGTTTTCCTGTGGAGCATGCCTTATCTCCAGGGAAGGAAGGGTTCTAATTGAGGAGCTGCATGCTGTGTGTTCACCCCCAGCTCTGATTTACGTCTGCTGCTGCTGGAATACATATTCATGACAGGTTTTGCATAAAGCAAAGCAAATTATTGTTGTGGAAATACAGAGGGTGAGAATCCTTTCAGTTTGATACCTCCTGGGGTGTCTCTGGTGATTGGAATGAAAAGCAGAGTGGTGGCTTTGGGTCTGCATCAGTCTGGGAGGAAGGGAGGGCATTCCTTAGGGAGCAGTGCCTGGGAAAGGGATGTGGAGCATTCACAAATGCTGAGGGACCCTGTCATTCACACTTGGGTTTATCCCCAGATCACTCCTGGCTTCTGTCACATCCCTGCATCATCACCAGAGAATTCTGCACCAGAGAATTGGGCTTGGAGGGACCTTCACGCTCATCTCAGGGACTGCTGAGCTGTCCCAGGCTGCTCCCAGCCCTGTCCAGCCTGGCCTTGGGCACTGCCAGGGATCCAGGGGCAGCCACAGCTTCTCTGGGCACCCTGTGCCAGGGCCTGCCCACCCTGCCAGGAAAGGATTTTTTCCTGATAACCAATTTCAATCTGTGCTCTTTTAGCTCTTTCTTTATCAGATCAATTGTTTGAGCTGGATAAACTGCTCCACCTGAGCTGCTGGCCCAGGGATGAGTTACTGGCTGTGGTCCCTTCCCCGTGTGCCCACAAACACCAACCCCTGTCCCTCCCCAGGCAGAGCCCAGGGAGAGCTGGAGCTGCTGGAATGGGAGCTCTCAGCAGCCTGTGGAAATGAGGTCTCCCACTCCATCAATACACTGGGAACTCCAAATAATGCCTTGAAGGAAAAGCAGAGCTCCAGGTGATGGATTATGTCCACAGCTGAGTGTGTCCTGCATGAAGGCACATCAGGACTGCTCCTCTCCTGCAGAGAAAATTCCTTTGAAAAGCCATGCCTGGGTCTGTCTGTGCAAATCCAACCTCCTTCCGTTTTCCACTTGAATTATAAAATGTTTCTGTTTGTTTTATACAAGCATTCAATTGGCTTTGATAAGGAACACGATGTTATTTACTGTGCTTTAGCCTTGTACTTTAATCTGTGTTTTAGCAGCAGAACAAATTAACTGCTTTCTCCATCTCCAGGCAGAGCTCTCTGGTCCAGAGCCAGCTGGGCCTCCCAACAAAGGATGCTTTTAGTGCCTGCATCTTCCCCAGCTCCATCTTTAGTGGATTATTTTATTATCCTGCCTCTGATTGGAGATCAAAAGTGGCTGTGTTTAAAGCTCTGTATTTACACTAAAGCAGCATAAGCCCCTGAGCTGCTGCAGCCTGGCTCTGCTGCACAGGGCACCCTGGGTTAACACCCTGTGCTGTTCCTGGCCTTTGCCAGGGTCAGGGGGGTCTGGCACACCTGGAGAGAAGTGGCACATGCTGCTCAGGATTAACAATTATATGTTAACCCTGGGAATTCACAGATGGGAATTAGGAAACTCCAGAAACCTCCTGACACAGGGCTGTCTTCTGTAGGGTGGCAGCAGGAGCAGGGCAGGGATTGTCCCCTATGCTGGGCACTGGTGTGATCACCTGGAGTCAGCCCTGGGTCAGTCCTGGGTCAGCCCTGGGTCAGCCCTGGGTCAGTCCTGGGTCAGCCCTGGGTCAGCCCTGGGTCAGTCCTGGGCCCCTCAGGACAGTGCAGAGCCTGAGAAGCAGGAGCGTGTCCAGGGAAGGGAATGGAGCCCCAGGAGCAGCTGAGGGAGCTGGGAAGGGGCTCAGCCTGGAGAAAAGGAGGCTTGTAAGAGCCTGAATGAGAGATGTGGGACTCCAGGAGGCTCTTCAAAATGCAGTTTATTGTATACAAAATGCAGTTTATTCCATCCAAGAGGTTACAGCAGTCCAGGGCTGTGGGTGACAGAGCTGTGCCCACAGCTGTCAGCTCCAGCTGCAGGCAGGCCTGGAGACCCTTTGGTTTTGGTTACAATGCATTATAGACTTTTCTTTGCTGAGCATCTTCATACATAAGAACCAATCTATACCTTAACTTTTATCTACAGCCTATCATAACTACTGTAATTACCATATTCATGTTACTGTTCTCCAGTCACTAAAAGTCAGTACATTACAGTTTAAGCCAGAAGGTTTTTTTCCATTTTCTTGCAGTGGAAAATTCTGAGACCTTTTCTCTACTCGCCACATTTGCTGACTTGTTTGCCTGTGCTCTTTCTGCTTGGTAAAAACATCTTCTTGTTTGGGGTGGGTTTATCCTTTGCTCTAGGCCATAAAAACCCCTTCTAACTAACACACCCTTTGCCTCCTTGGTTATCCAGTGAGACTGGCTCAGCAATTCTTTCCTTCTAGATCAAAACTTGCTTCCATCTCTATTCCTTCATCAGACTCTACATGTAAAAATCTTTCTGCCAAGCACACATATCTGTGAGACTTTCTTGTCAAACTTTCATCCTTTCCAGCAGAGGCTCAGGGGGGCCCTTGTGGCTCTGCACAGCTCCTGACAGGAGGGGACAGCCGGGGGGGTCGGGCTGTGCTCCAGGGAACAGGGACAGGAGGAGAGGGAACGGCCTCAGGCTGGGCCAGGGGAGCTCAGGGGGGATTTGAGGGAAATTCCTTCCTGGAATTTGTTGTCCACCCCTGGCACAGCTGCCCAGGGCAGGGGTGCAGTCCCCAGCCCTGTGGAGGTGGCACTTGGGGACATGGGTGGTGCTGAGAATGGTTGGACTCCAACCATTGGATCTCCAAGGGCTTTTCCAACCTTAAAGAAGTTGGGATTCAGCATCTCTGCCCCAGACAAAGCTCCATAGGTCTGGTGCTGCAGAGTCTGGAAAAGAAGGGAGAGCATCATCACTGGTGGCCAAACCCTCTGTGCCCTGGATGTGTTATCCCAGCAATTTGGGCTGGAAGTGCTGGAGAACTTCAGGCTGCTGCAGCTTTGGGTGGAGGTTTCTGACCAGATCCCCAAAGAAGGAATTCCAGGTCCTAGTAAACAGCCACTTTCTTCTGGCCAACATTATCACAAAAAATAAAAATTCTGTGCTGGGAAGCTGCTTATCCAAATTTTGCCCAGCCCTGATTATATCTCAGTTCTTTGGGAAGGATTTAAATGAAGATCATGTTATAAATTCCTCCCCCTGCCGCCTTCACAGTAAAAAACTAAAACCTCACATAAAATATGTGTTTTTTCTCAGTCCTCGGTTACAAATCACTGGATTTCATGTGCTTTCCCACTTGTCTTGTTCAAATATAGATTGTGCCATGCATAGAAATGCAGAATTATTTAAGGCTTAATAAAAAGAAAGGGACTCTAAAGCTGTTCATTTTTCCAGGTATTTGTGTCTTTGGGCTGAATTCAGGGGGAAACCACTGGCAGCAGAAGTCACATTCCCTGTCCAAAAGGATCGTTTGGACCTTACTGAAGCTTTCCAGAAGTCAGAATAAACATGCTGTAAATTCTTATCCCCATTTTAGTTCCCATCCTGCCTCTCAGTTGTGACACTTGCCAGACAGAAAATTCATGAAATGAAGCCAGATGCTGCAGGAATGATGTGAAACAGTTTTACCCAGGAGGGAGGACCCTTGCAATATTATTTTCCTGACTATGAAATGGAAACCATGTTTAGAAAATGAAGGACTTTTCCTGTTTAAGAAGAAGGAAGGCACAGGGAGGCAGAGCTGTTGTGGTGCAGGTTCTGTGTGTTGCCCTGAATTGGCTGCAAAATTCCTTGGATAAAAAAACCTGGAACTTTCTCCCTGTGGGAATGTTTTCACTGGTTTCACACAGCTGTTGGGAAACTGTGCTGCTGATAAATTACTTGCCTCAAAAGAAAATATAGGAGAGGCTTTTAGGGCACCTTGATGCCTTAGGATGATTCCAATGCTGCCACAGCTCAGGATACAGGGAATTCTTGGTGCTGCTTCCCTGCTTCCCATCACCAGTGCAGAATGGGCTGGATCCACCTGCCCTTCCCTCCCAAAGAGTTTCCAGCAGCTCCAAGGGTAATGAAATTTCCATTTCCATGTAACAGCCCCAGGTGCCCTCATGGACATGGAATATCTGATCCAGCTGGATGAGGAGCTACCACTATGGGCTGAAGGTGTCACCCAGCTTCTGTGCCCTCATTTCCTCTGCAAAAGGCACAAATGCAAAGCTGGGAGAGCCTTTCTCACACTTTTCCTCCAGCTTTGGTGGATTTGGCTTCTCAATCAGCCACCCTGCACAACTCCCGCTGCCCCCAAATTCCACACAAGCCCAGGAGCCAGGAAAAGGCTTCCCTGTGAAAACAGCCCTGCAGAAATGGCTTTCCTGGACTCTCCTGCATGCATCCAAGGCTCAGCCTGGCCCTGTGCTAATAGCTATAAGCAGAATTAATTAAAACATAATGCATGGCCTGGGAAATGAAACTCAATTTCACCCAGGCTCTGGAGCTGAGTTATCCCAACGTGAACCTGTGAGAAGCGTTGGGAGTGCAGGTGAAAATCCTGCAAATTAAAGGGGCAATGAAGTGTTTTCTAATTTTATCTGCAAAAACACGTGAAGGATGGCAGGGGGGCAGCTGCTGCAGGATTAATCACTTCCCAACCCCTGTGACTGGGCTTTGGGGACACTTGAATTGCTGCCTGCTGGATCAGGGAGAAGAAAGGGAATTTTGGGCAGCCTGCCCAGCACACACAAAAGGTGTCATTAACTGCCTGCTACTGCCCAGCTTTTCCAAGTTAGTTTTCCTTAAAGACTTTTATTGAAGCAATTATTTTCTATTTTTCCTCATGTAAAAAAATCCATGGGAAGAACTGAAATGTTTGTGCTCTGCAATTGCTGCTCATGATCTTTATGGAGTTTAAAGCAGTACAGAAAATTATTGACTTGTGACTCTGAGCTGTCTAGGAGAATTTATTCCTTCCCAAGCAGCAGCCAAGGAGAAATCTTCTGGCTCTTTCGTATTCCAATTTTTTCCATCATTTTGTTGTTATGGATCTGAACTCCTGTTGACTCCCAGGCTGATTTTTGCCAGAAAAACAGGCACATCCTATTGGAGCGCTGAGCTGGTGGAGGGGTGAGGAGCAAAGGAAGGTTCTGGGGGCTCTTGGATGGCTGGAAGCTGCTGCAGAGGAGGAGATGCAGCCAGCTCTGGTTTGTGGCTGGTGTAAATCCTTGGATTTGGCATGGAATAAAAATCTTCCAGCCCACCACAGCCCTGGTGAGGTGCCAACCATCAGCAAGGCCAGGAGTGGCTGTGGTCACTAGGGCTCATGGGGACCCTGCAGGAGGGCCTGGAGATGTGGGACCTCCCCCCCGCCCCAGTCTGACCTTCTGTACCCCTCTGAGCTCCCCCCATTCAGTGCTGGATCTGGGCAGCAGCTGAGGGAGCTGGGCAGGGGCTCAGCCTGGAGCAAAGGAGGCTCAGGGGGCCCTTGTGGCTCTGCACAGCTCCTGACAGGAGGGGACTGTGACGGTGTTCACAGGGGTTTTGGTTGAGGGAAGAGATGAGGATCTGACTCCATGTTTCAGAAGGATTGATTTATTATTTCATAATATATGTTACATTAAAACTATACTAAAAGAATAGAAGAAAGGATTTCATCAGAAGGCTGGCTAAGAATAGAAAAGGAATGAGATGATAACAAAGGCTGATGTCTTGGACACAGAGTCTGAGCCAGCTGACTGTGATTGGCCATTAATTAGAAACAACCACATGAGACCAATCCCAGATGCACCTGTTGCATTCCACAGCAGCAGATAACCATTGTTTGCATTTTGTTCCTGAGGCCTCTCAGCTTCTCAGGAGGAAAAGTCCTAAGGGAAAGGATTTTTCATAAAATGTGTCTGTGACAGGGGACAGCCGGGGGGGTCGGGCTGTGCTCCAGGGAACAGGGACAGGAGGAGAGGGAACGGCCTCAGGCTGGGCCAGGGCAGCTCAGGGTGGACATCAGCAGGAATTTCCCCATGGAAAGGGGGCTCAGCACTGCCAGGGGCTGCCCAGGGAGGTTTGGAGTGCCCATCCCTGGAGGTGCCCAGGGAAGGGCTGGAGGTGGCACTCAGAGCTCTGGGCTGGGGACAAGGTGGGGATGGGGCACAGCTTGGACTGGAAGGGCCTTTCCAACCCCAGTGATCCTGGGATTCTGGGATCCTGTCTGAAGTGGCAGGAGGGTGCTGGAGTGCTGCAGGTGACCAAGGAAGGGCTTTAGATGACCCAGCTCAGGTTTTGGCAGTTGAAGTCCCAGTTGTCCAAAGGCCCTAAAGCCACATGGGGCTGTGAGCTCTCCCTGCACCTGGGGTTGGGTTTATTCATTCAGTAGTTTGTGATCACAGACTCCCAAAATTGTTTGGGTGGGAAGGGACCTTAAAACCCATCTCATCCCACCCCTGCCATGGCAGGGACACCTTGCACTGTCTCCAGGCCCTGTCACTGTCCAGCCTGGCCCTGGACACTCCAGGGATTCTTGGTGGGGTTGGTGACTGTGCCTGAGTTTGCTCTTCCCATTAGTGCAGGGGGGCTGCTCCAGCTCTGCCTGTGCTGCTGCTCCTCTGCTCTCCTGGCCTGGATTTTGTTCAGAGGAACAAAAAGTGCTTCATTCATCCTCTGCTTCTTCCCTCCCTCCGTCCCTCCTGCACTGCAGATCAGAGCAGGGCTGAGCCCACAGGGCTCACATTCTGTTCCTTAAAAAGAGTAAAGAAAAACTGGGTCAGGGCTTTGGCCTCACACTGCCCTTGCCTCCCTCCAGCCAACATGTCCTAGGGGTTTGTCCTGTTGGATGGAATCACATCTGAACCCAGAATCCTTCATCAGCCCTGTTTTCGGGATGACAGGGAGGGGATGTGTTGCAGCAGGTTTTATTTTATCATTTTTGATAAATGTGGCGCTTCTGAAAGCTCTGAAGATCTTGTAGAGCCTACAAGCAGGCTTTTGTCACCTTCAGCATTCAGCATTGCCTTCTAAGGGTGTCCTCAATATCTTCTTTGCCCAAGAAGAATCCTGGGATGGCTGTTGAAAAAGGCTGGGTGATACCACAGCTGTTCCATCACCCCACTGTGACTGAACCTCTACCCCTGGTGCAGCTCTTTGCCCTGAAGAGTGGCAAAGAGAGAAGGCTAAATTAGTCCTTGGTGTGATGAGGGCATGGAAGGAGCCTGGAGGAATCCCTGTGCAAATCCACACATCCCATGTCATAATGTCTGGGTTTGAACAGCCAGGTTTGAACAGTGCTAAGGAAGGCAGGAGCCTCCCCTGAAATGGAAAATGTAAACCCCTTCCTCTGAATTATTATAACTTTGCAATTAAGGGGCTCTCAGGCAAAAGAAGAGGGAACAGGTTTTAATAGGGAGGAAAAGAAAAATAAAATAAAAGGTGCAGTAATAGAAAACAGAACTGCCAGAGTCAGACCATGCCCTGCCCCCTGTGTGTCAGGGGGTGGCACAGCCCCATCCCATGGGGGCTCAGCCCTCCTGCAGTGCCAGCTGTGGTTCTGCTGCAGCAGGGATCCTGCACAAGGGGGGAGTTTTCCTCTGCAGCTCCAGGGCTGCTGCAGATGGGCCTGGGCTCCCTCTGGCAATGCAGGGCAGCAGAAAGCTGCTCCTCTGGCAATGCAGTGGGCAAAGGCTGCTGTGCTGGGCCAGGCTCAGATTGGATCCAGGTAGGAATGCTTGGCTCCTCCCCTGGGCGCAGCATCTCCCCATGGGATGCTGGAATTGGATCAGCCCTGCAGGGACACTCAGTGGCCATGGACAGCAGAGATCTCCTGGAGGGAGGATTGGCTGTGGGAGAGATAAAGAAAAAATTGCCCCATGGACAGCAGAGAACTGCCCCAGCTCTGACAGGTGGGGATAGAATACACACACCAGCCACATCTTACAACCCAGGACACACAAATACAGCATATCTGAGATGTGGGGCCTGCCAAGGACTTGGCAGTGTCCCTGACCCAGTGCTGAGGGAGAGCTGCTGTCTGAGCTGGGATTTCCTGGGAACAACTATCTTAAGATCTCTATTTCCAGGCAATTCCATAAATTTGAATGAAATTCCACATGACAGTGGGTTTTATGTGTTTAAAGTATGAGCTTGGAACACTGTGGATGCTTCAGAGATTAGTTCCAAACGGAATTGTGTTTGTTGTCTGCAGCAGGGCAGGGATTGGGATTGTGCCCCTGTGCCCAGGTGAGACCCCACCTGCAGAGCTGCCCTGGCCCAGCACAGGCAGGAGCTGGAGCTGCTGGAGGAGCCCAGAGGAGGCTCCAGGATGAGCAGAGGGATGGAGCAGCTCTGCTGGGAGGAAAGGCTGGGAATGCTCACCTGGAGAAGGATGTGGGAGTGCCCAAGGCCAGGCTGGACAGGGCTTGGAGCAGCCTGGGACAGTGGGAGGTGTCCCTGCCATGGCAGGGGTGGCACTGGATGGGCTTTGAGGTCCCTTCCACCCCAAACCACTCTAGAATTCCATGAATTCCAACCATTTAAAGTGGGAATTTGTCAGGGGGAGCAGAAGTTGTGGATTCTTGGAGCCCAGCCCAGGGGAGGAATTCACATCCAGGCTCTCCAGGGCACTCAGTATCAGCAAGACTGGGAAAAGGAAGGAGGATCTCACCAGACTTTAACACTGCTTGGAAGCACCAAATAAAATCAGTTTTGTGATCTGGGTGAAATGTTTAACTCAACATCTCACATTATAAATGTGATTATAATAAAAATTTCACATTTTAAATGTTATTATAATCAACATTTCACGTTATAAAAAAGTCACTGCAATAAAAGGACATTCTGATGAGCAGCCTTGGCTCTGGTGATGTCTCATAAGTGAAGCAGAAAGATCAATAAATAAGCCTTGTCTCCTCTTTACCTTTTCTCTTAATATCACAGCTGATGAGTTTTAAGTGCAGGCAGCTCAAACAGGAGAGGACAGGACAGGGTTTGCCCCAGCAGTGGCAGTGGGGGACCACAGCCCTCTCACTGAAATCAGGAATGTGTTTCCCAAGTCTGTGTTGAAGTCAGAATGGCTGGAGAAGAGGACAACATGACAAGCAGGACAGTAAAGAGGATTTAAAAGGCTGAAGAGCAGAGGAATAAAAAGCAAGGGAACAAATTCCAGGCATCCCCCACCACAATGAAGGGGTTTGTCCTCAAGGTTATTGAGATAATCCCACTTTTACTCAGGGCCTGTGTAACTATCCACCACTCTCTTTCCCACAGCCTTTCTGTTCCTCTCTGCTGTCACTTTGAAGCTTCCCCTGGTTTGAAAAGCAGCTCCAGCCTTTCCTACCCTTGGTTCCCTCCCAGTGGCTCCGACAGGGGAGATTGACAGTGGCCTTTATCTGAAAGCAGAGTATGAATTTTAGTCAATAGAGAATGAGGGCTGCTCTCAGATTTCATTTTGTTTTCTCAGCCTGGTTAATTGTGGGCAGGAATTGCTGTGCCTGTCTGGGCACAGTGCTAGGAGAAGCTGCCTTTCAGTGCCTTAATTGAATTCCTGCGTGCAGGGACCGTTGGGATGTGGGGAGGCAGAGCCTGATGGTATCACACAGGAGGGCTTGAGCAGCCCTGCCCCAGCAGCATTTCACATCAGTGCTCATAGACTGGGGATAAATATTATTACAGATATTATTATTCACAGAATTCACAGAATGGCTGGGTTGGAAGAGACCTCCAAGATCACAGAGTCCAACCCATGCCCTAAACACCTGAAATCAACCCTGGCACCCAGTGCCACATCCAGGCTTTGTTAAACACACCCGGGGATGGGGACTCCACCACCTCCCCGGGCAGCCATTCCAGAACTTTATCACCCTTTCCATAAATGACTTTTTCCTAATATCCAGCCTATATTTCCCTTGAGACTGTGTCCTGTGGTTCTGTCAGTGCTGCCTGCAGAAAGAGCCTAGCCCCAGCTGAGCACAGGCATCTTTCAGGAGCTGTGCAGAGTGATCAGGTCACCCCTGAGTCTCCTTTTCTCCAGGCTGAGCTCCCCAGCTCCCTCACTCATTCCTCACAGGACTTGTGTTCCATATATATTATCTTCCTTGTAAAAGTCAGGGCTGCTTTATCTTCGGTAGAGAGAAATCGTGGCAGCATTAACAACTGATTTAAATGCCATGAATTCCTTTGAGGATGAAGATTCCATGGACCAAGCCTTACACCAGCTGAAAATGCTGAAATTTGGGAGCCTGAAGCCAGAAATGCTGAAGCAGCATAATGTATTGTTTCCCTGGTTCCCTCGTGTTCACAGCTGTGATAAATTCAGAGGATGAATTGAACCCCAGCCTTTTCTCCTCCCTGATGAGATTCACGTTTAACATCCCGGCCAGGTCCAGGCTTGCATTCATTCCAGGGATTTCATGAATTTCACCATCTTTGCTGCAAAGCAGGGCTCAAAGCTGCAAAATTACTTTTCTGCAAAGTGAATGTTGTCAGTTTGAGCTTCCTGATTGGGAAAAAAGATCCATTTCCATGTCCCTTCTGAGCTTTTTGTGGGGAATTTGCCCATCTGGCCGTGGTTCTGTGCAGTCTCCTGGGTGTGAGCATGCACAGAGTCTTCAGCAGCACAGACTGGGGCTATAAATAAGCAAAAAGCAAGATTTTTTTCCTTTTTTCCTCCTGAATTCCTCCCATCCTTACTTATTCTCTGCAGTAAATGTATTATTTCCTGGGCACTGGGAAGGTCGGTCCTTTGCAGAAACCAGCCCTGGAGTCATGGCCTGGCTTTTCCAGCCTTTTCCTTCTGGAATTCTGAACAACTATTTTATACTTTGATTCCCCATCTTTAAAATGGGAATAAGGAGTCTTTCTCGTACCTTTTTATGCAGCAGAGAATATATTTGGCCACAATGCTCTGCAAATCCAGCTCCAGCGAATTACCACTAATTCCAAGAATAAAAATCACGTGTTACCCTGAATGAATGGTCTTGGAATCTCAGAATATCCTGATTTGGTGAGTTTAAGAGATAAAGGAACAGCTTAGAATTCATGAGGACCATGGGTGTACTTTCTTCAGTCTGAGCTTTGAGCTTTGTTGAAAATGAGGGTTTTTTGAAGGATTCAGTAGCCAGTGCTGCACCAAAAGCCATCACAGCCCTGGCTGTACAGGGGTGGGAGCAGCTTCTGGGGCTATTCTCACCCGTTTGCCATTTACTGTTAAATATTCACGCTGTTATCAAAATGATATTAAAGGAAATCACAGAATCATTAAGAAATGAATCTTGGAAAATACCTCCAATGTTTAAGTCCGACCTAAACCGCTGAACCATATCACAAATCCTACACTTTTGAACAAGAAAAGTTTTAAATATGACAAAATAGGCTTGAGCTGCTGTTGCAGTAGCTGGGAAGCCTTGGCAGGGCAAGAAACAGGGTAAAAAGTCAATCCCCAGAAGATCAAGCCCTGGAGATCCTGACTGGTGTGACTTTGCCGGGTGCTGGCGTGGGGGAGCCTGTGCTGAGCTGGGCACAGATGGGGCTCTCCATGGGCTGCCCATTAATTCTGCACTAACTCACCCTGGACTAATTAAGTGTGTGAAAGAGTCATCAGGGAATTGGCTACAGGGCCTTTGTTTGGAGAGCACAGTGCAGTGTTTGGGTTGGGGCAGCCAACCATTGGGATCCCACCATGATCCCCTTGTGATCCCATCATGATCCCCTTGTGATCCCATCATGATCCTCTTGGGATCCCGTCATGATCCCCTTGTGATCCTGTTGTGAGTTGTGAGCCCATCATTATCCCCTTGTGATCCCATCATGATCCTGTTGTGATCCCATTGTGATCCCATCATAGTCCTGTTGTGATCCCATTGTGATCCCATTGTGATCCCGTTGTGATCCCACTGTGATCCCATTGTGATCCCATCATGATCCCATTGTGACCCTGTTGTGATCCTGTTGTGATCCCCTTGTGATCCCATCCTGATCCTCTTGTGATCTCATCATGACCCCATTGTGATCCCATCATGACCCCATTGTGATCCCATCATGATCCCATTGTGATCCTCTTGTGATGCCATTGTGATGCCATTGTGATCCCACTGTGATCCCATCAGTCCCATTGTGACCCCATTGTGATCCCATTGTCATCCCCTTGTGATCCCCTTGTGATCCCATCCTGATCCTCTTGTGATCTCATCATGATCCATGGTGATCCCATTGTGATCTCCTTGTGACCCTGTTGTGACCCCATCATGACCCCATTGTGATCCTGTTGTGATCCATCATGATCCTGTTGTGATCCTCTTGTGATCCCATTGTGATCCTTTATGATCCCATTGTGATCCCATCATGATCCTCTTGTGATCTTATCATGATCCCATCATGATCCCATTGTAATCCCATTGTGATCCTGTTGGGATCCCATCATGACCTCATTGTGAATGCATTGTGATCCCATTGTGATCCTGTTGTGACCCCATTGTGATCCCGTCCCATTGTGACCCCATTGTGACCCCATCCCATTGTGACCCCACTGTGCCCTCAGAGCTGGAGCAGATCCAGGAATGTGCCTGGAGCCAGGGGGTGGGCAGGGGGTTCCTGGCACCACCTTCCTGAGACAATAAATCTCCCTTTATAAATATCCCTTTGAACTGAAGCACCCTGGAGAGGAGAGAAGAAACTTCTCCTCAGGGTGACATGCTGCCTTCTGGCCTGGACCTGCACAGTTCCTGATGTCCATCACGCACCGTCCATCCCTGCTGGAAGCTGTCCCTGCCCATGCCAGGGGCTGGATCAAGGTCCCTTCCATCCCAAAGCACTCAAAGATTCTCTGATTCCATGGACCTGCTGCCAGCCTGGTGACCGTGGCTGTTCCTGGTGGGAACAGCTCCTCTCTTGAACATCTTTAATAATCCTGGCATTCTGTTACTAAGCTGGGCTCAGGTTGGATCTTGGCTTCAGGTGGATCTTGAGGGGGCCAAGATGTCACAATTCCCTGGGGGTTTTTTCATTAAAAAACTGCCAAAGGGATGGAATTGGTCAGAAGTGGTCTCAGCCTGACTCAGAGTTGTGACTATAGGACACGAAATAAAACAACACAGACACGCAGCTCCTCTAAGGTGAAAAGAGAATTTTTAATTTCTGACTTCGACATTTATAGATTTCTGAAAGTGACAGTGGATTTGAGGGTGACAGTGCCACCTCTCCAATGACACTGGGCAAACTAACAGTCTATCAAATTTCTCTACCTCCATAAAATAATGCAAAACAAGTTATTTACATAAAGTGTGTGAGAAAGTTCGTTACAAGAATGTAAACATCAGAAAGCTTAGAAAATCTTAAAAAATCAAGGCAACATCGAGTCCTCATCTGAAAGACAGAGGAAGCTCTTGGTGGGTGTGGAATTGCCAACATTGACAAGAGTTGGGCTGGTTTATCAAAGACTCTTCTGATTGCTCTGGTCTGTTCATCTGGGGCTGTTTGGGGTGCAGGGGAGCAGAGCCCCATGTGGGAGCAGCCAGGAGGAGGGGAAAGCTGGAAACAGAAAGGTGGGGTCAGAGCAGAGGCTGACACTGGGACAGGGAAATGCAGCAGCTGGTGCAGGCAGGAGAGGCTCTTGGTTGTAGCATTCACATTCTCTGAAAAATTCCCTTTGCCCAGGATTTTTCTCCTGGGAAGCTGAGAAGCCTCAGAGAAAAGGAAAACAATTCTTCTCTCATTTGCTTCTCCTGTGTTGTGCTCATGTGGAATGTGTTTGGAGATTGTTTACCCACAGGTGATTGTTCCATTGGATTCTGCTGTGAGTTGTTTTCACTCTTTGGCCAATCAGAGCCAAGCTGTGTCAGGACTCTTTCAAGAGTCATGAGTTTTCATTATTCTCTTTTTAGCCTTCTGTAAGTATCCTTTCTGTATTCTTTAGTATAGTTTAGTATAGCATTCTAGAATAGAATAGAATAGAATAGAATAGAATAGAATAGAATAGAATAGAATAGAATAGAATAGAATAGAATAGAATAGAATAGAATAATAAATTAGCTTTCTGAGAACGTGGAGTCAGATTCATCATTCCTCCCTGCCATGGGGGCCCCTGCAAATGCAGTACTTGGTGACCAATAAATCCAATTAAACCAGACTTTTTCTGGCTCCAAGGGGTCCCAGCAGAGGTTTTAATGCTGTCCTGAGCCCTGCTGGGAGCCCACAGCCCTGCTGGAGTGTTTATTGCTCTCTGCCTGTCTGTGGGAGCAGCAGTGCTGTGTCTGCTGGGTTGTCTCTCACATGCGTCCGTGGGCGTCCTGTGCAAATCACAGCTTGTTTACTTACCTTTCACAGAAACTTAGGATGTGTGTGCCCACAAAAGGAATTAAAAACTTAGCAAGCAGGAAGGCAGAATTGTCCTTTCCAGGGAAGACATTGAGGATGACTGGCAGTCCTCAGCGTGTACCTGCGCTGCGTCTGGAAAATATTGTGACAGTTCAAGCTGAAAGCAGACTTTGGAGTTTGGATTTTTTCTTTTTTTTTTGAAAGAACTATGGTGTGGAACACAGCTTTGATGCCTTAATGGAGTCTAGAGAGCTCAATAATATGTTTCACGTTTGGATAAAAGAGAGGTAAAATTGCTTCCAGCACTTTTTTTTGCTCAAGAAAAACAAAGCCCAAATCATCTCTCTGTGATGTCTCATCTGTGGTAGTTTAGCAGTGTGATGTCTAAGTGCAGCTTTGGTAGAGCTTGCTGGGACTTCTCAGCTCAGGAAGGAGATCCAAAAGGACTGGGACATGCTCTGAGTTACTTTACATTGACCTTTCTTTGAAACAAAGAACACAAACTGAAGCAAGGTCCAGGTGGATGGGTTGATTTTCCAGGATCATCTGCCTGTGGCTCACTGGGACATGCAGGAGGTCAAGGAGAGGTGGCAGGATAATGTGTGGGTGAAGAAGGAGCTCCTGACATATGGAAAAAACCCATTCCAGAGGTGAAAGCAGAGTCAGATCCCTCAGGGAGAATCCAGACACGATCCAGGTGTGTGAAGGTGGGATTGGGAAAGCCAAGGGCCGCCTGGACCTGAATTTGCTGGAAGACCTGGAGGGCAACAACAAAACCTGCTGTGTGTCAGCCTGGGGTGGAGGAAGAGCAGGGGCTGCTGCTGGTGGGACAGGGCAGCTGGAGAAGGGTCAGGAACCCAACACCACCTTCCTCTGGGCAGGGCTGGACATGGCCAAAGGAGCTTTTACAGGGAGCTGAGATTTAACCTGCAACCCCCTCTGCTGCAGCTGTAATTCCATATTCCCACAGGAGTCCCAGGAGAGGCCCCAGGAGCTCAGGCTGTGCATGGCACTTTTGTCACCCCAGCTCCAGGAGTTCCTCCCTTCCCTCTCATCTCTCCTCCTGTGCTGCTTCTCACCAAGAGCTCTGCAGATTTTGGCCTCTTTTTTTTAGCCTGCTGAGCATTTCCCCATCTCTTTATCTGCTTTTTACCTGTACATCCTTATCCTTCTTCTGGAGACAGCCTCATCTGCAGGGACTGTGCTGCAGATAAGGAGCAGCAGGTCCGGGGGGGTTGCAGCATTTGAAGGGGATGGAAGCAGCCAGCTCCACTTCATCTGCTGTTGCTCCTTGTTAATTGTCACTGGAGAGAAAAGGGGTTTTTATGTTTCCAGTGATGGAGAGCTGATAACTTTTTTATTTTACAATCTCACTCGTTCCAGTCTCATGACTCACATTGGAAAGGAAAAAATATTCATCTAAAAGATCATGAGATAGCAGCTGAGCAGCTGCTTTCTTTGGGCCAGGCTTCTCCCCCTCATTCCCAGGACAGGATGAAGCCAAAGACACAAATGGTCCTGCCAGCCCGGGCAGGGGTGGGGGACACACACCCCTCGAGCTGGCTCCTTGCCGGCTCTGTGGCAGCAGCACCCCAGAATCCCACAATGGATTGGGGTGGAAGGGACCTTAAAAGCCACCTTGTTTGGGCAGGGACGCCTTCCACTGTCCCAGGCTGCTCCAAACCCCACCCAGCCTGGCCCTGGGCACTGCCACAGCTGCTCTGGGCACCCTGTGCCAGGATTTCTCCCCGGTATCTGATCCACTGCTCTGTCAGTTCAGTGCTCTGGGGAGGTTTGGGATGTGTTCTACTCCTGCAGACATTTTCTGCTCCTTTTCTGCTCCCCCTTTCCCTCAGCTTTGGAAGTGGACACGCTGCACCCAGGTCTTTTCTCCTCCTTTTTGGCTGCTGGTAAAAATTCTCATTGGAAGGAGCTAAGGAATTTCTTCCTCCTCTTGTAGCCCTTTGCTCTTAGTTATTTTTATGAAGGAGGAATAATGATTTGCAGATGGCAGAGCAGAGTACGAATGTGCCTTTCCTTGGAATGTGTCTTTTCACCGTGGGCTGAAGCCAACAGATTTCAGAGTGAGAGTGAAATCACATGAGGCTGATCAGAGACTGCCAGATTTGATCTGCCCAGCTCTGGATTTTTGATTCCTCCTTCAGTTTGGTGGCTCTTGCCATAGAGAGTCTCAGGAGTGCCCAGGGCCCCTGGACCTGCCCTTCTCAGGGGTGTCAGTGGGTGCTGCCTGAGGGAACCCCCCAGTCTTGTGAGTCATGGATTCACTGCTCAGCCTCTGACATTTGGGGCTCATTATTCTGGTTTTTACATCCTCTCAGCATCCCAGTTCTCACCAGTCCTTGCACTCCTCGAGTGAGTCACCCTTTGAGTTTTCAAAGATGTTTTCTTCCCATGTTTCCCTGCAGGTTTCCTGCTGTTCTAGAGATTTGATTTGATGTTGTGGTGTGGATGAGCTCAGAAACCTGTAATTGTTTGGCCAGCAGTGGCTGTGACAGTGTGACTGTCACTGTGCCTGTCAGTGTGGCTGTGGCTGTGCAGTTTGGGGTTGTCCCTACAGGTACCAACAGGGGTAGGACAGCCCTGGGCCTGCATCCACAGCTCGGTCCCTGGGTTTGTGGCAGGCAGAGTCTCTGCTCTGGCATCTGTAGGAACAGAGTTGTGTAGAAATTGGCTGTTTAATCTTAATGAGCCTCATTAGTGCAGGAGGGAGCTGGGTGCTGCACCCCTCCACAGCAGGGAGACATCAGGGACCAGGGGCCTTTCCTGTGCACAGCCAAGGCAAGCCAGATGAGCCTGGCTTAAAACCTGTCCCAAGAAATCCCTGCCTTTGGAGGAGTTTGCTGCTCCCACCTGCCTCCCTGGCCCTGCACAGGCCTCTCATCCCCTCCCTCTGTGGCCAGCCAGCACAGACAAAAGCTTTTCATTTCTTTTTTTTTTTTTTTAGGTTAATCTGTTTATTCTGCTTAATAAGGACTTAACCACAGCTTGAGCTTCTTGCTGGTGACTGAATATTTTAGTCCTTATTCAGTGTCTGGTGAGGTTTGTAGGAATTTTGTATTGATTTTGATAGACATTGCCTTAGGGCTAAAAAATGCTGCTTCAGCCAGGCAGTGCCAGGAGCATCTCCAGAGCCCCAGGAGTGTGGGGTGCCCAACCTCAGCTCCTCCTAAACAATCCCATGTGTGGGTGAGCTCTGCAATCCCCATCTCACCCCTCTGGAAATCTCTCTGTGTCTGCCCCCACAGCTGGGCTGTCTGTGGGGTTGGGAGGGACACAAGTGGACGGACAGGTTTGGGTTGGAAGGGACCTCAAAGCCCATCCAGTGCCACCCCTGCCATGGCAGGGACACCTCCCACTGCCCCAGGCTGCTCCCAGCCCCAGTGTCCAGCCTGGCCTTGGGCACTGCCAGGGATCCAGGGGCAGCCACAGCTGCTCTGGGCACCCTGTGCCAGGGCCTGCCCACCCTCACAGGGAACAATTCCTAATTCCCAATATCCCATCCAGCCCTGCCCTCTGGCTGGTAAAGTTTCTGTCCAAAGCAGGAAGGGAAAATGAGAAAAAGAATGGTTTCCAGCTTTCTTTTCCTTTTTTTGGGGTGTGAAAACTCTGAGGTTTGGTTTTCATTTAGAAAATGCAGGAAAGGGAAACACTACCAGTGTGAAAATGAAATCCAACAATGGGGTTTGGGCAAAGCAATGCACTTCTGAGAAAAACAGCAACTACAGTTTCATTGTCCTGAGTAATTGTTGCTGCCTTCTGGAGGGAGTTGAACACCCCTTAATTGTGGATTGCAGATGATGTGGGCTGTGACCCCTGACAATGCAGAAATTAATGCCTGCCTTTGAATCCCACATTTGTTTAACAGCTGCTATTAGTTCATTTTAAGGGATTTTACAGGTCTGGGACTAGGCCCAAGTCCCTGTGCCACCATCACAGATGCCATTGGCAGCACCAAGGATTGCTGTGCTTTGTGCAGCACGTGTGGGACCCGGCAAAGTCTGGTTTTAAGGCAGGTGGAGAGGAATCCTGGCTCTGGTGTGGAGCTGGGGAGAAGTAAAATCAGCTGGTGTGGGGCTGATTGCCACCATGGAGGGTTCATTGGGCCTGGTGAGCAGCCTCCACAGTTAAACCTGTGTGTGTCTTCCCAGTGCTCCCAGTAAGTCACTGCAGGGCAGACTGGATAAGCTCCAGGAGAGCAGTGCCTGTGCCTCTGTCCTGCTCTGGTGCCTTATCTGGGACTGGTGAAGATGAAGAGGAATTTCCAGATGGTATTTTCATGGAAATGGAGTTCCTGGCGCCTGGTGGGTTGTCTGGGCTGAGCTTTGTCCGTGGATGGCTGCTGGGAGCTCTGTGCCAGCCCCGTTCTCTCTCTCCAGGCTGGGCTTGGACTCCTGGCCAAGGACAAGGCTGGGCTCTAGGCAGATCACCCCCAAACACCCTCATGGAGTCCTGGAGTCCTTTGGGGTGGAAGGGACCTTAAATCTCACCCCATCCCACCCCTGCCATGGCAGGGACACCTCCCACTGTCCCAGGCTGCTCCCAGCCCTGTCCAGCCTGACCTTGGGCACTGCCAGGGATCCAGGGGCAGCCACAGCTGCTCTGGGCACCCTGTGCCAGGGCCTGCCCACCCTCACAGGGAACAATTCCTGATTCCCAATATCCCGTCCATCCCTGCCCTCTGGCACAAGGAGAAGTTTTTCCTGCCAGCTTTTTCTGGAGCACGTGGAGTGTGTGTCCCTGGAAGCTGAGTCACGGCTCTGAGCTGGAGACATCTGTCTCAGCAGTAATTAGAGGAGATGAAACCCATCAGTGACAAGCTCTGTCCCAGCAGTTGGAGCTCAGATTCTCATTTCATGCTGCAGAAGGATGAGTAATTCTAAATAGCTGTGAAGACGTTTAAAAGCACCCAAACCATGACAGACAGCACAGAGCAAATGAGAACAAGGTGAGTTATTAAATGCCTGCTGAGCACACACAAAGCCCCATTATCACTGAACACTGATCCAGGAGCTGGGTGTGTTGTACCTGTGCTCTGCTCCCCGGGCTGGGGCAGCTCTGGGGACACCCCCTGAGCCTTTCTGTTAAACACATCCAGAGGGGGCAGCGAGGCTGGAGAGGGGCTGGGAGCACAAACCCTGAGAGGAACCCCTGAGGGAGCTGGGGGTGCTCAGCCTGGAGAAAAGGAGACTCAGGGGTGCCCCCATCACTCTGCACCGCTCCTGAAAGGTGCCTGTGCTCAGCTGGGGCTGGGCTCTTTCTGCAGCAGCACTGACACAACCAGAGCACACAGCCTCGAGCTGCACCAAGGGAAATACAGGGTGGGTATTAGGAAGAAGTTTTTCACAGAAGGAGTGATAAAGTTCTGGAATGGCTGCCCGGGGAGGTGGTGGAGTCCCCATCCCTGGGTGTGTTTAACAAAGCCTGGATGTGGCACTGGGTGCCAGGGGTGAGTTCAGGTGCTGGGGCTGGGTTGTGTGGTACCAGCCCCCAGCTGGGCAATAATGAGCATTGACTCTATGACCTAGAAGGCATAAAAGACACTTTATTATTAGAAATCTACAGTTCTTATAGAAACAATGGTGGACTTAAGACTTGATTGGTCTCAAAGTGAAAACCTCTCACACGCTATTGGTGGCTATCAATAACACACTTTAGAGAACCATATCTATAAACAATGGTTACAGAAAAAGAGATAATAATCGTTTTAATTATTTTCTTCTAAGTTTCTCACAGCTTCTACACAACTTCCCAGGATTTTTCTGGCAGTCTGTGCCCAGTCTCTGTGGCCAGAGAGCTGCTGCCACGGGGTTGGACTCGATGATCTTGAAGGTCTCCTCCAACTCAGTGATTCTGTGAATTTTCCAGCAGCTCTGTGGGCTCTGAGCTTAGCTGGAAACAGAAATTCAACTGCTCTGTCCTGGTGCTTTCAGCAAGAAGTCCTTCATTAGAAATGCAAGGGAACCATGGGGTGGTGGAAGGAGTCTGTGCCCTCAGACAGGAGGCTGGGAACAGCCTGGAACTGCAGGAGGAGCAGGAGAAGCCCAGCCTGTCCCTGCCCGAGCTGGGCACTGAGGAAGATGTGAGCTGCAGGCAGGATTTATCCCTGCTGCAGCAGGATGTGGATAACTGTGCTTGGCAGAGCTCCTTTCCAGGGGAGGTCCATGAGCAGCTTCCAGTTAAACCAGGCAAGAGCTGAGAGGGGCTCCCAGCAGCTCCTTTTGCAGCTTTTTAATTAAACAAAAAGTTTTGCCAGCGTTTTGTGCCAGGCTGGCAGCCCTGGTGGGCACTGCTGATGGCACTGCTGGGTTCAGGGGCTGGGATGGTGCCCAGGGCCTTTGGAGTGCATGGAAGTGTTTCCATTTTCCTTTAGGGACTTGGCTCACACTTTCCAAGTGTAATTTGAAGTGGAGCCAGAACGTGGCCCAGGTCTCATTTTAAAGGGAATTTGGTGGAAGGCTTTTCATTGCTTTAAGTCCTGCAGTGACTTTAGGGCTGCCTGGTGACTCACAGGGAAAATAAAATAAAATAAGTAAAATAAAATAACCTGAACATGCAGGCATGACTTGCAAAATGTGAGCAGGGTTGGAGAAGTTCTTTTCCTGTGTGACTTTGCAGGAGCAAAGGGATGCACCACAATCATCCCCAAGGCTGCAGCAATGAGCACTTTCTCCAGCAGAAAAATTTGAGGATAAATCTGGGAGCAATCAAAGTGGGATCTTCTGATTTTCTGCTTTGTTTCCATCTCTTTTGGTTTTGTGTATTCACAGGAAATGTCTATATTTGTTATTTTACACTCATGCCAAGCCCAGGGATGCTGACGAATTAGGGACTAATAACAATTAGTGTTGAAATCTAAACAAATGAGCAAGGAATGAGTCATAATTTTGGTGTGAGGACACAGCACTGCTCATTGTCCCTTCTGCCTTGCCCACTTCCTATATTCTGCTTTCCAAAACTCATAATTTCTATTTGGGTTTGCAAATGCATTTCAGAAAAGAACCCTGAAAAGTTTCCAAACTGAAGTTCAGAAATGTAGAGTTGATGAGGATGTTTGGTTGCACTAAATGTGAAATTTTGCTCCATTTCACTTTTATTATCAATTATTGAGGGTTGTGAACTTCATGCAAACCCAGAAATGCAGACACCCTCCATTCTGATGAACTCTAAATGAGGCTGCATCGATTCCACTGAAATGCTCCATTTCCTCTTTGGCAGAATTTCACTGGAATCACCACGTGCCAGATTTTTAAAGGTAAAGTTTTTAGATGCTTTTGACTCATCTCTGTTTTTCAGACATGAGCAGACTGAATTCACTGTGACGGTGTTCACAGGGGTCTTAGGATGAGGGAAGAGACAAGGATCTGACTCCATGTTTCAGAAGGCCTGATTTATTATTTTATTATATATATTATATTAAAACTATACTAAAAAAATAGAAGAAAGGATTTCATCAGAAGGCTGGCTAAGAATAGAAAAGGAATGGAATAATAACAAAGGCTTGTGCCTCAGAGAGTCCGAGCCAGCTGGACTGTGATTGGCCATTAATTAGAAACAACCACATGAGACCAATCACAGATGCACCTGTTGCATTCCACAGCAGCAGATAACCATTGGTTACATTTTGTTCCTGAGGCCTCTCAGCTTCTCAGGAGAAAAAATCCTAAGGAAAGGATTTTTCAGAAAATATCATGGCTACAATTCACAGCAAATCCCCGTCAAGGAAAAGTGAGAGCAGAGCAGGGATGTTCATGTCCTTTGTTTTCAAGGTGCTGTGGGTCTCACAGGTAAAGTCATGGATCATGGAATCTCCTGAGTGGGAATGGACCCACAGGGATGATTTATCCTGCACAGACAGCCCAACAATCCCAGCCTGGGCATCCCTGGAGCTCCTGGAGCTCTGGCAGCCTCGGGGCTGTGCCCATTCCCTGGGCAGCCTGGGCAGTGCCAGCACCCTCCGGGGGAAGAACCTTTCCCAAAACCCAACCCAAACCTGCCCTGGCACAGCCCCAGCCCTTCCCTGGGGTCTGGCTGTGAATCTGTGCCTGAGGACGTGTCCTGTGCTGCTGCTCTGGGGTTTGGAGCCTCTGCTGTTGTTTGAAAGAATCAAATAGAAGGAGCTGCTTCAGCAGGGATGTTATTAGTGCTGGGTGCCCTTGAATGGCAAGGCTCAGATTTGGAGGAAAAAGCTGAAATGAGACATTTTCCATTTTATGATTTTGTCTGTGGAGAAAGTCCTTTTAATCTCAATTTAATGAAAGTCGGCTCAAGATGTGTGAGTGACTGGGAGTGCTTGGGAGAGACAGGAGCAAACCTTCAAGGGGGCTCAGAGGAGATGAAATTCTCCCTGAGATGAGGCAGAATTTGGAAGGGGATGGGTAACCACCATCCTCCTGTGTGGAAGGACCTGATGCTTCATTTTTCATTTCATTATTCATTGGGGGGTTCCAACCCCTTGTGATAGATGAGCAATGCCACGGTTGACTCTCACAATTAAAAGGCAAATATCATGTATATATGTTAGGAGTAGTTTTATAGATTTATAGCTCTGTTTTACCTCCTTGTGTTGTTCTCAGGGGTGCCCTGGGTTTGGGACATTTGGGAGGGTCACTCGTTCCTATGGCAGCACCTGACTGTGGTGTTGTGAGGTCCCCAGATGAGGTGAGAGATGAAAATCTGACTCCAAGTACTGAGAAGGCTGATTTATTACTTTATGATATTATATTAAAAGAAAATTATATACTAAAACTATACTAAGGAAAGAGAAAGGATACAGACAGAAGGCTAGAAAAGAAAGAATAATAAAAACCCGTGACTGACTCAGAGAGTCTGACACAGCTGGCTGTGATTTGCCATTAATTAAAAACAATTCACATGTTTGGATAAACAATCTCCAGACCACATTCCAGAGGAGCAAAAAATGGAGAAGCCGAGGCTTCTCATCTTCCCAGGAGAAGAAATCCTGGCGAAGGGATTTTTCAGAAAATATCATGGTGACCCCTGAGCTCCAATCAAGGTGTCAGGCAGTGATCTCCAGCACTGGGCAGGGAAGGAGAAATCCATGGACAGAACTCTGGGAGAGGTTAAAGGGTTAAAAGGTGAAACCTCCATGGTGTGGATGAGCACATGGTGGGAAAATCCTCTGCTCCTGGTGCTGTAATATTTTCTCTATTCAGTCTTCTGCTGTATTTTTGATAAGGTTTAATAAACCTTCTACATTTTTGGAAGTGAGTAACATCTCTCACACTGTTTATATATTGGAAGAGATTTCCATATACAAGATGACAAATGTGGCAGAATTAATCCAACTGGTGACAGGAACATCAGGAGCTCCCATGGTCAGGCAGAAAGGGACCTGGGGGTGCTGGTGGCAGCCGGCTGACCATGAGCCAGCAGAGTGCCCTGGGGGCCAAGAAGGCCGAGGGCTTCTGGCCTGGGTCAGGAATGGTGTGGCCAGCAGGAGCAGGGAGGTCATTCTGCCCCTGCCCTGGGCACTGCTGAGGGCACACCTGGAGTGCTGTGTCCAGCTCTGGCCCCTCAGCTTGGGAAGGACATTGAGGGGCTGGAGCACATCCAGAGGGGACAACGAGGCTGGAGAGGGGCTGGGAACACAAACCCTGAGAGGAACCCCTGAGGGAGCTGGGGGTGCTCAGCCTGGAGAAAAGGAGGCTTAGAGGTGACCTGATCACTCTACAGCTCCCTGAAGGGAGGTTGCAGACAGGTGGGGTCGGTCTCTTCCACCGTGCAGCGCTGACAGAACCAGAGGACACAGTCTCAAGCTACATCAGGGAATGTATAGGTTGGATATTAGGAAAAAAAATTTCACCAAAAGAATAATAAAGCACTGGAATGCTCTTCCCAGCGAGGTGGTAGAATCACCATCTCTGGATGTGTTTAAAATAACACTGGACATGGCACTTGGTGCTATGGTTGAGGTGTTGGGGCACAGCTTGGAGTCCATGATCTTAGAGGTCTCTTCCAACCTCATTATTCTGTGATTCTGTGATCTTTTGCAACCTCTCAGACCAAAATAACAGGGCACAGTCTGGCCCTGTTTGTGGGGATGTCCTTCAGCCTCCTGCCCTGGTCCTTTGCCCAGTGCCTTTTCCCACAGCCTTTCTCCTGGAGCAGAGGTGGAATGGGCTGGGGGTGGGCAGAGCACCCACCCATCCCCCGGGGCAGGGGGCTCTTCTGGGCCTTCATCTTGTCCTTCCTTGGTGCCTCACAAAAGCCCATCAGGGAGCCCCACCCAGCCTTGCCCATCCCCAAGGGCTGCCAGGTGACTTCCAAAATATTAGTCCAGGCAGGAATGTCCCCTCCATGGGCTTCACGTGGAGAAACCTCTAAACAGGTTTGCCCCAGGAACTTGGCCAGGTGGGTGGGTGGCATCACAAAGAGCTTTGGACTCGCTGCTTTCTGAGGACATCACATCTGCTGGCAGAGCCACTCTGTGCCCACGGGGCTGGGACAATCAGTCCAGGCTGCTGTCCCTGGGAAGGCTGTCCCATGTCCCCTTGCTGGAGATGCCAGGAGCCCTGGAGGAGCAGCAGTGCCCTGCTGGGTTTGTGTCCTGGCCCAGAACCCAGCACTTGTTGCCTCTGGATGTTGGTGTCACCAAGGTCCTGCAGATGGGCTGGGGACTCTGCTGGGAACAGCTTCAGTGGGGGGACAGAGTCTGCCCAGACAGCCCAGGAGCTCTGGGGCTGTGCCAGGGCTGGGGTACCAAGGATGGGGTGAGAAATGCTGCTCACTTTCAAAAGATTTAAAAGGTTTATTAAAACCTTATCAAAAATACAGCAGAGGACTGAATAGAGAAAATATTACAGCGCCAGGAGCAGAGAATTTTCCCACCATGTGCTCACCCACACCATGGAGGTTTCACCTTTTAACCCTTTAGCCCCTCCCAGAGTTCTGTCCATCCACTCCTCCTTCCCTGCCCAGGGCTGGAGATCACTGCCTGACACCTTGATTGGAGCTCAGGTGCTGCCACAGGAACGAGTGACCCTGCCAAATGTCCCAAACCCAGGGCACCCCTGAGAACAACACAAGGGGGGAAAAACACAACTATAAATCTATATATACAGGATATTTGCCTTTTAATTGTGCAAATCAACCATTTCATTACTCATTTATCACAATGGGGCACCAGGGGTTCTGTACCCAGGGTGCTGTGCAGGGCTGGGGTACCAAGGATGGGGTACCAGGGTGCTGTCCCAGGGGTGGGGTATGAAGGATGGAGTGCCAGGGATGCTGTGTCATTATAGGACACGAAATAAAATGACACACGCTGGAACTTCTAAGGTAAAAAGAAGGGAAGTTTAATTTCTGACTCTAACATTTATAGACTTTCAAAAGTGACAGTGCATTGGAGGGTGACAGTGCCACCTCTCCAATGCCACTGAACAAACCAACAGCCCATCAAATTTCTCCTCCTCCATAAAAGAATGTGAAACAATAGTTATTTACAGAAACGCGCATGAGAATGTTCATTACAAGAATGTAAACATCAGAAGGCTTAGAAGGACTTAGAAGAACAGGGTGACAGTGCTGTGCCAGGAATGGGGTACCAGAGGTGCTGTGCCAGGATGCTGTGCCAGGAATGGGGTACCAGAGGTGCTGTGCCAGGGGTGCTGTGCCAGGATGCTGTGCCAGGGGTGGGGTGCCAGGGGTGGGGTACCAGGGGTGCTGTACAGCCCAACCAACATTCCCTGGGCTCCCTCCTCTCCCCAGGCAGCTCACTGCCCAGCCCTCAGCTGCTCTCAGGAGCTGCTGGGGCACAGAGCTGTTATGGTGCTGGTCCTTCCTTGGAGATACACAAACAGCACAACTCTCCCAGGTCCTTGTGACAATGTGGTTTATTGTTGAGAGCTTTCTTTTATAGGCTGTTCATAACTCCCATGTCACCATCATATTTTCTGAAAAATCCCTTTGCCCAGGATTTTGCTCCTGTGAAGCTGAGAAGCTCAGAGAAAAATGAAAACAATAATTATCCAATTTGTTTCTCCTGTGTTTTGCTGCTTTGGAATGTGCTTTGGACATTGTTTACCCACAGGTGGTTATTTCATTGGCTTCTGCTGTGAATTGTTTTGACTTAATGGGCAATTGGGGCCAGGCTGTGTCAGACTCTGAAGAGAGACTCACGAGTTTTCATCAGTATCTTTTAGCCTGCTCTAAGTATCCTTTCTGTATTCTTTAGTATAGTTTAGTATATTCTTTAATATAATATAGTACCATAAAATAATAAATTAGCCTTCTAAGAACATGAAGTCAGATTCATCATTTCCTCCCTTTGTTGGGGGTCTCAGAACATACAACACTCCCAAGTCTGGGCAGCTCATTGGGGTGACCTTCACCCAGCACAGCTGCTGCCCAGTGAGGTGCCTGCAGCCCAGGGTGGAACCTGGCAGGGGAAGGTCCCTGTCTGTGAGCCCAGGGACTCTGATGCCACAGAGAGCTGCTGGTGGGGGAGAATCCCACAATCCCAGACTGGTTTGGGCTGAGAGTGATGTGAAAAGCACCTCGTTCCACCCCTGCCATGGGCAGGGAAGGGAAGGGACACCTTCATTGGGGTGCTCCAAACCCCACCCAGCCTGCCTTGAATTCCCTGGGTGAGGAAGCCATGGTGAGGAATCCATGACTTTTCCTGGGCTCTGTGGCTCTAGGTGGAGCAAGGGAGAGCAGTTCTCCTCCTCAGCAGCCTGAGTTCCTTCCCTGCCTGCTGCTCAGCCCTGCCCAGTCCTGGAGTGTAGGAAAAGGAAGGGCCAGGACACTGAGTCCAGGGCAGGACATGTAATAAGCTGTAAGAATGATCTTCCTGGAAATGTCTGCTTAGAGAATAATCATTTTTCTCTTCTTGATGGGAGGGGCTGAGGCTCTTTTCCAGGGAATGGCAATGCATTCCTTCTGTTGGGATCAAACCTCAGAGTGTGTGAGCTCCTGTGAATGTACCAGAGAAATAAATGGCAACAGTCACTGGTTTTATCAACAGGCTCCCTTGGGAAAAGAATTCCACAGGAGCTCTTTTATGGCCTGTAATGGCAATTTGGGTGAAATCTGACTGCATGGTGGGGCTGGATCACTTCCCCTGCTCTTATCCCTAATTGGGAGATCAAGCACAAGAGGAGGCAGGGAAAAGATAAGGACTGGGCTGCTGTTATTAAAATGTAATCTTGAAATTACCCAGTGCTGGCTGAGATTTAGTGCTGCTAACTGGGCTGGCAGGGCCTTTTTCCAGGGAGTCAGGGCAATGTTGTTCTGCAGAGGGATGGTTATTTATTATTTCTATTTATTTATTAATCTGTTTATATTTGTTTATTGCTATTTGTTGAGGGGTACATTATTTAGTGATTTTTTTAAAGGGTTGTGTTATGGAAATAGAAACAAATGGATGTTGAGTGACCTTAAATAATGATTATGAAGTTGTGGACTTTGAACTGAAATTCTTAAAATTTATTTGATATTTAGGGAGACTTTCATACAGAACAGAATGAGGGAAAGCCCAGCAGTATCCAAGGAGTAAACAGAATCCTGTCTGATAAATGCAGGCAAGTTTTCCTGTCTGGTTTTCCCACAATCTCTGCTCTGTGTGTTTCACACAAAATAAGTAATATCAGGTCCTAAACTTTGTAAATAAATCAATGTGCTGAGGCCATGACCCCTGCAGAGCTGGTTTGCCTTGCTTTGATCCAATGCCTGGGGATGCAGCTCGTGCAGAAATGACTGTTTGCACCAATATCCAGCACAGTTTAATTCACTCCGGGGATTTGACTGCTCAGGAAAACAGGGCTTTTATTGCCTGTCAGGACTCCTTAAGGGTTATCCCTCACTCTTGGCAGTGTGCCTGGGCTGCTCAGCTCTCCCCATTCAGCTCCTCTGGCAGAACTTGATTGGAAGCCTTTGATCAGTAAAAGCAGAGGCTGAGCTTTAAAAGCTCCACCTTGTCACCAGCCTTTGTTCTGAGACCTCAAGCACAGTTCAGGTCCTTGTGTGCTGTTGGCTACGTGACCAAAAGGAATTTGTGTCCTGATCCATTTCAGCATCACACAATGGATGGTCCCATCCCCTCTGTGCTCTAGGGTGTGGTGTTGTGAGGGACCCCAGGATGAGGTGAGAGATGAGAATCTGACTCCATGTTCTCAGAAGGCTGATATATATTATATTATATTATATTATATTATATTATATTATATTATATTATTATATTATATTATATTATATATTATATTATATTATATTATATTATATTATATTATATTATATTATATTATATTATATTATATTATATTATATTAACTAAAGAAAGAGAAAGGAGACATCAGAAAGCTGAACAAGAATGATCATGAAAGCTCCTGACCCCTCAGAGTCTGACACAGCTGCTGTGATTGGTCATTAATTAAAAACAATTCCCATGGAACCAATCAAAGATGCACCTGTTGGTAAACGATCTCTAGACCACATTCCCAAGCAATCAGATAATTATTGTTTTCATTCTTTTCTGAGGCCTCTCAGCTTCCCGGGAGAAAATCCTGGGCAAAGAGGATTTTTCAGGAAATATCATGGTGACATAGGGAACATTAAACATCCCAGAGCAGGTATTCACCTGGTACCTGTGGGCACTGACTGTCCATGAGTTATTTCACAGTGTTTGGGAAGAGGGAAATTAAAAGAGTTCCTAAATGGTGCACAGGAATCTAACCTGGAGAGGTTTCTGAAGGGATCTTCTCAACTGGGATAATTCACAAGATGTGGAGATGGAGATTAGAACATCTGGAACAGACACTGAAGTTTAAAATGTCCCTAAAAGAAAAATTCCTGCTATTCCAGGACCTTGGGCAGGCCCCAGCTGGGTGGGACTGGCCGTGCACCATCCCCATGCTGTGACAGCTCTGTGCTCCTGACTGTGCCCTCAGGGGCTGGAAAAGGAGGGGACAAAGGTGAGCAGCACAGAAAGGGCTTGTCAGGCCCCAAGAACCAAGAGAGGACTGCACACCTTCCCTCCCTGCCCCAGCCATGTCCTGACTGGGACCTTCATACATCCGTCTCTTTAGATGCATCTCTTTGGGGGAATTGTAGGATAATTGTAGGATAACTGAGGCTGGCAGGGAGCTCTGGGGTCCCCTTCCAGCCCAAAGCCAGCCCCAGTGTGGGACCAGCTGTGCCAGGACCAGCTGTGCCAGCCCCTCCCTGCCCTGGGTGGGACCATGGGGCAGCTGCAGGTGGCAGAGGTGGCTGTGGCTGGGCAGGGGTGGCTCTGCTCTCACCTGGAGCTGGGACTGAAGGTGCTGAAGGTGCTCCTGTCATGGGTCACCCCACACTGCAATTCCACATGTGCTCTGCCTGCCTGGGCTGGGGGGTTTTGCTCAGGGAGGGCCCCTGAGGCTGCTCTGCCACAAAACCTGGGGAGTTTTTTGAGCTCTGTGATTCTTTAACTGCAATAAACGATGCAAACACATAAATTCACCATAGGACAAGAAGGGGATGGATTGACAAAGATCCCTGTGCATTTTTATCCACCAACAGAAGGTCCATTAAAGGGGGGGGGGGGTGTAACACCTGCATCACCACAGCCAGTGAGAGCCTGAATGAGAGATGTGGGACTCCAGGCAGCTCTTCAAAATGCAGTTAATTGTATACAAAATGCAGTTTATTGTATACAAAATGCAGTTTATTGTATACAAAATGCAGTTTATTGTACCCAAGGTGTTACAGCAGTCCAGGGTCATGGGTGACAGAGCTGTGCCCACAGCTGTCAGCTCCAGCTGCAGGCAGGCCTGGAGACCCTTTGGTTTTGGTTACAATGCATTATAGACTTTTCTTTGCTGAGCATCTTAATACATAAGAACCAATCTATACCTTAACTTTTACCTACAGCCTATCCTTACTGCTCTCATTACCATATTATGGTCATTACTATCCAATCACATGAGTTAGTATGGTACATTTTAAGCTTCAAGTTGTTTTCAATTTTCTTGCAGTGGGAAATTCTTAGATCTTTTTTCTCCTTGCCACATTGGCATGTTTGTTTGCCTGTGGTATCTTTCTGCTTTTCCTAAGACCTATTTCTGCTTGGTAAAAACATCTTTTTTGTTTGTGGTCAGCTTATTCTTTGCTCTAAGTCATAAAACCTCCTTCCAGCTCGACTTAACCTTGACTTTCTTAGTTGTCCAGCAAGACTGGCTCAGCAATTGTCAATTTACACATCTGTTGTTCTTCTATATGAAAACTTGCTTCTATCTCTATTCCATTCTCAGACTTCTACATTCAGAGATGTTTCTGCCAAGCACCCATAGCTGTGAGACTTTCCTGTCCAACTTTCATCCTTCCCAACCCCAGCCCTCCCCATGTCCTTTCTGGGGTCAGCACAAAGCTGCTGCTGCTCTGCTCAGACAGGAGAGGCTGAAACCCTGGGACAGACCCTGGCAGTTGTGCTGCTGGGCTCAGGGAGAGCAGGAATTAACATCCCAACAAGGCTTAGAACCACATCAGACTGAGTGCTAATGCCATTAATAATAAAAATGGGATTCTGGCACAGACAACTTTATGAAAAATCCTTTCTTTAGGATTTTTCCTCTTGAGAAGCTGAGAGGCCTCAAGAACAAAATGTAACCAATGATTATCTGCTGCTGTGGAATGCAACAGGTGCATCTGTGATTGGCCCATGTTAGATGTTTCTAATTAATGGCCAATCACAGCCCAGCTGGCTCGGACAGAGAACCAAGCCACAAACCTTTGTTATGATTCCTTCCTATTCTATTCTTAGCCAGCCTTCTGATGAAATCCTTTCTTCTATTCTTTTAGTACAGTTTTAATGTAATATATATCATAAAATAATAAATCAGCCTTCTGAAACATGGAGTCAGATCCTCGTCTCTTCCTCATCCTGGGACCCCTCTGAACACGGTCACAGAATTCAGCTCTGGTTTTAATCAGTCTGTGCAGAACAGGAGGGAAGAAATAATTTTGAATCAGACACATTTTTGCTTCCAGCTTTTCCAAATCTGTCTCTGGGCTGCTCCCTGGCTGTGCTGGTGGAAAGGTTCTGGCTGCTGTGAGAAGTTCAGGGGCTCTGGAATCAGTGGCCACTCACCCAAAGGAAATGCTGTGGGTTTTGTTAAACCAACATCTCACACTGAGCACAGGCCCTGGCCACTCACCAGGCACATCTGGAGAGGAAAGAGAGTCCAGATGGGCACCAAGGTCTTGGAGTGTTCCATGGACAGATCAGCTGTTGTGACCCTGAATGCTGCTCCCAAATTTCCCATCAGAACCCCATCTCAGAGGCTGCTCTGTCCTGCTGGGAGATGTTTCAGGAGCTGGCCACACTTGAAGGAGATGCTGGTGCCACCAGGATGGGAGGAGCAGCAGTTAGGGAGGTCATTAACCCAAGAGAGCCTGTGCTCAGAGCTTTTCCAGGGATTTACAGGAATTTTAACATCCTGTTTGGGAGCTCTGTGACAGTCACTTACCAGGGAGTTCGCTGATGGCACTTTCAGAGACACAGAGACTTCTCAGGCTTTAAACTTCCATACTCTAAACTTTCCTGCTTCCAAGTGTTTGTTATTTCCAAGGACATGATGGCTCCACTGGAGAGGGGATTTTAACTCTGCCAAGAAACAAGCAGAGGGTGCAGAGAGGGGCAGAATCGTGGCAGAGCTCCTTGTAGGAGCATCGGGGTAGGACGGTGGGGATGGACGGAGAGCAGAGATCTCTGCAGCCAGGTCAGGAACTTGGGGTTTATTGCAAAGGGCCTGGGTGCAGGGCCCTGCTGGGAGCTGCCAGCCACAGCTCAGAGCAGGCCTGAGAGAAGAGAGGGGCAGAGAGGATGAGAGGGTGAGAGAGTAAGGGAATAAAAAGGTAAGCGAGCGAAGTTCCCATTACAATACAATAAATCACCTTCTGTGTTGAATATTCTAATTCTCACTAACCAATCTAGTACAATATACAAATCCTACAGCATTTCCATACAGCCTATAAGAATCACTACATTACCACACTGTGTTACATTTTAAACCCTAAAAACTCCTCTTTGTGCCCCTTCTGCCAAGCTGTAGGGTCTGCTCTGAGCCTTGGGCCTGTCTGCAAGCAGAGGGTGTTGTTCCATCAAAAGGGGATCACCTTCAGCTGGCCATGCCATTGTTTTCCAGTTGTTCAGTAACTGAGGTATCCCAAAGCTTGCTTTCATTTCAATCTCGCTTATAGTTTCTGTATTCTCAAAATCTTTTGCCAGACAATCATATTTATAAGGCTTTCCTGTTTTATTTTCCCCAACACTCCTGCTCTCCAACCATCTGCTTTGGAGCTTGGCTGGACATTTCCATCCTGCAGCTGGGCAGTGGCAGGAACAGCTGAGGGATCCAGATCTGCCCTGCAGACATGGGCACATCCTGGTGCCCTCCCTAAGGACGGGTCCCAAATCCTGCCTGGCACCACTGCAGGGACAGCTGGTGGCACTGCACTGTCCCTGGGGCTTGGCAAGGCACAGAAGCAGGTTTGGTGCTGGCTCCCTCTGGCTCTGCTGGACACCAGCTCTGGGCATTCCCTCCTGTCTGACCCAGGGGCAGCTGAATGGGATTCACGGGGACCAGGGCTCTGCCACAGCAAGGAGCTGGAGCTGCTGGAGGAGCCCAGAGGAGGCTCCAGGATGAGCAGAGGGATGGAGCAGCTCTGCTGGGAGGAAAGGCTGGCACAGCTGGGAATGCTCACCTCGACAGGAGAAGGCTCTGGGATGAACTTGTTGCAACATTCCAGGGCCTGAAGGGGCTCCAGGAGAGCTGGAGAGGGACTGGGACAAGGGATGGAGGGACAGGACACAGGGAATGGCTCCCACTGCCAGAGGGCAGGGCTGGATGGGATATTGGGAATTGGGAATTGTTCCCTGGGAGGGTGGGCAGGCCCTGGCACAGGGTGCCCAGAGCAGCTGTGGCTGCCCCTGGATCCCTGGCAGTGCCCAAGGCCAGGCTGGACAGGGCTGGGAGCAGCCTGGGACAGTGGGAGGTGTCCCTGCCATGGCAGGAGAGTGGGACAAGCTTAGGAAACATCACAGAAGTGGCTTTGAGCAAAAACAAGGAGTAAAACACCTCGTGTGTGTCCCTGTGTGTATCCCTGTGTGTCCCTGCTCAGCCACATCACCCAGCCCCACACCCAGATCCTGACTGTCCCTCCCTCTGCATTTTCCTGCTCTAAACTCAGGAGCTGCTCTTTTGACAAATTCCTTGAGCAGTTTTCCAGCAGGATGGGCAGAGTCAGAGCCAATCCATGCAGGAACACCCATGGTGGAGCTTTGCTCCCTCCCAGCACCTCCCCATCAGGAATGGTGGGATATCTGAATTACAGCTCACAGGGCAGTGGGGATGTGCTGGAGTCACAAAGGCTGGAGGCAGCTCCATGGAGCTGGGTGCTGTCAGCTCAGCAGCTGCTCCATCCCTCAGCTGCCTCTCTCTGCATCAATAATTCTGTTCCAGAACCACCTCTCATGGTTCCAGTGCTCCCTGGCACCTTCCCCCTCCTCCTGCCACTCCCCACATGGAATCTGTGAGGCTGAAGAACCAGCTCTGGATGGTTTCCTCCAAAGGCTCTTTGTGCATGAAAAATAGATCAAAATCCTGGGGAGCTATTTATGCTGGTTTATTTTTACAGCTCTGACAGAAATGGTAATAGGAAAATGAGATCAAGATGCTTTTGGTACATTACTGGCAATAAAATAATAAAAAAGAGCAACCTCCAAGCAGATCAGGATCAGATCCTGCAGGTGATTTCTGTGCTGGGAGTGCACAAAGCCCAGCATGTTCAGCTCCTTCTCAGGGCCTCCAGGTATTGTGGATGCTGGTTTGGAGGCACTTGTCTTTTATGAGTCTGTAATAATCTTTGCATTATGCTATTACAACATAATCAGGTCCTTGTCACGCTGCCAAGGCTGAGCAGATAACATCAGAGCACTGAGGAATTTCAGCTCTAAACTTATTAGGAAGAGCCAGATTTGTTCCACGATAGCTCCAAACCTCTCTGGAGCTCTGTGCTCTGCAGGGATGTGCTCTCAGCCAGATGGGGGCTCAGGAGGCAGATCTGGGCTCCAGCAGAGCCTGGCACTGCAGCTGGGAGAGTGTCAGACCCCAGGACATTGCTCTGGCTGCCCTGGGTCACTCCAGACCCTTCCAGGGGGCTCAGAGACCTTGGCACAGAGTCACAAACACCTGTGCCTTTGATTTTAGCCCATGGAAACAATTACCAGCTTTGTGTGAGGAGTTACAAGACACAAGAGTTTGAGTAGAATGACAGTGAATTTATCACAGGGTGAAAAAGTAGAATTTTGGGGTTTTAGAATGGGGGTTCAAGAGGCAAGATGGAGAAATCTGGGCATGTCCTGTCCTTCTTCTTCTTCTTCTTCTTCTCGTCCTCCATCTTCTGCTGTGATGGTGACACTGCTGGATTGGTTTAGAGTAGAGACAGACTGTCTAACATAGGTGATAGGTATTGGAAAATTATTGTCAATAAAGTACACACAGTTCTTAGTATAAAAAGCCAACACCACCCCAAGGGCAGGGACTGTGCCACAACCCGACCTGCTGGACAGATCTCAGCAGGTCAGAGAGAATGGAACAGATAAGAGAAAATAAACAACCTTGAAAAGCAGAACCAAGGAATCTCAACTTCTTTGGTCACAGGGCTGGGAAAAAAAAGAGATTTTAACACCTCAGGAGCCATTTCAGCAACACCAATCCCGAGAGGAGAGCTGGGATTTAAAAATACTCTGCTCCTCTTTTTTAAAAAATTAATTCTGGGAGCACTAAAATGACAAAGCTGCAGTGGCTGTGGGTGCTGTGGCTGCTGAAATTCAGGTATCACTCCTGGTGCCCAGGGAAGGGAAATGCAGCTTTCCAGCAGTTTTCCCAGCCAAGGGGATGTGGACATTTGTCATTCCAGAGGGTCCTTAAGGATTATCCTTAAGGAATCCTGACAGGCAGTAAAAGGATGCTGGGCTTTGGGATTGCCATCTTGGAAATGCAGCTCCCCACCAAGCTTCTGATGGACCAAATTCCTTTTGGTCACACAAGGACCTGAACTGTGCCTGAGGTCTCAGAACAAAGGTTGGTGACAAACTGGAGGTTTTTAAAGCTCAGGCTCTGCTTTTACCGATCAAAGACTTGCAATCAAGTTCTGCCAGAGGAGCTGAATGGGGAGAGCTGAGCAGCCCAGGCACTGCTCTTAGTGAGGGATAACCCTTAAGGAGTCCTGACAGGCAATAAAAGGATGCTGGGCTTTGGGATTGCCATCTTTGAAATGCAGCTCCCACCAAGCTTCTGATGGATCTTACCATGTGATGAGGTCAGATCAATCCCTTTTGCAGCCAGGACTGATGCCTGGTTAGAACAGGTTGGGCTGCATTTGTTGGAGAAGCACAGCACAGATTTTTCCTTGCAAAAGCCTGCAGGGTGAGCAAAGTCACTGCAGTGGGTGGCAATGCTCCTCCTGGAGAGTCCCTGTTCTGCATGGATGGGAATCCTGCTTTGTTCTGACCTCTCATGTGCCAGATGTTCAACTGTTCATGCTGCTTGAGGATGAACAGTGGTTATTACCCATTTTTGCTGCAGGTTAGGGGTTGTGGAGTGCCTCTGATTCCACTCTCCTTTGGCATTTTTAGTTGCCATTACAAAAGGAATTAAATTAGGGAAGGTTGGACATTGGGCACTGGACAATTTGGACATTTCTGTTATTGGTTTGGCACAAGACAGACAGGAACCTGTCCAAAGTGTATCATCCATGAGGATAAAACAGAAGGAGAGCCAAAGAAGAAAAATAATTAAGTTTTTAAAATGTGTTCTAACCCTGTCCTCCGACTTCCATTCTCTGCTGGAATGGATGTGGGCTGGGATGGGCAGGTCCATTTGAAAATCTTATTTTAGGAAGTTGGCCCATGGATATTGGGCCTGATCTGGCTGCTTCTGATCCTCTCTGAGAGGTCTTCTGTGGCCTCAGGACAGAGGAAAGAAATCTACAGGTGCAGCAGTGAAATTCCTTCTCCTGTTCCAACTGCAGGATGTGGAGTCTCCTTGAGTTCTCCCTGCAGGTGTCCAGGAGAATTCCCCACTTGTTCAGGGTGGAGCTGGGCAGGGATGTCACAGAATCACAGAATCACAAGGTTGGAAGAGACCTCAAAGATCACTGAGTCCATCCAGGGCTGCTGCCTCTGCCAGGCATGTGCCACAGGGTTTGGTTCCTGTGCTTGGAAATGTTTCTGCATCCCCTGGCTCTGGGTGTGCGGCTGGGTGCGACCGTGCTGAGCCTCAGAGGTGGCACAGTCACTGCTTCGGACCAACCCCATACCCCAGGCCTGATGTGATGTGTGAAAATCCACATTTTCCTCTTCCTGGAGTGCTCATCTGCTGCAGAGATCAAGAGTTCCAGGGATCCCAAAGGCTCAAGAGTTTCAGAGTTCCCAAAGGCAGCTGATGTCCCTCCCCTTGCTCCCCTCAGCTCCCCTTCATGTGACCCCACTGCTGAAGCTCTCCTGGGGTGGTGACAGGAGCCAGTGGCACTCCCAGAGCCTGGAGGAGCTCCAGGGCTGATTTAGGATCCAACACCCATCTCTGTGTAAATATATCCATGAGAAATGCCAAAAGCAGCCAGCCTGCTGGGTGTGAGGGCTGTGCAATGGGATGGTCACCCACCAGCTGATGGTAGGAGGTGTTTGTGAGGGTTCCCAGGACGAGATGAGAAATGAGGAATCTGACTCCATGTTCTCAGAAGGCTGATGATGATATGATATGATATGATATGATATGATATGATATGATATGATATGATATGATATGATATGATATGATATGATATGATATGATATGATTGATATGATATGATATATGATATTAATTGTTCCACAATAGCTCCAAACCTCTCTGGAGCTCTGTGCTCTGCAGGGATGTGCTCTCAGCCAGATGGGGGCTCAGGGGCATAAACATACTAAATAAACTATATATACTGCTATATACTACTATATACTATATATACCACTATATTCTAAATAAACTCAGATATTAAAACTACACTAAAGAAAGAGAAGGATACAGACAGAAGGCTTAACAAGAATGATCATGAAAAACTCATGACTGACTCCTCAAAGCCCGACACAGCTGGCTGTGATTGGTCATTAAGTAAAAACAATTCACATGGAACCAATCAAACAATCACCTGTTGGTAAACATTCTCCAGACCCCATTCCAAAGCAGCAGAACACAGGAGAAGCAATCAGGTAATTATTGTTTTCATTATTTTCTGAGGCTTCTCAGCTTCCCAGGAGGAGAAATCCTGAGCCAAGGGATTTTTCAGAAAATGTGCCAGTGACATGCTGGGAGGTGTTTATCTCCCAAAGCTGGGGCTGACCAGGCTGGCTGGGACAGGGATGTCCCCCTGCTGCATTCTGAGCCTCGTGCCAGGGAAGCAGAGGGAGCACAGGGCTTTGGGGAGCAGCTTCTCCATCCATTCCTGGCAGCAGGAGCTCGGTCTGGGGCCCTCCTCCCCTGGTGTCCTGTGGGGATGTGGGATGGGCATGGCAGGTGGGAGCAGGAGGGATGGGAATGTGGGAATGTGGCTGTGCATGTTGTTTGTTCCCACAAAAGCAATGATTTGGAGAGATAAAGTCTCCCAGAACTTCACAGGAGAAATTATTCTTTCTTTGCCTTTTCTGCTGTTGCTGGGTTTGATTGTTCAGCCCTTTGTGCTGGTACATCCTGAATTATTCCAGCTGCCCTGTAATTGTGTTTTCCCCTTAACTTTGGAAGTTACTTTTCAAAGGAAAGGGGAGCAAAGATAAGGCAAAGCTGCTAAATGGGAAATCTATGGCTAATTAAGGCAGGGGGTTGCTAATCACCTTAGAAATGAAGTTATTAGCTGAAAAGCCTGGAGTGGGTGGAATGAAAGTTAGGGAAGAGTTTTCCCCCATTTCCTTCTGTCACAATGCATTGAGAGATTCAAAGTTTCCCTTGCAGACATGTCCTGACACCATCAGATGTTGTCTCTTTGCATTAACTGCAGAGCTCGAGCTGGCCCAGGGTGGGTTTCAGTCTGACCAGTTAAATTTGGCCAAGCTCTGAGCACATAAAGGCAGAGCTTCATGGGAGCTGCCCGTGCTCCTCATGGGTGCCACACCATGCTCCAGCCAGGCCACCACAGCCAGCACCCAGCGTGGTCACTGTCCCCACTGTTCTCTGGGCCTCCCCACCCCCACAGCCAGGAATTCCTGCCCAACATCCCATCCAGCCCTGCCCTCTGTCATTTTTAAGCCATTCCCTGTGTCCTGTCCCTCCATCCCTTGTCTCCAGTCCCTCTCCAGCTCTCCTGGAGCCCCTTCAGGCCCTGGGAAGAGCTTTAAGGTCTCTGCAGAGCCTTCTCTTCTCCAGGTGAGGACCCCCAGCTCTGCCAGAGCACTGGAAATGCAATGTTCCCCTTGGAGCTGGGGCCTGGCAGCTGGCACAGGAGCTGCTGGTGCTGCTGGGAGCCCCCTGGGCATCCCCTGCACGGCATCTCTGCTGAGCCCTGTCCAGCTGGGCTGGCCCTGGCAGGCTCTGAGGTCCCACCTGTGTCACAAACTCTGTCTCACACCCACAGCAGCTCTGCCTGTGCTGCCAGGGGGTGACTGGAACCAAAGCTGGCACATCCCAGCCCTGGAGCTCAGCTGCCACAAGGACACCTCAAGGGAACCAAAGTTTGCCTCCCACAGGGAAACAGGAATTTGGAGAAGGCCTCTGAGTCCAACCATTCCCCAGCACTGCCAAGGCCACCACTGAGCCTGTCCCCAAGTCCCACCTCCACGTGGGGTTTGAACATTTTCAAGGGCACTGACTTCAGGGATGGTGATTCCACCACTGCCCTGGGCAGCCTGTTCCAATAACTGACAACCCTTTCAGGGAAGGAATTTTCCCAATGTCCACCCTCAGCCTCCCCTGGCACGAGCTGAAGCCCTTCCTTCTGGTCCTGTCAAATGCCAGCTGGGAGAAGAGACTGACTCCACCTGTCTCAAAACTTGTCTGGGTTTGAACAGCCAGGTGCCTGCTCAGGAAGGCAGGAGCCTCCCCTGAAATGGAAAATGTAAACCCCCTTCCTCTGAAATATTATAACTTTGAAATTAAGGGGCTCTCAGGCAAAGATATGGGAATAGGAATAACAGTTCTTTATTAGGGAAGAAAATAAAAATACAAACAATGCAGTAATACAAAACAAAGCACTGCCAGAGTGAGAGCAGGAGCTGCCCCCTGTGTGTCAGGGGGTGGCACAGCCCCATCCCATGGGGGCTCAGCCCTCCTGCAGTGCCAGCTGTGGTTCTGCTGCAGCAGGGATCCTGCACAAGGGGGGAGTTTTCCTCTGCAGCTCCAGGGCTGCTGCAGATGGGCCTGGGCTCCCTCTGGGAATGCAGGGCAGCAGAAAGCTGCTCCTCTGGGAATGCAGGGGGCAAAGGCTGCTGTGCTGTGCCAGGCTCAGATTGGATCCAGGTAGGAATGCTTGGCTCCTCCCCTGGGCGCAGCATCTCCCCATGGGATGCTGGAATTGGATCAGCCCTGCAGGGACACTCAGTGGCCATGGACAGCAGAGATCTCCTGGAGGGAGGATTGGCTGTGGCAGAGATAAAGCAAAAACTGCCCCATGAACAGCAGGGAACTGCCCCAGCTCTGACAGATGGGGACAGAACACACACCCAGCCACATCTTGTAACCAAAGACAAAACTCCTTTCAGGTAGAAAACAAGAAGGTCCCCCTGAGGCTCCTTCTCTCATGTGCCAGAGCTCCTGGGAAGCAGATTTAGCAGTGCAGTGTCAGCTGTGCTTGGACATTTCCCTCCCCAAGATAAATCACTGCTTTTCCACGCTGAATCCTTAGCACTGTCACATTTCCCTTGGAAAAGAATTACAAGTGTATTCCCCAGCAGCTTTCTGCAAAACACATCAAAGATCTCTGGGTGATGGATTTGTTTTCTGTTTGTTTCTCTGGGATTCCTTCACGAGAGTGTGGTGTTAACTGGTTATTTATAAACCCCAGCATTTCCCATGGTTTGATTTCTCCTGTGTGTGGATTGATGGAGATGTTTTTGACTCACCCTCATTTTCTGAGGGGACTGGGTCTATTTTTAGTTCTGTATCACTTCATGAATGAGTGGCAACTTAATTGTTGTGTGGGAATGGGGATGTCAGACAACAGGGAAAACTGGAGCCTTGCTCATCATATTGAACCTGCTGAGTTCCTGTACCCTGAGCCTCTAAGCATGGCTTTGTGTGAGAGGGACAATTTCCAGGGGATGGAGGGACAGGACACAGGGACTGGCTCCCACTGCCAGAGGGCAGGGCTGGATGGGATATTGGGAATTAGGAATTGTTCCCTGTGAGGGTGGGCAGGCCCTGGCACAGGGTGCCCAGAGCAGCTGTGGCTGCCCCTGGATCCCTGGCAGTGCCCAAGGCCAGGCTGGACAGGGCTGGGAGCAGCCTGGGACAGTGGGAGGTGTCCCTGCCATGGCAGGGGGGGCACTGGATGGGCTTTATGGTCCCTTCCAAGCCAAATAATTCTGGGATTCTGTGATTCCATGAAGAATCTGTGAAAAACTTGTTCACTCTCCTGTGAAAATGTAAAAAGTTTAATAAAGGACAGTGGGAGACAAGGGACACAGAGCAAAGGTTATTATGGCCAGGTGCATCTTGGCACTCAGCCGAGAGTATCCCCTGTTACCTTTGGGGATACCCCTTAAATACCTTTTAATTACATCAGCTCATTGCATATTCATAGACCCTTATGCACAGTAAACTTTTCCCCAAACTAGTCTCCATATTCCAAGAATTGTTTAGCCTGGCTCCCCCTTGGGTTCACCTTTTCAGAGCGTGTGCATTCCTGGGTTGTGGTTTTAGTCCTTTTCTATCATCACCTTCAGGTTTGGCCCTGGCCCACGCTGCCTTCAGCCAGTGAGTGCTGCTGGTTGGCAGATCTGTACAGATGCCCTCATGCTGTGTTCCTCACCCTGTGTTCACTGGGTGTTACCCCATCCCAGCAGGCATTTTAACACAAGCACACTGGTATCAGCTATTGCACTACCATGTCTAAGCTTAATTAATTAACAACAGAAATAAAAACTGTATCTTCATTACAAAGTTACTTTAACATCACACATATAAAATCCATTTTAACACTTGTGAAACGCCAGTATTAGAATGTGTATGTATAACAAATCCAGTGGCATTCCTTAGCAGGAAGGTGCTCTGTGTGTGAAGGGGCTTTGCTGGGGTCCGTGGGTGCTCAGCTGGGACACAGATGTCCCCAGGGACCCTCCTGCCCCAGGCTGGGTGCCGCGGGGTGCACTCGGGGCTGGCACATCAGGGCAGTGCCTGCCCTCCTGCCTGGGGCTGGGGTGCACTGGGCCCTTCTGGCTGTGTCCTGTGGGCAGCAGAGAAGGAATTCTGTGCCCCTGAGCTGTGGTAGGGGCCGAGGTCTCACTCTGAGCTTGTGGGGCAGGCACAGCTCCACAGCCATGGGGGATTCCCTCGGGCTGAGCTCCCTGTGCAGCCCTCACCTGCATTTTGGGGGCAGCAGAGGCAGAAATTCCCTGTGGGGCCACATGAGAACAAACAACTCCTGATCCTGGGACAGATTCCAGTGTGACTTGGCCATTCCTATGTTGGGGTCTCTAGCTGGTCAGAATGACCCCGAGAGAAGTTGGAAAGTCTCTTTTCCCAGCCCGGGGGTTGAAGGAGTCAGAGCTCTTCATTTCTCGGTCTCAAGGTTGTTTATTGTGTCTTATCTATAAAATTCTTTCTCCTGCCCTGCTGAGGTCCATCCAGCAGGAGAGTTCCAGGCACTCTGCCTGCCCCAGGGCAGTGTTATGTCTTTATACTAAAAACTACATGTACAATATTTACAATGACTTCCCAATACCTATCACCTGTGTTAGACAGTGAGCTTCTACTCTAAACCAATCCAAAAGTGCCAACATCACAGCAGAAGATGGAGGCCAAGAAAAAAAAGGAGAAAGGCTGGACACACCCAGTTCCCTCCATCTTGCCCCCTGAACCCCCATATCAGAAACCCCAAAATCTACTTTTCCACCCTGTGATAACTTCACTAATCTGCTACCTAAACTGTTGTGGCTTGCTGATCTTCATCCAAGGTTGGTAATTTGCTCCATGGGTCATAATCAAACCCACACAGGTGTTTTGGGCTCCATGCCAGGGTCTCTGAGCCCCCTGGCAGGGTCCTGGCCATCCTGGACTGCCAGAGGGGTGTTCTGGGTTCCCACATTCCTGGGTCACAACTCTCTTCATTTCTGTTGCTCCCAGTAGAAATATTTATAAATACTTTATAAAAACGAGACTTTTAAAAATTTATAGTGACAGTTCAGGCTCTGTTTAGGAGGTAGATGTATGGTCTTTCCTTGGATAATTCCTGAATTAAGTTTGTATTGATCTCTCTGGGCCAGGCTGTGGATGTGCCCTTTGCTCAGTGCCCAGCTCTCTGCCTCACCCAGGTTATCCCAATGTGGGGATTTCCAGGTGGTTTGTACAGATATCCCTGAAATGTAAGGAAGCTGACATGAATTATTTAACTGGAGCTCAGAAGGGTAACAGTGCAATGGTGTGCTCAGGGTGGGCTGCTGGAAAATCACATTAATCATGACTTTTGTAGTTTCAAAAGAATTATTCTGATTTTAAATCGGGACAAAACCCAACAAATGCCAAAAAGTACAAAACCAGGAGATGCTGGGGATCACTCTGGACTGGAAGATTTATTCAGTGTAGAGGTTGAGCCCAGCAGCCTTGGGAGCACCAGAGGGCAGAGCTCCTTCCTCTGTTTCACCAAGATGTTGAGAAATTAAAGAACTGAGCAGGCAAGAAACACAGGCAGTTTCTGCCTTAGGAATATTCCTTTAAAAATGTATCTGTTTTTCTGTGGGGTTGCCTGGTTCAGCTCTGATTTGCTTTGCCTGTGGCCAACCTGAGTGGACCTTGTTGAGATGGCTGGGGTGGGAGGAGGAGGGACAGGCAGGTCCCTGCCTGAGACCAGCTCTGAGTCCTCTCTGGGGCATGAAATTGTCTTTAAAGTGTTCTGAGAGGTCAAATGACAGAGCAGGAGTACAGTGGGATTTTTTTTCTGCGCGTTTATGCAGCAGCTGATACAACAGGCTCAGTGTGAAAAACGCCAATCACTTGTTATTTTAAATTTTAAAAGTTTAATGATAATAAAATGTTATAAAAATAACAATATAATTAGAGTAATAAAAATTTGGACAATTTGGATTAGGACAATATGAGACAATAGAAATAAAGAGTTAGGGACAGTTTGGGTACCTCTTTCTGGGCAGCATAAGCCCAAAAAGGACCCACGTTAACAGGGGATTAACCCTTAAAAGCAACAGCCTGTTGCATATTCATACACCTCATCCATGATGCATAAATTCCATTCAAACACAGGATTCTGTCTGGGCAGTGTCAGCTTCTTCCTCTGAATCCTGACAGTGTCTTCAGAGCTGAGTGAGGCAGGAAGAAGTTCATTTCTTCTGATAATGGAGCAATAAATTCTCTTTCTCTGAAAGATTCAGGTGTCCTGTGGCTGCTACCTCGCTGAAAGTTCTTTCTTTAAAAAGTATCTTACACAGCATAGTTTCTATTTTAACATTATGTTATAACCTAAAACTATATTTAACACACTACTTAGGAGAATTAATACAGCATCACTTTCTAACATAACACATATAACATTCATTTGAATATTTGCAAAAAGCCAATCATAAAACAGGCATTTTTCACACTCAGGTTTTTTGTTGTGCAGCAATCCAGCTGGGAACAGCCTGAGGAGCAGGGGTATCCCAAGGAAAGTGTCCCTGGCTGTGCCACCCCTCTGTGATACATGGTCTTTTTGAGCTAGGTCTCATAAGCTCTTGGAGATCTATATCACACCCAAGATAGCTCAGCTACCTTAGAAGGCATAAAATCAGCAGGATGGCTTCTGTGGTAGTGTTGGAAACAGAAAGGTTTTAATAAAAGGCAAAAAACCAAAACTCTTTACACAGAAAACCCAAGCCAGGTGCAAGAGGTTCTTGCTCCTGGTAAAACACCTCACAAAAGCCATTATTTCCTTTGTTCTCTTCTTTTTCTAGTGAATTGCTTAGGTGGGACTTTTTGGCTCTTGTCCAAATAAATAAAAGAGGACACCTCATAGGACCTGGGGGACTTGACCTCAAACTTAAATTTGAGGTGTCTTTTTACCTAATTGAGGAGAGAAACGTCTGAGCTTTTTTCCTTTTTAAGGAGACAAAGGATAGTTTGGTCACTCCACCAACCAGGGGCACATTCCTACATCTCTGCTGTCCCCTGGGCACGTGCCCAGCCTGGAGGGGACAAAACCACCCCTGGGAGGTGACACCGGGCACTGCTCCAGGCTGGGGACTCCTGGTGCTGCTGGAAGGGGGAACCCAGCAGGCTCCATGAAAATTATGGCCACAGGTGGGAGGAGAAATGGTGAGCCTGGAAGGGATCCCAGAAACGCTGGGTGTCGGGATCTCTAACTGTTCAGAGTGATCCCGAGAAAAGTTCGAAAGTCTCTTTCCCCAGCCCGGTGCTTGAAGAAGGAGTCAGGGCTCTTCATTTCTCGGTCTCAAGGCTGTTTATTTTATCTTATCTATAAAAAACCCTCTCCTGCCCTGCCGAGGTCAGCTCAGCAAGACAGTTCCAGGCACTCTCCCCCTCCTACGAGGTGGTGTCGTCTTTTATATTACAAACTACGTCTGTCGTATTTACCTTCACTTTCCAATACCCATCACCTTTGCTAGACAGTGCACCCCTACAATACACCATCCCCATGTGCTGACATCACTGCAGAAGATGGAGAACAAGAAGAAGAAAGAAGAAGGACGAGACAACGCCCTGTTCCCTCCATCTTGTCTCCATTACCCTAATACCAAAATTTTCAAACTTACATTTTCACCCTGTGCACACCTTATAAAACACTATTTAAACCCATGTGACCTTCTCACTCTCATACAAAGCTGTCAGGTCGCCCGCAGGATCAAAGTCCAACCACCAAGTGTTCTGGGCATCATGCCAAGATCTCCGAGCCCCCCGGGGGGGTCTCGGCTCTCGATGTGATCTCTGGAGACTCCCCACATCCGAAGTGATGTGCGGAGTTCCCACAGCTGGGGGTTCCAATAATTGTGCAGAATGACCGTGCAGAGCAGCCTGCTTGGAATGGGCCTTTGGAGGGACTGCCCAGGGCCTGCAGGCCTGTCTGGAAGGTAAAAACTTCTTGCTGGTGACAAACAGGCAGGTATGGCAAGTCTTCCTGCAAATCCCCTGTGTGAGATCAAAAGAGGATCTTACAGGATTTTGTTAACTTGTAAACTGCGATTTAAGGGAATTTGAAGCAGCACGTGAAAGAACAATAATGAACAAACATTTTCAAGTGGGAGAAATCTGTCCCTGCCATATGTTTCACTGACTCATCCCTTCTGCAGGAGGGGATCCGGAATTGTTGGAGCTATTCCAGTCACTGATGCTTTTTATTTGGGGGGAAATGCAGCACTGGATCCTTCACCAGGTGAAGAGGAGACCTGATCCCTCTAAAGCTTTGGGCACAGGTTGATCCAAGGGTGGCTTGGCTTGGAAGGGACATAAAGATCCTGCAGTTCCAACCCCACAAATGCCCCTGTGTGTGTCAGTGCTGGGCAGAGGCCACACCTGGACATGGGCTCTGCTGCCAGGTTGAGACACAGGATCATGAGATAATGTAGAATGCTCAGAACTCCTTTCTCCCCCTGCCCTGGTGTCCTAGGGTGACATTATGGTGCTTGTATCCCCATTTGTGTGTTCTGTTTATGCTGGATATTATGTTCTGTGCCTTCAAGACTGGCTCCGAGGAGCGAAGTTTTGTTTTGTTTTTGTGAAAAATGCCAATCACTTGTTTTTAAAATTTTAGAAGTTTAATAGTAATAAAATTGTTATTAAAATAGCAATATAATTAGAGTAATAAAAATTTGAACAATTGAGATTAAGACAATATGAGACAATAGAAACAAAGAGTTACAGACAGTCTGGGTACCTTTTTCTGGGCAAAATAAGCCCAAAAAAAGGACCCACGTTAACAGAGGATTAACCCTTAAAAGCAACAGCCTGTTGCAGATTCATACACCTCATCCATGATGCATAAATTCCATTCAAACACTGGATTCTGTCTGGGCAGTGTCAACTTCTTCCTCTGAATCCTGATTGCATCTTCAGAGCTGAGCAGGCAGGAAGAAGTTTGTTTCTTCTGATAATGGAGCAATAGATTCTCTTTCTCTGAAAGATTCAGGTGTCCTGTGGCTGCTATCTGGTGCAAGAACCTCATTCCTTTCTTTAAAAAAATATCCCACATACATAGTTTCTATTTTAACTACAAAAGTTACAATTTAACTATAAAACTACATTTACCATACTATTAAAATGTTAATACAACACTACTAATCAATACAACAAAATACATACAGTAAATATCTGCGTGCAGCCATATCATGTGCACTTTTCACAGTTTTGCTATCAGCCGCTCCCCCACGGCTGGCGGGACACACAGACAGGGCAGTACATGGTGCTGCTTTTGCTTTTTGCTTCTGCTCATTAGTTAGTTTAGCTAAACAGTCCAGATTTTCCCTGGACTGTTTCTCCTTTCCCTTTTTTGGACCTACTCGAACCTGCTCTGGACTGGGACCTGGCAAACACCGAGAGTTTGCACCTTGTGGCTGCAGCAGCTGCCCCAGCACCGGAGGGACTGATAACAGAGCGACCATGGCCAAGAGAGACTTTCTGAATTTGTCATCTTTTTCAGAGCGGTGACAGAGTGTTGTTCTCAGAATCTCTGCTGGCTAGAGTTGTTGTCTTATATAGCAAGAGTTCTAGTATCATTATGATGCAAGGATTCCATATCAGCAGAGTTTCATACCTCCTCAATGTTTTCTGTAGGCAGCTCCTCGAAGCATCGACTATTCCTGGTCCTTGCAATAGTCCTTTGACTCCAGATCCCACCAATCCACTCTTTTATATCACTTGTTCTTATTGGCTACAGTTGTGGCCTGTCAAGATCAGGCCTGCTCCTAATCTTTAGTGATTGGTCCAGCTGCAACTCGTTGGGGGATAAGATTACATTTTATACCGCCTTCACTTACCCATACTGTGTCCCCCTACACAGAGTGACTCTGAGATACATACAAGCTTCTTTTTCCCAGCCTGGCCATTGAAGAAGGAGTCAGGATTCTTTTATTCTCGTTCTCAAGGTTGTTTATTATTTCTTATCTATACCATTCTTTCTCTGACCCACTGAGGTCTGTCCAGCAGGTCAGGTCGAGGCACACTGACACCCTCAGAGCAGTGTTATGTTTTTATACTAAAAACTACATGTGCATTATTTACCATAACTTCCCAATACCTATCACCTGTGTTAGACAGTGAGTTTCTATTCTAAACCAATCCAGAAGTGCCACCATCACAGCAGAAGATGGAGGCCAAGAAGAAGAAGGAGAAAGACTGGACATGCCCAGATTCCTCCATCTTGCCTCCTGAACCCCCATTCTAAAAACTCCAAAAATCTATTTTTCACCCTGTGATAAACTATTATTCTATTAAACTCTCTCGACTTGTAATTCTTCATCTAAAGGTTGGTAATTGTTTTTCTGTGGGTCAAGATCAAAGGCACAGGGGTCTTGGGCTCTGTGCCAAGGTCTCTGAGCCCCCTTGGCAGGGTCTCGAGTCCTCCAGGGCAGCCAGAGGAATTTCCTGGGTTCCGACATGTTGTCATCTGGTATTGTTCATTTTGTGTGCTGGGGGTGCTGTGCCTGTTAAATAAACAGGTTCTTTCCACTTCTCTCTGAGGAATCCTTCCCGAACTGGTTGGGAGAAGGGGCTGTGCGGGTTTGCTTTCTAGCAGGGCCCCCTTTGGAGGTTTTCTCCCATTTGCCCTACAGCAGGACACCTGGGTGCCCGTGCTGAGGGGCTGTGGTGGCTGTGTTGCAGGTGTGGCTGTGTGGGGGCAGCATGGAGGTGCTGCCCTGCTCCAGGGTGGCGCACATCGAGCGCAAGAAGAAGCCCTACAACAACAACATCGGCTTCTACACCAAGCGCAACGCGCTGCGCGTGGCCGAGGTCTGGATGGACGACTACAAGTGGCACGTCTACATCGCCTGGAACCTGCCCCTGGAGGTACAGCCTGCCCTCGAGGGCCCCTGCTGCTTAAAACCTGGGTTCTGGAGCAGTGCCTGTCCCTAAGCTCAGCCCTATCCCCGGGTGTCAGCCCTGGCAGAGCTCCCACAATCCTGCTTCACAATCATCCTAGGTTTATTCCCCCTTGCGGCCACCCTAGAGAATAAACTACTCAAACTCTAATTAACTCTAATAGTTTATGAAAATACTGGTCTTGTAAGCCAAAGATTGAACACTAAACCCCTTCTTAGATTTACCCCAGCATCCTATCTCAGGAAGAAAGGATTCAAACCCCATCTCCAACTCTCAAAGCTGGCATTTTTCACTAAACAGCCCAGAACAGCGGCTTTGAGGGAGAGGCTCCACAAGCTGCAGGCTGGGCAGGGATTCCTGCTGTTCCCACAGCCTTTCCAGGGTGGTTCTAAGAATTAAACCTGGACTGTGGTGTTTATCTCCCCTCGAGTGTTTACCCAGCGTGAGGGTATGTCCTGACACTGCTCTGCAGGTGGAGCCTTTCTGCAGACAGATTATTGATGGCAGTCAGCAATGTGAGTGTGACCGTGTTCACAGGGGTCCCAGGATGAGGGAAGAGATGAGGATCTGACTCCATGTTTCAGAAGGCTGATTTATTATTTTATGATATATTTTATATTAAAGCTATACTAAAAGAATAGAAGAAAGGATTTCATCAGAAGGCTGGCTGAGAATAGAAAAAGAAGGAATGATAACACAGGCTTGTGACTGACCAAGACAGTCTGAGCCAGCTGACTGTGATTGGCCTTTAATTAGAAACAAGCACATGAGACCAATCACAGATGCACCTGTTGCATTCCACAGCAGCAGATAATCAATGGTTACATTTTGTTCCTGAGGCCTCTCAGCTTCTCAGGAGGAAAAATCCCAAGGAAAGGATTTTACATAAAAGATGTCTGTGACACTGTGAGTGCCTCAGGTTTATTCCTGTGTCACTTCCAGCCCAGCTCAGGTTCCCAGCTCATGGACACTGATCCCTCCCAGAGCTCCCCAGGGCCTGGGGCTGTTTGTTTTCCCAGTGCTGGAAAGTTTAAAGGTAAAAGATTGGAGGTTGGTGGCTCACAGAAGGGATTCCCTTTCTCTTAAACCTTCTCCTTAAAGAGCTTTGGTGGTTCCTTTGATTTCTGCCCAGAAATTGTCAGGTTTTCTTGTATCTGACATATTAATTTTGGTGCCATAATGTGCCATATGCCCCATAAATCCACCTCACAGCTTGGTGAATCTTAGGGAAACCAGGAGGTGCCACCAGGTGAGCATGTCCGGGGACACATCCTGCACAGGGATCACTCCCTGCGCTTTTGGAAAGGCTCCAGGAGGGATTTCTGCAGGTCCAAGGCTGCTGCTGGGGCTCTGCCCTCCCTGCAGGCTGTGTCTGATCTTGGAAGCCAAGAGCATCTCCTGGTTCCAAGCCCTGCCTGGAGCAGCCCTGGCAGGATCAATGCCCATTCCTGCACTGGCACTGGCAGGGGGGAGCAGGGAGGTGGGCAGGGGGAGGCAGTGATGCTCCTGGGTCATGGGTGGGATGAGCAGGTGAACGAGCACTGGGAGCTGCCCTGCTTCCACGGGAGGTCAGACTGGTGCCACAAGTGTCCAGACACCCCTTGGTGCTAAAACTGAACACAAAATAGGCCTCAAAGAGCTGCTGAGCCCTGGAGCTGCTGAGGGAGCACCCCCAGCTGGCGTCTGCTGCAGGTCTCTGGGAAAACAGGGAAGCACAAAACCCTGAGCTGCTGCTGCAGCTGGCTGAGCAAAGGTTACAGCTGGGGGCTGCTGGCATTGGGGGCACAGCAGCCACAGCTTTGTGCTAAATTCCCAGGGGAACAGCCTGGGAAGGGCAAGGAGCTGCAGGTTTGGGGTCCTGGGGGTGGGGGGAATACAGGAATAGAGAAGGAAAGGAAAGGAAAGGAAAGGAAGGAAAGGAATAAAGGAAAAGAAAGGAAAGGAAGGAAAGGAAAGGAAAGGAAAGAAAGGAAAGGAAAGGAAAGGAAGGAAAGGAAAGAAGGAAAGAAAAGGAAAGGAAGGAAAAGGAAGGAAAAGAAAAGGAAGGAAAGAAAAGGAAAGGAAAGGAAAGGAAAGGAAGGAAAGGAAAGGAAAGGAAAGGAAAGGAAAGGAAGGAAAGGAAAAGGAAAGGAAAGGAAGGAAAGGAAAGGAAAGGAAAGGAAAGGAAAAGGAAAGGAAAGGAAAGGAAAGGAAAGGAAAGGAAAGGAAAGGAAAGGAAAGGAAAGGAAAGGAAAGGAAAGAAAGGAAAGGAAAGGAAAGGAAAGGAAAGGAAAGGAAAAAAGGAAGGAAAGAAAGGAAAGGAAAGGAAAGGAAAGGACGGAAAGAAAAGGAAAGGAAGGAAAGGAAAGGAAAGGAAAGGGAAGGAAAGGAAAAGGAAGGAAAGGAAAGGAAAGGAAAGGAAAGGAAAGGAAAGGAAGAAGGAAGAAGGAAGAAGGAAGAAGGAAAGGAGAAAGGTGCTTTCCCAGGGAGCTGCAGGAGGGCTCTGGCTCCGACAGGCACCACTCCAGGGGCAGCTGCCTCCAGGTCTGAGGGAATTTGGGGATCTTAAAAAGAGGCTTCAAAATCCAAATGCTCATGGGCTGGGATCAGAAATCCTGATCCTTGGGCTGATTTGTTTTTAGAGGCGAGGCATCATCCTCCTGCTCAGGAACAGATTGGGAGCATTGCAGAAAGGATTAAAATCCATCCTGTGGAGCTTGGAAGAGGCAGCATCACATGGATCAGCACTGGGGGTGGCAACAGGCCTGGGTGACCCAAAATCAACTTGAGATTTTTCTGTATTCCCAATAGGTCTGGGCTCCCCAAAAGCCATTTGAGGTTTTTATACCGGTCTTTTCCCAATCAAATCAAGATTTAATTTGAGGGAAGCCTTGTTGGGAGGGGGCGGTTTTAGGGCTGTGCACTGGATTATTTTGGGATGCCAAGGCAAAGCCCTGCCCATCCCAGGTGCTGCCTGGCTGCTCTGAGCCCCACCTCCCCCACTCAGATCGCAGCCTGTCCTGCCTCCCTCCACTGAATCATCTTTATTTTTACCTCTCAGCTACCAGGGGCACACTGAAACGGTGTCTCTTCTAAAGCAGAGTGAATAATTCATTAGGAGATCATTACAAGCATTGTAATGGAAAATTGCTTTCCCAGTTGTGTTTAATGATCCCTGGGAAAGACAAGAGCAGGAGCTGGAGCAGAGTGGGAGCCCAGGCAGTGCAGGAAGGGGCTGCTGTGCCTCCTTTGGCTCCCTGCTGCACTGGCCCCCGATGCCATGGTGGAACAAGGGGGGAGCTCTGCAGCCCTGCTCCAGCCCCTGCTGGGTTATTGCCCCGGGCCAGCTGTGTCTGCAGAGCACTGGAGCTCTCCAGGGAGACCATTCCACCCTGGAATTGCCCAAAGTGCCGAGAGCTTTTGCTGAGGTTCAGCCTCAGCTTTTCTTCTCATGCAATTTTTATCCTTTATTCTCGGCTGTCTGCCTCTGCTATATTTGAATCTTAAACTTTTCTCTCTTTCCTTCATTCTTTTCCCATTTATTTTACACTTTTTACCCCTCCCTTCCTCTGGGTTGTGTCTCAGTGGGGTCAGGGATGGGTTTGGTGCTCAGTGCCCAGCCAGGGTTTGCATTTCCATCTTTTAAATCCTGATGTCCACTTGCTGCCAAACCTGTGCCTCAGAACCCCAACAGGAGGAGAAATCTTTTAAAAATACCTTGTTTAAAAGTACAGATCAGTCTTTGTTAGGTGGATCCAAACCCAGGAGAGTTAGGAGGACTCCCCAGTTTCACTGCACTTCCCAACCTTCCTCCAAACCTTTTCTTCTCCCTTTGGCTCCTCTTTTGCAAATTATCCTTGAGGGCCTGTCCAGCATCAGCCCATGGCCATTGCAAGGGGCTTCAAAACCCAGCAGAGAAGTTGGTGTCCCCCTCTGGAAGCCACATCTTCCTTCTGATGGTTTCAGCCCTGGACATCACAGAATTCCTGGAATTACTCAACCACGGGCAGTTCCCAGGCACTTTGAAAAGGATCTCAAAGCTCAGGGAAATACTTTCATTGTAGCTTTTTTTGGAAGTGTGACCATTCAGTGATGTCCTGTTGTTGTTTTTCAGAACCCAGGGATTGACATTGGGGATGTTTCTGAGAGAAAAGCCTTGAGGAAGAGCCTGAAGTGTAAAAATTTCCAGTGGTACCTGGACCATGTTTACCCAGAAATGAGGAGATACAACAACACCATTGCTTATGGAGAGGTAATTTAGTCCCTTAGCTCAGCCTGCTAATATTTACACTCCCTGATGAGAAACAGCCTCAAAGGAGTGGAGTCTGAATCAAAACTGACTTTTTCTGTATAATTATCTAAATTTGCATAATTCTGCTCCCAGTTTCTTCTAAAAACTGGTTTGGGGATTTGTTGCTGATCTTGAAGACTGTATAAAGTAAAAGATGTTAATACATCATTTAGTGAATTGACAGAAATTATCCATATTTGCCATTGACTCCATGGATTAAGCAGCTGTATTTGTATTTTTAATACACAGGCATCTTCTAAAACCCTGAGACTTGAACTCAGCCTAATTCCTTGACAAGGTCTCTGGAGGATTCAGTGCCTTGTCACAACAGCTTAAGGACAAGATAAAATAAGGGGACTTAACTCAATCTCTGCTGGCTTTGAAACCATTCTGGGAATATAGAAAGAGTCATTTATGGGAGCTAATAACAAATACTCTGCTGCAATGGAATTGATGGAGTGGTGGCACTTGGAGCAGTCTCCTCGAAGCCTGGGCACCCCAGATGGGTTATTCATTTTTATTCATTTCAGGAAAGATTTGTTATCAAAGTTACTTAAGGCTTTCAAGCTAAAACCTCCAAAAAAAAATTATATTTTCATAGAAAATGAAATTTCAGAAATGTTTGGGGTAGAAAAAAAGCCCAGCTGGAACAAGGATGTGATGACTCCAAGGTGATCCTTGTTCCAGTTGGGATTTTTTCCTTGCCTTGTTGAGCACTCTGAGATTTCACTGAAATCTGGGGGGTTCTGCATTGATTTCTGGCAGCCTAAACCTGGGTTTGTCCCCACCCCCATGACCAAACACAGAGCCAGCTGTGGCCAGGGATGCTGCTCCTTGGAATGGGGATTATTTTACAAAACCATTTATTAGGCCTGGATTTAAAGAAAGGTTTAGTGCTCTGCAAGTTGTCCTTGCCTGATTATTCCTGGTGACACAGCAGTGAGAGCCAGAGAGGGTAGAGAGGGCTGAGCATCCATTTCCTGCTTCTCTCTGATAAGAGAGGGCCTTAACTCTGCCCCTTTTTGTGCCTTAACTCTGCCATTTTTGTGCCTTAACTCTGCCTCTTTTTCTGCCAGAATTCTGCCATTTTTTGCCTTAGTTCTGCCTCTTTTGTACCACAACTTTGCCCTTTTTTTGCCAAAATTCTGACATTTTTATGCCTTAACTCTGCCCCTTCCGTGCCATAACTTTGCTCCTTTTTGTGCCACAATTCTGCCATTTTTGTGCCTTATCTCTGCCCTCTTCCTGCCATAACTCTGCCCTTTTTCTGCCATAACTCTGCCCCTTTTGTGCCACAACTTTTCCCCTTTTCTGCCTTAACTCTGCCTTTTTTGTGCTTTAACTCTGCCCCTTTTGTACCATAACTTTGCCCTTTTTTTGCCAAAATTCTGACATTTTTATGCCTTAACTGTGCCCCTTTTGTACCATAACTCTGCCCTTTTTCTGCCATATTTCTGCCACATTTTTGTGCCACAATTCTGCCCCTTCTGTGCCATAACTCTGCCCTTTTTTGTGCCTTAATTCTGCCCCTTCTGTGCCATAACTCTGCCCTTTTTCTGTCGTAATTCTGCCAATTTTTGTGCCTTAACTCTGTCCTTTTCCTGCCATAACCCTGCCCCTTTTGTCCCTTAACTCTGTCCCTTTTCCCCTGGCAGCTGCGGAACAACAAGGCCAAGGACGTGTGCCTGGACCAGGGCCCTCAGGAGAACCACACAGCGATCCTGTACCCGTGCCATGGCTGGGGCCCCCAGGTGAGGCTGTGTCTCTGTTTGGAAAGACAGGAGTCTGCTAAGGAAGGCAGGAGCCTCCCCTGAAATGGAGAATGTGAACCCTCCCCACCCCCCCAAATTGCTATAAATTTAAATTGAGGGGCTCTCAGGCAAAAAATATGGGAGCAGGAAAAAAACAGTTCTTTAATAGGGAATAAAAAAAAATAAAAGGATAAAATAAACAATGCAGTAAACCAAAACAGCACTGACAGAGTCAGAACCCAACCTGACACCCTGTGGGTCAGGGTGCTGGCAGCAGTCCCATTGGAATTGTGGCTCAGCCCTCCTGCAGTGTCAGGGGTGGTTCTGCTGGAGCAGGGATCCTGGAGAAAGGTGCAGTCTCTGCCTCTGAAGAGCCAGTGGCAGAGGCAGCTGCTGTTCCTCTGGGAAATCCAGTGGAGAAGCCGTGCTGGTGTTCCAGAATCTCCAGATTATATCCAGGTAGGAATGCTTGGCTCCTCCCTCTGGGCTCACACCTCCCAATGGGATGCTGCAGTTCTTATCAGCCATGCAGGGACATTCAATGGCTGTTATCAGCAGGTGTCCCCTCCCAGGGAGGTGTGAATGTGGTCACTCAAAGAGAGAGATAAAGCAAACTGCCCCCTTGACAAAAGATAATCTGCCATACAGATGGTGATAGAAAACATCTTGCCTTGCAATCTGGAACAGGCTGGCACTGCCTTTGCTCTCCAGGGTTAAAAACACCTCGGGCATGTAGGAATGTGCTTTGTGTTGAGGGAGTGATAAAACTATCTTTTGTCTCCTTAAAAAGCTCAGAAATTTCTCTCTTTGATTAGGTGAAAAAGCCACTTCAAAGGCTCAGGGGACTTCACCTCAAATTTAAGGACAGCTAATTGGACAGAAGCTAAAAAGTCTTGCTTAGGCAATTTACCAGAAAAAGAAGTGAATAAAGAAACTAATCACTTTTGTGAGGTGTTTTACTAAGAGCAAGAACTTCTAGCACCTAGCTCGTTTTTTTTCTGTTTGTTATTTTGCCTTTTATTAAACCTTTTTGGTTTTAACACTGCAACAGAAGCCATCCTACTGATTTTTTTGCCTCCAAGGGTAGCTGAGCTATCTTGAGTGTGTTGTAGACCTCTGAGAGCTTATGAGACCTAACTTGAAGAAGCTCCTATAACACGGGTATTGCAGGGGGTTTTTCCAGCTGCTCCTGCAGTGTTTTCTGGATTCCCATCATCCTGCCAGAGCTGAAAGGAAAAGCCTTGAAAGAAATTGGAAACCTTTGTAAATTGAAAATGTTGGAAAGTTGAGATTTTTGCAATTTGAAACAAAAAAAACTGAAATTTGTTGTTTAAAATAAAATCTTCCAGACAAAGATAAATAGCAATAATCATGGACACAATCTGAGAGTTTCCTTCCTAAGGCCAGGTTGGATGGGAGTTGGATGGAAGGCTGGAATAAAATGATTTTTAAGGTCCCTTCCAACCCAACCCATTGTGGGATTACTTCTGTTCCACCAGCAGAATAAACCCAGACTAATGGAGTAAAGAAAACAATTAGTGCTGTGGTAATGAGCCATTTCAGCTTGGCTGGAATTTGTTTTCCTTTTGCCTCTCCAAAAGTTTTGGAGCATCTGGGGCCCAGCAGGCTCGAGGAGGTTCATTTTCAGCTAAAAAATGTGCAGTTCAAGGAATGGGGAAACATAAAAATCCTGTTCTCACTCCACAGTCACCCTGCACTGAGGGATCCCAGAGCTCACCTGAGCTGGGAACTGGAAGAGCTGGGAACCAGCTGTGGGGTGGAGGAAATCCCACTTTGTGTTCCCTGGCCTTAAACAAAGATCAGTCCCTGCTAAATAGAACCTGCTCTTGCACAAAAACCCCATTTTTCTCTTAAATGGCACCGAGTGCCTTTTGCACTTTGTGCCTGGAAATCTGAGCCCCTAAGTGCATTATTGTGTGAGAAACTGGACTGGGCTGCCATTGCCTGCTGGCCCTGGGCTTTAGGGTGAATGGCTGATAACAGGTAATTTATTTTTCCCTTAATGTTGTTGAGATGAAGCTTAATAATAATGTTTTCTTTCCCTACTTGAGTTCTGAAGTCAAATTTTGCTGGCTGCCTGGAGCTTGCTCATTTCATCCTTCCTGGTCTTCCCTCTCCCCCAGTGTCCCTTCCCTCCTCAGCTGAGAGCCAGTTCTTGGCAGTTCCTTTGTTTCCTGATACATCCAATTAGTGAAACTCCTGGAAAATGCTGGTTTTCAGCAGCTATCAGCGAGTGCAGAAGCTTTGAAATGGCCTTTGTGGCACCATGAAGGAAATTGGACTTTCCCTACAACTGTTTAATTAATGGGCTGCAGGTTGTAATTTATGGCTGGGAATGGAATTAGAAGTAACAGAAGCTCTGGGTTTGTGTATATATATATATAGATGTTTAATTTTTATTTATTTGTATGTGTATTAAACCCCTCAATGAGTTGTTGAGCTCCTTTGGAGTTGCTCATACCCCAAAGCACGCACGGTGTCCTAAAATCCCCCTTCTCTCCTTCATCCTGGGGCCCATCCCAGACACTCTGACATCCCAGACATTCCTTATTTTAGAATAAATAAATTATTTCACTGCCAGCCTTGGCAGCAGTGAGAAGGGGCAGGTGTGGGGTCCCTGCTGGCCCTGGCACCTCCCAGGACAGGGGGGCTGTGTCTCCTGCTGCTGCCACACCAGGGTGCTGGGATCTCCTTGGGAGCTCTCCCTAAATCCAGTCCCAGCCCAGCCCTGTGCCTGTGGGTTGGAGAGAGGGAATGTTGGGTCTGCCAGGAGGGATTTGGGCCATTCAGGACACTTGGTGTCCTATCCCCAATTTCTGCTCTCTCCTGTGACTGCCCATGGATTTGAGCTCAGCCTGGATGCAGTTCAGGGTGGTGGCTCTGAATGCAGCTGAGATTTTGCCTTTACTCACTCATCCCTCACTGAGTAAAATTTTGGGGATTTTTCTCTTCTTTTCCCTTCAGCTTTCTGTTCTCCCTGCTTCCATTCACTTCCAGGTCAAATAATGATGAGACTCCATCATCGTCCTTTTATCCTGTAATTATATTGAGGCTGCTGATGGGTTTTTTTCCTGCTTGATGGCTTCATCTTTGAGGCAATCCCTCATGGAAGCACCTTGCTGTAATGATGTATTACACTAATAATGCAGCCATAGCTCATTGCAGTGACACAGCTATGGTGATATATTAAGGTGATAGAAAGCACTCTAATGCTATAAAACTTAAGATAATGTTCACCCAGCAGAGCATTTCATTTAATTATAGGATAAAATATGTTTTGCCCATTTAAGCAGCAGAAGTTGAGGACAAAGCCATCAATACTGAGCTCATGGGGGACACGGCAGGAGCAGGGGTGAAGAAACAGCACCCTTTAATCAGATTAAATTGTGGTAAAAGGCAAATCCTGAACATTTTACTGATGGCTGCTAATTGATGTTCTGCTCAGAGCAGAAGGGAAGCTAAACAACCCAAAATTATTTTCCAATAGAGTCAATGAAGGTCATCAAGGGTTTTATTTCCCAGGTGCTGGGATGTCTAATTAACTTTCTGCCATCCCTGAGATGCAGCCAGCCAGAAATCACAAGCACAGGAGATGGATTGGAGGTGCAGCTTTGCCAGGGGGGATCAGCCCCAGCCCTGGGGCAGCTGAGGGAGCTGGGCAGGGGCTCAGCCTGGAGCAAAGGAGGCTCAGGGGGGCCCTTGTGGCTCTGCACAGCTCCTGACAGGAGGGGACAGCCGGGGGGGTCGGGCTCTGCTCCCAGGGAACAGGGACAGGAGGAGAGGGAACGGCCTCAGGCTGGGCCAGGGGAGCTCAGGGGGGATTTGGGGGAAATTTCCCCATGGAAAGGGTGGCCAGGCATTGGAAGTAGAGTCTCCATCTGTGACCGTGCTCACAGGGGTCTTAGGATGAGGGAAGAGACAAGGATGTGACTCCATGTTTCAGAAGGTTGATTTATTATTTTATGATATATATTATATTAAAACTATACTAAAAGAATAGAAGAAAGGATTTCATCAGAAGGCTGGCTAAGAATAGAAAAGGAAAGAATGATAACAAAGGTTTGTGGCTCGGAGCCAGCTGACTGTGATTGGCCATTAATTAGAAACAACCACATGAGACCAATCCCAGATGCACCTGTTGCATTCCACAGCAGCAGATAATCAATGTTTACATTTTGTTCCTGAAGCTTCTCAGCTTCTCAGGAGGAAAAATCCTAAGGAAAGGATTTTTCATAAAAGATGTCTGTGACATCCATCCCTGGAGCTGCCCAAGGAAGGGCTGGAGGTGGCCCTCAGAGCTCTGGGCTGGGGACAAGGTGGGCATCAGGCACAGCTGGGACTCAATGGGCTGGCAGGGATTTTCCAGCCCCAGCGATGCTGGGATTGCCCCAGGGACAGCTGGAGGTGGGAAGTGGCCAGGTGCAGTTTCCTGGATGGGGTTTTATGGAAGGATGTTCCAGGGGTGCCTCTGCCTGGGGATGTGGCTTTGGGCCACCCAAACTGGTGAAGGGCTTAAAAACCGCCTCAGTTTGAGCCACTTTGAAATGTTTGCCTAGGGAATAGTTCCATACTATTTTCCTTTGTGGTCTTTCCCTTGTTTCTTCTGCTGTTCCAGGCTGGGCTGGGGCCCCTGGCTGAATCTGGAGAGGAACAGAATAACAAAAGAGGAATTAGCGGTTTGGAATTAATCTGTCCTGTGAGGAGAGGCTGGGAGAGCTGGGGGTGCTCACCTGGAGAGGAGAAGGCTCCAGGGAGAGCTCAGAGCCCCTGGCAGGGCCTCAAGGGGCTCCAGGAGAGCTGGAGAAGGACTGGGGACAAGGGATGGAGGGACAGGACCCAGGGAATGGCTCCCAGTGCCAGAGGGCAGGGCTGGATGGGATATTGGGAATTGGGAATTGTTCCCTGGCAGGGTGGGCAGGCCCTGGCACAGGGTGCCCAGAGCAGCTGTGGCTGCCCCTGGATCCCTGGCACTGCCCAAGGCCAGGCTGGACAGGGCTTGGAGCAGCCTGGGACAGTGGGAGGTGTCCCTGCCATGGCAGGGGTGGCACTGGATGGGATTTAAAGTCCTTTCCTACCCAAACCATTCCATGGTTCTGTGATCAGGGTTTGGGCTGCTCCTGACCCCTCCTGTGGGGAGCACCTGGTGAATGAACACCAGGTAGGTGTGAGGAGCTCAGTCCCTGCTCTGGCACACAACATTTTCACTCTGGCTGTAACTCCAGCAGCACCTGGGAGCAGAGCCAGGCCCACCCCAAGGGAACTGGGCACCCTGACTGCATCTGGCTCATGAGCTGCAATCTGACCCTGTTACATTGTTTTAACTTGATTTCACTGTTTAATTATTACAGCCCAGATAACCCAAACTCCTAGGGGGATTTACTGCCTCTTCCCTGGCATCTGGGTCACAGATATGCTCAGTTAATTAACGTGCTGAATCCTCCTTATTTGTCTGCTGGATAATGGCCTGATTCATAATTTAAATAAGCAGCTGTGGAGCTCTTTCCCTTGAACTATAAAGGCAGGACACTGATTTCCCTTTCTTCTTACTCCAGAATTTAAATGTGTTTGGGGAAATATTGTGGTGGCATTCCTTGAAATGGAGGAGTCCTTTGTGTGCCTGATGTCCCCAGGGGCATCACCCCTGCCCAGTGCTCCCATCCTGCTCCCCCTGGCAGAATGCTCTGAATTGGAGAAACCTTAAATTCCATCCAGAGCCACCCCTGCCATGGCAGGGACACCTTCCACTGTCCCAGGCTGCTCCAAGCCCCAATGTCCAGCCTGGCCAGCCCCTGGCAGCCCTGGGCAGTTGGATCCCGTGGGAATGCCTGGGTAGCTGCAATGCTGGGCTTTTCCCGAGGGCAGATCCAGGCTCCCATCCCACTCTGGCCCCTCTGGCTGGTGCTGCTGCCTGGCTGGAGCCCTGGAGGCTGTGCCAGGCACCCAGAGGCACCAGCCCAGCCAAGGCTGCCGCACCCAGCTGGCTCCAGCTGGAGTCCAGGGAAAACCATCCATTGCTCATCCCACAGCGTTCCAGGAGGGTGCAGGAGTCTGCTCCAGGAGGGGTTTAAGGTTTGGAATTATTCCTTCCCCTTCCTGTGTCTCAATTCCTCACCTGCATCTGGAAAAGACCAAACCCAAGCAGGGATAAAAGGCTGCAGAAAGCTGGGATTTATTCCTTCCAAAAACGAAACCCAAGCAGGGTCAAAAGGCTGCAGAAAGTTGGGATTTGTTAGTTCCAGCTCTGTTTTCCCTGTGCATCCCCACAGAATATCCCCAGGGCTCTGGGTTGTCCTGGCCCTCTGCGCTGGTGCTCTGGGGTGCTGAGGGCCTGGACTCCTTTGGAAAGGATGGAATATCAACCAGAGCTTTCCTCGTGTTCCTGGGACAGGACCTGGGGCAGATGGGCACTTGTGGCTTTATTTTTACCACGTGTGAGTCTCCCCCAGCTGATCCCAGCTGTGTGGGGCTGGCTCAGAACTGCTGTTCCCTCTGGCCAGCTCTCCAAGAGATGCCACATTCCCTGCTGGAGCAGTCTGGGAGCATTTACTGACAGGGAATTTCTGCTTTCCAACACAACTCCAAGCTCTCCCAAAGGGCTGGGGAGGCTTGCACCACAACCCTGGCCAGACCTGCCTGGCAAGTGTGGAAACTGAGGAGCTTGGGAGAGGAAAACGTTCCCAAACCCCAAATGAGCTGAGTTTGAAGGATGTGAGGTTTTGTTGTTCTGTCTGGCCAGCTCTCCAGCTGCCCCATTCCCTGCTGGAGCAGCCTGAGAGCATTTACTGACAGGGAATTTCTGCCTTCCCACACAACTGAAGATGTTCCCAAACCCTAAAGGAGCCGAGTTTGAAGGATGGGTGTGGGAGCTCAGCACATCACTTCTGATGTGCGGAGCCTCCCGAGACCACCTCAAAGGCAGAGACCCCGTCAGGGGCTCAGAGACCTTGGCACGGTGCCCAGAGCATCTGGTGGGTGGATTTCGATCCTGTAAATGACTTGCCACCCTTGTATGAGAATTGGAAAATCACACAAGTTTAAAGGGTGTTTTTATAGAGAGCACAGAGGGTGAAAAATGTAAGTTTTAGGATTTTGGTATCTGGGTAATGGAGACAAGATGGAGGGGATGGGGCGTGTCTCGTCCTTCTTCTTTCTTCTTCTTGTTCTCCATCTTCTGCTGTGGTGCTGGCACTTGGGGATTGGTTTAGAGTAGAAGGTCACTGTCCAACATGGGTGATAGGCATTGGGAAATAAAGGTAAATATGATATATGTAGTTTATAGTATAAAAAGGTGACACCGCCTCGAGGGCGGTGGAGAGCGTCGTGGCTGCCTTGCTGGTCAGACCTCTGTCCGGCTGGGAGAAAATTTCTATAGATAAGATTCAATAAACAACCTAAAGACCGAACTCCAGAGAGTCCAGTCTCGTCCTTCAGAGCCTGGGGCCCTTCCCTGGACCACCCAACTCACCTCGGGGCAGAGAACAACCAGCCGACCCCGAAATGAGAGGGTGTTTTGCTGTTCCCTCTGCTAAAAGGCTCCCTGCTGGAGCAGCCTGGCACATTTACTGACAGGGGTTTCTGTGTGTCCCCAGCTGGCTCGGTACACCAGGGAGGGCTTCCTGCACCTGGGGGCCCTGGGCACCACCACGCTGCTGCCCGACACGCGCTGCCTGGTGGACACGGGCAAGAGCCGCTTCCCGCAGCTGCTGGACTGCGACAAGGTCAAGAGCAGCCTCCACAAGCGCTGGAGCTTCATCCAGGTGTGTCTGGGGCTGCCCTGGGCGTCCCCACCGCTGCATGGGAACAGGTGACCCCCGGCGGGGAGAGAAAATGACACATCTGACTTCATGGATATCGGAAAGCTAATTATTCTTTTATTATATTACTCTATTATTTTTATTATTTTATTAATTTAATTTTTATTATTTTAGTTATTATTAATAATAATAAGTAATATTAATAATAAATTAAATTAATAATATAATAAAATAATAGAGTAATATAATAAAATTATTATTTTATTATATTATTCTATTTTTAATTTATTATGTTACTATTATATTTTTTATTTTATTATTCTGTTATTGAGAGTATATAATATATATTATATTATATTATATTATATTATATTATATTATATTATATTATATTATATTATATTATATATTTTATATTATATTATAATAGAAAATATATTATATTATATTTATATTATATTATAATATATTTATAAATATATTATAATATATAAATATTATAAATATATAAATATCAGGTATAATATATTATATTATAATATATAAAAATATATTATATTTATAATGTATTATATTTATAATGTATTATATTATATCTAATAATATAATATAATATAATATAATATAATATAATATAATATAATATAATATAATATAATATAATATAATATAATATAATATAATATAATATAATATAATATAATATAATATAATATAATGTGTAATAATGATTATTATATTGTTCTGTATTATATTACCCTACATCTAAACTGAACCTGCACACACATTCAACTCAGCTGCACTCATCTCGTGACCATCAGCTGACAGTCCTGACACACACACCTGGATTCAATTGGTCAGTGAATCAAAACACTCATACCAGACTCCAATTACCAATTCCCTTCAGGTAAAAAACCTTCCACAATGCATTCCACTTGTGGACAACAAGAGGAGCAGCAATTGAGATAAGAATTGTTTTTTCATTCTCTGAGGTTGCTCACTGCCATTCCCGGAAATATCCTTGGGAAGTTGTGCCTTGCTTTTCTCTGTGAGGGGAAATGTGGCCACACCTCTGCTCTGTCCCAAGGCCTGGCTGGGACATAGCCCCTGGGATGGGGTGGGACAAAGGGGAAGTGGTGCCATGGCACAGTGAATTCCAGCTCCAGGGGTAGAGGGAGGAGGTTAAGAGGGATCAGGGCAGCATTTCAGGACAATTTCTAATAAAAGTTTTCCTTTCTGGTAGCAGAAAGATGGATCTGGTTATGTCTGATCTGCCAATGACTTCCAGATTCCTTTGTTTCTTGTGGATGAAGAGTGAAATTCATTTTGTCCCAAAGCAGAGTGTAAAAAACTGTAAATAACACTTTTGTCCCAAAGCAGTGTAAATAACTGTTTGGGTTTGAACAGCCAGGTGTCTGCTAAGGAAGGCAGGAGCCTCCCTTGAAATGGAAAATGTAAACCTCCTCCCTCTGAATTATTATAATTTGGAAATTAAGGAGCCCTCAGGTAAAGATTAGGGAAGAAAATTTTAAAAAATAAAAATACAAACGCGGTAATACAAAACAAACCACTGCCAGAGTCAGACCATGCCCTGCCCCCTGTGTGTCAGGGGTGGCACAGCCCCATCCCATGGGGGCTCAGCCCTCCTGCAGTGCCAGCTGTGGTTCTGCTGCAGCAGGGATCCTGCACAAGGGGGGAGTTTTCCTCTGCAGCTCCAGGGCTGCTGCAGATGGGCCTGGGCTCCCTCTGGGAATGCAGGGCAGCAGAAAGCTGCTCCTCTGGGAATGCAGAGGGCAAAGGCTGCTGTGCTGGGCCAGGCTCAGATTGGATCCAGGTAGGAATGCTTGGCTCCTCCCCTGGGCGCAGCATCTCCCCATGGGATGCTGGAATTGGATCAGCCCTGCAGGGACACTCAGTGGCCATGGGCAGCAGAGATCTCCTGGAGGGAGGATTGGCTGTGGGAGAGATAAAGAAAAAACTGCCCCATGAACAGCAGAGAACTGCCCCAGCTCTGACAGGTGGGGACAGAACACACTCACATCTCACAGCCCAGGACAACGATGCGGCTTTTACAGAAGGGTCCCAGCTCCCAGCAGCTGTGGGATTTAAAGGTTTCAGGTGTCCCTTGGGCACTGTCAGGGACAGGGGATGCTCACTCCATTTATCTGGGGAATTATTTTATTGTTTGCATTGCATTCCCACCCAGCTGAGTGCCCCTTCCAGCCCAGGGCTGCCCTCCTGGTGCTGCTTTGTTTCCCAGGCAATTAATATCTTCCTTTTTCCATCCTTTCCCATCTCCCCCACCTGCAGAACGGAGCCATCCTGAACAAGGGCACGGGCCGGTGCCTGGAGGTGGAGAACAGGGGCATGGCTGGCATTGACCTGATCCTCCGCAGCTGCACAGGGCAGAGGTGGACAATTAAAAACTTCATCAAGTAGAGGCTGCAAGAGTCAGGGGAGTCTGACTTGAGCCACGGCCGAGGGGACTGATCCGCCTGGACTCCTTTGGAAAGGATGGAATATCAACCAGAGCTTTCCTCGTGTTCCTGGGACAGGACCTGGGGCAGATGGGCACTTGTGGCTTTATTTTTACCACGTGTGAGTCTCCCCCAGCTGATCCCAGCTGTGTGGGGCTGGCTCAGAACTGCTGTTCCCTCTGGCCAGCTCTCCAAGAGATGCCACATTCCCTGCTGGAGCAGCCTGGGAGCATTTACTGACAGGGAATTTCTGCTTTCCCACACAACTCCAAGCTCTCCCAAAGGGCTGGGGAGGTTTGCACCACAACCCTGGCCAGACCTGCCTGGCAAGTGTGGAAACTGAGGAGCTTGGGAGAGGAAAACGTTCCCAAACCCCAAAGGAGCCGAGTTTGAAGGTGTTTTGCTGGGTCCTAGTTCCCTTTTCCCTTTCCTGCCCCTGCATCCAGCAGCCTCTTCCCTGAGTTTTGGAGAAGCAAAACACCCCCCAGCAGCTCCCAGGGATCTTTCCAACCCCTAATCACAGAAGTTACCCAAAACAATGCAGTGGAATAAACCCCCTGAGCTCCCCTTGCCCCTCTCCATCACCCACACGCTGCTGGCCAAGCCAGCACCTCCCTCCATGGAGAGCCCAGAGGGGTTCCCTTGGGAATGACCTGGGATGTCTGCCTGCCCTTCTGGGTGACAGCAGGAATGTTCTCTGAGGCTTGGACACCCCTGTCCTGCCTGCTCAGGCCTGGCCAGGGACCCCCAGAGTCACTGCAGCCCTTCCTGGCCCCAGCAAATGGCAGCTTGGCTGACATTCTTGGCCCTGAAGCCACTTCTGGCTTGTTGCTCTGGTGGAGGGATCTCACCTGGTTTATTTTTAGCTCACAGGAATCCTGGCTACCAAATCTTGGCTGCCAAATCCACCTGGGAGTCCTCTGCTTGTGGCTGCCTGGAGAAGGGAATGGGATCCTGCAGCATTGCTGTACATGGGTGGGCACAGGCTTTGCTCAGCAGGGAGGAGAAACCAGCCCATCTCCTGCCCTTCTCCCAGAATAATCCTCTTTGTGGCTGCCCTCTGGCTAGGGTGCACTAAAATAGATTAATATATGAGATGGATGTGTAAATATGTTTCCCAAGCTGGGATGTGCACAGAGTCCTTTGCTGCAGAGCACTCATGCCTGTCTTCCATTTGCATCAGGATGAAGCTCCCTGGATGTTTAACGAGCTGAATTTCCAATGCCATGCAGCAGGTTTATAACTGATGTTTTAGTAATTTATTGATCAGAAGCAGATCTATTTCATTGTTCCTTCTACAGCAACTAGCATCACCTAGGACTGATTGTTCATTTAGGCTTTACAAGGCTCCCTCAACCACTGGGGCTGTCTCTGATTTTTCCCCTGCCTTCCTTAATGAAGTAAAACCTCTTAGTTGTCCTGACCTGCAGAGTAGAGAGTCAATGTAGAATTTTGCTCTCTTTTTCGCTGTTGCATCATCCCTTGTGTAATCAATTTGAGCACTTCCAAACCCGAAATGACCACAACTCTGTGGATGCATGAGCCAGCTCCCCCTGCCTTTGTTGCTGCCTTCTAAGAGAAGCGATTTCCTGGTGATCCAGGACACCCTGAGGGCTTGGAGACCCCACAGCTCGGGTCCCGCTGGTAAAACGCCCTTAAACTGAGCAAATATTGCAGGGAGAGACTGTGTGGGTCAGGATAAGCAGCCAGACAGCCCCTGGGTGTTGCCTGTGCTGTAATTCAGCCCAGCTCGAGCCCTGCCAGTGCCCAGGGTGGCAGCAGATGGCTTTTGTCACATGTCACCGTGCTGGGGTGAGGTCCCCAGCCCCACGGCAGGGCTGGATGGGATGTGTGGCTGCTCCTGGGCTCCATCCTGGCTGTGCTGAGCCCCTGGCCAGGAGGGCCTGGCTCTGCCCTGTCCCTGGCTCTGTCCCAGTCCCTGCCTGTCCCTGGTCCCTCTGGGATGGCCGTGTGTCCCTGGTGCCACTGCAGTCCCCGTGCCAGGTGGCACAGACACCCAGGGACAGCACGAGGATCCTGCTGCTGCTGAGCCCTGGGATCCCTTGGAATGTTCAGGCTCACACCTGCCTTTCCTTCGTGCCCCAGAAGGAAAAGCAGCCCCCGAGCCAGCAGCAGGAAGGGAAGGTGGAGATGAACCCTGGGCTCAGGACCCTCAGCTGGGCAGAGCCCCGGGGAGGTGTTGGCCCCTTCTCCCTGCTCCAGCTTCCAAACCGCTGGAAACAGGAGGAAAATCAGGCTGGGAAGTGGGAATTTCCTCTGCTGCTCTGTCCTGACACCGTTGGTGACTGCAGGGTGACCCCGGGAGAAATCTGTCTGAGATCTGGGTCTCGTTGTTGCATCTCGCTTATCTCTAATCATCTGTTAATTGCTTTAAGAAGTGATCTCCAAGTGATTCTTATTAAATATCTGGTTTGAGCCTCGCCTCTTGAGTGATTTTCAAAAGATTCTCTGCTGCTGAGATACAGAGGCAGTCATTCCTCTGCATTTAATAGAAAAGTGCTGCTGTTTTAATAAAGCTTCCATTTTAAAAAGAAATGGAAATGAAGGAGAGATCAAGAGAGATGGTGGGCACAGATTAACTCCCATTCCATCCATCCCTGCTGCTGCCACTCCCCAGGATCGGTTTCACCCCACAAGCTGGAAGGAGATGTGATGTGGCCACTAAAGCACCACCTGCATTCCTGAGCCCAGGCTGGCTGTCCCTAAATGTTCTGGTGTCACCTGGAGCTCTCCTTGAACCCATTCCTTCTACCCAGGATCTCCTGAGCACTGGGTTGGTGCTTTCCTGGGTCAGGGAAGGGTCTCTGTGGGGGCACCCGTGACCAAAGGGAGCTGGGGCACAGCAGGTGAGGGCACCCAGGTGAGTGTGACCTGGGCAGGGGCACATCCAGCCCCTGCTGGGCTCTGGAGCCACAGGGCTCTTACAGGATGGCACAGGATGGAAACCTGAGCCCTTGTGGGGAGCATTGCCCACCCAGGGGCAAGATCCATGTTGGAAAATTGTTCCATTTGCTTCAGAGCAGATGGAGTCACGGAATCCCAGAATGGTTTGGGGTGGAGGGACCTTAAAGCCCACCCAGTGCCTTTCCACTGTGCCAGGCTGCTCCCAGCCCTGTCCAGCCTGGCCTTGGGCACTGCCAGGGATCCAGGGGCAGCCACAGCTGCTCTGGGCACCCTGTGCCAGGGCCTGCCCACCCTGCCAGGGAACAATTCCTGATTCCCAATATCCCATCCAGCCCTGCCCTCTGGCTGTGGGAGCCATTCCCTGTGTCCTGTCCCTCCAGCCCCTGTCCAAAGTCTCTCTCCACGTTTCCTGCAGGCTCCTTTCAGGTCCTGCAAGGTCACAATTCAGTCACCCCAAAGCTCCTCCTGTCCAGGTGAGCATTCCCAGCCTTTCCTCCCAGCAGAGCTGCTCCATCCCTCTGCTCATCCTGGAGCCTCCTCTGGGCTCCTCCAGCAGCTCCAGCTCCTGCCTGTGCTGGGCCAGGGCTGGGGCAGCTCTGCAGGTGGGGTCTCACCTGGGCACAGGGGCACATCCCAATCCCTGCCCTGCTGCCCACACTGGGATCAGCCCAGGGCTGGGGGTTCAGGGCTGGGCCATGGCCAGTGTCACCCAAAGCAACCCCAGGGCCCTCTCCCAGGGCTGCTCCAGCTGCTCACCCCAGCCTGGATGGATCCCAGGGGCTGCCCCAGCTTGAACTTGGCCTTGTTAAACTTCCTGAGATTCCCAAGGGCCACTCCTGGAGCTGTCCAGGTCCCTCTGGATGACCCTGTCCTCCAGGGGTGTCACTGCACCCTCAGCTTGGTGTCACCTGCTGGGTGCCCTTGATTCCTTGGTGTGCCATTGATGAAGGTATTTAAATACCACTGGCCCCAAATCTGACCCCGAGGACACCACTGGGCACTGATGTCCAGCAGGACTCTGAGCCATTGACCATGACCTGTGCAGGCAGCAGGGACTCCTCCTGTGCAGGAGCTTTGTGCTGCCCAGGCCAGAGAGCAGAACTTCCAGAAGGTTCTCTCTAAGCCCTCAAATGACCCTAAACTCTCCTTTCAATGCTGAAAGTTGAACTCATGGGCTCCCAGTGGCAGAGCCTCTGCTTGGGCATGGAGAACTTTGGGCACTGATCCACTGCCAATGGCCAAGGAGCACTTTGGGCACTGCCAATGCCCACGGAGCTGAGCCCTCCAGGGGGAAGGTGGCACTGGGAACTCTGCAGCTCCTCCTCACAGAGGGGAAGCCATCCTTGCTTGGGCTGGGACTGGGAAAAGCATCTGTGGCCATCAGCAGTCTCAGCTGGATTTCCAAGGACAGTGGGATGGACTCACAGATTCACAGCATGACTGGGTTGGAAGAGACCTCAAAGATCGAGTCAAATTTCAAGGTGGCACAGGCACAGACACCGTCTCTCTCTCTCTCTCTCTCTCTCTCTCTCTCTGTCTCTCTCTGTCTCTCTCCTGAGGGGGCTGCCCGATGTCTCTCACTGCTCCTCCACCCTTCCATCCTCGGGCCAGGCCTACCTCACCCGGCCGCGCGGTTTCCCCTCCCCAGCCGCTGCAGCTGGGCCGGGGCCGCTCTGACCTGTTTCCCTCGCTGGAACCCAAGAGAAGGTTTCCTAGGAATGCTCTATTTTTAACCCCTGTGTTCTCAGAGGCGTATCCAAGGTCCCCATTGGCCACACCAGGTGCTAATATTGAAATCTGAGCACCTATTGGTTTGACCACAGCATCCCAGAAAACTCACTTCCTCTCAAACCATGGCAACTCAGCACCAGACCAGTGGCAGCAGCTGAATTTTGAGAGTGAAGAGCCACCACAGGGATCCTCCCAGCCTCCTGAACACCCACAAGGAGCTGGGGTGTTTCCCGCAAGGTTCCCCACCATGGAAAAAGTGCCTGAAGCCTCATCCTTGGAAAACTGGCCCAGGAATGCAGCTCTGTGTGGCAGGACAGAGCCCAGGGATCCCAGGCAGTGCAGGAGCTTCCCGGGGCTGTGGAGATGCTGAGCTGGGGGAGCTGTGGTGGGCATGGCCTTGGCTGGCCTGGAGAACACCCAGCTGCTGCCAGCCACCCTCCATGGCATGGCAGGGGGAGAAAATCCCATGGAAAATTCCTGGGGAGGGAGAGGGCACTCACCAGGCACCACCATGGGCAGGATACTGATCTGGGGAACAATAATTGCATTAATTACAGTTACAAATGGGGTGGGTGGTGAGAGGCAAACTGAAACCCCAACAGCCCAGGCTCACCTTCCCCCAGCCATTCCCAGCTCTGCCATTCCAGGAGCTGCAGGTGGATGGGATGGGCTTGGTCCATCCCGCTCTGCCTGTGGATCCTTGCTCAGGAGTTCCCCCTGTGCCACCCTGGGTCCCTCTCGTGGGATAAAGTCCTTCAGGAGCAGCTCCAGCGTGGATCTCCCATGGGCCACAGCTCCTGAAAGAGCTCCAGGGGGGTTCTCCAGGGGCTGCAGCTTCCCCTGGGGCATCTCCCCCTGCTCCAGGGGGGCTCTCCAGGGGCTGCCAGGGGTCTCTGCTCCCCTCTGGATCCCCAGGGGCTGCAGGGGCCCAGCTGCTCCATGGAATCTTGGGGGAATCTCTGCCCCTGGAGCAGCTCCTGCCCTGGTTGGTCCCTGCTGGGCTGGTTCTCACCCATGTCCCTCCCTGGTCTCTCCCCCAGCAGCTGCCCAGTGATTTTCACCCTTTCTGGGAGGTGTTACCCAGAGCTGGCAGCAGCTCCAGCGCTGGCCTTGGCCCTGGCATGGCTGCCTTGGAGGCAGCTGGAGCCCAAAGTGACACTGGGAGGAGGGAAAGGACAGGACAGCTCAGCCTGGGGAGAGAGGGAGGGAGCACTCTGGAGAGGATGGATTGTTATGGAAAGAAGGGATCGTTATGGAAAGGAGGGATCACTGTGGAAGGGAGGGATCACTGTGGAAGGGAGGGATCAACGTGGAAAGGAGGGATCATAAAGGAAAGGAGGAATCATTATGGAAAGGAGGGCTCCTTCTGCCGTTTCTTGCACGGCTCTGAGCACCTGAGGATGCTCCCCCTCGGAGGGGTCCCTTGGGCAGAGCTGTCTTCTCTCCAGCAGCCTGGGGGTGAGGGGACAGTCCCAGCTGGGGGCTGCTATCCCTGCTCCCTCTGTCCCCTGCCCCAGGGCTGTGCTGGGAGGGCAGGGGCAGCCCAGGAGCCGCGCCTGGCCCGGGCTCACCCCCTGCTCAGCTCTGCCCCTTGCCCAGAGTCAGCTCCCAGGGACCTTCACTCCCTTCATGCTTCCACTTTGGTGCTATTTTTGTTCCACTTTCCCTTTGTCTTCAGTGCTGTCTTGTCTCAGTTTTGTGTCTTGGGCTGCCTCACATCCCCTCTTTGTTCTCTGCAGGAGTTTGTTCCATCCCTGTCCCCTCTTGCTCCTTTACTCTCTGTGTTTTCCTTTGTTTGCTCCTTTTCCTTTGTTATTCCTTTTGATTGCTTATTTCCACTTCAGCTTGTTTTCACTCTCTCTCATTCTTTCCTGTTTCATCTCTCTTCTTCTTTTCCTCTTGCTTTGTTTTCCCCTTATTCTTGTTCTCTCTCCTGGTGGTTTTGTTCTTTGTATGTGTTTGGATTCCTCCCCTCCTGCTTTCCTCCCTGAGCTCTCATTTTGGGTGGGAAACCAGCCCTTGATTAAATTTTAATCAAAGTGCTTAAAATCAAAATCCAAATCCTTTCCCCCCCCTCTTTTAATTGCTAAGAAGGGGACATTAGCACAGCTCCTGACAGCAACTGGTGCCCATCCTGCTGCAGTGCCTTGGCACAGGCTGGCAGGTGGGGCTGCCCTGGCCGGAGCCATTCCAATCTTGGAATGGCTTTTCCAGATTCCAAGAGCTCCATGCCATGGGTAGGGGCAGACAATGTGTGGATCCTGATTTCAAGCAGCAGAAATCCCTGGTGCTGGGGGACAGGTCTCTCTGAGGTGTGGGATGAGCCTGTGAGGGTCTGGATCACCCATGGAGATCCAGGGGGGTGGCATTCACATTCTCTGAAAAATCCCTTCACCCAGGATTTGTCTCCTAGAAAGCTGAGAAACTTCAGAGAAAAGGAAAACAATTCTTGTCTCATTTGCTTCTCCTGTGTTGTGCTCATGTGGAATGTGTTTGGAGATTGTTTACCCACAGGTGATTGTTCCATTGGATTCTGCTGTGAGTTGTTTTCACTCTTTGGCCAATCAGGGCCAAGCTGTGTCAGGACTCTGGAAAGAGTCAGGAGTTTTCATTATTCTCTTTTTTGCATTCAGTAAGTATCCTTTCTCTGTTCTTTAGTATAGTATAGCATTCATTAATATTATATAGTATTACAAAGTAATAAATTAGCCTTCTGAGAACATGGAGTCAGATTCATCATTCCTGCCTTTGTCGGGGCAGTCACAAATACAATACAAGGGGAAGAGGATGAGGTGGGACAAAGTGGATCTCAGGAACCTGGATTTGCTACAGGCTGGGATTGTCTCTTTTTCTAATAAAGAAAAAAAAATGAAACAAACCCAGCCTCTAATGGTCTTTCTGCTGCCCTTGCTGAGCTGAGTGAGAGCAGAAGAAATGCCAGCCCAGGTGCCCTGGGGTGGTGGCACTTCCAGGGGAAAACCAGGAGATGTGGGGCAGGAAAAGGGGAATCAAGAAAGGGCAATGAAGGGATCAGGGCCAGATCTGGTGGAGATAAGCACTGGGCTCATCCCTGGGCTGCTCCCTCTGGGATGGGGCTGGCTTTGGCCAGAGGAAGGTGCCTGACCCAGCACAGGGACCTAGGAAGTGTCAGCCCTGCCATGGCCACCAGCAGCTGCTGGGGCTGGGTTGGGAGGTGCTGTGCAGCTGCTCTGTCCCCAGGGTGCCCAAACACAGCCCCTTCCTGTGGGATTTTCATCCCATCTGCTCCAGATCTGCTTCCTCAGACCCCCTGTCCTCCTTGGCAGAAATGGGGTTTGTGTGTCCAGGCTGGAATGGCAAACCTGAGCCTTTCTCCTTCCCCGGCCATGACAGGGAGGCTGGATGGATTCTTCCCTTCTGTTCTTCTTTCCTGTGTTGTGTTCTTCTGATCCAGAAAAGATCAAGCCACAGCTCTGTGTTTCCCAGCCCCAAACCAGCAGAACCCTCTGGTCATCAGGGAATCACAGAATCCCAGAGTGGTTTGGGCTGGCAGTGACCTCAAAGCCCATCCAGTGCCACCCCTGCCATGGGCAGGGACACTTCCCACTGTCCCACAGCCTGGCCTTGGGCCCTGCCAGGGATCCAGGGGCAGCCAATGCTGCTCTGGGAAATCTATTCCAGCACCTCACCTCCCTCACAGGGAGGAGTTTCATTCCAATATGTGTGAAATAAATCCACAACCCCTTGTGATAGATGAGTAATGCCATGGTTGACTCTCACAATTAAAAGGCAAATACCATGTATATATGTTAAGAGAAGTTTTATAGATTTATAGTTGTGTTTTACCCCCCTTGTGTTGTTATCACAGGGTGGTGTCACTGTCATATTTTCTGAAAAATCCTCTTTGCCCAGGATTCTTCTTCTGGGAAGGTGAGAAGCCTCAGAGAAAAAGGAAAACAATATTATCTCATCTGCTTCTCCTGTGTTTTGTTGTGTTGGTAAGTGGTTGGAGATTGTTTATCCAACAAGTGAATCGTTTTGAATTAATGACTAATCATGGTCCAGCTGTGTCAGGACTCTGGAGAGAGTCAGGGTTTTTTTCACTAGTATCTTGTTAGGCCTTCTGTAAGTATCCTTTCAATATGACATGATATGATATGATATATGATATAATATTATATGATATTATATAATATGATATTATATAATATATAAAATACATTAGCCTCCTAAGAACATGGAGTCAGATTCATCATTTCCTTCCTGCCACAGGGGACCCTGAAAACACCACAGGGGTGCCCTGGGTTTGGGACATTTGGAGGGTCACTCGTTCCTGTGGCAGCACCTGAGCTCCAATCAAGGTGTCAGGCAGTGATCTCCAGCCCTGGGCAGGGAAGGAGGAGTGGATGGACAGAACTCTGGGAGGGGCTAAAGGGTTAAAAGGTGAAACCTCCATTGTGTGGGTGAGCACATGGTGGGGAAAATCCTCTGCTCCTGGTGCTGTAATATTTTCTCTATTCAGTCTTCTGTTGTATGTTTGATAAGGTTGTAATAAACCTTTTAAATATTTTGGAAGTGAGCAGCATCTCTCACACCCTGGAGCCAGGAGCCCTCCACCTTTGGTGCAGAGGCTTCACCCATCACAAATCCACGCTGGGAAGAGACAGAAGAGCCCATCCAGCTGCTGAGTGTGTGACCCAGTGGCCTGACAAGAGCTCGGCCCCAGTATCAATTATAATTGCCATTAATTATGGGCAATCCTCGGAGCCGGCTCTCCCTTCACTCCCGCTCCGGTAATTCCCTTGACCTCCTACGTTTAAGCGGAGCAGCTCCTGCCGAGCGCCTTTGTTGCAGTTGATAGTGAGATAATTACAATGCTATCAGTGGTTAAACTGTTTCAATAGCGGCAGGCCCTCTCCTCAGGCCTTTGATGGATATCTCACAGCTCGCAGAGATCGCAGATTAATCACTGCTGGTGCTGCCAGCAGAGCCAGACCAGGCAGAACAATGTTATAGATGTGAAAAACACCAATCAATTGTTTTTAAAATTTTAAAAGTTTAATCGTAATAAAATGGTTATTAAAATAGCAATATAATTAGAGTAATAATAGTTTGGACAATTGAAATTAGGACAATATGAGACAATAAAAACAAAGAGTTACTGACAGTCTGGGTGCCTCTTTCTGGGCAAAGTAAGCCCGAAAAAGCACCCACATTAACAGAGGATTAACCCTTAAAAGCAACAGCCTGTTGCATATTCATACACCTCATCCATGATGCATAAATTCCATTCAAACTCAGGATTCTGTCTGGGCAGTGTCAGCTTCTTTCTCTGAATCCTGATTGCATCTTCAGGGCTGAGCAAGGCAGGAAGAAGTTCGTTTCTTCTGATAAGGGAGCAATAAATTCTCTTTCTTTGAAAGATTTAGGTGTCCTGTGGCTGCTACCTCACTGCGAGTCCTTTCTTTAAGAAAAGTATCTTACACAGCATAGTTTCTATTTTAACATTATGTTATAACCTAAAACTATATTTAACACACTATTTAAGAAAATTAATACAGCATAACTTTCTAACATAACCCATATAATATTCATTTTAATATTTGCAAAAAGCCAATAATAAAATACACATTTTTCACATAGACACACATTATAATATTGGCTTGTTGCAAATGTTAAAATGGATTCTATATGTGTGATGTTAAAGTAACTTTGTTATAAAGATATAGCTTTTATTTCTGTTGTTAGTTAAGCTTAGACATATGTCCTGGTTTAGGGCAAATTTGGGAGAAAGCCCCCAAAAGGGGCCCCTCCAGAAAGCAAACCCACACGGCCCCTGCCCCCAGCCGGGTCGGGAAGGATTCCTTGGAGAGAAGTGGAAAGAACCTGTTTATTTAACAGGCACGGCACCCCCAGCACACAAAATGAACAATACCAGATGACACCACTCTGTCACCGCTCTGAAAAGATGACAAATTCAGAAAGTCTCTCTGGGGGTGGTCGCTCTGTTATCAGTCCCTCCGGTGCTGGGGCAGCTGCTGCAGCCACAAGGTGCAAACTCTCGGTGTTTCCCAGGTCCCAGTCCGGAGCAGGTTCGAGTTGGTCCAAAAAAGGGAAAGGAAAAACAGTCCAGGGAAAATTTGGACTGCTTAGCTGAACTAACTAATGAGCAGAAGCCAAAAGCAAAAGCAGCACCATGTACTGCCCTGTCTCTGTGTCCCACCAGCCGTGGGGGAGCGGCTGATAACAAAACCAAAACAAAACATTCGCTCTTCAGAGCCAGTCTTGGAGGCACAGAACATGATATCCAGCATGAACAGAACACATGAATGGGGATACAAGCATCATAATGTCACCCTAGGACATAGTGAAAAAGCTGATATCAGTGTGCTTGTGTTAAAATGCCTGCTTGGATGTGTGAAAAATGTGTATTTTATGATTGGCTTTTCACAAATATTAAATGAATATTATATGTGTTATGTTACAAAGTTATGCTGTATTAATTTTTTAGGTAGTGCTGTATTAACATTTTAATAGTATGGTAAATTTGTAGTTAAATTGTAACTTTTGTAGTTAAAATAGAAACTATGTATGTGGGATATTTTTTTAAAGAAAGGAATGAGGTACTTGCACCAGATAGCAGCCACAGGACACCTAAATCTTTCAGAGACAGAGAATCTATTGCTCCATTATCAGAAGAAATGAACTTCTTCCTGCCTGCTCAGCTCTGAAGATGCAATCAGGATTCAGAGGAAGAAGCTGACACTGCCCAGACAGAATCCTGAGTTTGAATGGAATTTATGCATCATGGATGAGGTGTATGAATATGCAACAGGCTGTTGCTTTTAAGGGTTAATCCTTTGTTAATGTGGGTCCTTTTTTTGGGGCTTATTTTGCCCAGAAAAAGGTACCTGGGCTGTCCATAACTCTTTATTGTCTCATATTGTCCTAATCTCAATTGTTCAAATTTTATTACTCTAATTATATTGCTATTTTAATAACCATTTTATTACTATTAAACTTTTAAAATTTCAGAAACAAGTGATTGGCGTTTTCACAGATGTGATAACATCCAAGGAACAAAGGCTGAGGACACCTGTACAGATCTGCCAACCATCAGCACTCACCCTGTTATAGATGGATAATGAGATGATTGGCTCTCACAATTAAGGGATAACTATTGTGTGAATATTAAGAAAAGCTTTAGTGATGTACAGTTATGTTATTGTAGTTTAGATGTCCTCTCTTCTCCCCACAGTTCCCTTTCCCCCCTGTATTGTTGCCATCACACAGCCTGGGCTGTCCAGGACAGGTACAAAGGAGCTGCACAGGTGTCCCTTGCATGGGGCAGGTGGGAATGGAAAAGCTTGGGGGTGCTCAGGGGGTGAGGCATGGCAACACCTGAGCTCCAATCCAGTTCCAAAGCAGTCTGCACTGATAAATGGCAAAGAAGAGCTGACTGACAGACCTTGGGAGGGGCCAGGGCTGGCTGGTGCAACCCGCAGGGGTATAAAAGACTGAGCATCCAGCTTGAAGATGAGCTAGCCTTGTGGTGTGCACAAAGAGCAGTTTCCAGCACTGCAAATTTTTCCTTATATAGTCCTTTTGTTGTATTTTTGTCAAGGTTTAATAAACCTTTTTAAATTTTCAAAGTGAGCAGTCCTTTCTCACAACCCTCTGAAGAAAGAATGGACCAAGGCCCAAACTGGAAGTGCTAAAGAGGAGCCAAAACCACATCCAAGAAACACACGTGCTCTGAAAAGGCAGACCAAGGAGGGGCTGTGTAAAATATTCCTGGAAAATGTAAACTAGTTTATGGATATGCATAAGGGTTTATGAATATGCAACAGGCTGATGTGATTAAAAGGTATTTAAGGGGTATCCCTGAAAATTAGTGCCAACCCTAATAACCCTTGCTCTATGGTCCTTGCCTCCTATTGTCCTTTATTAAACTTCTTACATTTTCACAGGAGAGTGAACGTGTTTTTCACAACCTGATGTTCCTGAGACGCACATCCCACAACCAGAATGTGAGGAGCGTGCTGGGATGTGGAGCTGGCTGCTCACCAGTCCTGCCAGGGAGCAGGGGATGCAGCCTGAAATCTTCTCCCAGCCCTCACCCATCCCCGTTAGCACCAATTTCCTTTTCTGGGGGTGCAACAGCAGCAGGCAGAGAAGGGGGATTCACTTCTCAGTCTGGCAGGAATTACAGAAGAGTTGGAGTTGCAGGGTGAGGAGGGGAAAATGCTGCTTAAAATGTTCCTTAATATTTGATTATTGCAGTAAGGTAGAAAAATTATAAGAGAAGGGCCTCATAAAATCAGGCCAGCTCTGTTATTTCAGTGGCCTCGTCAGGCCAGCCCTTTGCAAGTTCCCATGTGAAAGCAATCCTGGTGTGAGCAGTTTGTTAACATAACAATCTATTCCTGGGTAAAAAACAGGCAACAGCACCTGTATAAACTGTTTTTGCACCATTAGATAGTTTTCATTTTTCTATCTCTCACAAACAAGTTTTCCTGCATGTACACACCGGGGTTTGAGTGACAAATCAATACAGGGTAACAACTTGTTACTAGAATAACTTGTTGGAATTACAACCAACAAAGTAATTGGCAAGAAAGCTCCTGACCAATTGGAGTCCCACACGAGGTCTGTAAAACTGTATAGAAAGGAGTTATGGGACTAAAGAAGGGTTTTTTCCACCAATAAGAAAATGGAGTCTGTGTGATTTATTCTGATATTTGATGGCCCATGGAATGAGGGGCCCACAGGGCTCCAAACCTCCCTGGGAAGAGGCAGGAGGTAAAACGTTTATTACCTGAGCCTTTAAACCTTAAAACCTTGGGATCAACCAGCTGCTTTTCGTGTTTTAAGGAGGACTTTCCCCCATCCCACAAGTTTGTGTAGGAAATTATGGAAAGCAATCCATTCCCCTATTTCTCTGTGATTTTGCTGTTGAGCTGCACTGGGGCACATCCAGCCAAAAATGCTGCTCCTGTTCCTTGAGGGGACCCAGCCACGCCTGGAGCCAAAACTCCTCCTGCTCCCATCCTGGGCAAGAGGGATGAAGTTTTCCTGGAATCACAGAATACCCTGGAAGGGACCCCCAGGGATCATCAGTGCAGTTCTGGCCCTGCACAGACACCCCAACCATCCCAGCCTGAGCATCCCTGGGAGCTCCTGGAGCTCTGGCAGCCTCGGGGCCGTGGCCATTCCCTGGGGAGCCTCTTCCTCGGAGAAGTGGGATTAGTTAACCTGTGTTAGTGCATCCTAGAATGTCTCACTCAATGCCTGGACCCGTGTGAGACTCTGAGCAGCAGGGAAAAGGTGTGATTGTTTTCCAGAGGGTTTTATTTTCCTGGCTGTGATGCGGTGGGAGCACCCGTGGTTCTGTTGGGTTTGCTTTAATTATTGTTATTTGTGTGTAAACACACCAAGAGCTTGTTGGAACCACTGGGCTGGAAAACTGCCTGGGAGGCTCCTGCTCCTCTCAGCAGCGTTTAAAATGGTTCATGACTGTTATTTCCCAGCTTCCCTGCCTGCCTCAGCTCCGGGTGTTTATCAGGACAGACCCTGCGTGCCCCAGCCCGGGTGGGATGGAGCTGCAGCACCTTAGGGGAGGGACGGGGCTGGGAAGGGGTTTGGGAATGCTCCTGGAGCAGGGCAGAGCTGGTTCTGCCCCAAGGAGATGTCTGTGTGCAATGTGTTCACCTCACTTCCCATCCTGGAGTCCCTGGAGTGCCAGGGAGGAGGTGGGTGCTTTATTCCTTGCTGGATTTGGGCTTTTCCCCTTGCCCTGCATCCCCTTGAGCCACAGGGATCTCTGAACACCTGCTGTGCTTCATATTCCCACTCCAGCCCTCAGCTCTGCCAAACTCTCACCCGGGAGGTGCCACAGGGCATTGCTGTCACCACAAAGCCACTCCCTGTCCCCTGGGCAGGGGCTCCTGAGTGTCCCCATCCCTGCCCATTGTCCTGCGTGCCCCAGGGCTGGTCCCCCTCCCAGGTGGCCCCGGGCAGGTTCTGGTGCCCCTTGGCCAGGGACCCTGGTGCCAGCCAAGGGGGGCCTTTCCCCATGTCCCAGGACATGCTCAGAGCACTCCCACCACTGCTGGAGGGAAACACTGAGGTGCTGGCACGTACAAAATAAATCAGTTTAAAACAACAAAACCTCCCCCAACCAGTCAGAAACCCCAAGAGCAAGAGTGGCCTGGGAGAGGATGGGCGACCTTGCTGGGACATCACCAGGGCAGAGGAAGCAGGAGGGCAGGGGGGTCACACAAGGTGGGGGATTCCCCATGCCCAGTGCCCTGGGACAGCTCAGGAGAGCAGGGAAATCAGGAAAGGTGGGTCTGGTGCCCAGGGTGGCACTGGCAGGGATGGGTTTGGTACCCAGGATGTCAGGGACAAGTTTGGTGCCCAGGGAGGCACTGGCAGTGCCAGGTTTGGTGCCCAGGGTGGCAGTGACAGGTTTGGTGCCCAGGGTGGCAGTGCCAGGTTTGGTGCCCAGGTGGCACTGGCAGGATGTGTCTGGCTGGACCCACATCCCTGTCTGCAGGGGGATCCTTCCAGAGCAGGGTCTGAACCCCACGGGGCTCACAGGGGTGGGATCTCCTGCACAGAGGGGGAACCTGGGGGTGGGATTTGGGGTTTAAGGATGGGGGGCACTGGGGGCCTGCCCAGGCTGGGCTGTGCCAGGGATGAGGGAAAGGGAAAGGGAAAGGGAAAGGGAAAGGGAAAGGGAAAGGGAAAAGGAAAGAAAGAAAGGAAAAGGGAAAGGGGAAAGGGAAAGGGAAAGGGAAAAAGGGAAAAGGGAAAGGGAAAGGGAAAAGGAAAGAAAGGGAAAGGGGAAAGGAAAGGGAAAGGGAAAGGAAAGGAAAGGAAAGGAAAGGAAAGGAAAGGAAAGGAAAGGAAAGGAAAGGAAAGGTGCTCCCCCACTGCCACCTTGTGCCTGAAAACCGAACAGCCTGGCAGGTCTGCAGGGCTGTCACAGGGGATGGCAAAGTCCAGGACATCCCTGTGGGGATGGCAACTCCCAAACGGGGCCAGAAATGGCTTTGGGGTGAGGCTCCCCCAGAGCAGCCCCTGCTGAGAGTGTGGCTTTAGGTGAAGCTTTACCCGGGCAGGCTGGGGGTAAAGTTAAAGGTTTAAAAATGCTTTATGTTCGCCCCAGCTGGAGGGGGCACAGAGCTGGAGGCTGTGCCCTGGCACCCTCAGGGTGCAGCTCCTGCAGCCTGTGCCAGGGCCTTCCTTCCCTGCCTCACCGGAACAATTCCTTCCCAATATCTAATTTAAATCTCTCCTTTTTTAGTTTAAATCTGTTCCCCTCTGTCCTGTCAGTATCTGCCCATGGCAAAAGTCCCTTTCCCTCTTTTTTATGAACCCCCTTGAGGCTCTGGAAGGGGCTCTGAGGTGTCTCTGGAGCCTTCCCCTTTCCAGGTGAGCACCCCCAGCTCTGCCAGCCTGGCTCCAGAGCAGACTTAGAGCATCCTCCTGGATTCCTCAGGATTCCAGCAGCTCCATGTCCTGTCTGTCAGTATCTGCCAGAACAGGGAAGGAGGAAAGCCTGACCTCTGAGAGCTCAGTAGTGGCACACGAGGGAGGGCTGGAATGTCTGGGGAAAACAGGAATCTGGGGCAGCCAGAGGTGACCCAGTGCTGTGCAAGCTGCAAAAGCATCAGCACTGGGAATTCCTGGGTCTTGAGAGCCTTGGACTTTTCCAGCACAGAAATCCTGTGAACTTCCAGAAGTCTGCCTGAACTACTTGGGAGCTCTTTATTAGAGACATCTCTGCACACCATAAGTGACAGAGAGGGCTTCAAAAAGGGGGAAAAGGAACCCAGGAGGAGGAACGAGAAGGGAGGAATTATAAATCTGCCCTTTGGAAAGAGCACCTGGGGCAAAAGGCCTGGAATTCCCAAACCAGACACCTCTGGAGCACCCAGAGGGATGATCCTGTCCTGTGGCTCAGGGACAAACCCCAGGAAAATCTGGATTTCTCTGCAGCCCGTGGCAGATCCCTGCTCACAGTGTGGGGCACAGGCTGAAGGATGGGGTGTCCTGGGCTGGGCTCTGCCTTCCCCAGGGAAAGCCCAGACTCCCTTGGGAGCAGGGTGGTCCCAAAGCCTCTGGGAGAGGCACTGCAGGCAGTCCATGGTGTGGTGATTATCCAGCTCCAGGGAACGAGAGAGGGGGAGATGGGAGTGGGGCTGGGCTGGGGTTGGAGCTTCACTTGGAAAGCTTGGAATGGCAGGGAGGGTCTGGGGGCTGCTTTAAGGATTTGCAGGGCTGCTGCAGAGGGGCTTTGCCTCCAGCAGCACCTCCCAGTGCTGGGACCCCCTTGGGGCCAGGGTGGGCAATTCCAGGGGCATGGGAAGGGAATCCCCACCTGAGCTGTCCTGGAGGTGCTGAGCAGGAGCATCCATTGGGGAAAAAACCCTTTAAATCACTTTGGAACTTTTTCATAGGAAGAAAGTGCTTGTAGATCACAGAATCAGGGAATATCCTGAGTTGGGTGGGACCCTCAGGGATCACCAATCCAACTGCTGGCCTCAGGACACCCCAACAATCCCAGCCTGGGCATTCCTGGAGCTCTGGCAGCCTCGGGGCCGTGCCCATTCCCTGTGCAGCCTGGGCAGTGCCAGCACCCTCTGGGGGAAGAACCTTTCCCTGGGCAGCCCCTTCCATGGCCTGACCACCCTTTCAGGAAAAAATTCCTCCTGATGCCCAGCCTGCCCTCCTGGGGCCTGTGGGGAGCCCCTGCCTGGTCTGAGGTCTGAGGCCTGACCCCCCCACACCACTCCAGGCTCAGGAGCTGCAGGAGGAGGGGTGGAACAGCCCCCCCCCCACTGACGGCTCAGGTCTGTCGGGTTCAGCCGAAAAATACAAAATAAAAGTAACTAAAGTGTTAAAAATAACCCTTATAAAAAAAATAAAGTAACTAAAAAGTGTTTTAAAAGCTTTTATTCTATTTTAGTCTCATATAAAAAGTAAAATAATACAAATGTTGTAATTTACACTATCATAATAAAAAACTATTTATTAATTATAATACATTATAAGTGTTTCTTAGCCTATCAACTTTTGTCACACTATGTTGTAAATACTTTAAAACTATTTATCTAAAATTACTCTTTATGTCTTACAACAATACATCTTTATAGTTCTATTTCTCTAAAAAATAGTCTTATTTATAAAACGGTCTTTTAAAACTTATTTCTAATTCCATTTAGATAATAATAATATTAATATATATAAATATAAATATTACTATATATCAATAATATTTATAATATTTCTCCTATTTTTATAATATTTTTCCTATTGTATAATATTTCTAAGTCAACATTTCTTCTCTCAAAGTTTACATACCCATACATACTATGTGAACTTTCTATCAAATTTTAAAAATTCTCTACAATTCCCAAAAGGTCTTCCTCACTGGAACTTTTCCGGCTGAAAAAAAGCTTCAAATTAAACATCCAGCAGAGGCAGATTTATGAGATTGGAGGGTTGAAACACCAACAAGCAGCACAAAGAATTCAGCTGTGCACAAACCCAGGCTCTGCTCCTCCAGGGAGGCTCCTGCAAGGAAACAGCACCAGAATCCAATTCCCAGCGGGTTCGTGGTGACTCCCAAGGGTGGCACAGCTGGCCTGGCACCTCTGCAGCTCCAGGGTTGTGTATTTGTGCTGTGAAACCAGGAGTTATCCCTGGAATCTGCAGGGACCTCACCTGGCACAGGTGGGTGTTTGCAGCTTTCCGAGGGCAGGGGCAGCTGCTGCTCTCTGGGGATATCTTCCCTCCTGGTTTCTGATCCCGAAGTTACTTTAGAGGAGCCGTTCATCCAGCCGGGACTCCTCTGCCCTTCCCAAACAAACGTGGTTTTACTTCCCACCACGAGAGTCTCCAGGAACCGAAGGAAAAAAAATCCAGTTGGAAAAGGCGTCCAGGAGCCGGAGCTGGGGAGGAAAGGTCTCGTCCTCTCCAGGTGAGACTTCCAACACAATCCTGGCTGCTGGGGTTTGGGTCCTTGGGGTGAGATCCCCAACTTTCCCAGCAGCTGTAGGAAAGCTGAGGTGCTTTGGGAACTCTTCAAGGGAAGAGCCAAACTAGGAGAAAAGCAAATTTACAGGAACGGGATGCACCAACGCAACTGTGGTGAGGTTGTTCCTCCTCAGTGCTCAGGAGGTCTCCAGTGGCTGGGATCAAATGTCCCAATTTTCAGCTTTTTCCCCTTTCCCAGCCAAGAGGGGCTCGTTCTGTGCCCACAACCCCCTTAGGAGGACAAACACATTCCTGATAAACACATTCCTGTTAACACAGAATCCTGGGATGGGTTGGGTTGGAGGGACCTTAAAGCCCATCCATGGGCAGGGACACCTTCCCTTATCCAAGGTGGTTTCAAGCCCTGTCCAGCCTGGCCTTGGGCACTGCCAGGGATCCAGGGGCAGCCACAGCTGCTCTGGGCACCCTGTGCCAGGGCCTGCCCACCCTCCCAGGGAACAATTCCTAATTCCCAATCTCCCATCCATCCCTGCCCTCTGGCAGGGGGAGCCATTCCCCTGTGTCCTGTCCCTCCATCCCTTGTCCCCAGTCCCTCTCCAGTTCTCCTGGAGCCCCTTTAGGCCCTGGAAAGGGCTCTGAGGTCTCTCCAAACCTTCTCATCTCTACCCTGAAGATCCCCAGCCATCCCAGCCTGGCTCCAGAGGGGCTCCAGCTCCTGGAGCATCTCTGTGACCTCCTCTGGATTAATTCCACCAGAATTCATTCCATGTCTTTCTTGTGCTGGGGGCAGTTATTGCTTTCCTCTAGAAACTGAAGGCTACTGAAGAAATTTTTCTCACATCCAGCCCCAACCTGCTCTGGTGTAAATGGCATTTGAGGAAGTCCCTCTCTGCCAAGGGCTGTGGATGGGTCACCTTGTCCTTCCCCTGGCAACTCCACATTCCCCTGGCTCCCTAAGATATTGGCTTGTGAGTCTATGGCAGAAACTCAGGATTTGTGCTGATCTTTGAGTTTGGAACTCTTTAGAGAGGGTTTGTAGCAGTGGAAGTCATTCCAGACTAATCAATCATTCCTTTCTAATCAATACTTCAGCAGTTGAAAGAATTGCTTTAAAGAGCCTCAAGGGACAGAGCTCAGTCCATGTAAACACTGCTATTGTCCTACCCTGATCCTCATTAATCCACTTGGACACCTCTGAGCCGCTTGCTGTGACAGCAGGTCGGGGTCTGATGGCTCAACCTGGACCTTCCCACAGAGAGGTCCTGCAGGAGACAGCTTTCCAGGGGTCTCAGGCAGTCCTTCAGCCACTGGGTAACCTCCGCAAGGGGCAGAAAATTCAGCTCTTAGCAGTGATTTCAGTTCTTAGTGTCACTGTCATATTTTCTGAAAAATCCCTTCGCCAGGATTCTTCTCCTGGGAAGCTGAGAAGCCTCAGAGAAGAATGGAAAACAATAATTACCTGCTTGCTTCTCCTGTGTTTTGCTGCTTTGGAATGTGGTGGAGATTGTTTATCCAACAGGTGATTGTTTGATTGGTTTCATGTGAATTGTTTTGACTTAATGACCAATCGCCGCCAGCTGTGTCAGGACTCTGGAAGCAGTCACGAGTTTTCATTGTCATTCTTTGTAACCTTGTGTATCCTTTCTCTATTCTTTAGTATAGTATAATATAATGTAATATAATGTATAATATAATATAATATAATAATAATATAATATAATATATAATATAATATAATATAATATAATATAATATAATATAATATAATATAATATAATATAATATAATAAAATATAAATATATCATCATAAATTAGCCTTCTAAGAACGTGGAGTCAGATTCTCAATTCCTCCCTTGTAGCCATGATATTTTCTGAAAATTCCTTTGCTAGGATTTTTTCTCCTGAGAAGCTGAGAGGTCTCAGGAACAAAATGTAACCATTGATTATCTGCTGCTGTGGAATGCAACAGGTGCATCTGTGATTGGTCTCATGTGGTTGTTTCTAATTAATGGCCAATCACAGTCAGCTGGCTCGGACTGTCTCAGTCAGTCACAGGATTTTGTTATCATTCCATTCCTTTCCTTTCCTTGCTAGCCTTCTGATGAAATCCTTTCTTCTATTCTTTTAGTATAGTTTTAATATAATATATATATCATAAAATAATAAATCAAACCTTCTGAAACATGGAGTCAAGATTCTCATCTCCTCCCTCACCCTGGGACCCCTGTGAACACGGGCACACTCCTTTGTCCTGGGGACCCTGAAAATACCACACTCAGTGATTTCAGCTCTGCCTTGCGAGGTGTACCCTGGCCAACATAGGGACAAAGAGACAGGAGCACCGTGTGCTTGTTCCACAGAGTTCTCTTATTCCAGCACCCTGCCAAGGAGGCCAGGGACAGCAACTCCCCCCTGAACAGGGCAGAAGCAGGGGTTTAGGGGTTTTTATGGGGAAAAGCAGGGGTGGTACAAAGGGGAAAAACCAATGGGTCCCAATAAATTTACATGGGCTTCCAAAGCATGCTGGGAACTCACCATGACCACGGAGGATTTCTCAATCCAGGAGGGTTTGAGATGATCTTACCATAACCCATTCAAGGGACATCTTTCCAAGGGAGAGGGTTGGTATGCCTATCTCTCTCCACAACTCCTGCTGTGTTTAGTAAAAAGGCATCCCCAGCAGCTCTCTTAAAGCAACATAAAAGGCATGAGAACATAAGACAATAAGAATCACAATAAAAAGCCATAAAGGACCTTTAACTAAAGATGAAACCCATCCAGTTAATCCCCATTGTCTGATAAGTTCATTGACCCAGTCCGGTGCTGTGGTTTGTGCTGAGGGCTGGGCCAGCAGTGGCATTTGAACCTCACCAAGGCTTTGTGAGGTGGCCAGGAGTGCACTGCAGCATTTCTCTCCCCCTTTTCCTTCTCTCTTCCCCTTCTCTGGGCTTTTCCTTGGCTTTGTGGGTCCCTGGTGCCCAGGGTAGGGAGTCACCTGCCCTCTGCTCTCTCAGTGTCTGTCACAGCAAGAGCAGACTGGCCTGGGTGCTCCAGCTGGGAATTCAGGAATCCTGGGCTGGAGAAGGTGCTGGCACCCCTGGCACAGTGATTCCATGGGCATGGATGCCATCATTAGCAGGAAAAGTCTGCCTTCAGCTCCTGAGGCTCCTGAGGCCCTTTGAGTGAGGGGTTTTCACTTTCAGAGCCCACAGATCTCTGCCAATCCCTGCTGGGCTCTGGGATCCGAGCAGAGCTGTGGGAAGCAGCACTCAGCCACCAAAGGTGGTGGGTGCAGGCAGGGGTGACAGGGAGGGGACAGGGACAAGCTGGAATTTAGGTGGTCGTTGTTGAAGAGCCCAGATCTGGACTGGATTCCAGAAGGAAAACACCCACTGTCCCCAGGGAGACCTTCCAGTGCTGAAAGGGGCTCCAGGAGAGCTGGAGAGGGACTGGGGACAAAGGATGGAGGGACAGGACACAGGGAATGGCTTCACATTTACAGAGTGGGGGTTAGGTGGGACATTGGGGAAGGAACTGTTCCCTGTGAGTGTGGGCAGGCCCTGGCACAGGGTGCCCAGAGCAGCTGGGGCTGCCCCTGGATCCCTGGCAGTGCCCAAGGCCAGGCTGGGACAGTGGGAGGTGTCCCTGCCATGGCAGGGGTGGGATGGGATGAGCTTTAAGGTCCCTTCCAACCCAAACCATTCCTCAGTTCTGTGTCAGCCCCTTCTGAGGGGATCTGACAGGGGATGAGGCCCTGCTGGGGCAGAGCCTTTTCCTATGGACAAGGCCTGTCCAGCTCCATGGGATTTCTTCCAGCCCTGGGCTCCTGCAGGGCTGAGGCAGCATTTCCATGGAGGGCAGCACTGACAAACTGAGATTGTCCTGCATCCTGCACTGACAGCCTGTTATGATTGCAGGGCCCAGAAAGAATGCCAGGAATTGGCTCTTTGGAGGACAAGGTGGCAATGAAGGGCACAAAATGGATGTATTTGCCCAAAGGTGCCATCTCATCATGCTGCAATCAGAGAAGAGCACAGCTACAGCAGGAATTGTATGATCTGGGACACCCCAGAGTCTGTGGGGGTGCCCCCATCCTTTTTTTCAGTGATCCTGCTCACTTCAGACATCCTGGGGCTCTTTTCTCACTGTGCCTTGGCCATTTTCCAAAGCAGCAAAGGATGCAGGCAGTGATCCTTTCTGAGAGAGCAGCTCCAAGGGCTGTGATAAAAGCTGGGAGCTGTGTGCTGTTGTTGGTGTGATATCAGCCCACACAAAGGGCTGTTCTCCGTGCCCAGCCTGGAATTGGAATCACTCAGCCGTTGCATGTAAAGCCCTGCCTTTGACAGAGCTGCCCAGAAAGGCTCACACTTTGCACACAGATTATTGTCAGGAGTGCAGTGGGAGTGCAGTGAACCTGCTCTGGAATCAGCCCTGACTGGCACAGCCAGAGCTCCACACAGGGGGGCATCTCCTCTTACCACTAGGTGTCATAAACTGGTTTTATTCCACATTTTCAGAACCTGCTTTCCGTGCTTTCAGCTGCTCCATCACTTGATGAAGGCAGTCACGTTGATAATCCCTGAATAAACTCCTCTTTTTTGGATTTTGGGCATTTTTTCCCCTCTAAGTCATGCTTAGCTTCACGCTTTTTTTCCCACCTCGCACACACGTGCCAGCACATTCTTGCTGCCATGCTGCAAATGCCACACTGTGGCACGCCTGCTGCAAGCTCTGAGCTCTTTTGGGCTTTGATTTGCATTTTTAAACTTTCAGCTGCTCCAGCATCTTCCCTGAGAGTGGTGGTGACATTCCTGTTCTGTTGCTGAGCAGAAAAAATGGTGAGGTTTGGCTTTTTCAGTTAAGTCCACATCAGAGTTTGTTGTGTGTCTGCTCTGTGCTGAGCCTGGGAAGGCAAAACTCAGCCCAGCCCTCCCAGGGGAGGCTGCATTTTGTCCAGAGGTGGTGACTCGTGGCAGGGGCACTGGGAGTGGCCCAACAAACCCCTCTGCTCTGGAGCCAGGCTGGGAGAGCTGGGGGTGCTCACCTGGAGAGGAGAAGGCTCCAGGGAGAGCTCAGAGCTCCTTACAGGGTCTGAAGGGGCTCCAGGAGAGCTGGAGAGGGACTGGGGACAAGGGATGGAGGGACAGGACACAGGGAATGGCTCCCACTGCCAGAGGGCAGGGATGGATGGGATATTGGGAATTAGGAATTGTTCCCTGGCAGGGTGGGCAGGCCCTGGCACAGGGTGCCCAGAGCAGCTGTGGCTGGCCCTGGATCCCTGGCACTGCCCAAGGCCAGGCTGGACAGGGCTGGGAGCAGCCTGGGATAGTGGGAGGTGTCCCTGCCATGGCAGGGGTGGCTCTGGATGGGCTTTAAGGTCCTTGCAATCCACAGCATTCCATGATTCTCTAAGTGTCCCAGCTTTTTCAGAGCTGGAGGAGCTGTGCTGACCAAGTAGGACAAACCATCAATTCCCACACTTCACCCTGGTTTAGTCTGAGGACAGGCACTGTAAAACCCCTGCTCTGAGCTGGCCTAACAGATAGCCAAGACTCCCCCTGAATTGTTTCTGGGAGATCTCCAGATCCCTTTGGAAAAGCACATATTTGTATGTGAGGTGAACTTTGCTTTGGGAGGTGTTGGCCCTGCACACCTGGGAGAGATCAAACATTCCTGAAGGCCCAATTACAGATCCAAGACAAATGCTGAGCTAAAAAACTAAGGGCTAGAAAACCTCCTCCTGCTCTTTCATCTGTGGTGCTTCCTCAGAACTGTTCTATTTCCCTAAGGAAAAAGAACTGGGGAATATAACAGGAGGAAAAGGCAAATGAAGTCGTGCTGCTTCTTCAGAGCAAACAGGCTGCAAGGATCTGAAATGCATCCTTTGTTCTTCCAGAATATCCACCTTGCAGTCCAGAGCACTGGGAAGCTTTAGGAATGTCTGACAGCCTGAACAGGTTTCTTTTACCCCACCCAGATTCAGGAAGAGTCTGGGGATGTGGCCTCTCCAGGCTTTCTGGTGTTCCCAGATGTTGCTTCAGGTGGGGAGAGTGCAGGAAGTGCTGGATCACAGTGACAGTGCCTCACAAAATCATGGAATCAGTAAGGCTGGAAAAGACCCCAAATCCAGACTCCCTCAAGTCCAGCTGTGAACCCAGCACTGCCAAAGCCACCTCTAATCCATGTCCCCAGCGTGTCCCTGGCCTCAGTGTGGCAGAGGACAGATGGAAACAGCTGTGGCCTGAGGGATCTGTGTCCTGCAGCAGCTCCAGGGCCTGGGCTGTCCCTGCAGTGTGCCCATTCCAGCTCCAGGGCCTGGGCTGTCCCTGCAGTGTGCCCATTCCAGCTCCAGGGCCTGGGCTGTCCCTGCACTGTCCCTGCAGTGTCCCCATCCCAGCCCCAGGGCCTGGGCTGTCCCTGCCCTGTCCCCTTTCCTGGGGCTAGTTTGAGGCAGGGCTCTGGGGACAGCCCAGCCCCACGTATGGGATTTTAGTTTTGGACTGGTAACAAAGAAGGAAATGTCACTTTAGGGAGTCAGTTTTGAAATGGATGGAGATGAATGAACTGAGGAGCTGAAGGTTGCTCTGGATGTTGCTCCAATGTTTCTGTGGAGGGATGTGGAAAGGAGGGAAGGAAATGTCTCCACTAAACCCCAGAGAGACCTTGAGGAGATGTGGAGCAGGGCTGTTGGTTTGACCTGGCTGCCAAGTCCATGAACAACCTCATTCTGGAAGCCAGCTGAAGGAGGCAGGACTGGTTCTCATGGATAGGATGGATTTATTGGAGTTAATTTCCAAAGATAAACACAATTACTGAACTGTTCATTACCTATGAATTATCTACATGGAGTGTGGTTCCCCAGGATGGAAGATTTGCTCTGTCAGAAGTTTCAGAAATATCAAAATAAACCAACCAAGCCCACAAACTCAGAACAACAAGGGAAGCAAACCTGCCATAATTAGGTCCCAAGGGATGCTTATTCCCAGCTCGATGGAGAAATTAAGTCAATACAATGGAATGGTTAAATATTGACTGAGCTGTAATATTTAATCAAGAAGGATTCATACTGCTCCTCTTTCAAAAGAGCTTGAGCTGCTTGTTTTATTGGCTTTTTAATCAATGTTTTAATTATATCGGTGCTCTAATTTCATAATAAGCTTACATTAATTAAGACAACTCTTCTATATGCAGAGAGTAATAGGAAACCAAACCAAATAAGAGGAATGTGATGCTCTCCTGCTCCAGAAGAGACTGAGACTGTGCTGTTTACACTCATTTACTCTTGCAAAGGGAAATGATACCAAGAATTTGTGGGACTCAGAGTGACCATGAATTCTTTATTTATGTTTAGGGCAGCTCTGCCTCTGATTCACTAAAGAATTAGTGGAAATAAGAACTTGGCTAAGCACGTAGCCAAGGTTGTGCCAGATGTGTACCAAGTTGTGCATCAGATTTCTGAGGAGAAAAAGTATTTGGGTATAATGGAAGATAAATGGGATCCCCCCCAAAATGGACCTCAGAAACTTCTGGTGGATGTCAGCTCTGCCAGAGGGATGAGGGTGAGTGGAGAGGACTGAGCTGTTTGTTAAATAGGGACATTTCTCCTGGTGCTTGAGACACTCACAGGTTCACACAGGCTGGGAAGCATCATTAAATTAAGTTTTCCTTCAGATGGGGAGAAGTGGATGGGCTATCCTAGATCAGCAGAGTGTAGGGCACTGCCTGGACCAACAACTCATTAAACTGCTGATTAACACTGCTGATTAGCACTGCCCCTCATTAAACTGCTGATTAACACTGCTGATTAGCACTGCCCCTCATTAAACTGCTGATTAACACTGCTGATTAGAGCTGCCCATGCCTCACTGCCACTGTCAAAAACCAGTGACTGCTCCAGGGTAACCAGAGTTAGGATAAAATCCTGGAGGAAAGATGTTTAGTGCTGTGGTTGGAATAAATCAGGCACTGTCTCAGTTCTTTGCCCTCCCCTCAGTGGCACTGGGGACACCTCAGGGCTGTGGTGGCCTGTGAGATGCTTGTGGCTGGACACTTCTCCTGCAGCCTAATTCCTGCTGCAAGTGCCAGTGGAAAAGCAATTCCTCGTCTGTTTTTCCAGAGGCAGCAGGCAGGCAGATTCCTCCTGCTGAGCAGTGGCTGGGGAAGGCAGCAGAGTGCTCCTGGTTTGGATCAGGACAGAGTGGGAGCAGCCAGCCCTGCTCCAGAGCCTACCTCAGCATGCCAGGGAAGGAGCGATTCCCTGGGATACAGAGCAGCACTGTCTCAGCCAGAGGCACTAAAACCTTGTGGTGAGATCATGTCTTGGAGCAGGCCATGTTTGGAATGCCAGGAGGATGCTGTTATCCCAGGATTTCTTTGCCATGTAACCAGACCTTTACAAAGCTGGAGCCTTTGGATACAAAAGATTTTCATTAATGAGGTCACCGTGGCTGGAAGGGCTCCTCTGTCCCCAGGGTCACAGTGACTTTAATAATGCATTATTTCACACTCAGACATGATGCAGACAGAAGAGGATTTGTGTAGCCAGTGAGATAAGGTGTCCCAAAAGCATTAAAAAATGTCTGTGACTGTATAAATAAGTTAGTGGGAACTGGAAAGGGATGTGTTGAACTGGCAGCTTTTTGGAGCTGCCCTCAGCTGATGTTGCCACATCTGGTGATTGTCATCTTCTATCAGCATGAGGAGGCTGTGAGCTGTAAAGGGAAACTGTTTGCCTTGTGAGGACGCTTCATTGATTTTTATTAACACTGGGGTTTAGCTCTACCTGCTGCTGGAAGCTCAGCTCAGCCAGAGGTGTTCTCCAACAATTCCATCATGAATCCTCGTGGTCAAACCCAGTGAAAGGGTCAAGAGTGTAAACAGCACTGAGCTCCCTCTGCCAGGGTGTGAAGGATGTCTCTATCAGTTACTGTGAGGGCATCAGGATGTCAGTGTCTCCTAAGCTAAGATTTAAAATAATTAAATGTTAATGCTCCTTTGGAAGGGTGGCAGTGGTGGAACTGCAGCAATAACAAACACAGTGAAGGGATTTCTGCCACGCCCTGGGGTGGGGTTCCTGCCTGTGAAAAACGCCAATCACTTGGTTTTTTTTTTAATTTTTAAAGTTTAATGATAATAAAATGCTTATAAAAATATCAATATAATTAGAGTAATAATAGTTTGGACAATTTGGATTAGGACAATATGAGACAATAAAAACAAAGAGTTATGGACATCTGGGTACCTTTTTCTGGGCAATATAAAGCCCAAAAAAGGACTCACATTAACAGAGGATTAACCCTTAAAAGCAATAGCCTGTTGCATATTCATACACCTCATGCGTGATGCATAAATTCCATTCAAACACAGGATTCTGTCTGGGCAGTGTCAGCATCTTCCTCTGAATCCCAACAGCATCTTCAGGGCTGAGCAAGGCAGGAAGAAGTTCGTTTCTTCTGATAATGGAGCAATAAATTCTTTTCTCTGAAAGATTCAGGTGTCCTGTGGCCGCTATCTCGCTGCAAGTCTTTTCTTTAAGAAAAGTATCTTACATAGCATAGTTTCTATTTTAACATTATGTTATAACCTAAAACTATATTTCACACACTACTTAAGAGAATTACTACAACATAACATATTTGAGAAAAGCCAATCATAAAATAGGCATTTTTCACACTGCCCCAGCACTCAAGCACTGGCAGTGACCCTGCTGGGGCCCCTGGAAGCTGCCCCCAGTGGGACATGTGCCCAGGATGGCACCAGGGGCCAGGGCACAGCCAGCCCCACCGAGCACATGCCACTGTCCCCTCCTTCAGCCTGACAGGGCCCTCAGGGGCTCCCCTGAACCCTGAAATGAACTGAGGAGAGGAGCCATGGACACTGTGCTGGAGGAGATCCCTCCTGTGGGGCTGCCCTCAGAAACCACGGCCAGGTCTCTGTCCTGCTGGGATCTCCTGCACCGCCCTCCTGTGGGCTGCCCTCAGAAGGCCAGGTCTCTGTCCTGCTGGGATCTCCTGCACCTCCTCCTGTGGGGCTGCCCTCAGAAACCACAGCCAGGTCTCTGTCCTGCTGGGATCTCCTGCACCGCCCTCCTTCACCTGCCCTCAGAAACCACGGCCAGGTCTCTGTCCTGCTGGGATCTCCTGCACCTCCCTCCTGTGGGGCTGCCCTCAGAAACCACAGCCAGGTCTCTGTCCTGCTGGGATCTCACCGCCCTCCTGCCCCTGCCTCAGAAACCACGGCCAGATCTCTGTCCTGCTGGGATCTCCCGCACCGCCCTCCTGCCCCTGCCCTCAGAAACCACGGCCAGATCTCTGTCCTGCTGGGATCTCCTGCACCACCCTCCTGTGGGGCTGCCCTCAGAAACCACGGCCAGGTCTCTGTCCTGCTGGGATCTCCTGCACCTCCCTCCTGTGGGGCTGCCCTCAGAAACCACAGCCAGGTCTCTGTCCTGCTGGGATCTCCCGCACCGCCCTCCTGCCCCTGCCCTCAGAAACCACGGCCAGATCTCTGTCCTGCTGGGATCTCCTGCACCTCCCTCCTGTGGGGCTGCCCTCAGAAACCACGGCCATCTCTGTCCTGCTCCCGCACCGCCCTCCTGCCCTGCCCTCAGCACTCCCTGCTCCAGCCCCACTGGAGCTCACCCTGAGAGCAGAGCCCGAGGGACAGGACGGGCCTGAGGAAGGGCCCAGCCCCACCAGAGCTGGGACAAGAATTCCTCCCGCTGCTGCTTCGGCTCTCGGCTGCCCCATGCTGCCCTCCCCGGCCGGCTGCGGTGCTGGAGGAGCCTCGCGCACCCCGCGGGAGAGCGTGGCCTGAGGGGGGAGCACGGGGGTTGCTGGGCTGGGATGGGTGAGGGAGCCGACCGCGGCCTGTCCCATCGCCCCAGCAGCAGCCACGGACCCTGGCTGACCCAGCATTCCCACCGGGGCTGGGCCTGGGAGCAGGGGAGCACCCAGGGGTGCACTCACTGCTTGCCCAGGCTGCACAGGGACAGCGGGACCTGCTGGGGCCCTGTGGAGCAGCCCCCATTGTGATACATCCCCACGGTGGCACTGGGGCCAGGGCACATCACACGTGCTGTGTGAGAGGACCTTGAGAGCCATTTCCCAAAGAGCCATTTCCCAAGGTGATGGGCAGGTGGGGGTGGTGGTTGCCCAGTTGTCAACTCCCAGTGACACCAGATCAGTGTCCCCTGAGTGCTCAGCATGTCCAGGTATGTGGTACCAAACTCCCAGTGACACCAGATCAGTGTCCCCTGAGTGCCCAGCATGTCCAGGTATGTGGTACCAAACTCCCAGTGACACCAGAGAGTCCCTTGAGTGCCCAGCATGTTCAGGTGTGCATTGCCAAACTCTCAGTGACACTAGAACAATGTCCCCTGCATGCCCAGCAGGTTCAGGTGTGTGGTGTCAAACTCCCAGTGACACCAGAGCAATGTCCCCTGAGTGCCCATTGTGTCCAGGTGTGCGGTGCCAAGGCCCTGGGCAGGGGCTGGGATGAGCAGAATTGTCATTGATCCCCTGGAGAACACTCAGACTCTCCTGTGTGGACACATGGACACACACCTGAGGTGCCCTGGCTTGGTCCTGCCCAGCCAGAGCTCCCACAGCCCCTCTGGAATGCCTGGCATGGCCTGGGAACGCGGAGGGAAGCAGAGGAAAATCATCCCTGCAGCCATCGTGTGTCCAGCAGCTGCTGTGCCAGGGGGCCACTGAGAGCTCCAGTCAGAGGCTGCTGGGCAGGGATTTCCCTGTCCCTCCTGAGTCCCACACACACGCTGGTTTTGCCCGTGGTATGAGGGCACGTGGATGCCATCAGCTCCCACCAGATCCAGCTGCTCCAGGGTAGATCCTCAGATCCTAAACCTTCAGCACCACCTGCACAGCCAGACATTCACCTGCTGAGTTCCCCTGCCCTTCTCAAACCCTGACCCCTTTGTCTGGGGTCACAGGAGAACAGGACATGTGCTCCTGGGCCTTTCAGCCCCATCCCTTTGGATGCTCAGAGGTGCCCTGTCACAGCACCAGCAGCCTCGTGTCACACTGCAGGAGTGGACAATGACCTCTGGGGCTCAGCAAGCCCCACATCCTCCCAGTGCCATCCTACATGTGAGCTCCTGCTGGGCACCAGATTCTCTGGAGAAATCACCTGGATGGCAACCAGGAGCTCTTAGGAGAGAATCCCCAAGTGCTGATCCCTGAGAGGCTTTTTTGGGGCCCTGGTTCTGACAGGGGGAGGTGCCTCAGCTTTGCCTTTTGCCTTTGCTGCTGCTCTTCTCAGAGGTGCTGTAGCACAGCAAGGCTGTTAAAGGACATGATGTTTAACTGCAGGTTCCTTCCCATCCCTTGATCACCTGAAATGGTTTTATCTTCTCCAGCTCCTCCATAAAGGAGTCTTTATTCATGGACATTGACTCTGATTCGTTTGAAAATGCTGCAATAATTGCAATTATGAATTGAACTCCAGCTTCATGCCTGACATATCCTGAATGCTTTAAGCAGTTTATCATGGCAGCACTGAAACTGCTTTCCCAAGAAATGCCAATACTTTGTAGCACCCCTGATGTATCGCATCTTTCTCTTGAGTCTGTTACTGAGACCAGCACAAGCAAATCCATTTCATCAAAGTTTTTTCAGCTTTATCCCAGTCTTGTCCCTCTCATTTCTTCCCTTCTGCCCTCTGAGCTGATGCTTGGTTTCCCTCCTTATAGGGGACAATAATTTTAAAATTATTTAAAATACTTGCAAGGTTAATTTCTCCAAGAGGGAGTGAACGCTGTGACAACTCTCCTTGTGAATAGGACAGGAGTTAATTGATTTTTAAAATCCTCTCTGAAAGGGAGTATAAGAAATAATAAATATTCCAAGCAGAATGTCATAGATCTTCAGGATTAAAGTATGGGTTATGCACTTTCAAATAGATTTAATTTTGCAGGTCTGCGTTGACAGGTCCTAAGCTGGAGCCTGTTCCTGGTACTTGGAGATTTCTCTCACCATAAGAAGCAATCCCCATTTTCAGTATTTTTCAGGGTTTTAGGCTCTCTCCAGTTCAAAGTGAGAGAAGGCACTAAAATTGGCACCAGCACAGTGGGAGCTCACACAATGTGGCAGGAAGCAGCATCCCCTCTCCTTCAGATCCCAGGGCTTTGGTCACTGGGTTCTTCACGCATCATCCTGGATCCGTCTGTTCACAGCCCTTCCAGGCTTCTGCTTGTGCTCAAAAAGGCTCCTTGAGAAATGGTGAGAAAAATTGCTGTGTCCTGGGTCTGTGATAGTGCTGTATCCTGGCATCCTGATAATGAACTACCTTGGTGGGGTGATTGCCATTCCTGACCACTGAATTCAGGAAACCAGTTGTCCCTCCCCAGAGCAAGGCTTGGGTGCAGCCCAGGGTCACCAGAGCCATCCTGAGCGAGGCAGGAGAAGCCCACAGGTGTTCCAGACACCTCCCACGTGCAGGATGCTCTGAGCTGGCCCCATCCTCCCTCCTGCACCAGGGAGCTCCCTGCTGCTCCCCAGGCACAGACGGTGGCAGGAACATGGTGCCAGCCCAGGGGGCTCTGGATGATAATTCAGATTTAGAAATGAGGCTCCATCCCCTCATACAGGGGGGAGAAGATGAAGAAATCTCTTCTTAATGAGAGACAGGGCACTTGGAGAATTCATCACTGTGGTCTGTCTGATAACTTCATGGCAAGGCCTTGTGGAGGCCTCAGGCATTGTCAGAAACCTGAGGAAACATTTCTGTACCAAAAGGGTGGTCAGACACTGGGACAGGCTGATCACCTCATCTTCTCAGAGACATGGTCGATGCCCCAAGCCAGTCAATGTTTAGGAAGAGTTTGGAAATTGCCCTTGACAACCTGCTTTAACTTTTGATCAGCCCTGAAATGGTCAGAGCTGGACTGATCATAATCATTGCAGATCATTTCAGCTGAAATAAACAGAACTGGTGGGGTCTGGTCTGTTCCATCCCAAGCTGGAGAAGTGCTTGGGGAAGCTGAGTGCAGTGAAGATGAGCAGCAGGAACTGGAATGTGGCAAACAGGGAACTGTGTCTTCCCCACCAGCAATCTGAGGCTGATGAATTCCTTGTCCATTCTGTATCTGAAACCACCTCTCTGGAAGTTTAATGTCAACAATCTGCAGATGCCAAAGCTGCTGGTGCTGGCCTGGAAGCTCCAGAGCTCCATGTGTGAGGCATGCCAGGCCAGGGATGAGCTCCCCAAAGGCCAGTGGGAAGGATGCTCTTGCTATTCCATTCACATTCCTCACTGAACATGCAGATGAGTTTAATTTCTATTTAATCAGCCTCTGCAAACAGCAATCACTTGAGAGTTTTCCTGCCTCACATGCAGTGATTACCCTTCTTCCACCAGCACTGCTCGTACCAGGCTGGGGGCTCTCAGCCCCTCCAGGTGACATCTTTCACTTCAAGGAGGTTCTGGTGCTTTGCTGTGAAATGCTCTGTGAGCTGGAACTTGCTGGATCTGGAGGTGTCTCGGTGGCATCATGTTCTCCTTGGGGCTGAGGTGCCTCTGGCATCTCTGCTCTGCCCTGGAGCAGTGCCAGGAGTGGAGACATCAGTGGAGCCTTGTCCAGATCAGCTCTCACTACAGGGGGGTGACCCCAACCGCAGAGAGAGCCCAGTGCTGGGTGTTTGCAGCACCCCAGTGCTGGGTGTTTGCAGCACCCCCAGTGCTGGGTGTTTCCAGAACCCCCAATGCTGGGTGTTTGCAGCACCCCCAATGCTGTGTGTTTGCAGCACCCCCAATGCTGGGTGTTTGCAGCACCCCCAATGCTGTGTGTTTGCAGCACCCCCAAGGCTGGGTGTTTGCAGCACCCCCAATGCTGGGTGTTTGCAGCACCCCAGTGCTGGGTGTTTGCAGCACCCCAGTGCTGGGTGTTTGCAGCACCCCAATGCTGGGTGTTTGCAGCACCCCCAGTGCTGGGTGTTTGCAGCACCCCAATTCTGGGTGTTTGCAGCACCCCCAGTGCTGGGTGTTTGCAGCACCCCAATTCTGGGTGTTTGCAGCACCCCCAATGCTGGGTGTTTGCAGCACCCCCAGTGCTGGGTGTTTGCAGCACCCCCAGTGCTGGGTGTTTGCAGCACCCCAATGCTGGGTGTTTGTTTGCAGCACCCCAGTGCTGGGTGTTTGCAGCACCCCAGTGCTGGGTGTTTGCAGCACCCCAATGCTGGGTGTTTGCAGCACCCCCATGCTGGTGTTTGTTTGCAGCACCCCAGTGCTGGGTGTTTGCAGCACTCCCGTGCTGGGTGTTTGCAGCACTCCCAGTGCTGGGTGTTTGCAGCACCCAATGCTGGGTGTTTGCAGCACCCCCAATGCTGGTGTTTGCAGCACCCCGGTGCTGGGGGTTTGCAGCACCCCAATGCTGGGTGTTTGCAGCACCCCCAATGCTGGGTGTTTGCAGCACCCCGGTGCTGGGTGTTTGCAGCACCCAATGCTGGGTGTTTGCAGCACCCCCAGTGCTGGTGTTTGCAGCACCCCCAGTGCTGGGTGTTTGCAGCACCCCCAATGCTGGGTGTTTGCAGCACCCCCAGAGCTGGGTGTTTGCAGCACCCCAATGCTGGGTGTTTGCAGCACCCCCAGTGCTGGGTGTTTGCAGCACCCCAATGCTGGGTGTTTGCAGCACCCCCAATGCTGGGTGTTTGCAGCACCCCAATGCTGGGTGTTTGCAGCACCCCCAATGCTGGGTGTTTGCAGCACCCCCAGTGCTGGGTGTTTGCAGCACCCCAATGCTGGGTGTTTGCAGCACCCCAATGCTGGGTGTTTTCAGCACCCCCAGTGCTGGATGTTTGCAGCACCCCCAATGCTGGGTGTTTGCAGCACCCCAGTGCTGGGTGTTTGCAGCACCCCCAGTGCTGGGTGTTTGCAGTGTTTGTGCTCTTGCCCTGCAATCTGTGTGTGTGAAACTCTGCACTGCAGAGATCAGGGACAGCTGCTGCCATCCCAGCTGTGATGGCAGGACACAGGGAATGGCTTCCCACTGCCAGAGGGCAGGGTTAGATGGGATATTGGGAATCAGGAATTGTTCCCTGGCAGGGTGGGCAGGCCCTGGCACAGGGTGCCCAGAGCAGCTGGGGCTGCCCCTGGATCCCTGGCAGTGCCCAAGGCCAGGCTGGACAGGGCTGGGAGCAGCCTGGGACAGTGGGAGGTGTCCCTGCCATGGCAGGGGTGGCACTGGGTGGGCTTTGAGGTCCTTTCCAATGCAGACCACTCTGGGATTCTGCAATCTTTGGTGTCTCAAACGCAACAACCTGGGGCCCATTCCTGCACCTGCTGGGGATGTGCCTGAATTCTGCAGTGCAGAAACACCTCCCTGGCAGGTCCAGCTCCTTGAGTTCAGCACAACAGAGACTGAGAACTCATGGGCTGGAGGCAGAGACCTGAATTTTTTTGTGAAACTTTATAGAGAACGAGCTAGAGCTTTTGCACAACTTTAGCTCCCAGAGTTCTGTCCCTTTGTGTTTATAATTTTAGCTGAGACCTAGAGGCATTTTGCCTCCAACAAGGGATGATATTTTCTTGCCCTATGGGTGGAGGATGCTGCTCCTTCAATTAAAAGCTGCTCCTTCTATGGCCCTGAGCAGTCTGAGGATGCTGAAATTGGCTTTCCTAGACCACCAGCATCCTGCTACAGGTTGTGGGCCATGTGCTGACACTTTCATTTAATTCCTGTCTGCAGTGACACCCCTGTGATCATCTCAGCTGTCTGTCATTGCGTGGGCACTTATTTCTGACAGCTTATTCCAAAGCAGGTCAGCATGGGCAAGGGGGAATTTAGGCAGTAATTAGGGTTAAAAGAGATTTATTGCAGTGTGCCAGGCGTGGCACTTGACATCCTCAGCCTGATACTGCCACTTCCAGTGGATTTATCATCTTCCCTTTTAGGGAGGTGATGGTGGAGCAGGGCCTTTCTGCCCAGGAATGGTATTAGAGTAAAATAAAATATCTGTCAGCCATCCTTTACTGTTCTGTGCCCAAATCCCTGTATCCCTGGCAGTTCCTTAATTCTATCTCCTCTTTTCTTCCCCCTTCTCCCCTCCAAATTTCCCTGTGCCTTAGCATCTGGCTGAAAGTGAAATGAAATCATCTCAGCTCCTACACAGACAGCCTTGTTTCTGAGGGAGGACCAAGGATGGAAATTTCTGCTTCACAAAGCTGCAAAAAAGTAGAAGTCAGGGGACTGATGTGCAGCATTCAGCAAGCCTGGTGCTACAGCAGAGATCAACATCTGCTGTATTACATTCTTTAGAACTTCACAATTGTCCTGATAATTTTGGTAGGAGGAAGAACAAATGGGAAAAGATCGGGAAGATACTCTTGGTGAATTTTTTAATTAAAATGTTTTTGATTTGTTGAGGAGCACTGAAAGAAGCAATTAAAACAAGATGATATTGGTCTATACTTACAAGGGAGAGCCTTGCCAGGATTAACTGGCTTGGCCCAAATAAATTACTGCCTCTGGATTTGCATTAGCAAATACTTCCTAGAGATGTTAATGAGGAAAGAGCAAGAATGGAGTGGGTGAGATCATAGCAACAAAGGCAGCCTGCAGGCCATGGAGTCCCAGAAGGGTTTGGGTTGGAAGGGACCTTAAAGCTCATCCCATCCCACCCCTGCCATGGCAGGGACACCTCCCACTGTCCCAGGCTGCTCCAAGCCCTGTCCAGCCTGGCCTTGGGCACTGCCAGGGATCCAGGGGCAGCCACAGCTGCTCTGGGCACCCTGTGCCAGGGCCTGCCCACCCTGCCAGGGAACAATTCCTTCCCAATATCCAACCTAAACCCATTCTCTGTCACTTTGATCCAATTCTCCTTGTCCTGTCCCTCCATCCCCTGTCCAAAGTCTCTCTCCATGTTTCCTGCAGGCTCCTTTCAGGCCCTGCAAGGCCACACTGAGGTGACCCCAAAGCTTCTCCTGTCCAGGTGAGCATTCCCAGCTGTGCCAGCCTTTCCTCCCAGCAGAGCTGCTCCATCCCTCTGCTCATCCTGGAGCCTCCTCTGGGCTCCTCCAGCAGCTCCAGCTCCTGCCTGTGCTGGGCCAGGGCTGGGGCAGCTCTGCAGGTGGGGTCTCACCTGGGCACAGGGGCACAATCCCAATCCCTGCCCTGCTGGGATCAGCCCAGGGCTGGGGGGGTCTCTGGGTCAGCCTGGACCTGCCTGGGGAAAGTGTGGGGTCAAACCAAGGCACTGCTGCAGGTTTGAGCCTGGGGAGCTCAGCCATGGCCAGGGGCTGTGCCTGAATTTCACTCGGGGTGAGGAAAGGTTTATTTATTTTCTTCAGGACTCGTATTTCAGTAATTCAATTCCAGGCTTGGCCAGGCTCCATTTAAACAAAGCAAGGATCCAGGGTGTGAAGTGTTGTGCTGTGTGATGACCTAATCCAAATCCCACAAAGTCTGGGAATGTTTCCACTTCCTCCCTGGGAGCTGGATTAGACCTGCACCATCGCTCCTGCCCAGTGCCAGTGCTGGTGCCACAGCAGCCCCCAAAAACCCTGATGGGGCACAGCTGAAGGATGGGGCTTTTGGATGGTGTTTTCACCTGCATTTCTCCATTAATGGAGAGAATTAAATTAACAATTCAAGTCTCTATTGATGGAGAGTATTAAATTAACACTTCAAGTCTCCATTAATGGAGAGTATTAAATTAACCCTTCAAGTCTCCATTAATGGAGAGTATTAAAATGCCAAGGGAGATAAACAGGCTTTGGTGGAGCTGGGACAATGGTTGTGCTTGTGGGATGGTTGTGGAGACATAAAGCTGCTTGCTCTCAGGCCAGTTGTGGGGTGTTTTTTCCCTTTTAAAGCTGCTTTTCTTCTGCAGCCAGGGGTGATTTCCTGGTGGTCTCACACTGAGCTGTGCTCACCTCTCCAAGGGCTGGTGGGCAGAGGATCTGTAGGAGCAGCAAATTTCAATTTCTGGGCAGCTCTGGTGGCTGAAACTCAAGGCACAAGCCTGGCTTTTACTGAGGGCACTGAACACACTGACCTGCAGGAGAACAGCTCTCAGTGTGGGGTGCAGGTTCCTCCTTCCTTCTGGGAATTCCTTCAATTGCTTATTCTTCCTGTGGTGAATATACAGGAATTCCTGGAGTACATTTGATTAATTTCTGTAGTAAATCCAGGCTCACTCCTGGGCCATTCATTGGAACACTCTCCAATGACATGAGAGGTCAATGAGAGTGTGTAGTGCCTTTTTTCCTACTTTAAATTTGGTAAACACGGATTTCCTGCATTGCTGTCCAGTGGCAATCCCTGCATGGAATTGCTCAGACCCCACCTGTCACAGGATCCCAGAATGGTTTGGGCTGACAGGACCTTAAAGCCCATCTCATTCCATGGCAGGGACACCTTCCCCCAGCCCAGCCTTGTCCTGCCACTGTGGCTTGGCCCCCCCTGGGGGAAGCTGATTTGCCAACACAACCATTCCCTTTTCAACCTGAATTCAGGCACCAGTGCCAGGCATGGTGGTGACAGTCATTAACCTGTCACCTTCTGCAGCAGCACAGGCTGGGCTGGCTCCTGTGCACGAGGGGCTCCAGGGAAATGAGGAGTTCTGGATTTTTTTAAGGGACAAAGGGCTCTCCAGGACACCTGAGTGCAGTTAATCCTCCCAGAGCAGCTCTCAGGCCTTGGCAGTACCAGAGTCAGGATTAAAGCTGTGCCCAACATCCTCCTCCCAGCAGTACCAGTGCCCCAAGCCCTCCCAAGCTCAGGGATCAGCCTCTGGCTCTCTGGGAGGGATAAAAAAGGGCTTTTAAAGCAAGTGCTGACCTTTCTCTCTGAGATCTGACCAGTTGTGGCTTTGCTTTCCAGAGGAGAAGTTCAATCCCTCCCTTCGGCCTCCTGTGCATCTGGAATTGCTGATCCATTTCTCCAGCCAGAGCTCCTTCTGTAGTAACAGGCTTTTAAATATGTAAATCTATTTTCAAAGCAAAATAACCCCCCCAAATGTTCATGTATCTCTCAGAAGGAATAAAGGGTCTCTGTCCTAATATTTTATGCAAATCTTGCTTTTGCTCTTGTACTCGGGCATGAATAAATATCAGTGCTTCAAAAGAGGAAAAAAAAACCTTCATCAAAGAAAAAAACCTTTATTTCTATTGCATAAATAATGGTAAAATTAAAATATTTTTATACAGATTATATATTTACAGTAGAGTTTGGTTAGAGGGAACAGCTGATACATATGGCATTCAGTTTTCCTTTATACACTCCTTTATACACTCAGATAACTTGTAATAACATAGGATTTATTTCAGTTGCATGCCCAGTTAATTTATATTAATATTTACAGTATTTTGTACAAAGGATTTTTGTTTGGATTTTTTTTTTACTATTATGCTGCTGACTTTGTGAAGTTTTTTCTTTAATTAAAAGCCATGTCTTTCGTTAACGAGCCAAAAAAACCCGGTGAGTTTACAAATGAACAGTAAATGGCTGGAAAACATGAGCTGGTGACAAAAGGGAGACAGGGATTAGTGGAGACCTTCCTAGAGATGAATCTGGAGGATTCATAATAAGGAATTGATTCCTTAGATCCTGCTATGGATTAAATGGCAGCAGCCTGGCTCCTGGGCTTATTCCAGTTAACTCAAATGAGTTATTTCTGACTGACCCCGGGGCCCACAGGTAACCTGCTCTCCCTTCCTCGCCCAGCCCAGAGAAATCTGGGGAACAACAGCTGGAAGGGCTTTGGCTGCTCTGGAGGGGATGCTCAGGAGGGTGAGCCCACCCTCGGGCTGCTGCAGTGGGAACAGAGGCAGGGATTTGGGGACTGATGTCACCAACATCATCTGCACCCTTTGGAATGGCCCCCAGGAGGGACAGAAGGTGCCCAAGCGCTGGTGGCACCAGAGCCACCTCAGAGCTTCCCAAGGTCTCCTGGCTGGCTGATGAGAGACAACAGCTGGGAAAGGAAAGCTGGAACGTGGATCTCACCTAAAGAGGGCCAAATCCAGCTGCTGGTTTGAAACACAGGCTAGGAACAGCTGGGAAAATAATTGGGTGGAAAATGGCAATTTCATCTAGCAATCGTTTTCAAAGCTACAAAGTATTTTGGTCAGTCTTGGCAGAAAATAAAAAAAAACCCTGTGGTACTTTCATCATCAAATTGTCAAGTACTGAGCTCTAGATCCAGAGGATTTCTTTTTTTCTCCTTTCTCCCTCTTCTTGGGCTGCAATTATTTCATAGTGAAGATGCCAAATTACAGCAGTTTTCCAGACTTTTGCCACTGGAAAAGTGCAAGTGGATCATATTTCCAGTTAAAAGGGTCTTAGATTTTCTGCCCACCTTGCTCTTGGTGAAGCTTTGTCACTTCCTAGAGCTGCCTAAATGCCCTTCTTGAACTGGAGGAATACAGAGCCCATCCTGATAGCAGCCAACAACATAAAGATATGGAAATGTGGTGAAACTTTTCTTTTTCTGCATTAAATTCCTGGGAAAGGAACAGGTTTTAAGTGATGCCAGGGAAATGTAATTGCACTGTCAGAGCACAGGAGGGTAAAATAATAGATTGAAACCCAGCAAGTTCTGTACATCTTCATCAGTGGAATGGAAGCATGATTCAGAGCCAAGAAAAAAAGACACTTCATCAGATTCTCATTTTTAGAAGAGTTGGTTTTTCTTCTTTCAAACGCTTATCCATAAAGCAGGAACTAAATCATGGATTACAGGGGTGGGTAAAATAAGGGACTTCATTCTTAGAGATTTTAATGTCATTCCTCCCACTGCTTCTCCCCTCACTGATGCAGGGCTGACGGGGGCTGTGCTCCTGTCACCTCGGGCTGGTGACAGCCCTGGCAGCTCCCAGCACGTGCAGGGGCTGAGTTTTCCATGGGAAAAACTGAGAGTCCCCCTTTGTCCTGGAGCCCTCACTGAGAACGGAGCCCCTCCCAGTGCCAGGGGTGGCCCAGGAGATGTTTGGCTCTTCTGCAACAGGCAGGAGGATGCAGAGTCGGTTTTTGGGACAAAATATTCCTAACTTCAGTGGAAGAAAGGACCAGTGGGTGCTCGGCTCATCCAAACAGATTTCAGCCATCCAGAGTGGCAGCTTTGGGAATTTTTCTAGCTTGGCTTGCTTTGCTTGCTTCCTACCCTAGTTCTGGATTTAAAGCCCTTCTTTACTTGGCCCAGTTTATAAAGAGGGGTATCCAAGGTGCTGGAATGAAAGCAACCAACATCCAGCCCTGCCAGTGCGCGTGTCCAACAGGTGAAACCTCTGGATAACCGGGTTGGAATCTCTCACATGAACTGGATTACACCCAGAAATTCAGCTTGGCTCACCGGGGAGCAGGGACAGGAGCTGGGGGATGCTCCTCCCTCCCACCCTCCTGCTCACCCTGGACCTGGGGTCACTGTCCCAGGTGCTGGCAGTGACTGGGGGATATGGGGGTGCCCATCAAGCAGGAAGGAGAATTATTTTGTGAACTCTCTCTAATTCCCTGTCACCTCCCACAGCGTGAGGACCACAGTCCTAACAAAGCCAAGCCTTCCTAATTTAAATCTTTCAGTTATGTTGCCATTGCTTCTGATCAGAAATTCCTCCTCAGTGCTGCACTCATGGAGGGGCCCAGGCTCCCGTGGGTGGCACTGGAGGTGACACCTCCCAGGTGTCACTGGCTGTGAGCAGGATCTGGCTCTCCAGGGCCACCAGCATCACCATCATGGAATATCCTGAGTTGGAAGGGACCCACAAGGACCTCCATTCCAGCTCCTGGTGGTGCACAGGACAAAGCCACTGCACCTGTCCTGCCTGGAACTCCCCAGCTGTGGTTTCCTCATGGCTGCCCTGAAGGAATGGCTTTGGCTCAGACAGGTGAGCAGTGTTCCTTCAGCAGCTTTGGCTGGAATTCACTTCCTTCCAAATTATTTCAGCGTTGGTGAGGCTGCTGTTCCTTCTGCTGGCTTCTCCAGGAGCACGGATCAGGATCACTGCTGAAGCCAGTGGCTGAAGCCAAGGTCAGTGGTGATCAGGGGTGCAGGAGCAGGAACCCAAATCCTTCCCACCAGAGCTTGATCGCCACATGGAGAACCTTCCCAAAGAGTCCTCAGCAAGCCCAGGACAGGCAGTGCTCAGGCTGAGTGGATTTCACTCCCTCCTGAATTAAACCAAAGCCTCTCTCGGGCTGAAATCATCACGTCCCTTTTGAAGCCTTCCCTGCACGTCAGTCCCCTTAATTGCACACAGTTCTTTGTGGCCAAGCCAACAGAGTTGCTCACGAATTCCTAATAATTTCCTAATCCATTAAAAGCCCCTGTCCCACTGCTGGGAGCTGTTTGCCCATCCCTGGAAGTCTGGGATCATGTGTGCTCTGCCACGGTGGCACCCATGTCACGAACAGCCAGGGTTGCCATGGCAATCTCCTGTTCCTCCAGAACTGCAGGGCTGAAAAGACACTTCAATCCTCCTGGAGCTGGCAAGAGCAGAAGTTTAGAGCTTTTTCTGACAGCTCTGCTGCAGTCTGGGTATTTTTTAAAGTATGTTAATTAGTACTTAAATAAGGTTTTTTTTCCTTAAAGTATGGGATGTGGGGTTTTTATTTTTATGTCTTTGATTCTTCTGCTTTCTCCCCCCTCAGCTTTTGCCATCAGGTTCCAATCAGAATTTTACTGCTCTATTTTTACCTCCTGTCTGTAAAAGCAGCAAAAAGCCCTATTTTTCCCCTCTTGTGTAGAAGGGAAAAAAAAAAAAAAAGAGATAAATGGATGTTACATAAATGGAGCCAGGGAGGGAGGTAGGAGACATTCAGTGCTGCTGGATGGGAAGGTTGTGGGGAAGGAAAGGATGGAATAGCTTGGCCTGATCCATCCTGCATTGCTAGGAGCCACTGATTAAAGAAGGGATCTCTTCACAATGCCTGGAGATGGAGGAAGGCTGCTCTAGGAAGGGAAAGGAGACCTCTGGCAAGACATAACCCTGATTCATAATGGAAAAGTGAGGCTCCCTACAGAAAAATCACACCCCAAAGCCCCAAAAATCCTGTACCCAGTAAAATCAGTGGGGAGTTGTGCAATGAACTCTACTGACACCAGGCTATGGCTTTTACCAATATATTCATTACAGGTTTGGCTTTACAAATGGAGCTGGGAGGGGAAGGGTTGGGCTGGAGAATGGCTCTATTTACAAAGGTTTGTGGGGCATGCAGGAGGCAATTCTGGAGCCTTCCAGAAAGCTTCAAGGAATGCAGACAATCATTGTCCAAGAAGTGCTGCTGGGCCTGGAGTCTGCTGGGGGTTTGTGGCACATGGGTGAGGAAATGTGGGGAAATGTCTGGTTTGGGGTTGTGGGTTTGGGGTTGGGGGTTTGGGGTTGTGGGTTTGGGCTCAGTGGAGGCCCTGCTCCACCCTGTGCTCCCCCATCCCTCCCTTCCACCTCCATCTGCCCATGATCACTCCAGCACAATCCCAGGGACAAAATGAGTATTCCTTGGTGGCAAGGAACATTTAGACTTTTTTTCTCACAGCCGCCACCTTTTCACAGACCCCTGAGACCTAAAAGTGGGGATGAGTTTCTTCAAAATTATCTCCAAACTCGTTATCTGCAATGCCCAGCACAGAAAATGTGTCTGGCCTCCCAGTACTGAGAATCCCACACCAGAATATCCCACAGATATTCTGCTGCTGCCCTGTAGCAAATGGAAATCTCTCTGTCTTCTGGGAGACAGAATCATTTTTTTATGGAATATATTCTGCAGTTCACCTCTATTGGTCACAGCAGAACAGAAATGCAGGAATTATGTGTTTGGGAAAGGCAGAAAAAACCAACTCAGCTGCTGTGGAAAAGGTGTTGTCTTTGGGATGGAGGGGACAGCAGGAAAATGGCAGGAAAAGGTGGAAGTGGGACACTGAGAACTTAAAAGTGACTTGAGTTTAAAGGGGTGGTGGGAGACAGGACAATGAGCAGCAGATTTTTAAATTAGGCTGCTAAAAATACAGATAAATGTCACTCAGAGCAGTGGAAAAGAAAGAGCTGGAATGAGTGTTGGGGATGGATCCAGTGTAAGTCAATGGCTGCAGGGTGGGATGAGGGAGGCTGGGGCTGTGCAACCCCTGGGGGAGCCATCCTGCCCCTCCTGTGGCACAGGGAACAGTCACCTCCGCTCCAGGAGCAACACCTCAGGGTTCCTGGGGGTGCTTGGAGCTCTCCCAACACAGCCACCCCACTCCAGCACCCGAGTGCCTCCATGGAACTGCCTTGGAGCACTCCATGATCACCAGCTGGGATCGCCCAGGAGGGCAGGAGATCACCTCTGTCCTGGTGTGGCACGCGGGGGCACAGTTCATCCAAAGGAAATGCACGGATTCGTGTCAAGTTTCAAAGGAAAAACACCTTCCCAAGTCAAACTGGCTCCTTGCACTTCCCGTCTGGTGTCCCTGCTCTGCACCATTCCATCTTCTCCTTGCTGCTCCCTAAAAATGTATTCCAGAAAAACCACCCAAGGCTCCCCAGACCTGGAAGTCTGACACACTCCAAGCACACGGAGGAGGGCTCAGGTTGGGTTCCTTCTTCTCCTGCTGAGCTCAGCTTTGCCGATGGCCCCCGTTGGAGCCTGCCACGGATGGGGGTGGTGGGATGGATCCTGGGAGGGAATGGAGAAGTTGGCTGGTCAAATCAACACTTTACCGTGTGGGGGAAATAAAACCTCCCCCACAGGATGATGTCTGCCATGGAGGTTTCACTGCAGATCATAACCAGGCCACATGAAACGGAATAAATCAAAATTGTGCAGGCAAGGAGAGGGGAGGAAAGCTCAGGAAGAGCTTCCCTCAGGATTTTCGCCTGGGAAAAAAATTCTTGAAGACTAATAAAGAAGAAGGGTAAAACTGCTGGAGAGGAAATGTTGAATATGCAGAGAAGCCCGAGGAGAGGGAGGTTTAGCTGGCACTGGTGGTGGCAGAGTCCCTTGGAAGACTTTGCACAAGTTCAGCAATGCCCAGGTGGGAAAACAAAGGGTGCTCCTCAAGCCCGGATTCACAGTTGGAAAAAAATGGCCAACAGACTCCTGCTACCCCACAGTCTCGTGTCAAAGGTGGAGTTGATGAAGAAAAAATAGATATTTTGTATGGTGCTGGCAAATTCTCCCCTTTTTTCCTCAGAAAATACTGTACAAGGATGCTCTAGCTCCCCTCTAATGCCGTAAACTCCATGGCATGGTCATAAGGGAAAAGGAAGTGAAGCTGGAACACGTGGAACAAAAGGAACAGGACTTGCTTGTGGCAATGCTACGATCAACTTCCTGGGAATGCGGGCCCGGCGGGAGCTCCGTGGGACAGTCACTGGGCCCGGGTCGGGACCAGTCACGAGGCTGGGCCTCCTCCCACCCGCAGAGCGCCGGATCCAAGCGTCCTCCGCCTGCCATTGCTGTTTCGAAGCAATAATTCGGGACTCCTGGATGTGGGATTATTGCATTAGGAAACAAAACCTTTAAAGCATTAGAACAGCCCTTTGATGTCCCTGCCAAAAGGATGTGGTTGGTTCACAGGACACGCTGCTGGCTCCGGCTCCCGCCGCAGGCGCCGGCTGTGCCCGCGTGTCGGTGCCGTGGGATCGGGGCGGGAGCTCTCCCGGGTGCGCATGCATGGCGGCCATCCCGTGCCAGGACCACTCCGAGCCGAGCCGTGCCAGCTACTCCATGCCGCTGCGCAGGATCTGGTTGGCCGCGATCAGCATCACGCTGATGATGAAGGCCATGGCGAAGGCGCAGATGAGGCTCTTGCGCACGCACGTCTGGCGGTTCTGCTTCTGGGCGTGCACTGCGGGGACAAGAGCGGCGTCACACGGGGCAGGGCTTTCATATTGCTCTGTCTGAGCTAGGTCTCATAAGCTTTTGGAGATTTATATCACAGTTAAGATGGCTTAGCTACCTTAGAAGAGATAAAATTAGCAGGATGGCTTCTGTGGTAGTGTTGGAAACAGAAAAGTTTTAATAAAAGGCAAAATAACAAAAGGTTGTTTTTGTTATTTTACTCCAATAATTTTGTTATATACTCCAAAACCATACCACTCTCCATTAAAATAACTGCCCTAGTTGTAACACCCCTAGGCATTGCTTTAGCCTGAGAAATCTCAAAAATAGCCCAAACACTCATCCTCACAAAACAAACCCCTCTCTCAAACTTCTCCACATCCCTAGGGTACTTTAACCCTTTAATCCACCACCTAAGCATAACTAACTTCCTCAATGGAGGACAAACATTGCCTCTCACCTAATTTTTCTTCTTTACAGAGAAAACTCAAGCTAGGTGCAAGAGGTTTTTGCTTTTGGTAAAATACCCCACAAAAGCCATTAGTTTTTTTCTTTTCTTTTTCTAGTAAATTGCTTAGACAGGACTTTTTGGCTTCTGTTCAAGTGGCTATCTTTAGGTTTGAGGTGAAGTTTTTCAGGTCTTATGAGATGTCTTTTTACTTAATTGAGGAAAGAAACTTCTGGGGTTTTTTCCTTTTTTAAGGAGACAAAGGATAGTTTTGTCACTCCATCAACAGGGGGCACATTCCTACGGGGGTTCTGTTCCCTCCTGGAGCAGCTCAGGAACCCTCCTGTTCTCACTGTCACCTCTGCCTGCTGGGACATTCCCAAACAACCCACCCAGCCCTCCAGGACTTCCAAACCAGCCCATCCCAGTCCTTCCTAACCCTTCAGGAACTCCTTTCCCTCATCATGGCTTTTGATCCCTTTAAATGCTCACAGGGATGTTTGAGGTTAGCTGTGTATTTCTTTTAAGCTCTTTGTGAAGTTGGAATCACAGAATTGGTTGGGTTGGGTTGGGCTGTGTTGGGCTGGGCTGGGCTGGGTTGGGTTGGGTCGGGATGGGTTGGGTTGGGTTGGTTGGATTGGGTTGGGTTGGGTTTAGGTTGGGTTGGATTGGGTTGGGTTGGGTTGGGTTGGGTTGGGATGGGTGGGTTTAGGTTGGGTTGGATTGGGTTGGGCTGGGTTGGGTTGGGTTGGGTTGGGTTGGATTGGGTTGGGTTGGGTTGGGTTGGATTGGGTGGGTTTAGGTTGGGTTGGATTGGGTTGGGCTGGGTTGGGTGGGTTGGGTTGGGTTGGATTGGGTTGGGTTGGGTTGGGTTGGGTTGGATTGGGTTGGGTTGGATTGAGTTGGGCTGGGCTGGGTTGGATTGGGTTGGATTGGGTTGGATTGGGTTGGGCTGGGTTGGATTGGGTTGGGCAGGGCTGGGCTGGGCTGGGCTGGGCTGGGTTGGGTTGGGTTGGATTGGGTTGGATTGGGTTGGATTGGGTTGGATTGGGCTGGGTTGGATTGGGTTGGATTGGGTTGGGCTGGGTTGGGCTGGGTTGGGCTGGGTTGGGTTGGAAGCGACCTTAAAGCTCATCTTTGTCCCATGAGCAGGGACACCTTCCACTGTCCCAGGCTGCTCCAAGCCCCAATGTCCAGCCTGGCCTTGGGCACTGCCAGGGATCCAGGGGCAGCCCCAGCTGCTCTGGGCACCCTGTGCCAGGGCCTGCCCACCGTCCTTCCCACTCTCTGACCTAAACTTCCTCTCTTTCAGTTTGAACTAAGTTGTTTCTAAAGTTCTTTAACAGCAATTATCAACCTTGTGTGAATCCCTCCGACTCATCCAGGTCAACTGGGAATGAGTGGAAAATCAAGAAGTGCTCCCTGATGACACTCAGGCCCCCCCTGTGACAATTCCCAGGAGCATCCATGGCACATGAGTCACTTTTCCAAACTTTTTAAGTTTTAGGTTTTCTGTGCTTAAGCCAAATCAGATTTATTAAGAACCTTTCCAAGTGAATGCTTGCAGAATAATTGTCAAAAGAAATGAGAGCAGCAATTAAAAAGCAGATAGAGTTGGGATTTTTAGCACTCATTTTATTTAATTTTACTTTTTGCCAAGCTTGTCAGTGAGAATTCGTGCTGTGACTTAATAAAGTCAGTTCATGACCCTGTCCTGGCCTCCCCACATCTGAATGTCAGAGCCAGGGGTGCTGTTGGGGCCCTGTGGAGATTTGTTTGCAAAGGCCTTGAAGGTTCCCCCAGGCAATCCCAGGGTGGTGATGGCTGCAACAGCCCAATTATCACCCCAGCACCACCACCATGGTCACCATTAAACCATCTCCTAAGTGCCACATCCACACTTCTTGGACACTTCCAGGGATGGGGATTCCACCATTGTTGGACAACCCTTTCAGTGAACAAATTTTTCCTATTTTCTCATCTAAACTTCCCCTGGCCCAGCCTGAGGCCGTTCCCTCTCCTCCTGTCCCTGTTCCCTGGAGCAGAGCCTGACCCCCCCCCAGCTGTCCCCTCCTGTCAGGAGCTATGCAGAGCCACAAGGGCCCCCCTGAGCCTCCTTTGCTCCAGGCTGAGCCCCTGCCCAGCTCCCTCAGCCTCTCCTGGGGCTCCAGACCCTTCCAGCTCTGTTCCCTTCCCTGGACACCTCCAGCCCCTCAGGGTCTGCATTGTCCTGAGGGGCCCCGGGCTGTCCCCAGGGTTTGAAGTGGGACCTCAGCAGTGCCAGCACAGGGAACAAGCCCTGCCCTGGTCCTGGCACAGCCCAGGTGCCATTGGCCTTTCTGGCCACCTGGGCACACCTGGGCTCATGTCCAGCCACTGGCACCAGCACTCCCAAAGCCTTTCCCATCTGTCCAGCTCCTCTCTCCCAGCCTCCTGGTGCTCCATGGGACATTCTGTTCCTGTTGTGCCCCATGGAACAAGTGCAGAACCTGGCACTTGGCCTGTGCAGGTCAGTCAGGGACAGCCAGGAAATCATCCCACCCCGGATGGAGAGCTCTGCCTGCCTGCTCTGGGCCTTGCTTTGCTCTTTGGCCTTGCTTTGCCCTGGGAAGGGATGTCCCTGTCACCTTCTCCTCATGGATGGTCTTGTGATGATGGGAAACTTTCAGATGGTTGAAAACAACCCCAAAGCAAACCAAAAATGCAGCCAAGGACAGGCTCCAGGTGCCCATGTTTAGAAAGCTGGAAAGGGAAATACTTTTAGAATTCGTGGAAAAACCCCTTGTTCTGATCCAGCCTTGAGCCTTATGGCACAGAGAGCCCTGGATACTGGGTCTGAATCCCAGTTTTCTCCCCCATCACCTTGTCTGGCTGGCATTCAGCAGTGCCTGTGCCCCAGTCCCAGCTCCCAGTGGCCCCAGCTCAGTGCCAGGGGCACAGAGCCCTCCTTGGGAAGGGTTGGAGCCATCCTGCCCAGGCAGGGAATGTGAGTGAGGCCTCGCTGTGTTCTGGGCAGGGAATGAAATCCCCCCTGCCAGCAGCTCTCCCACATTCCTCACTCTCTGCTTGCACTGCTCTGCTCCAGGATTCCTTCTCTGGCTTTTATAAACCACACAGGATCAGTGCTGTGGCTCCCTGGCTTTGTGCACAGTGCCCTGGTGCTTTGAAAAGCTCATTCCTGCCCAGCTGTAGTTGGGTTTTTTTAATGTATTTTTCTATTATTTCTGTACTTTGAAAGCACTCCCAGGCAGCAGAGAAATCACTGACAGCACCAGCATTGCTGTCAAGGTGGGCTGGTGATGGGAAGAGCAGCCTGAGGCTGGCCAAGGGTTTATTGGGATAACAAACTCACCTCTCCAGAGGAAAAGAGTAAAACATGCTCAGTGTTTTTGCAGAAATGTTCCTGAACTGAACAACTTCTCCAGGGTTCTGGTATACAACAGAGCCTGAAGGCAGCAGGATGCAGGCAAGTCCCATTTACTGCTCTTTACCCACTAAAGGGACATCAACCATCCAAATTACTTACAAATAACCCCGGGGAAAGGGGAATGTCTGCCCAGCCAGACCCTCTTGCTGTTGGTTGGGAATGACTCCAGGAAGGAGACGGGTATCAGCATTGCCCTGCTCCCTTAAAACCCACTGGGAGGCAGAGGGGCTGGAACTCCTGATGCCCTGATCCCTGGGATTCTTCCCTACAACATGAAGTTCCATTTAACCAGCCCTGCTTACTGGGGAGGGCATGCCCTCAGTTCTCTCCTTCCTCTAAATCCATCATCTCTGAGCACAGAATCTGCTTTTCCTGCTGGTTCCCACAGCTGGCATTGTCCCAGGGCTGGATGCCAACATTTGGGTACCAGTGGGAGCTTTTGCCACCCACAGGACATGTCAGGGGTTGGATGTGGAGCTGGTTCCTTGGGCATGGGCAGAGCCTGAGGCTCCTCTGGAGAAATCCTCAACCCTTTTAGGGGGAAGAGCAACCCAGAAGTTTCCAACATCCATCAGACCTCATGAGGCAAAGGCAAATCAAGTCTGGGTCATTCTTCATCTTCTCAACAGTCCCAGGACAGGCTGGGGAGGAGAACTCCCCCACTGGCACAGACCACAGCCCCCAGAACCCCTCCAGGAGCTGGGGCTAATGGGGCCAGGCTGGTTCCAGGTCACCCTGCCCACAGTGGGTCTGGGATGTGCTCCCAGCACTGGGAGCCTTCTCTCCTGCAGGAGAACAGCTCCTCACAAGGACAGAGCAGTGTATTTATAGAGCCCTGTCCCAGACCTGCCACAGGTGAGTGATGGTGCCTTGCTCAGGCTGCCTGAAGTTATTTTGGGTTTAACAAGTCAGTTTGTCATCCCCAAGCTGAGCTGAGCGGGACAGGGGGCAGGGAGGAGCTCCTGGCTGCATCCCATGGATGTGAGGGTCATAGCTGAGGGTGGCACCCCCTGGCAGTCCTGTAGCCACCGACCCTGCTGTGCCACCAGCTCTGTGTCCCCAGTGCTGGATCAAGGGAACTGCCAGGAAAAGGCTGCTGGGCTGTAAATCTTTGGGAGCTGCAAACTGTCCTTTCCCTGTGTCCCAGGAAATCACACAGCCTTCACTGTCCTGCCCTGAGTGCTGATAAAAACAGAGATAAAGCTGAGGACAGCACTGTGCCTCTGCCCTGGGCGTGTCCTTCCCCTGCAAATGACTTCAGTGCTCAGAGGGAGCTGAGGAAATCCTGGCCTTGGCCCTGACTATAATACAAATATTGTATTTGGGGTAAGCTGTGTGCTGAGAGGTGCAGGGTCTGCCATCCACATTGATATTGAAGAAAATTTCATGGTCATAAAGACCTTATTATCACATTATTTCCATAATTGTAGGACAGAATTTTCATGGCTTTGTACTGATGGTGATATTACCTGTGCAACACTCTTCAGCACCTGAGCCAGCTCACCCAGGTGTGGAGAAGGGGAATGTCCAGGTGTGGAAAACGGGGATGTCCAGGTGTGGAACACAGGGGTGTCCAGGTGTGGAACACAGGGGTGTCCAGGTGTGGGAAATGGGGATGTCCAGGTGTGGAACACAGGGGTGTCCAGGTGTGGGAAACGGGGATGTCCAGGTGTGGAAAACAGGGATGCCCAGATGTGGAAAACAGGGATGTCCAGGTGTGGAAAACAGGGATGTCCAGGTGCGGAAAATGGGAATGTCCAGGTGTGGAAAATGGGGATGTCCAGGTGTGGGAAACGGGGATGTCCAGATGTGGAAAACGGGGATGTCCAGGTGTGGGAAACGGGGATGTCCAGGTGTGGAAAACAGGGATGTCCAGGTGTGGGAAATGGGGATGTCCAGATGTGGAAAACAGTGATGTCCAGGTGTGGGAAACGGGGATGTCCAGATGTGGAAAACAGGGATGTCCAGGCGTGGAAAACAGGGATGTCCAGATGTGGAAAACAGGGATGTCCAGGTGTGGAAAATGGGAATGTCCAGGTGTGGAAAATGGGGATGTCCAGGTGTGGGAAATGGGGATGTCCAGGTGTGGAACACAGGGGTGTCCAGGTGTGGAACACGGGGGTGTCCAGGTGTGGAAAACGGGGATGTCCAGGTGTGGAAAACAGGGATGTCCAGGTGTGGAAAACAGGGATGTCCAGGTGTGGAAAATGGGGATGTCCAGGTGTGGAGAAGGAGAATGTCTCTACCCACGGGAGGAGAAGGGTTTGGGGCTGGTCTGGGATCCAAGAACACCCCCAGAGGCGACACTGAGTGGGGATCCCCCTTTCACCAAGCTGCTCCTGGAAGTCTCTGCTGTGTCTGCTCCCTTAGGAGATCCCCAAATCTCAGTGGGAACCACTGGGGCTCATCTTGGCTTCATTCCTCCCAGAATTAAAGGCCCTTCAGTGGGGTGGATGGTACATTAAATATAGATGGGAGTTGAAAGAAATATTTGAATTGCTGGAATTGAACTAAGAAAGGGAGTTGTTTTAGGGTGCAATTCATCTCGTCCCAAGGTGGCACCTAAATTAAACTCCAGGAGTTCTACCCAAAAAGCATCTCCTTCAGTGCACTGATTAGAAGTGAGTGACCCCAGGGACGCAGCCCAGGACAGCTGACAGCTGTCCCTTAGTGCCACAATCCATGCCATGGAATTCCTGCTATTGAGTCCTGTAGGGATCCTGGTGTTGGAGAGCTGGGAGCTCTGAGGGTCACTCCTGGCAGCCTGGAGAGCTGCAGGGACAAAAACTGTCCTTTCCTGGCAGAAATGCTCCTGTCAGAGCTGTCAGACCAGAGCTGTTCCCTTCCACTGGGACCTGGAGCAAAACTTTGTTCCATTGTTGATGGTTCAGCTGATCTTTATTCCCTGCTGGATTTGTGTGTGTTCCCAACATCTAAAAAAGGGTCTGTTTTGCTTCTAGGTTCTGCCTGGCACCAGCAATGCCAAAACATCCCACGAGAAAAGCTGTTCCTGCTGTACTTTTGGAAACTGGAGCTTCCAAAATGAGATGCTGAGCATTAGGAACCCAGTTTTTTTTTCTGGGATGGTTCAGCCAAGCTCCCAAAACTCTGCAGCAGTGACAGCTGGCTCCTGTCCCCAGGGATCAGCAGGTCAGTGGGCACCAACAGCTCCAGGCAAGGAAGAAACATCTCTTCCTCTGCACTCTTCTCCAGGAGGAACACAAAAATTGTTGCTTGGCCTGATTCAGCGACTGCTGCTGCCTCCCTCCTGCAGGGTTTTTAAAATTCAGTTGTGCTCCTCCAGCTTCTCTGCCCTGTTTGACAGAGGTGAGGGTGAGAATGGAGCTGCTGCATCCCATTTATCAGCCAGGCCAAGGACTGGGCTGTATTTTCATCCTCAGCTCTTTGTCTCTGCCTGGTGCCCTTTCAGAGCTGTTTGACCCCACAGAATGTCCCAGTTCTCCCCAAAATGGTCTAAAGTGGGATTGCTGGGTGGGACACACAGTGGCTCCACCAGGGCACAAACTCTGAGCTTCTCTGTTCCATCTCCCTGAGATGATTTCATGGAATCACAGATCAGTTTGGGCTGGAAGGGAGCTTAAAAACCATCCCATTGGAAGGGAGCTTAAAAACCATCCCTTAAAACCATCCCATTCCTTGGGCAGGGACACCTCCACTGTCCCAGGCTGCTCCAAGCCTGTCCAGCCTGGCCCTGGGCACTGCCACAGGCTGAACAACCAGAACCTCTTTGGTTGCTCTCGGCAGCAACGCTTCAGAGCAGTGTGAGTTCCTCTGGCCAAGGAAATGAAAATGCTTCTTCTGAGATGGCTTAAAATGGGGAATGTCCTTGCCAGTGTCAGCCCTGCCCAAGTGTAAAATTTACTGCAGATCCCAGTTCTGATCCCAACTCCTGATCCCCTGAGGCTCTGCTGAAGGAAGGAAATGTTTCCCTTCTCTGGGTGCCTCCAAGCACTGCTCAGCCCTTGGCTTTGCAGAGCTCCTCCCGTGCTCAGAGGAGCTGTCCTGGCTGAGGCAGGTCCTGGCAGCTCAGAGCAAAAGGTCCCCAGGGCAGCAGGGCACAGATGCACCCGCTCTGCTCAGTGCTGCTGGTACAGTGCAGGAGAGGACTCGTCCCAGCTGCTCCCTGGGAGCCTTTTTGGGATGTGAACAGAAAACTGGAGAAGCCCAACACAGCTTGGCAGGGCCTGCCAGTGCCAAGAAAGTAATTCTGTGGTGGGATGAGGGAAATCAAGGTGTTTCTGTAGGGAAATTCAGCCTGGCTTGGGCACTCAGCACATCCCTCTGCCTGCATCCCAGCAGAGAGAGGGGAAACCCCCAGTGCCTCATCCCTGTGCCTGGAAAAGGATCAGCTTTGCTGAGGGACAGAAGAAGTCTGAGGGCAACTCTTGAGCTCTCGGGGTGTCCAAAATAACTCCCTGCCACCCCCAGGCACCCCTGTCCCGGATCAGAGTGAGTTTGACAGACACAGGAAAACTGAGCAGGAGCCCAGGGACTCTATCTCACCTTCAAACTCCGTCTGGCAGTTGCCAGAGTTCTCGTTCAAGCTCTCCTCCTCGTTGATGATGATGTTCTCGATGTCCTTCATGGTGAGGTGGTCGCGGAAGGCGTGGTACAGGATGTGCTTCAGCTCCTCCAGCGTTATCCTCTGCATGTCAAACTGTGGGAGACAGCCCAGTTAGCCCAGGGACGGGGCTTCCAGGGGAGCAGGCCTAGAGCAAGGCCACAATCCCCAGCTCGTGTTTATCAGCCTCATTTCAGCAGCTCAGGTGGGTTTGTGCTCTTTGGGGCTGGTTTCACTCTAACAGTCATGCTGTAAATGGGTCTTGGCACTGATGGAGCAGCAGAGAAACCCAGAATCCCAACCCAGGAATGGCCTTCCAGGCTGGAGAGGCAGCAATCCAGTCCATCCCAACAAACAGAAAACCCCCAGGTAGCTCTCACACCTCCCATGAGCCACAACCCTGTTTGTGCCTCCCTTTTTATGTTCCTAACCCCCCAGTTGTGCCTGGAGGGAGGAACAAGCAGAAGACACTTCCCTCTGAGCTGACTTCTGTTGTGGATCCAGTAGAAGTGCTGTTCTTACACCAACCAAGTGTTAAACCCCCAATTCCTGCTGAATGTGGACATTTTGCCCCAGCAGGACATTGGCCATGTGCAGTTTGTGGTGTTAATGAATCCCTGCTAATGGTGCAGCAGAGAGGAGACACACCCTGGCTGCTGTGCAGTGCCAGGGGAGCAGAGGAGTCTCTCTGGGCGTAGGAAAGAAGGCTGGAACTGTTCCAAGCCATGGTGAGTTTTCCTGAGTGCTGCAGAAGCTCCTCAAAGTGAGGCCTTGCAGCCCCAGCAGGGTTTTGTGTGCAGCAACCAGGGCCCTCCAGGGCTCCTCCACCCCACCTGAGCCACCCTCAGGACATCCAGAAAGGCCAAACCTGTTGGGAAGGATGAAAGTTTGACAAGAAAGTCTCACAGATATGTGTGCTTGGCAGAAAGATTTTTACATGTAGAGGCTGATGAAGGAATAGAGATGGAAGCAAGTTTTGATATAGAAGAAAAGAATTGCTGAGCCAGTCTCACTGGATAACCAAGGAGGCAAAGGGTGTGTTAGTCAGAAGGGGTTTTTATGACTTAGAGCAAAGGATAAACCCACCCCAAACAAGAAGATGTTTTTACCAGGCAGAAAGAGCACAGGCAAACAAGTCAGCAAATGTGGCAAGTAGAGAAAAAGTCTCAGAATTTTCCACTGCAAGAAAACTGAGAAACAACTTCTAGCTTAAACTGTAATGTACTGACTTTTAGTGACTGGAGAACAGTAACATGAATATGGTAATTACAGTAGTTATGATAGGCTGTAGGTAAAAGTTAAGGTATAGATTGGTTCTACTGTATGAAGATGCTCAGCAAAGAAAAGTCTATAATGCAATGTAACCAAAACCAAAGGGTCTCCAGGCCTGCCTGCAGCTGGAGCTGACAGCTGTGGGCACAGCTCTGTCACCCACGGCCCTGGGCTGCTGTAACACCTTGGATGGAATAAACTGCATTTTGTATGCAATAAACTGCATTTTGTATGCAATAAACTGCATTTTGTATATAATAAACTGCATTTTGTATATAATAAACTGCTTTTTGAAGAGCTGCCTGGAGTCCCACATCTCTCATTTCGGCTGTTACACAAACCCCTCTGGCTCAATGCCCCAGTGGAGGGAGGGCAATGCCAACTCCCAGCTCCCTCTGCCCTGGGAGAGTGGGGATGCAGCAGGAAATTCCCATTCCTTGCCCAGCCTGGGGAGAACAGGACAGAGCAGGCAGGACCCAGGGAATGGCTCCCACTGCCAGAGGGCAGGGATGGATGGGATGTTGGGAATTAGGAATTGTTCCCTGTGAGGGTGGGCAGGCCCTGGCACAGGGTGCCCAGAGCAGCTGTGGCTGCCCCTGGATCCCTGGCAGTGCCCAAGGCCAGGCTGGACAGGGCTGGGAGCAGCCTGGGGCAGTGGGAGGTGTCCCTGCCATGGCAGGGGTGGCACTGGATGGGATTTGAGGTCCCTCCCACCCCCAGCCTTTCTGTGATCCTAATTCCCTGAAGGCAGAAAAGCCAAACCCACAAACTACAGCAAAGCCCAGATTTGAGTTGGCCTCAAGAATCGTCCCTGAGGCAGAACTGGAAGAGAATTCCAGCAGAGGTTGAACATCAGCCCCAAGGAGGTGGAATGGGGTCACCACAGGCTGAGGGGCTGCTCCTGCAGGCAGGGAGTGACAATGGGGACGGAATGATGGGATTGCCATTGCTGGGGCTCAGTTCCAGGTTGGGGTTTCCCAGGATGAAGTCTCCAAAGGAATGCAGGAGGGGGTGTTGGGTGGGAATCCTTGGATTCGCCCCCGTGCAATCAGCACTGCAGGAAGCCACCCAGGAGGGCTGGGAGCCCTGGGCAGCTTCACTGCCCCCTGCAAACCTCCAGCAACACCCCCAGCACCGCTGCAAGGCAACCAGAGGAATGATCCCCAATTTCCACACCTTCAGTTGCCAGGAGAAACGCTTTTTGTCATGGAACAGGATGTGAAGAGCACAGCTGCTCCCTTTTCAACATTAAAGACAGCAGAGCAGGGCTGGTGAGATTTGTTCATGCACAACAAAGCAGGATGGAAATTGGTGATTAAATCCCAGGGGGATTTGCAGCCCAGCTTTGAACTGGGCACCAAGGAGCCACTGGTGACAATGGGGTGCTCACTATTTTTAGCTGAATCCCTGAGGAACGAGACAGCAGAAAAACAAACCCATCAGCCCTGCTGCTCACAGAAATGCTTTTCATCTGGACAGAGCCAGAACTCTGTCTCTGGTCCCTGCTGTCCCCTCCCCTGCAGATTTCCTGCAGCAGGGTTGGGATGGTGCAGGAAATGAGTGAAGGGAATTGGGGAAATTGGTGTTTCTGTGGGTGCTGGATAAAACCAGAGGGATGTGTGCAATTCTGCCTGCACACACAGGGATAGATGGGAATATTGCAGGCCCAGATGAAGCAGAGTGTGCTCATTTTCCTTCGTTAACCCCTTGGAGGATGAATGATTTTGCACCTGTGCAATGAGCAGGGGTCAGGTAAGAAAACCTCAGGCTGAGCAGCTCAGGAGTGATGAGAATCCCAGAATGGTTTGGGTTGGAAGGGACTTAAAGCCCATCCAGCGCCACCCCTGCCATGGCAGGGACACCTCCCACTGTCCCAGGCTGCTCCAATGTCACAGACATCTTTTCATGAAAAATCCTTTCCTTAGGATTTTTCCTCCTGAGAAGCTGAGAGGCCTCAGGAACAAAATGTAACCATTGATTATCTGCTGCTGTGGAATGCAACAGGTGCATCTGTGATTGGTCTCATGTGGTTGTTTCTAATTAATGGCCAATCACAGTCAGCTGGCTCGGACTCTCTGTCCCAGCCACAAACCATTTTTATCTTTCCTTTCTATTCTTAGCTTAGCCAGCCTTCTGATGAAACCTTTTTCTTCTATTCTTTTAGTACAGTTTTAATGTAATATATATCATAAAATAATAACTCAAGCCTTCTGAAACATGGAGTCAGATCCTCATCTCTTCCCTCAACCTCAGACCCCTGTGAACAGGGTCACACTCCCAGCCCTGTCCAGCCTGGCCTTGGGCACTGCCAGGGATCCAGGGGCAGCCACAGCTGCTCTGGGCACCCTGTGCCAGGGCCTGCCCACCCTCACAGGGAACAATTCCCAATTCCCAATATCCCATCCATCCCTGCCCTCTGGCAGTGGGAGCCATTCCCTGTGTCCTGTCCCTCCAATTCCTGGTGCAGGGTCCCTCTCTGCCTTCCCTGTGTCCCTCCAGAGCCTGGCAGGTGCTGGGATGTCTCCATCACCCCCCTGTTCCCCAGGCTGCACAGCCCCAGCTCCCTCAGCCTCTCAGTCTCTGCTGCTCTTCCTCTCTCCCAGCATTGCCACTGAAAATTCTCTGCAGAGTCTTCTGTCCTTCTGCCTCTGCTCCAGGCTGGAGCACAAACACAACTGTGGGGATCAGCTCATCCTCAAATTGTGCCAGCAGTAATGACTTGAGGGGTTTGGGGTCTTCCAGTTCCAGTTAAAATCTGTCTGGAGGGAAGAAATTGTTCTCTTGACAAATGCTCAGCTGCTGCTGCATCTCAAATGTTATGCTAATAGAGAGAGAAATTATCTTTTTAACTTGTTTTGTTGTCATTTGTGTCCTTTAGGAGGTGGAACAACCTCAGATGGGATTCAGAATCACCCTCACTGGCTCACTTGGAGGGCTGGGCTTGATCTTTGGGGGCCCCTTCCACCTCAGAACACTCTGTCAATCTGTCAATCAGTGCAGTGATTTTTGGTCTCTGCTCTGCCCTTGCAGGACAGCCGCCCTCCCTGAGCCCTGTGTCACCCTGGCAGAGTGTCCAGCGTGGCTCCAGCTCGGGGCAGGCAGGGACAGGCTCTGCTTGGGCTCCCAAGTCATTCCAATTATCCCTGCTCTCCAAGCCAGCAATTTCCCTGATTCACTTTTCAATTACTCTGGGTTTTATTGTGGTAATGACAGGAGCCAGGGAGCAACTCTTAACTTTTATTGACTCCGTGGGGAGGAAAATGGGGACTGTGGCAAGCTGGAAACTTTCTATAGGATTTATAATTAGGGGAAATCAATGGAGCTGCTTGTGAGCCTCAGAATAATTCACTGTGAGCAGTAAAACAAACTGAGCTGAGGCAGCTCCGGGTGCTGCTGTGAGTGGGAGCTGTGGAGAGCACCAGGAACTGGGCACTCAGCTCCTGAGGGACCCTGAGGATGGAGGATGCTGTCCCATGAGATATCTGGAAGGGAAACTGGACCTGGTCCAATCTATCCTCTAGCTTCCTTCTTGACTTAACATTCCTGCAGGAAATTAATCCCTACGTCAGTTCCTTGAGCCTCCCAAGTTGATATTTCCCGAATTTGTGTCTGCCTTGCCTGCAGAGCCCCATTCCCAGGGAGTTCCGTGTCCTCTGCTCTGTGCAGCAATGGCCCAATGGGAAGGGCTTGTTCCTTGAAGGGGTTAAATGCCGGAGCAGCACTCCTGAGCATTTCCTATCAGCTCAGCTTTAAAACAAAAGAGTGGGAGGCTCCTGTCTGCAGCCCCAGGGTGGCCCTGCAGGTGGGTGAGGCCAGGGGACCCTGCAGGGGTGGGAGCAGGGCCACTCCGGGGACCTGCAGGGTCTTTTAAAGCCACTTTGCCCAACAAGAAGTGAGACTGGCTGCTCTGGCAGGGAGGTTTAGCTGGGAGAGCACTTAGACCAAGGTTTTCCACATAAAACCACCTGGAAAGGTCAGCTGGGGCTGGTGAGGGCTCCAGGTGGAGCAGGATTTTGCCTCATGTTCTGAAAATTAATTCTGCAACCCCAAAAGCTTCAAAGAATCAGAGAATCATTGAGGCTGGATGTTGGATTAAGCTTTTTTCTGACTCAGAGATGGGGCAACTGAGAGGTGTTTTAAAAACTTTTATTCCATTTTCAGTGTCATGTGAAGGGTGAGACAATACAGATGTTAGAATTCACACCATCACAATCAGAAGCCAATTATTTCCTAATTACAATACACTCTAAGTGTTTCTTGGCCTATCAGCTTTTGTCACACTATGCTGTAGATGCCTTAAAGCCAATCATCCAAAATTACCCCTCGTGGGTCCCACTACAATGCATCTTTCATAGCTCTATTTCTCCATTTCTCCAAAGTATCCAGTCTTATTTGCAAGGCCATCTTTTGAAACTTGTTTCTAGTTCCATTTCTCTCTCAGCAATGTCTGTCCTATTCCATGGCACTTCTAAGTCAGCATTTCTCAAGGTTTACATACAAATGCACACTGTGTGAGCCTTCTGTCAAGCTTTGAGAATTCTCTACAAATCTCACAGCTGGAAAACATCCTTGAGTCCAGCCATGGGCTGACCCCAATTCCAGCACCAAACCAGGCTCAAAGCAGCACATCTGCAGTGACCCCTGCATGGCCCCAAGCCCCCCATCCATGCTGCACTGAGCTCTGCTTTGGGGCAGCCCTGGACAATCTCTGAGGAACAAACCAGGCCCTTGTTTTGCCCCCGGACCTTCTGCATGGCTTGAATAATCCCAGGGCAGCTGCAGAGGGGCTCTGCCCACGCTGCCACAGTGGGGATGGGACCCCAAAATCACCTGGAGTCTGCAGAGCAGCTCTGGGCTTTTTGGACATGTAGAGATATATTTGTATGGAGAAATGCACTGTCTTATTATATATTATTATTGTTGTTGTTATTGCTGTTGTCATTGTTGTTATTACTACTATTATGGTTACTGTTGCTATTACACATTATTATTATTATTATTATTATTATTATTATTATTATTATTATTATTATTATTATTATTATCATCATCATCATCATCATCATCATCATCATCATCATTAGCATTATTACTTAGAGGGATGAAGCACCTCTCCTGTGAGGAAAGGCTGGGAGAGTTGGGATTGTTCAGCCTGGAGAGGAGAAGGTTTGGGGTGACCTCACTGTGGCCTTCCAGGACCTAAAGAAGCCAACAAGGAAGATGGGGAGAAACTTTGGACAAGGGATGGAGGGACAGGACACAGGGAGTGGATCCCACTGCCAGAGGGCAGGGATGGATGGGATGTTGGGATGGAATTGGGGTGGATCTGGCACAGGGTGCTCAGAGCAGCTCTGGCTGCCTCTGGATCAGTGTCCAGGGCCAGGCTGGACAGGGCTTGGAGCACTCTGGGATAGTGGAAGGTGTCCCTGCCATGGCAGGTGTTGAAAACTTTATGGTCTTAAGGTTTCTTCTAACCCAAACCACTCTGGGATATGATGATAATAAATTTTAAAGTATAAAATGTGTATACACACACAACACAAATACATATATATAAATGGGAACATATGAAATATTTGCCAAATGTCCAGGCACATCCTTCTCCAAACCTCTCCCAACCTGCAAGAGGGAGCAGCACCCCACCCGTGATGGATTATCCCCTCCTTGATGTGGGAGGGAGATGTGGGCAGGACACAGTCCTGGATCCCAGCACTGAGAGCCCTGCCCTCCCTGCATGCTGTTATCCCATTATCCCATCCCATTATCTCATCCTATTGTCCCATCCCATTATCCCATCCCATCTCCCATCCCATTATCCCATCCCATCCCATCCCATCTCCATCCCATCCCATTATCCCATCCCATCCCATCCCATCCCATTATCCCATCCCATCCCATCCCATCCCATTATCCCATTATCCCATTATCCCATCCCATCCCATCCCATCCCATCCCATCCCATCCCATCCCATCCCATCCCATCCCATCCCATTATCCCATCCCATCCCATCCCATTATCCCACCCATCCCATCCCATCCCATCCATCCCATCCCATTATCCCATCCCATCCCATCCCATCCCATTATCCCATCCCATCCCATCCCATCCCTGCTGGCACAGCTGCCATCCCCCGTGAACATCCCACACTCCCGAGGCTGCCAGGAGCGGGAAGGGCACCGCGACATTTCCATGGAGAAATTCCCTGTCCCTATCGCGACAGGCTCCGCCCCTCCCGGCAGCTCCGGCAGCAGGACTGGGACACACGGTGACAAATGCCCGTGGTGACAAATGGCTCTTGTGTGTGACAAATGCCCGTGGTGACTGTGAAACACCAAGCTGTGTTTCATGTCAGGCCCATACAGGCAACGTGTGTATCTGTCATTGTGATATGTGTGGAAACAGACCATGGGACAGTTATAAAGATGAATTCTAATAATAACTGAGAAAAATAAAGCATGGAAGAAGGCCTTTGAACCTATCCTTTGTTTGCAATTAACCTTTATAAGTCTTAAGTTGATTTAGGAGCATTTGAATTAAAGCTTTAAGGACGTTGCTTTTTGACAGGAACTTTCTGCTTGTAGCTAAGCCTTAAAGAGTTCTGCAATAATTACCTTTTGAAGTATAATTTTAGAATATTGCTTGTAGTAAGGATCTTTGAAACTATAGCTTTAGAATATATAAAAGGAAAGATGCAGCTTGAGAAAGGAAGATGGACATCAACTCAAGGACTAATAGGTTTGACCAAGGGAAGATGGACATCACTGTTATGAGATTTATAGTCCTTGCAATCAAAAGGTGGACCCACATCTGGAAACTGGACCTCACCAGATGAAATACTCCTTCCTTCTTTCAGAAACCAGACCATCACAACCTGGGATACTCCTTTTGGGATACATCCTGAGAAAAACTAAATCACAGTAGTGTATAGAATTGTGACTTAAAAATTGGGACTATAAACTGCTGAGGAGTAAAAATTGTGACTAGAAACTGCTGAGAAAGCTGATGAGTACCCCTATAAATACCTGTAACCCTCAACTATGGGTGTGCAGTTGGAGGGAAAACTTCCCCCACTGTACCCAGCACTGTATTGCTCATACTTTACCATATTAATTAATAAATTGATTGCTGCTTGAATATTGGCCTAGTCAAGCTTCTTATTTATAACAGTGACAAATGTCCCTTGTGACAAATGGCCCTTGTGTATGACAAATGCCCGTGGTGACAAACGCCCAGCGGGGCTCAGGGCACCCCCGAGACATTGCAGCCGGGTTTGAGTGCACAGTGCCCTGACCCCAAACACCCAGCCCGAGTCTGCACTGTGAAATGAGGAGGAATTCCAGCCCCAGCTGGCCCTGGGAACCTCCTGTGTGTCCCTGCACACACCCCACAGCCCACACCAGGGATCATCCCTGGGGAATGTGGAATCCTCTGGTGTCTGTGGGTCACAACCTGCTCCAGGCTGGGCTCCAAACACCCCAAACACTCCCTTTGCTCCCAGGGATGGGGGATTTTGTGGCTGTCCTGTGCAGAGCCAGGAGCTGAACTCGATGCTCCTTGGGGTCCCTTTCCCTTGGGATATTCCACAATGCCCAGTGTGGATCTGGAGCATCCCTTAGAGCTGCTGGCTCTGTGACTCTGGGACAGGGGCTGGAGTGGTCCCCTCGTGTCTGCCAGGAGGCCCCAGGGACACCTTTGGCTCTGGAGATGGGAAATGCTGCTGGGCTGGGCTGCCAGGAAATGATTTTCCATCCAAAACAAACCCAGAGCTGTAATCCCCTCCTGGAGATGGAATTCCCTCTGCTGAGGCTGGTCCCAGCCTTTCCTAGGCCCAGACTAATTTTGGGGCAGGATTTGAGCAGGGCAGTGGGTGTTTGGCTGTGCCTCCCAGTCCCAGCTGGGATCTGATGGTTCTTAACTGGGCTGAGAGGAATAGGCCCACTGAGAGGCACCACCTCCCCTCACACACAGCAGGAATGTTAATGCTGGCCACATTCAATTAACTTGAAATAGTTTAGTAAACCACAGAGAAGTGGTGGTTTGGTGGTTTTTTAATTAAAGAATGCTCGGAGGCTGCAGCACAAATTAACAGGCCCCAGCAATTTCTGTGGTGTGGGTTTAGGGCTGCCAGGCCTCACCCCAGGGCTGATCCTAATCAAAGGGAATCCCTAACGAGGGCTGCACCTTCCTGACCTTCCATGCCAGGCCTGGGGGAGCCTCGCTGGGAGCAAACTCCTGGCAGTTAATGAGGGCTGAAGCTGGGAATTCCCATCTGGCACCGACCATCTTCTGCCTGCTCCCAGTTCTGGAGCTCTCATGGGCTCCTGTGCTGGGGCAAATCCAGCACTGGGCTGAGGTAAAACTGCCCTGATGGTGCTGTTTGGAAATGGCAGGTGGCAGCCTCAAAAACAGCAAAATAATTCACACAATAAATAATTCACACAATAAATAATTCACACAGCAGGAAAAAAAAAAAAAGGACAGGATTTCTCAGTGTAGGACATAACCGTTGTTAAATATTTAAGCAAAAATTCACAGAATTCACAGAATGACTGGGTTGGAAGAGACCTTCAAGATCATCAAGTCCAATCCAGCCCCAGCACCTCAACTCACTCCTGGCACCCAGTGCCACATCCAGGCTTTGTTAAACACACCCAGGGATGGGGACTCCACCACCTCCCTGGGCAGCCATTCCAGAACTTTATCACTCCTTCTGTGAAAAACTTCTTCCTAATACCCACCCTGTATTTCCCTTGGTGCAGCTCGAGGCTGTGTGCTCTGGTTGTGTCAGTGCTGCTGCAGAAAGAGCCCAGCCCCAGCTGAGCACAGGCACCTTTCAGGAGCTGTGCAGAGTGATGGGGGCAGCCCTGAGTCTCCTTTTCTCCAGGCTGAGCACCCCCAGCTCCCTCAGGGGTTCCTCACAGGGTTTGTGTTCCCAGCCCCTCTCCAGCCTCGCTGCCCCCTCTGGATGTGCTCAGTGTCCCAAGGTCCTTCCTGGTGCTATGCTGTGATATCCCACAATATGAAATCCTGTGTCCCTCTGCAGGAACAGGATTCCACCCTGAGCTGTTCCCCCCTTGGCTCAGTGTGAGCACAACAAGGGGGATTGGGGCAGATCACTCTGAGGCTGTGCCAAAACTCCAAATATTCCAAGGAGGGGAAAATCCTTCTGTGTTTGCCCCACAAACCCCCCCATCAGGGGAGAGCAGGGGCTCTGCACCCCAGGGGGACCCTCGGGCTGCTGTGCCTGGTGTCAGCAAAATTAATCCACAAACACCAGAGGTTTGTGTCCAAAGAGGAGACAGAGGAGTTCTTTTTGGCTTTATTTGAATAAAGGGAGAGGCCATGGGGCATTCCCCTGGGGTCTCTCCAATTTTTGGAGGACACAGCCTCCTTTTTATCCCAATTTCCCAGCCACATTTCCCTTCTCTCTCTTTCCCCATTGGCTGAGGTACTTGAGAGGTTCAGACTCCCCAGAACACCTGATACCAAAGATTCCCCTCTAATGTAGAACCCTCCTTTTTAATTTTTAATTCTTAAAGAATTTAGGGGTTTTTCTTCCCCATTGTTTCTTTCATCTTTCAATGTCTAATTTCATTTACCAGCAAACCTAAAGTTTATTTGTAAAAGCAAATCTCTTTTTCCATTCATCAGTCAGTGGAATCCTTCCCATTGTTTCTTTCATCTCCCAATGCTGGTTTTCTCTCCCAGCAGACCCACAGCTTGATTGTAAAGACAAATCTGCTATTCCTCTCACTGGGAATGCTGGAATTCCTGATCCAGGCAGCAGCAGGATGTGAGGGCACCTCTGCTGTGTGCCAGGTGAGGCTGGTGCCACGCCAGGTGCCCAGGACAGACACAGCCCATGCCAGCAGTGACACAGACAGAGTGTCACACCTGTGACACAGTGACAGCAGTGACACAGACACTGTCTGGGACAGCAGTGACACAGAGCCCAGGACAGCAGTGACACAGAGCCCAGGACAGCAGGGACACAGCCTGGGACAGCAGTGACACAGCCTTTGACAGCAGTGACACAGACACAGCCCATGACAGCAGTGACACAGACAGAGTGACACACCTGTGACACAGTGACAGCAGTGACACAGACACTGCCTGGGACAGCAGGGACACAGACACAGCCCATGCCAGTAGTGACACAGACACTGCCTGTGACAGCAGTGACACAGAGCCCAGGACAGCAGGGACACAGAGCCCAGGACAGCAGGGACACAGCCTGGGACAGCAGGGACACAGCCAATGACAGCAGTGACACAGACAGAGTGACACACCTGTGACACAGTGACAGCAGTGACACAGACACAGCCCATGACAGCAGTGACACAGACAGAGTGACACACCTGTGACACAGTGACAGCAGTGACACAGACACAGCCTGGGACAGCAGTGACACACCTGACAGCACAGGGGGACTGTGGAGCCAGGGGAAGGCCAGGCCCTGCAGAAATACCCTCCCCTGGCAGTTTCACTGACCACTGACCCTCGGGCCTTCTCCCCATTTCCCTGCCTGCAGAGAGCATCTTTAATCTGCTCCTGGGTGGGATGAGGCAGCAGAAACTCAGGTGAGGGGAATGAATGGGCCCTGCTGCTGCTGTCTCCTGGAAGCCTTGAGCCAAAGGAAACCAGTTTTTATTTAACAGCTACAAATGTTCTGAGAATGCTGGGAGAAGTGGATTAGAAGGTGAGACCTGTTCCTGGGCTGCACAAAGGACACAATCATTAATAAAGGCTTTACAAACCAGCCCCAGAGCTGCTGGGGGGGACTTGAGGCATCATCCTTGGCACTGCTGATGGTAGTTAATGAAAAATAATAACAAGGAGGCGGCAAGGACAGCTTCTAATCCTGCTGTGCAGCACCAGCCAGAGCCAAGACAGAATCCAGAATGGGTTGGGCTGGGAGGGACCTCAAAGTTCATCCCTGCCATGGCAGGGACACCTCCCACTGTCCCAGGCTGTTCCAAGCCCTGTCCAGCCTGGCCTTGGGCACTGCCAGGGATCCAGGGGCAGCCACAGCTGCTCTGGGCACCCTGTGCCAGGGCCTGCCCACCCTCTAAAGCAGAAGGGAAAAGAGAAAAAATCCCAAAGTTTTTATTCTCTATTTCCATCAGCAGGTGATGTTCAGCCACTTCCCAGGAAGGACTCCAGCCCTGGAGTTTCCCCAAAGGCAAACATGGTAAATAACAAATTCCCCCCTTCCTCCCACTTTTCTTAGCTTTTATATCTGAGCTGACATGGTCTGGAATACCCCAGGACCTCAGGACTGGCACCTTCTCATTTGCAGGACATGAAATATTGAAGACAATTTTTTTCACAGTGAGAAATTCACCTAAAGCAGGAGAAATTCATCTGTGCTGGGAAAAGTCATGATTTGTCAAACTGGCACTTTTTAAGGAGAAGGAAGAAATAACAAATTTGAAATGCCATTCCTGACATGGCTAACGGGGCCCAGGAGCTGGCAGAGAGGAGCTGGAAGTGCCACCAGCAGCGTGTCCCAGAGCTGCCCGCCCCGTGCCCCAGCCCAGCATGCACAGCCAAGGCACACAGACACCACTTTGGGGTTATTTTCCAACTCCTCCCCCAAGCTGTAGGAACCGGGGTGTTGCAGTGTGTTTTTATTTTGCAGGTTATTGTTTGATTTGTTGTTTGGTAGTTTTTTGGGCTTTTTCCCCCTTGCTTTTAGAGTGACACAGACTTGTCTTTGTTATTCAATTGAGCCAGGTGTCAGTTTATCTCTTTGCTACTCAGCTACTTTTCTGCCAAGTTTCAAACCCTTTCCTCCCACATCCAGTTGTTAACCCTCCTGTCCCAAGCAGTTTTCCTCCCTTGTATCCCTTGCCCTTGTGTTCCACCCCCAGTTCTCCTGATTAGTTGAACATTGTATCCTCCCTTGAGACCTGCCCCCCTTTTATAAGCTGTTGTTTGCCTCCAGCTCATCGCCTGGGACCCCAAGACTCAAGGGAATGTAACACCAAATAAAGTAACCCAGTGCCACCCCAGGCCCGTGCTGCTGCTGTGGCCTTTTTGTTCTGCGTTGTGCCTCCCCTGGTAGCTGGGATCCTGCAGAGCCCCGAAAGGGGGACCCCACCACTGTCACCATCTAGCCGGGACGTGCGACAGCTGGCGCCCAACGTGAGGTACCATCTGTGACTCTAAGAGGAGCTGAGTGGCAAATTTAAAAGGCTCCTGGACTCTCTCCCGCCCTTCCCGGTGTTCGGACGCTTACCCAGAGGCAGAGTGAGAAAGCTCGCCAGAAGCAGACAGCAGCGGGGTGTCTCTGAAGCCCATCCCATCACCCCCACATGCGCTGAGAGCCGGCAGGGCAGCTCCCCTGGTGCTGTCATGGATCTCTCCTGACACGTCAGGAGCCCTGAGGGAAGTCAGTGAATCTCAAATTCACACAGTGCAAACCCTCCCCTGCTGCAGCTCAGTTCAGCAATTCCAGGGCACAGCATGTGAAAAAATTGGTGCTGGTGCACCAAGCCTCAGAGGATGGGAAGGAAGGACAGAAATGATTTGAATATTTTGAATTTGTTTCTCTCTGTCACCTTGTGCTGGGATGTGGATTTGTCTTTCCTTATATTTGCACGTTGTAATTATTTTTATGCCACCTTTTGCTCTGCACTTAGCAACAATTGTTTGAAACCAAGATTAATTCAGCTGAAAACCACAACATCAAAACTGCATCCTGGAGTATCTGCTCAGTTACTCCAGTGCAGGGAGTCCATGATTTTTTCTTTGCCATGCTACAAACAAGGTGATCACTTCTGAAGTCCCCTCCAGCAATTCACTTGGCATTTGTGAGCTCCTGGCAGCAACCAATAACAGAGAGAGAGAGCAGAAAATACAGAGCAGCTGTCAGTGCTGAAAAATAAACTTCAGCAAAGTGATTTTAATGTCTGACTCAGCCTGCACCAAGGAGGGAGCCCTGGCACCTCCACTCTGGGATAAATGAGCAGCTTTTCCTGCAGGAAGGCTCAGGGAAAGCAGGAGCAGAGCTGGGCCCCTGCACAGGTGATCCCACAGCAGAGTGCAGGTGCAGTGTGGGAAGAGCTCACCTGGGGAACTGCTGGGGACAGCAGGGATGGGGCAGGTTGGGAACACATTCAGGAGCTCCACGTGCTTGTTTGGAGCCCACTGGGAGTGCAGTGGGACCCTCCCAGCAGCAGCTCTCCATCCCATCATCTACACCAGGAACACAGCACAGGGGAATCCAGGGGCTCCTCAGAACAGAGCACACAGCAGATGGAGCAGGTGCAGGGAATTTTCCTTCCCTGCCTTGTCTGAACTGCCCCATCATCAGATTTTGCTGGGCTGTATCACAATAAATAACTTATCTTTTATCTTTTATTAGAGAGTTTGGATTATCTTTTATCTTGGGGTGTCCTTTATGGCGGATCTGACCATGAGTCTCTGGGGAGCTGAATGTAGAATCACAGAATATCCTGACTGGAAGGGGCCCCCAGGGGTCATCCAGTCCAGCTCCTGACACCCCAACAATCCCAGCCTGGGCATCCCTGGCGCTCCTGGAGCTCTGGCAGCCTCGGGGCTGTGCCCATTCCCTGGGCAGCCTGGGCAGTGCCCAGCACCCTCTGGGGGAAGAACCTTTCCTGAAATCCAACCTGAGCCTGCCCTGCCAGCCAGGGACTGTCCCCAAGGCAGGAGAGCCCTGCCCCATCCCAGCCCTGAGCTCCCACCTTGGAGCAGCCACAGCACAGGAGAGAGCTCTGACCCAGGCCTGTGACATCAGGCTGCTAATTGCACTTCAGTTCTGCATGAATTAGAGAAATATTTAGCTCAGTGACACTTAAGGGCTCTTGTCCCACTAAAATAAATGGAATAAATTGTCACATGGCAGCTCAGCTCCCCCACCCTGTGCCTTGGAGAGCCCAGGGACAGCACCTGGGGCCAAATCAAAGCTGGGCTTCCAAACAGAGCCCAGTGCTGGGGATGGAGCAGCTCTGCTGGGGGAGAGGTGGCAGAGCGGGGAATGTTCACCTGGAGAGGAGAAGCTCCAGGGTGAGCTCAGTGTGACCTTGCAGGGCCTGAAGGTGCTGACAGGAAAGATGGGGAGAGACCTGGGACAAGGGCTGGAGGGACAGGACACAGGGAATGACTCCCACTGCCAGAGAGCAGGGCTGGATGGGATATTGGCAATTAGAAATTGTTCCCTGTGAGGGTGGGCAGGCCCTGGCACAGGGTGCCCAGAGCAGCTGTGGCTGCCCCTGGATCCCTGGCAGTGCCCAAGGCCAGGCTGGACAGGGCTGGGAGCAGCCTGGGACAGTGGGAGGTGTCCCGGCCATGGCAGGGGTGGCACTGGATGGGATTTAAGGTCCCTCCAACCCAAACCATCCTGGCACTCTGTGATGCTGGACATGGAAAATGAGCTTTATGCCACACTGAAATCTCCCTCCCTCACTGATTCCTCCTGACACCAAAACATTCCCCTGGCAATAATTCCCTATTTCTCTTTATCCCACTGAGTCCAAGACTTCATCTGGAGCCTTGCTGAAGCCTCCTTGGCTCTGCAGGCACCAATCTAATTTTCTCACCGAATTATGAAATGTGCTAATAAAATCCTGCTCATTCCAACCCTGGAGTCCTCGGCTTCTGCCCCAGCCCTGGAGAAGGACATGAACCTTCCACAGCTTGAGCAGGGATATTTCTCTAATAGGAAATGTCACTGATCCATGAAAACTCTGAGCCCTGGGTTCATTAAAACCTCATTAATTGGAGGCCTAATGGTGAGAGGGAAGGACCTGGCAGCCTGACCAGAGCTGACTGCAGACCCTGGCAGGGACCAGGAGAAATGGCATTTAGAGATGTGACCAATTCCATCCCTGGAAGAAGAACCTCTTGTGAGGGACACCAGCACCAGCTTTGGGGTGGCCTTTTGCCTGGAAAGGATCTCAATTTCATCAGTCCTTGAGTCCAGTTTTTGTTTCATCAGTCCCTGAGTGCAGTTCCTTTGCAAATATTACTTCATGTTTGTTATTTGCCCAAGAGCCTTGGCTCAATGGCAGCATTTTCATCCTGTTCCATCTGCTGGAGAAATTTCTTCTTTTGCAAAATAAAAATTCACAGATTTTGCAGAAGAAAAAGCTGAGGACAGAGGCTGGATCAATCCTGTGACACTCAGTGGAAGAAGGACCAGGCTGCAAAGCCAGGCTGTCATTTGCCTTCCCTTCAGCCCTGACCCAGGAATGTCTCCAGACCTCCATTTGCAGAGGACAAAGTGTCTGCTCAAGTCCAGATGGGATTGTGATCCCTGGAATTTGGGATCTTAACACATCCATCCTGCTGGGTGAGGGAGGGTTGAGCTTGTCAAGGATTTATCTTGAACTTTGCTCATTTGTCTGAACCAATGCAAACCCTGCTGCATTCCTGCCCTGCACAGGGACCCTGTGGGTTTGGGGTCAGGCCTTGGGTGACGCTGTGGGTTTGGGGTCAGGCCTTGTGGATCCCCCCAGCTCTCAGGGCTTGCACCCCCTCAGTGCCTGCCTGCACAAGAGCCCTTTGGAAAGGTCCTGCTCCTTTCCTTGCCTGGGCTCAGGCTCCACCAGCAGTTCCAGAAAGTCCTTTTTCCCTTTTCCTTGGTGACACGTGTCAAGTTTTCTGTTTTCCTTGCTCACAACAAGCTGCGTTTCCCTGCAGGGAATCTGAGCTCCCTGCCCAGCTGTTCCAGCTCATCAGCTCCTGTCATCCCTGACACTTTTCCTGGCACTCTTCATCCTGGTCTGAAATCCCTCAGGAGAGAGAAATCCACATCTGGTGAGGGTTTGAGTGGCTCCTTTTCTGCTCCTTTTCTGCCCCTTTCCAGCCACACTGAGGGGAAGTTGTGCTTTGCTGCCCTAAGAATCCTTTCACAACAGCTGATTTCACTAAGGAGTGGGTGAAGGAAAGCAAAAAGAAAGGAACAATCTAAAATGCACTAAGAGCTGCTGCTCTTTGGTAGCTCAGAATTGCTGAATCCCAGAATGGTTGGGGTTGGAAGGGGCTTTAAAATCATCTCCCGCCCTGGGCAGGGACACCTTCAAGAGACCAGGCTGCTCCAAGCCTGCTGTTTCATCATCTCTGTGCTCCCTCTGTGACCTGCCCGTTTACTGTGCAGCAATTTTGCTGTCAGTGCTGGAGCCAGGCTGAAACATCTGCTCTCTACCTGAGTGTGTCAAGTGCACCTGGATTTTATCAGAGAGATAAGGTAAGCAGACTCTGTCATGTCTGCCTGGGGCTTAGGCATCAAAACAGGTCCATTTTTCACTGATTTTGTTTTTTCCCCAGTAAAGGGAAATGTGGGTTCTTCACAATTTTGTTTTGGTTTTGTTTTTTTAATTCCATTTGTGTTTTTTCTTTTTTGGCATCATGGTTGATTGAATAAAGTTGACATTTAGGCAACCAAAGTTCACAACAGACTCTGCCACCTTCTGTATTAAAGCCTTTCTTTCCCTCTGCATGCTCTGCTTGGAGAAGTCTGATGTTGTTGATTCTCCAAGGGAAAAGCTGGGAAGAGCTGCAGGGAAGGGAGTCCCTGAGCCCCCAGAACTGCTCTGGGTCTGTGTGTGCACATCCACATCCATCAGAACTGAGGTAATCAATAGGAAGGCATTGAAAAATATAATTTGAAGCAGTTTGCAGCATTCATGCATAATTTTCAAATTATTTGGGAACAGAGAAGTTATCAGAGTTGACAAGGCAATGTTACATGCAGTGAGAAGGAATGAAACTTAGTCTTCAATTTATATATTCTGTCAATTAATAAAGAAATGGATATAAATGAGGTGCTCAGGAGCTGGGAGAACAAAGGGGAATCTGCTTCTCTCAGAGTTTAAAGAGCCAAAGCAACACGTACTGGAGAAGATGGGAAAAGACACCCTGGGAACAGGTGTTAGTGTTAGCTGCACTTTAGAGGTGCTAATGAAAACTCCCTGAAATGAACGGGATCACAGGGAATCCTGAGGATTCGATAAATTTCCGGGATTTGGCTGTGTGAATTTGACGTGCCTCCATCAAGGAGATGTTATCACTCCTCGAGTCAGCCCTGCAAACAGCTCCGGTAAATTTCCCTGAGCTAATTGCTCTTTAATAGTTTGTTGTGTGAGCACTCGCTAATTACAAGTCAGGCAGCTTTGTGCAAACACATCTGAAATATTCCTACAGGTGAGTAATGGGTTTGGGGAAGAAAGGGATTTTTGACAGAGTGTGGTTTGTGAGTCTGGGGTGATCTGAAGTCCTGCTTCAAACACCAGCACTGAGGCAGAGCCTTCTTGTCATTAGACATAAATAATTCATCAGGTGAGGACATCCAGGTAGCTCTGGCCATTCTCTGGGTACTGCATTTCAAATTAAAAATAACCCAACTCTTTAAGCTGTTGTTTGTTACTTAATTATTGCAGGTTTTTCTCAGACTCTGCCATTTGGTCCCAGTACAGGACACAGTGGTTGATCCCAGCCTGGAGCGTTCCCACAGAGATGGGGAAAGGGAGGAGCTGCAAAATGGGGCTGGGGGGGACCCAGGGATGTGTGATACTGCTGAGACCCCTCAGAACCTGGGGGCAGCCCTGGGCCCCTCAGGACAATGCAGACCCCGAGGGGCTGGAGCTTGTCCAGGGAAAGGAAGAGAGCTGGGGAAGGGTCTGGAGCCCCAGGAGCAGCTGAGGGAGCTGGGCAGGGGCTCAGCCTGGAGCAAAGGAGGCTCAGGGGGGCCCTTGTGGCTCTGCACAGCTCCTGACAGGAGGGGACAGCCGGGGGGGTCGGGCTGTGCTCCAGGGAACAGGGACAGGAGGAGAGGGAACGGCCTCAGGCTGGGCCAGGGGAAGTTTAGATGAGAAAATAGGAAAAATTTCTTCACTGAAAGAGTTGTCCAGTAGTGGTGGAATCCCCATCCCTGGAAGTGTCTAAGAAGTATGGATGTGGCACCTAGGACATGTGATAAAAACAGGAGCAGGCTCCCAGTACTAAAGTGATTTCAGCATTTATTATAATAAAAAGAAAGGCCCAAAGCAAGGGGGCCTGGGCCGAGCAGGAGCGTTCCTGTTGAGGATGGAGCAGCGCTGGGGCTGCTCAGCAGCGATGGCCCCAGTGATGGCCCCGATGTTCCAGGGGGAGCAGCACAACTTCCCTGGGTCAGATGCCCCTTTTTATCCTGTTTTTTGTCCCTTTGGATTGGTTTCTGTTTGGATCCTTCATTTGCATGAAGGTTTAAGGCCTTGATTACAGCTCTGTGCAGGCTGGCTCGTGGTGTATTTACTGAGGTGTGTTATGGTACCTTGAGTGCTATGTTTCTTATAATGACCCTTTTAACCCCTTTTTCAATATAACAACCAAACTAACAGTACATGCTTACCAGTCTATCAGCTATTTTACAACTGTCACAGACGTGTTTTATGAAAAATCCTTTCCTTAGGATTTTTTCTTCTGAGAAGCTGAGAGGCCTCAGGAACAAAATGTAAACAATGGTTATCTGCTGCTGTGGAATGCAACAGGTGCATCTGTGATTGGTCTCATGTGGTTGTTTCTAATTAATGGCCAATCACAGTCCAGCTGTCTGGACAGTCTCGGTCAGTCACAAGCCTTTGTTATCATTCTTTTTCTATTCTCAGCCAGTCTTCTGATGAAATCCTTTCTTCTATTCTTTTAGTATAGTTTTAATATAATATATATCATAAAATAATAAATCAAGCCTTCTGAAACATGGAGTCAACATTCTCATCTCTTCCCTCATCCTAAGACCCCTGTGAACACCACCACATACAACAGTTTCTAACCTATTTTTAACAGCATGGTTTAGTGGTGACCATGGTGGTGGTGCTGGGGTGATAATTGGGCTGTTCAGCCATCACCACCCTGGGATTGCCTGGGGGAACCTTCAAGGCCTTTGCAAACAAATCTCCACAGTGCCCCAACAGCACCCCTGGCTCTGACATTCAGATGTGGGGAGGCCAGGACAGGGTCATGAACTGACTTTATTAAGTCACAGCACGAATTCTCACTGACAAGCTTGGCAAAAAGTAAAATTAAATAAAATGAGTGCTAAAAATCCCAACTCTATCTGCTTATTTTCTGGAACAGCCCCAGGCTGGGCCAGGGGAGGCTCAGGGTGGATGTCAGCAGGAATTTCTCCATGGGAAGGGTGGTCATTCCTTGGCAGGGGCTGCCCAGGTTTGTAGTGCCCATCCCTGGAGGTGCCCAGGAAAGGGCTGGCGGTGGCACTCAGAGCTCTGGGCTGGGGACAAGGTGGGGATGGGGCACAGGGTGGGTTCAGTGATCTTGGAGGGATTTTCCAGCCCCAGTGATCCCGGGATTCTGTGTGGTCCACGTGCAGCAGCACCAGGGCTGGTGCTGAGGTTCCTTAGGAGACACAACAGCAACCCCAGCAAACCCCAAGGGCAGGAAGTCCCTCTCACCCTTTTATTGCATTTCTCCATCTAACTTCAGCCTTTAGTAAGACTTCCATACCAGTGGAATGGGATAAATTCCTGGGAAGATGCAGACTCTGCTAACTACAGAACCAAAGGAAAGGCAGAAGGAATCTCCAGACATCATTAGTCTTGATTGTAATTTAGGCAGTAAAAAGTGATGGCTTAAATTGGAATTTTCTGTTGCCTCTGGGAGGATCAATTGGAGTTTTTATCTCACATTTAGATGCTAATTGTGCAATCCATCACTCCAGGGCCATTCTGGGGCAATGCTGGGGTTTAGAGGTCGATGAGAAGCAAATTTCTGATGAATTATTGAACGCTGGAAGAGGAAACATTGAATATTGGAAGAGGAAATATTGACTGCTGGAAGAAGAAATATTGAATGTTGGAAGAGGAAATATTGAATGCTGGAAGATGAAGGAGATACAGTGCTGGCTTTCAGAGAACATCAGAGCTCATTTTCTCCACTGGTGGTGGAGCAACTGTGGGGTCTGGACTGCTGAGGTTCAAGATCAGGGTCTATCACAGCTGCTATTTGCTTATCTCATGGAAAAGAAAAAGAGCATAATGTTCACTTCTAGTATTCCCTAAACTCCATCTCTTTCTTTGGGAAGAAGTTTTCCTCCCGGTGGATGTAATAACCCATGCATGGACACGTGCATGGGCAGGTTCAGAGCAGATGTCAGGGGGACAATCCCACCTTCACTGCAGAAGGGAAGAAGAGAGACCTCAAGTGAATAATTTGCCAAGTTATTTTGGGAAGTTCTGTGAACTTCCAGCACATCCAACTTGTGCTGTCAGGAAATTTCACACCTTGCAGGAGAAATCCTCTCCTTGGACTTGCTCTGAAACTGTCTCCTGTTTCACTTGTACTCTCCCCAGCTCCAGTCATCACCTTCCCAAATTCTGACATTGAAAAGATAACCCAGTTATCTTTTTCTCCACCTAAGTTTCTTCTTTTTACCCACTTAAGTTTCTTCTTTTTAGCCACCAAAGTTTCCTCTTGAGGAAGCACCTCCTGGAACTGATGAAGGTTTCCTCCTCATTAACTTCTCCCATCCCACCATCTCCCTTCCACGGCACAATGGAGCAGATCCCAATGACATCCAAGAACTGAACACACACGACGAGCTGGTTTTTCTGTATTCCTTTCTCAACATTCCCCAGTTTTCCAGTTGCTGAGGGGTGAGCTGATATTCCCATGGATCTGCTAAAAAGAATTTCAGGGTCTCATTCCTGAGTGGTGCCACCCCCTCTCTGAGCTCAGGAATGCACAGTGTGGAAAAGGTTTGGTGTCACTCTGTTCATTTTGCCGTGGAAGGAAGGCACCAGGGATGAGCATCAAGAGCAGCATCTTTCTTCTACAGAGCATCCCAGGTGTTTTCCACATCCTTCTGCCTGTGCCTGTTTCCCGAAAGTGAGGGGATGTCCTGGATTGCCAAGCAAATTGTATCTATTTGCCATCTGTATGGCAGTTGTCTGCTGTTCATTGGGCAGTTTTCCTTATCTCTTCCACACCCACTCCTCCCCCTGGGGGGACATCTTCTGATAACAGCCATTGAATGTCCCTGCATGGCTGATAAGAACTGCAGCATCCCATTGGGAGATGTGAGCCCAGAGGGAGGAGCCAAGCATTCCTACCTGGATATAATCTGGAGATTCTGGAACACCAGCACGGCTTCTCCACTGGATTTCCCAGAGGAACAGCAGCTGCCTCTTCCACTGGATCTTCAGAGGCAGAGACTGCACCTTTCTCCAGGATCCCTGCTCCAGCAGAACCACCCCTGACACTGCAGGAGGGCTGAGCCACAATTCCAATGGGACTGCTGCCAGCACCCTGACCCACAGGGTGTCAGGTTGGGTTCTGACTCTGGCAGTGTTGTTCTGGTTTACTGCATTGTTTATTTTATCCTTTTATTTTCTTCCCTAGTAAAGAACTGTTATTTCCTGCTCCCGTATTTTTGCCTGAGAGCCCCTTAATTTAATATTTATAGCAATTCGGAGGGAGGAAGTTTACATTTTCCATTTTAGGGGAGGCTCCTGCCTTCCTTAGCAGACACCTGGCTTTCAAAACCAGGACAGGGGAACACAGACACTGGCCACCATCCAGATGGAGAAATCAGCCACCTTCACCCTGGAGACAGCTGTCTACTGGCTCACAGCTCCCACAGGAGAGCAAACCTGCAGGAACAGGAGCACAGTCCCCATTCTGGTGCAGCTGTCCAGCAGCTGGGTGAAACTGGAGCCCCACTGGAAATGGCCCTGCTGGTGTCCTGCTCCCTTTCTCAATGTAGTGGTTCCCTTTCCTCAGTGCTCACTCCTGTGGCATTCACATACTCTTTGAACAGAGACATCATTCTCTCTCCCAGGATTTTTCCTGGGGAAGGCAGTGAGAAAGCTCAGAGAGAAAACAATTCTTATCTCTACTTGCTGCTCCTGTTGTCTGGCACTTGTGGAATGTGTTATGGAGATTGTTTACCCAAAGTGATTTGTTAATTGGACTCTGGTGATGGTTGTTTGGATTGATTGACCAATTAGGTCAAAGCTGAGTTGTGACTGTCTGAAAGGGTCATGGGTTTTTCTTTAGTACAGAGTTTAGTATAGTTTAGTATAGTATGTAGTGTAATAGTACACAGCATAATAAAGCAATTGTTCAGCCTTCTGAATCATGGAGTCATTGCACGTTATTCCCACATCATGGGCTCCCTGCATGGATATGCTCCTACAGCTGCAATTTTAATTCTCCAGGGGTTTTAAGCTGGAAAAGCATCAGTGTCCTTAACGCAGGTAGGTGTTTGTGAATGCTCCACACAGGGATTCACCTCTTGGGAAAAGCTGCTGTAGCAGTGTATCCAAGGGATCTGTCCAGCAGCCAGATGGGAACAGCTGCAGCACAAGGAAGCAGTTTTAACTCTGACCCAGGAGCCAGGATTCCCACCCTCTCCATGCACCAGTGCCTAGGGATGAGTCCATAAAATCCCATTGTGAAGAGAAAGCTCTGCTCAGGGATTGCCTCTGGCTTTGGGAGGAGCTGGGATGGCTCCAGCCTCAGTTCCTTACCAGACTGATCCCTCAGCCTGCCTCAGCTGATCCCTGCTGCTCCTGGGGTGCCAAATCTGCTTTTGGGTCTCAACCTGCCTGCTGGGATATCGAGGAGAAACTCCAGACACTCCACTCCCTGGAGAAGGAAAGGCTGCTTCTCATGGAGCCCTTCTCAGTTTGAAGCTTCTTCACATGTGGGGCACAAGCTGGAACAAGGCGAGTTTTAAGGTCCCTTCTTGCCCAAACCATTCAAGGATTCCATGATTGCATGGCTCTGGGATTCCATGATTCCATGATTTCATGATTTCATACTAGTGTGATTCTACAATTCCACGATTCCCTGATTTTATGATTTCATGATTCCATAATTCTATTCACTCCATTATTCCATGATTCTCTGGTTCCATGGCTCCATGATTTCATGATTCCATGAGTCTGTGATTCCAATGTTCTATGATTCCATGATTCTATGACTCTGTGATTTCATGATTCCATGAATTCATGATTCCATTATTTAATGAGCCCCATTTTACATTTCTCTTGAATCCAGGGATTGTTTGGCCCAGTGGGTTTTTTACATTTTGGAGAATTGTGCCATTTTCCTGCATTTTAAGGGCTGGTGGGAATTACACTGGCAACAACCAGGAAAACCTGACACCACCTGAGTTTTTGTCTCCATTTGAGTTTTTTGTCTCCTTACCCATGGAAATTTGGCTCATTTGAATGGATAACACAGCTCATTGATGTGAACTCATCCCCTTGTCACATTTTGTTATTTTATACCAACCCCTGAACCACCCCTTTGATCCCAAAGCCTCAAAGTTCACCAGCTTCCAGGACAATCCCACTTTCCAAATGTGCAGTTTAATACTTTGGACTGCACATCCAATTTCACACCAGAAAAAAAAGGGAAAACCAACTTGTTTATCAAAGTTTCATTTTGGCAGAGCGTTATCTTTGACTGCTCCACGCGAGCTCCAGTTGCTGCCTCAAATTCAGCGTGGGAGGGCTGAGACTCCCCAAAATCCCACAGCAGGCTGGGAGCACAGCTGCACCTGAGCTCCAGATGTGCTCCTGCTCAGTCAGACTGGCTGCAAACAGAGGAGAACAAAGAGGGCGGGATTGGGAAGGGATTTTTTTGTTGGGTGTTAAGAAAGTGGGAAATGGTTATTATGGATATAAAAGGCAAACATAAAATCATGGAATCAGGAGTGAATGGTGAGTTAATAAGTTGAGTTTGCGTTTTCAGTGTGTGAGCAAGGAAATAATGGATTGGGTTGAGGAGGGGTGTTGTTTTTATGCCTTTTATTACTGAGGCTGCTTCCCTGCCTGGCAATCCTTCTGAGAACTCCTGACTCCATCCCCAGCTCCACATGCACACGAAAACAAAGGAAAGATGGAGGAAATGTCAGCCAAGCAGTAGGAAAAAGCACCCAAATATAAAAACAAAGCAGCTGAGTGCTTTCCAGGGAGAATGGAGCAGGTCTTCCCATGTGGGAGCCCATGGCCAAGGCTCAGGTAGGAATTGAACACAAATCCAGGTGTCTGCATTGTCTGGGTTATCTGCAATTGTTGAACACACATCCCAGCAATGCACTGGACTCCAAAGCCTGGCTCTAAGCACAATCCAAGGCACAATGGTCACCCCCAAGGGCAAAAGGAGAGGGGCACAACATCAAATCTGAAAACACAAAACATTTCTTTTCTCCCAGCAACCAACTTTTCCTGATAAAACGGCAGACTGGCAAAAGGAATAAAAAACTGGGAAAAGGAATAAATGCTCCCTGGGTGCTCCACTGGGAGCAAGGCAAGGTGGCAAATCCATGCTCTGGCTTCTTAGGGTGGATCTCAGGGAAAGGGTGCTGGCACTGCCCAGGCTGTCCAGGGAATGGGCACGGCCCCGAGGCTGCCAGAGCTCCAGGAGCTGTCAGGGATGCCCAGGCTGGGATTGTTGGGGTGCCTGGGCAGGGCCAGGGGCTGGATTGATGATCCCTGTGGTCTGTTCCAGCTCAGGACATTCCATGACTCTCCTGGGAGATGGAGAGTGCTGGCTTTGTGCCTCTGGTCAGGCAGAGCTTGGCCCAGGAACCAGCAGAGTTTGGAGTGTGCAAAGTCAGCACAGCCCAGCAGCTGCTCCTTTGTGCTATCCCTCCTGATGGCTTCCAAAGCAGGGCTCTCAGCATCCCCTGCTGCTCCCAGCCCTGCTGGAATGCACAGCCAGAAGGTTTTTAGACAAACTCACTTTTCAACAAGATCCAACCTCTATTCCCAGTGTAAGGAAGCTCCGAAGCTCTGCTGGATGGAGTTATTTATAAAAGAAATGTAAACACACACAGTATTTACAATAATCTTCCATTACCCACTCCACAGGCAGCTTGGAACAATGCACGTGGAGCAGGTGCCCTGTTGCTCTCTGTTCCTATCAGAACTGATTTTATGAGGATGAGATTTTGCTCTCAAATGTTTCAGAAGCAACTGAGGAACAGATGGGGAAGGAAGCTGCACATGGGCAGCCCTAAATCCACCCTGTCTCTGCTAAAAGCTCTTTGTGCAAGGAAAAGTGATGAGCACTGGGACATTTTGGGGCAGGAACAACTCAAAGGAAGGAATGCAGCAGGCTGGCAAATCAGGCAGGGCTGAAGAGCTGGGAAAAAATCACCCAGGTTTTCCTGGGATTGAGTAAACCCAGAGGTTCAGAACTTTGGGAAATGTCTTTCTGTGGACGAAGAAGTTTGCTTGTGATGCTGCCACATGGGGACAATGCGGGTTCTGTGCCAGAGAATTCCAGCTCCATGGCTGGGATCTCTGGGATTAAACCTGCCTGACCTTCCCATGCTGGGGGTGAGGAACTGGGATAGAGAAAGGGAATCTTCCCTCTGGCACATCCCACTGGCTCAGCTGTTCAGCTGCTCCTGAGGGTGACAAACAGAGGCCTTCAGGCAGGCTGTGACAGGAGGCCCTGAGCCATCCCAGAGCAGGGGACCGCACCCCTGAGCCATCTCCATCCCAAGGCCATCCCTCCCATTCCATGCCCTGCCATCCTTCCTGCCCCAGGGGGTGGCAGCAATAATAACCCCACATCCCTCAGCATCACGAAGCTCAGCTCCTGTGGGGTTTGTTTCTAAGGAACACTGAAAACTGGAACATCCATTAAACCTGGGAATCATTGTAATTTAATTAAAATTTTATCTTGTTGATCCCATCATATCCTAAAAGCAACCACAAGCTCTGCCTGTGTGATCAGATCAGTTCCTGGGATTTCAGGAGTCCTGCTCCCCTGGCAGCTCGTCACACCCTGAGACTGAGGGGATGTGAAATTCCTGCTTCCTGCAGCAAGATGGAACGTGCAGCACTTGCATTGATTCCCCAAGGAGCCAGAGGAGAAAGGTAATGAGGGAAACAGAGAAACCAGAGCAGTGGCAGTGGATGTGCTCAGGTACAGGCTGGGCCACAGACAGGAGAAGCTGCTTCAAATGGAGCCCCAAGTCTGTTCTGCTTGGAAAAAAGGGGATTTCTGTTCATTGTGTGGCACATCCAAGGGAGAGTTTCAATCATGGGGGCTGCAAACCCCAGCATGAGCAAACCTGTGCCTGTGCTAAGGGGAACATATGAAAAGATTGCTAATTAAAGCCATTGCTGATTGACTTCTCCCCTGAGCTGAGTGGAAATAACTTCCCAAAGCCCAGGCTCCTGCTCCCTCCGTGCTGAGGCTCAGCAGTTCCAGCAGGGAAGGGGGTGACCAGCGGATCCCTCTCCTCTGACAGCTGAGTGCATTGCTCAGGCAGAGCTGCCCCTGGGGCTCTGCTCCGTGCTGGGTGTCTGGCAGGGAGTGCTGGTGGAGGGATTCACTCCCTGATCCAGCCTTTTGTCACCTTCCAGGTGCCCCTGGGGTGCTCTGCCTGCACAATTGTGGCCCTGTCACCTCTTCAGGTGGGGCCTGCCCTCAAGCAGGGGTTGGTCTCCATCCCCACAGACTGAAAATCCGATTTTCTGGGAAATATTTCCATCTTAGGTACCTTCCCCTGCTCTAAAGAGAACAGAGTTATGAATCACTGGGTTCATCATGTTGAAAGAATGTGACTTTTTATTGTCAGTGATATTTGAAGTATTTAAAGTTTGAACATGTCTTGTTCATGCTAAAAGGGAATGGGGCTTCATCATCCCCCACCCACGGTGACCTGCACACTGAGAGGGAATATTGCTGCCTCCTCAAAGTCACTGCAGTTGTCATTGCCCAAAAGATTCTCCAATTTGGCAAAACTGGCTAAAAACAATTGGCTGAAAGCCCCCGACACTGCCCTCCTTGTACTGACTGGGGAATGTTTTCAATCAATGCTAAATCAAGGTGTCATTTATTGCTATGATTCAGCAGCTCCTGAGATCCCATTCCACATCTCCAATATCCAGGCTCTCCTGGTCAGATTCCCATTCCAGTGATAGGGTCAGAGGGATGGATCTGTTTGTGTTTGATGTTCTCCCCTGTTTCCTGTATCTCCTTCGTGCCCTTTCCTTTGGCTTTAGGTTGGACTTGATGATCTCAAAGGTCTTTCCCAACCTTAATTATTCTCTAATTATGAAGAAGAAATGTTTCCATCCCTGCAGTGAGCTGAAGCTTTGACCTCTGCAGCTTTTCAAATGCAACACCAGTGATCCAAGCCCTCATAATCAGGGATTTTATTTATTCCCAGCTACAGAAAAGCCTTCTCAGTGGAATTCCAGATCTCATTTTCTGTGCAATTCATTAGTTGGACTGTGGTGGCTGCACCTGCTTGGGGTTTGTGCTAAAAGAGAAGGGCAGGTTGTTTGAAATGAGCTCTGTGCACATCCAGTGTGAGCACAGCAGGAGCTGCTGATTCTCCACAGCTATGTCCTGCTTCCCAGAGTCAGGGAATCATGGAATCACAGAAACACAGAGTCATGGAACAGCAGAATCACAGAAACACAGAGTCATGGAATTTGTACATCTCAGTGAAGCTGTGGCTGCCCTTGGATCTGTGGAAGTTCCAAGGCCAGGCTGGATGGGGCTGGGAACACCTGGGATAGAGGAAGAGGTGGGCTTTAAGATCCCTTCCACCCCAAACCATTCCAGATTCCTGGGATCTCCTCCTGCCCCCCTTTTCAGTGAAGGCATTAAGATAAGGAAGCCCCAAGACCTGAGCTGATGAAGCTGCAGCAGGGTCAGGTCCAGAGCCACCATCAGCACCACTGTGTCACCAGCAGTGACAACTACCAGGGCTCCTGGGGTGAAGAGCCATGGTGGGGACAGGTGACAGCCAGGACAGGAGTGTCCCACCCCCTGTGTGACCAGAGGAGCCCTGGCAGAGAGGGCACAGAGGGTGAGGGGACACAGAGGGTGAGGGGACACAGAGGGGAAGGGACACTGCAGTCCCCCAAAGCACTGCCACCCCCCCAAACAATGACCCAGGAGTGACAAAAAGCCACTTAAAGGCTTCACTGGGATTTCACCCAGCCTCCCCCAACCCCTTGGGGGCTCTGCCAGCCCTGAGAGTGGGGGAGCATCGCAGCCCTGAAATCCCATTCCACATCTCCAATATCCAGGCTCTCCTCCTCAGATTCCCACCCCAGCGATAGGGTCAGAGGGATGGATCTGTTTGTGTTTGATGTTCTCCCCTGTTTCCTCTATCTCCTTCCTGCCCTTTCCTTTGGCTTTAGGTGGGACCCAGGGAGCTCCTGCCTGGACTGACCTGGAGTGACCCGAGCCAGGAACGGCTGCAGGGCTGGGATTTCATGGTGCAGGTGCTGAGGGAACTGACTGCAGCTTTAATTGCAGAGCAATTTCCATCTCTGTCAAACAGCACAGGCCGGGAGGTTCTGAAAGCAGCCAGAGGCAGGAGGGATAATGTAAATTATCCTGGGCAGGTTTAAGGTCTCTTAACGAGGTCTGTGATGACCTTGGTGAGCAAGGACTGGGATGTTTCTGATGTTGTGGAAAAGACACTTTCAGGGAAGGGATGTTCAGAGCTTTTCCAGTTTCACATTCAGAAAACAAGAAAAATATGATAAAGTTATCATAATAAATATAATAAAGGTAGCACATTCCCCACAAATTTCTGAGATGCAACAAACTCCCCACCACAGAAGTTGTCAACTCTTGTTGCAATTCAATTTTTAATATCATCCATATGTCTCCTGTGTCCCTGTGTTAGTGTTCAGGAACACATAATCACAGAATGATTATATGCATGTGCTTTTATTAAAGAGCTCTGGGTGTCAGGGAACACAGACCCAAATCTGACCTGACATGGTTTTGGGCTGAACATGTTTTATATCCTATCATTATATAATTTACATATTAATTATTAAACTTACATTGTTCTATTGTATACATTGATTTCATCCAAGCATGGATTTCTCATGATCCCCCTCAAACCCCTAACACAGTTTCTCATTATTCTTTAAACAATAATTATATCTAATTACATATAACAATTTATCATATACTGACTACACAGGTGCAGTTTCACATGATCTAGCAAACACAAGGCCTAACATTTCCCAGGGCCTACTAAGCCTAACTTTCTTTCTAGCTCCCTGAATTTTCTACGATTTTGTGAAAAATGCCTATTTTATGATTGGCTTTTCTCAAATATTAAAACTATTATTATATGTGTTATGTTAGAAAGTGATGCTGTATTAATTTTCTTAAGTAGTGTGTTAAATACAGTTTTAGGTTATAACATAATGTTAAAATAGAAACTATGCTATGTAAGATACTTTTCTTAAAGAAAGAACTTTCAGCGAGGTAGCAGCCACAGGACACCTGAATCTTTCAGAGAAAGAGAATTTATTGCTCCATTATCAGAAGAAATGAACTTCTTCCTGCCTTGCTCAGCCCTGAAGATGCTGTCAGGATTCAGAGGAAGAAGCTGACACTGCCCAGACAGAATCCTGTGTTTGGATGGAATTTATGCATCATGGATGAGGTGTATGAATATGCAACAGGCTGTTGCTTTTAAGGGTTAATCCCCTGTAAACGTGAGTCCTTTTTCGGGCTTATTTTGCCCAGAAAGAGGTACCCAGATGTCTCTAACTCTTTGTTTCTATTGTCTCATATTGTCCTAATCCAAATTGTCCACATTATTATTACTCTAATTATATTGCTATTTTTATAACCATTTTATTATCATTAAACTTTTAAAATTTAAAAAAACCCAAGTGATTGGCATTTTTCACAATTTTAAAATCTTTTACTATCACCTGGAAGAGGACAGAACACTTCCAGGGTGTTTCTCCTGCTAATTCCAGGCCTTGTTTTCTATAAATCAAATTATTCTTGCCTTGTTTTCCCCTGTGCTGTGAGATGGGGCAGCAGCTCCGTGCCCGATCAGGGGCACTGTGTCAGGGCTGATCACTAAAGTCAGCACTGATTATCCAACACCCGGAAAGGAGCTGGGCTGGAAGTGGAGAGAGGATTAGAATCATTCCTGGTGCATTTTAATGGCCTTTAATCAGCCACTCCGTGCTGATTACCAAACGTTTCCTCTGAGTGTGCATGGCTGGGGTGGATTGGGGTTTAACTGCCCTAATTTAATTCCTGCTCAGCAATCAGAGCTCAGCTGGCTCCAGAGCCATGCAGGTGGGAAAGGAGAGGATTCCTCAGGGCTGGGAGAGCCCCCAGCCCTGCGTCTGCTCCTTCTCCCATTGCTCCTTCCCTGTCCCTGCCCTGGCAGAGCCCTGCTGGCCCCTGGCTGTGGGAAAGGAACAAAATTCCTCCCTGTGAGGGTGGGCAGCCCCTGGCACAGCTGTGGCTGCCCTGGATCCCTGGCAGTGCCCAAGGCCAGGCTGGACATTGGGGCCTGGGGCACTCTGGGACAGTGGAAGGTGTCCCTGCCAGGGCAGGGCTGGCACTGGATGGGCTCCAAGGTGCCTCCAACCCAACCCATTCTTGGGTTCTGTGAATAATGAGGGAGGGGTGGTGGGCAAAGCAGATCAGGGTGCCAGAGCAGTGTTCATCCTTCAGGACATGGATCAGGATCATCTTTAACCTAGGGAGATATGGGGAGGTTTGGAGAGAGAATAAGTCACCACAGCCAGAGAAGAAAGGGACTCAGAAAGTTCTGAGTGAGCCCCAGGATCATGGATGGGTTGGGTGGGAAGGACCTCAAAGCCCATCCAGTGCCACCCCTGCCATGGCAGGGACACCTCCCACTGTCCCAGGCTGCTCCCAGCCCTGTCCAGCCTGGCCTTGGGCACTGCCAGGGATCCAGGGGCAGCCCCAGCTGCTCTGGGCACCCTGTGCCAGGGCCTGCCCACCCTCACAGGGAACAATTCCTGATTCCCAATATCCCATCCAGCCCTGCCCTCTGGCAGTGGGAAGCCACAGTAGTGGGGTACTACTATGGAAGTACCATCACAAGCCAGGTTTGCAGGTCCCTGTCCCCAGCCTTGGGGACACCTGCCCCGGTTCAGTACACTTCAGTGCCAACCTGGCCACGTGTGAGAACCCCACGGTCACTCAGGACAAACTGCTCTGAGCTACAGAAATGCAAAACCCACATCAAACACCTCAAAGTCATTTTCCTTTGGCCCAGTGCTCCATTTTCTGTTCCAAATGATACAAGAGAAACCCCATTTGATTTGTTTGCTGAGAAACAGGCCCCAGATAAATGAGGGTGTTGTGTCACTGCTGAGTGAAACACATTTTAAAACACACTGATGAAAACCAGGCACATATTCAGGAAAAACAGGGCAGGAATTCTGAGTCTAACAGCAATTTCCAAGCCTTTGATCAAAGGCCCACTTCGGTAAAAACAGAGGGCAGTTTGAAGGGAATTGGATTCACAAAAATGTGTTGGTTATTCCCAATCATCAGCGTAAATATTCTCTGAGGTATCACACACCTACCCAAAATGAAACCCCCAATTCAGCACAGGAGGAAGGAGCACAGCACACACAGAGCAGGCTCAGCTCGTCCCTTCATTCCCAAGATCCTCATCTTGGGAGATTTATGCTGGCATTTCCCTGCCTATGCCAGGCCTGGCATGAATCAAGATGTGAACCAAAACACAAACCTAAAATCTAAATCTAAATCTTCCCAACAAGCTGAGATCACACCTAAAGGTTTGGCTCAGGGTACCAGGACACCCCTGCCAGCCCCAAAGAGGGTTGGGAGCAGTTTAGGAGCTGCTCTGGGCCAGTTCAGCCCTGTCCCACACCAGTTTGCCCGTTCCTACCCAGCTCTGCTCTGAGCCATGTCCAGCACTGATCTCCTGAGGTTTTTCCCCAGACCAGGTTTAAACTCAGATCAAGTGCTTAAACTGAGCCCCTGTGTTCCACAGGAAGTCGAGGAAAGCTCAGAAGGGGCTGAATGTGCCAAAGGCTCAGCTGGCTCAGGGACAGCAGGACAGAGGGGAGCTTCTCTCCACTCCCTCCATCCTCACAGGACTTTGTTCTCCTTCTCTGAAAATTCACAAAACAACAATCCTGGGCAAGATGGGTTATTTTCCACGCCTATCCTGAGCTGAACCAGCAGTTTCTGGGATGTTTCATCCTCATTTCATTCTGTGATTATAATAAATTCCACTTCTGCCCTGAAAATGCCCTTGAAACTGAGAACTTTTGAATGGCAGTAGGAAAAAGAGGCGCAGGAACAACCACACAGGAGGTTTTGAGCATGAGTTCAGCAGAGCTTTCCTGCCTGTGTTAAAAATGTGGCATTGGAAAATGCCAGGACAGGCGAACACAGCAAAAGGAAGCCAACATTGGGAAATAGATAAATTTAACCTAAATCTGGATTCCCATCATGGTTTGGGGTGGGAGGGACCTTAAAGCCTATCCAGTGGCACCCAGGGACACCTCCCACTGTCCCAGGCTGCTCCCAGCCCTGTCCAGCCTGGCCTTGGGCACTGCCAGGGATCCAGGGGCAGCCACAGCTGCTCTGGGCACCCTGTGCCAGGGCCTGCCCACCCTCACAGGGAACAATTTCTGCCCAGTATCCCTCCTAACCCTGACCTCTGGAACTTTAATCCTGGATAATGTTGTGAAAGCATGCACCCACACACCAGCTGGCCATAAAACAAATATTTATATTGCCTCAATTTTCTGTATACAAAGGACACAAGTGCTGGAAGCTGAGGTTCACAGATTTATCCTCACAGGGAATCAGAGTCCCTGAAATCCTTGGAATGTGGCACTTGCACCCAGCCTGGCTCCCTCCCTGACAGCTCTGCTCCTTTCAAATGCCTCAGTTTGTTTTGTGATAGATGAGCAATGCCATGGTTGACTCTCACAATTAAAAGGCAAATATCCTGTATATATAGATTTATAGTTGTGTTTTCCCCCCCTTGTGTTGTTCTCAGGGGTGCCCTGGGTTTGGGACATTTGGCAGGGTCACTCGTTCCTGTGGCAGCACCTGAGCTCCAATCAAGGTGTCAGGCAGTGATCTCCAGCCCTGGGCAGGGAAGGAGGAGTGGATGGACAGAACTCTGGGAGGGGCTAAAGGGTTAAAAGGTGAAACCTCCATGGTGTGGGTGAGCACATGGTGGGAAAATCCTCTGCTCCTGGCGCTGTAATATTTTCTCTATTCAGCCTTCTGTTGTATTTTTGATAAGGTTGTAATAAACCTTTTGAATTTTTAGAAGTGAGGATCATTTCTCAGTTTCCTTTGTCTCTGTATTGCTCTGTCACTCCCCGAGTTTGAGGCCACTGCAGCTGCAGGGGCACAGGGGAGCAGTTGGAGTGACAGGGACGTGTTTGATAATGATCCCCTGGGCAGGGGACCCCCAGGGGAACATCAGAACCAACCCCCAGCAGGGGCAGGAGATGAAAAACATGCAGATCACTGTCAGGGGATGATTCCCCCATCCCTTCCCCAGGGAAGGCAGCAGCTCCCTCTCCCTGCTCAAACCCTTCCATGAGCTGCACCTTGCTGGGTGATCCCAAGGGTTGGCTCTGCTCAGAGCAGGAAATTTGAAAGCTAAAATCCTGTGAAGGAACTGCAGCCTGCTTGTGGCTCATTGTGAGCAGAGATCTTCCCCTTAGGTGCCATATCTGCTTATTCACTCTCCAAAATGATAAAAATCAGCTCTGAACACTTCCCACCGAGCTCACACAAATATTGGATGCTTGCACAGATCCCTCAGGTTGCTCTGGGCTCCTGCTGGGGCTACATTCCTTTAACTGAGCAAATGTATTGGATCACAGAATCATTTATTCTAATGACCACTTTGATAGAGTTGTGTACTCAACAGCAAAAATAACAGAACAAATATCTGTACACCACATCAGCACTGCTGGCTCTGGAGGCTGCAACCACCTCAGAGTGCAGATTTCTGTCTTTGTCAGCACAAAAATAACCCCAAACCTCCTCAGACAGAGAAATGATGGTGCAGAAAACACCCAGACAAAAGAACGTGTTCTGAGTGAAGTGGTAAATGTGTTTAAAGAAAAATCCACAAGGAATTTCTCTTGAAGATCTGCATTGTTCCATTCACTTGGTAGGACTGCATTAGGGATCTGCTGGGAATTTTGCTGATAAATTCAGAGCCTAGGAAGGATCTGCCTGGCACTGGTGCAGTGATGTGAGATGGTCACAGCACCATGAACACCCTCAGTCCCTGCACATCACCCAAGAGCACAGAAATTGCTGACAAAAAAAACCCTCAAATTGAAATTAAAAAAAACTCAAACTGAAATAAAAACCTCCAAACTGAAGCACAACCCCACTGGCAGCACTGGTGGCACAAGTGCCTGGAGAAATTAGGGCAAGGTCCCAATGAAGGGGAGGGAGGGGGCCCAGCCCCTGTCCCACCCCTGCAGCAGAGGGGCCCAGGGGACAGGGCAGGGTGGAGCTGAGCCTGCAGGAGATGCACCCAGGCCATCTCCACCTCCTCAGCAGGGATGGCCAGGGCACATCTCCACCCTGGTGGCCACAGGAACATCCCTATCCTGGCTGTAGCTCAGGACAGCTGGGCCTGGGTGACTCTGTGAGGGCCACCAGTGGTGAGACAGCTGTCCCACACAGGTGACAGCTGGATGAGCATGGCGAGGCAGAGGGGACACCTCCCTTCTCCCTGGGCACTTCCAAACTGCTCCTGGTGCCTCTGCAGGGGCAGAAGCCCAGCCCCAGGTGGCCCTGGCAGGAGCTGTGCTCAGGAGATACCTGGAGAGCATCACCAACACCCAGGGCTCACTCAGGGGTCACTCAGGGCCTGGAATCTCCAGGGGGTTCTTTCAGAATCCCAGAAGGGTTTGGGTTGGAAGGGACCTTCAAAACCACCCCATTCCACTCTCTACACCTCCCACTGTCCCAGGCTGCTCCCAGCCCTGTCCAGCCTGGCCTTGGGCACTGCCAGGGATCCAGGGGCAGCCACAGCTGCTCTGGGCAGCCTGTGCCAGGGCTTTGGTGCCAGGTTCCAGGTGCCCCTGAAATCTGGGATACACACTGGGAAATGGGAGTTACCTGCTGGGCTGCAGGGATTCCCTGCAGGCCTTTCCTCCCCTAACCCAGAGAACTCCAGCACTCCCCACCCCCAGCACTGGGATCTTTGCAGCTTCTTCATTTACATTTTTCCAAAGGTCTTTTTTTCTTTTTTCTTTTTTTTCTTTTTCTTTTTTTTTTTTTCCCAAGCAGGTAATTTATTTTTTTAGATTTTTCTTTCACAGAAAAGGTCATTTTCTTCCTAACACATTTCTTTGTTGCAAACAGTTGCCAACGCCTTGAGATTTCTGCTTGTTTATGAACGATGGAGTGTCTATTTTCCTGGTTTTCCTTCGTTTTCAAGCCTTAGTTCAGTTTCCCTGATATTTTTACTCCACTGAATGCCAGAGCTTGGAGGCAGGGCAATGTGTAGATTTTTATCTCACAGTGGGGATTCTTTAGAAAAAAAAAAGAAGAAATAAACAGGCCAAGTCTGTTTTAACTTCCCAATCTCAGATCTCCATGAAAATCACATTTGCCTTTGAGTCAATTAAGATTTCCCTCAACAAAATTCCTGCAGTGCAGTGAGAGGTGATTTTGTTACAGGAATGGGAAGAATCCAGGGAAGCCAAAGGCAGAGTCCAGCAGGATTGGAGCTGCTCCCATGGATGATGGATGGATGGATGGATGGATGGAATCTATGGAATCCATGGATGGACGGATGGATGATGGATGGACGGATGGATGGATGATGGATGGATGGATGATGGATGGATGGTGGATGGATGGATGGATGGATGATGGATGGATGGATGATGGATGGATGGATGGATGATGGATGATGGATGGATGATGGATGGATGGATGGATGGATGGATGGATGGATGGATGATGGATGGATGGATGGATGGATGGATGGAGGGATGGTGGATGGATGGATGGATGATGGATGGATGGATGGATGGATGGATGGATGGATGGATGGATGGATGGATGGATGGATGATGGATGGATGGATGGATGGATGGATGGATGGATGGATGGAGGGATGGTGGATGGATGGATGGATGATGGATGGATGGATGGATGGATGGATGGATGGATGGATGGATGGATGGATGGTGGATGGATGGATGGATGGATGATGGATGATGGATGGATGGATGATGGATGGATGGATGGATGGATGGATGGATGGATGGATGGATGGATGATGGATGGATGGATGGATGGATGGATGGATGGATGGAGGGATGGTGGATGGATGGATGGATGATGGATGGATGGATGGATGGATGGATGGATGGATGGATGGATGGATGGATGGTGGATGGATGGATGGATGGATGATGGATGATGGATGGATGGATGATGGATGGATGGATGGATGGATGGATGGATGGATGGATGGATGATGGATGATGGATGGATGGATGATGGATGGATGGATGGATGGATGGATGGATGGATGGATGGATGGATGGATGGATGGATGGATGGATGATGGATGGATGGATGATGGATGGATGATGGATGATGGATGGATGGATGATGGATGGATGGATGGATGGATGGATGGATGGATGGATGGATGGATGATGGATGGATGGATGGATGGATGGATGGATGGATGGATGGATGGATGATGGATGATGGATGATGGATGGATGGATGATGGATGGATGGATGGATGGATGGATGGATGGATGGATGGATGGATGGATGGATGGATGATGGATGATGGATGGATGGATGATGGATGGATGGATGGATGGATGGATGGATGGATGGATGGATGGATGGATGGATGGATGATGGATGATGGATGGATGGATGGATGGATGGATGATGGATGGATGATGGATGGATGATGGATGATGGATGGATGGATGATGGATGGATGGATGGATGGATGGATGGATGGATGGATGGATGGATGGATGGATGATGGATGATGGATGGATGGATGATGGATGGATGGATGGATGGATGGATGGATGGATGGATGGATGATGGATGGATGGATGATGGATGGATGGATGGATGGATGGATGGATGGATGGTGGATGGATGGATGGATGGATGGATGGATGGATGATGGATGGATGGATGATGGATGGATGATGGATGGATGGATGGATGGATGGATGGATGATGGATGGATGGATGGATGGATGGATGGATGGATGGATGGATGGATGATGGATGGATGGATGGATGGATGGATGGATGATGGATGGATGGATGGATGGATGGATGGATGGATGGATGGATGGATGATGGATGGATGGATGATGGATGGATGGATGATGGATGGATGGATAGATGGATGGATGGATGGATGGATGATGGATGGATGGATGGATGGATGATGGATGGATGGATGGATGGATGGATGGATGATGGATGGATGATGGATGGATGGTGGATGGATGGATGGATGGATGGATGGATGGATGGATGGATGGATGGATGGATGGATGGATGGATGGATGGATGGATGGATGGATGGATGGATGGATGATGGATGGATGATGGATGGATGATGGATGGATGGATGGATGGATGGATGGATGGATGGATGGATGGATGGATGGATGGATGGATGGATGGATGATGGATGGATGGATGGATGATCCTGAGATCTGGACTGGGCTTCAAGGTTGGGTGGAGCCTCCTCTTTGGCAGAAACTCCTTTCTCACGCTGGGAGTGAGGGGATTTGGGATTTGCCCTGAAAGTCCCCTGCCTGAAACTCATCATCTCTGCTCTATCACCCAAAGAGGCTTTTCCAAAGGAAAAATTATCCCAATTCCAAGAAAACCAGCGCTGGGGGTGGATCCTGGTCCTCAGGGGTGCCGGGGATTCCAATCCCCTCAGAAAAAAGCCAGGAAGCCTCTCCCAGCCCCATGATGCTGGGAGATCAGGTAATGCTCCCACACATTCACCTTTCCTACAGGCTGCTCCTGACACTTCCAAGAAAATCCCTGAGAAATCCACAGCACAATTCCTATTTCACACACCAGGCAAGAGAAAAAACTCTCCAAAAAAAGCCCTGGAGCTGCAGACTGAGTTTATAAATGAACTGGCACAGAAAGAAGAACCTCTGGACCATGAGAGCTGCTGGAGGAAGTGTCCCTGAGTGCTGCAGAGGGTGCAGAGAGCCCAGTCACACCTTCCAGGGCAGCCAGATCCTGAACCCAGCAGGCAGGAATGCTTTGGATACCAACTTCCTGCTTTAAACAGGCTGTGAACCAAAGCTGCAGAGCATTTCTGAGGGCTAAATGTGCTGCTTGAAGCTCAAAACCACAGCTGGGCAAGGAAATCCTGCTTTTCTCCCGCTTTGCTGCTTCCAAAACCTTGCCATCTCCAGCTGTAAACTCTGCCCTGGAGGTTTGGGAGGGTGGATTTTGTTGCAGGGCAAATGTGGGGGTGGAAAGGAGGTCCCTTCACAGGCAGGTGAACGCGAGGCCTGCCAGAATTGCTGTGGTGGATTCATCCAGGGCTCCAGGGGCATGACAGGGACACTGTGCCACCATGGGCCAGGGCATGAAGCCCTGCAGTGCTCACATCTGCTCCAGCTGTGCCAGCACATCTGGACACAGACCTTGGCACAGGGAGCTGTGTCTGGAGATGGATTCATCCCTGCACGGGCTCAGCTCTCCCTGTGCTGCCACAAATCCACAGAGAGCAGCAGGGCCAAGATGTCCTGGCAGCAAAAGGAGGCTCAGTGGGGCAGCAGAACTGCTCCCCTTCCACTGATAACAGCACCATGGGGCTGGAACTTACACCAAAAAGGCCTTGAAAGCCTTGCTGGGACCCACGAGGTGACATTTAGCTGTCCCCAGTGCACACAGCTCCACCTGAGCCACTTCCCTCCACATTTTTTATACCAAATGCAGAAAAAATGGCACTTCTGAAGCACAATTTATCCCTCCCTGAGGCTGATGCCCAAAGCAGATCCCTTGAATTGTACCCTGAAAGCAGCTGTTTCCCTCTGATAGCTCCAAGGGACACTCTGAGAGTGTCCCAGGTTATCTGTGATGAGCTCAAGACACTCTGGGAGAGTCCCAGGATATTTGGGATGAGCTAAAGGACACCGAGCAGTGTCCCAGGTTTTCTGGGATAAACTTCACACCAGCCACCTGCAACCTCCCATGGAAAATCTCACCTTTTAAATATGGATATGAGGAAACCATGATCTAAACTGCAGGAGCAGCTGTGGCAGGAGATTTAATTCCTGAAATTAGGATATGATCAGGATGCTTGAGGTCAGGGGCACTGATGAACACAATGACCACAGCTGGGTGTCCCAGGAAAGGTTTCTGCCTTGCCTCCCAGCTCACATTGCAGTGCTTTTGCAGGATAATCAATGCCAAGGTTTCCAACCTCTCCTTTACTTTTCCATCTGGGAAAAACCAAGAAATGGTGGATATTTTAAATGTATGGATTTTTTTTTCCATGGAAATCATTTGAATATATCTCAGGTTCAACAACCAAAAAGTGCTGCCCAAAATGAGGCGGTGCCTGTGGGATGATTTGTTTGGTGGAAGAGAATTTGGGGAGGTGTTCCTGGTGCAATGGACCAGCCCCAATTCTCCATCTTTGGCCCCACCCATCCAATTTCCACCCAAACTTTGACCTGCATTTCTGATTTAAACCCCAGAGCAGCCACCCAGAGGGAGGGCACTGGATCTGTGAATCACAGAGATGTGGAATGGATTGGCTTGGAGGGATCTTAAAGCTCGTCTCATTCCCCCCTGCCATGGCAGGGACACCTCCCACTGTCCCAGGCTGCTCCCAGCCCTGTCCAGCCTGGCCTTGGGCACTGCCAGGGATCCAGGGGCAGCCCAGCTGCTCTGGGCACCCTGTGCCAGGGCCTGCCCACCCTCTGAGTAAAGAATTCCTTCCCAATCTCTCACCTCTCTTCCTCCCCAGCAGTCGATTTGAGAATGTTCTTTTAAAAGCTGACACAGCAACTCCTGAAATCCAGGAATCGAGATTTTTGCAGCAGAGCAGCTCAGCACCAGCAAAAAACTTCTGCTGCAAGATGTAAAATGTCCCATCCTGTGGTTTTACAACATCCTGCACCTGCCCAGGGGGCCTGCACTGGCTCAGGACGAGGAGGAGGAGAGGGAGGAAGGGCTGACCCCAGAGGGGCACCTGGAGCTGTTCCCACATCAAATTGGACACAGACACAAACGATTCCTCTGCAGCAAGGCTCATTTGCCATCATCAGATTAACTCCTCTGCAGGGACAGCAGAAGGAACTCACACGCGGGAAGCAACTGCAGCAGGTTTATCTCTGAACTCCGTAAAGAAAAATCCCTCTCCAGGCAAAACTGTCTTTGGAGACAGCCCCAACACAGCCCCTCACTCCCTCTTCCTCACCCCCTGCTCCCTCCCTCCCTCACTCCCTCTCCCTCACTCCCTTCTCCCTCATTCCTGCTCCCTCCCTCCCCATTCCCTCACCTCCTGCTCCCTCCCTCCCTCCCCCTCCGTGCCCTGCCCTGTGTCACGGCCATTCCCTCACATTTTCCCCTTCATTTCACTCTATTAAGCCACTCATTGATTGACCAGATCAGGAGAGCCCCGATCTGTCCCCAGGGACTCTCCTGCATTCCCAGCTGCACGGGCAGAGCAGGAAACCTGAAACCTCGGGGCTGGGATGGGAGGGGAACCTCCATGTCCCACCCCAGCCGTGTCCCAGCCCAGCCGTGTCCCAGCCCAGCCGTGTCCCTCTGCTGTCCCGTGTCCCCAGCTGAATTCCCTCCCCAGCCAGCCCCAAATGCACCCTCACAGCTGGATGTGGGCCCTGCTCCGTTTTCCAGGGAACAAAGTGTCCTTGGGGCCTGTGCTGGGGGTGCAGCTCAGAGTCAGGGGTCCCTGCTGTCCCTGGCCTGTCCCTGGCCTGTCTCTGCTGTCCCTGGCCTGCCCCTGGCCCATCCATGCTGTCCCTGGCATGCCCCTAGCCTGTCCCTGGCCTGTCTCTGCTGTCCCTGGCCTGCCCCTGGCCCATCCATGCTGTCCCTGGCCTGTCCCTGCTGTCCCTGGCCTGCCCCTAGCCTGTCCCTGGCATTCCCTGGCCTGTCCCTCTCTGTCCTTGGCCTGTCCCTCCCTGTCCTTGGCCTGTCCCTGCCTGTCCCTGCTGTCCCTGGCCTGTCCCTGCCTGTCCCTGGCATTCCCTGGCCTGTCCCTGCTGTCTCTGCTGTCCCTGGCCTGTCCCTGCCTGTCCCTGGCATTCCCTGGCCTGTCTCTGCTGTCCCTGCTGTCCCTGGCCCATCCCTGCTGTCCCTGCCTGTCTCTGCACATCCCTGCCTGTCCCTGCCTGTCCCTGCTGTCCCTGGTCTGTCCCTGCCTGTCCCTGGCCTGTTCCTGCTGTCTCTGCTGTCCCTGGCCTGTCCCTGGCCTGTCCCTGGCCTGTTCCTGCTGTCTCTGCTGTCCCTGGCCTGTCCCTGCTGTCCCTGCACATCCCTCCCTCCTCACACAGGGGTGCTGTTGGATTTTTGTCCATTCCTCCTCACCCATCAAGGATCACAAACCCCAGGATGTCCCTCCCCCTAGCAAAAATCTGTGAGAGCCTGGAGAAAGGAAAAGGTTCCCCCAAACCCAGAGAACACAAACAGCGGCTGAGCTGTTCCCTGTGCAGGACTGGTGGAATATGAAATGCAGGGAACTCTCAGAACTTTGGGCCTGTAACCCAAAGTTTAGGATTAAACACAGGATTTGATCTGAGACCTTGAAAAGAGCTTCCAAACTTAGGTGCTAGAAGCGAGAATGTGGATTTATCGTTTAAAGCAGAGACACGTTAAGCTAAGTAGAGGAAAGTTTAGAGTTTTAGAGTTTAAGATATAGAAAAAAAATAAAAGTAGTTACAGAGGTAAAGAAGGAGTTTAGCATGCAGCACTGTAGGTTTGTGTGTTATAACATGATTGGCTAAGGAAGCTTACACTGTAGCATGGGTCCATACGACGAAATATTTAAGGATTGGGTCAAAAACTTAAATATCCTTGTTGGCAGTGTTTTATTGGTCAATAACTCCTTAAAAAAGTCTTGCAACTAAGGGTCTTGTGACCTTGTGAACCATGCAGTGAAGATGTGAGCTGAACTCACCCTTCCTGCCTATGCAGAAGATAACAAACCTCATCATCAAAAACACTTCAGAGGTCCTGTCTCAATTTCCTTCCAAAACTGCCCACAAGTAAATTATCACACAGGACCTGCCTCCCCAAACCTGCAGGGACATCCCAGCAGTGAGAAATGAGAGCTCTGGGCAGTATCTCCCCATTGGAATTCTGCTGCTCCTGCTCCCGCTAAGCAGCTTTGTTTATCCCCAAATGCCCAGGCTGCTCCTGATGGCATGCACAGGCACCCTGGCTGAGGGGATGATCCAGCCCTGTCCCCTCACGCCAGACAAAGCCCCAGATATCCTGCCTGAAATTCCCTGCAGCCTCCCCTGTCCCCTCATGCCACTCAAAGCCCCAGATATCCTGCCTGAAACTCCCTGCAGCCTCTGTGTGCACACAGCAAAGGGAAAAGGGGGGAAATCAATCAGGCAGCACTTTGGCTCTCAGCTGGTCAGGTACAAAGTGTACTTGATAATTTGGCTTTTCCAAATCACCTCATCAGTGCTGTGGGCACAGAATTCCCCCTGCCCCCCATGCAGCCCTGTTGTTTAACAATGCCACTTGTCCTGACCTCCCAAAGCATTTCAGCCACCCCAGAGAGGTTCATTCCATTCAAAACCTCTCATCCAGGGCTGTTATTCCCTCTGGGCCCCAGGGCCTGGAGCTCCTCCACATTCCATCCCCAAGGAAGAGTTTAACCCTGGAGCCTGAAGGGCTTTGCCCTTAGAAATGAGCTTGGCAAAGACATCCCAGCATGGGGAGGGCTGGAGGACAGCTGCTGGGATGGGGAGGGGAAGGCACTTTTGGGACACCCACATGGTTCCTCTCTCCCATGGGACTGATTGAAGGAGCTTTGGGGTGAGGTTTCATGGTGGCACTGCCCAGCCAGGTGTCCCTTTTGTCCCATCCTTGCCCCCCAGCACTGGGCATGGGCACAGCCTTGTGGGCACCATTCGCTCCTCAAAATCCTTCCCTGGGAATGGCTGCAGGGCTGAAGGGCTCTGTCAGCAACCCAGGCTCAGCCCCTGCCACTCAGTCCAGAAAATGTGGAAATTGCACATCAGGGGAAATGAGGAACACGGCCAAGCCCTGGTTCCCACAAAGGCTTGGCTTCCCATCAGGAGTCCCACTGGAGATGCTGCAGAGGCAGAAATGCTCAGGGATGAGGTGACTGATGGCCCTGCAGAGGGATTGGGTAAAGCCAGGGAGCAATGGGCAAAGAGAACCTGTTCCCTGAATGACACTTCCATGATTTTTTCCTTGCTTTTTCTTTGGGAAAAAGCTGCAGAGACATTGTACTCCAACCCCAGAGGAAAATCAACCAGAGCTCTTCAAGGGCTCAGAAATCCAGGGAAGTGCAGAGTAAAGTGCTGAGTAAAGCCCATAACTGCTGTTCTCCAAGGCCATGGAGCACTGGTGGAACTCAGTCAGAGCTTTGCTGCCTGAAGGAGCCCCTGGGGCTGTCCCTGCCCACCCAGAGCTCCTACCTGGGAGCTCCCTTTTCCCTGTCCCACCACAGCCAGAGAGGCACCAGGGCCATGTCCCTGTGGAAGCTGATCCCAGGAACCCACTGCCCTAAATCCAGGCACAATCCAGTCTCCCAGCCTCATTCCAGGCATTTGCAGGGGTGGGAGTGTCACTAAAAGCAGTGGGTTAGACAAGGAGCAGAATTCTCAGGAAGGCTCCAGACTTCTCTGCTCCCCATCCAAGAGCTCAGCTCACAAACCTGATTTTCCCACCAGGATTTTTGCTTCTTGAGCAACTCCTGAGGCGCTGGAATTCTGGAAGGCACCAATGGCTCCATGGGATGGGATGGGGCTCCCAAGGAGCAGTGGAGGCACTAAAACATCCCTGGCACCCAGCCCTACCCCTCCTGGTGCCATTTACTCCCCCTAGGTACATCACAAACCATGGGGGCTTTGCCAGCAGCAAAATCCTGCTCTGACAACCAAACCCTGGAATCCAGAGCAGAATTGTCGGGGTTATTCCTGTCCCATGCCAGGAGGCCAGAAACAAGTTTTTAAAAGCATTTTAAAATACTCTTCCAAAGCTCCACCCAATTCAGTCTGGACGGGGCTAGAGGGTTGTAAAAGAAGGCAGAAAATCTCATTTCCAGGTTTGGCTCTTTTGCTTCATTAAACTTGAGAACAGCCAAAGTTTCTCAGCAGGCCAGGGTTGTGGGATGGTCAGTGAAAGGAGCTGGAATCCCACAGGAAGCCACACATTTGAACCATTGGCAGCAAATGTGCAGCTCTGTGTTTTGGAGGATTTTTGATCCTGCCATAACAGCCTGGACTGCTTTTCCTGGAAGCTCCAGCGCTGTTTAGTCTCACTGCAGGGCAGGAAAAAAGCAGCTCCCAGTGCTGGATGTCTCTCCTTCCAGTGGCTGGGTCCAGCAGGACCAAACCACCCCACAACAGCACCTGGGGCAAAACTTTCTCTGGCACAATACAGAGTGCTCATCCCTAAATTCAGCAGAAATCCCAGTGGGACCCGACCTGCCCAGCACATTTCCTCTGTGTGGAACAACCCCTGCCACAGCCAAGGACAGGGACACACTTCTGGGAGTAGCCGGGCGGCTTCAAGGTTCCCATCTCAAAAGATTCCTGGAGAAAAATGCTTTTCTCTTCCAGAAGTGAATCCCAGACTCCCAAAGGTGCTGCATGAGTCTCGGGGTGCTGCTGTGTCCAGCTGCATCCATCCACAGGAACACAGGGCTTGGCTGGACACAATTCCCTCCCCCAACATGGGATGTTCTTCCACAGCCCCCAGCATGATAGACCTCAACACTCTTTCCACAGTCATTCCCACTCAGTAAAACATCCTGTGCTCCTCAACAAATCCACTCTGGAAGCTGCTGAGAGCTGCCTGAAGCTGCAATTCAAGCAATGCTGACTTACCTGCCAGAATATGCTGTCTATTGTGTTCCCCAGGAAGCCGTCCCTGCCCTCCGACGACACCAGCTTAGGTCCCAGAATGGTCATAAATTCATCAAAATCCACCTGGCCATCCCCTGGAACGAGAGGAAAAGATCAGAGACTCAGAAATCAGAGAGAAGGTTGGTTGAAAGGGACTTTTAGAGGCCATATAGTGCAACACCCTGATGTGAATAGGGACAGTTTCCACTATCCCAGGGTGCTCCAAGGCCCTCCAGCGTGGCCTTGGACACTGCCAGGGACCCAGAGACCGCCACAGCTGCTCTGGAAGTCTGTGCCAGGGCCTCACCACCCTCATTATTATAAATTAATTACCCCTTCAAGCCCAACATGCCCCGCTGGACCTGCTGCACATCAGGATCCCCCACACCCTAGGAAACCTCCACAGCAGCTTCCTGGTGCCCACAGACCCAAATCCTTTGCTATGCCAGGGAATGGCCCCTGTTGTGTCCCAGATGTCCCCAAGGACAGAATCAGGCCATACACAGAGGAGAACAGGTCATTCCCCAGTCCCAGAGAGTCCAGAGGCAGCTCCCAAAAAGCCATTTTGGCAGGGGGACAGGAGCCAGCAGCACAGCCAGGGCTCTCCCTCTCAGGTTCTGCACAAGTTTTACAGGGCCAGCCCCAGGCTTCAGAGGAAGGGAAGTCAGGCAGAGCAAGAGCCAGGCCATTGCAGATCCAGCAGGCAGAGCAGGGGCCAGGCCATTGCAGATCCAGCAGGCAGAGCAAGAGCCAGGCTATTGCAGATCCAGCAGGCAGAGCAGGGGCCAGGCCATTGCAGATCCAGCAGGTTTTTCAGCCCAGCTTCCCAGCAGCATCCGTGTGTGCCTGGCATGCAGAGCAGGCAGTGCAAGCACAGCCTCAGTGCCACCAGCAGGGACAGGTGACAGGTCCTGCCACTAATGAGCCGAGCTGGTGCAGTGCTAAGTGTGGCTCCTGCTCTGAACAAGGCACGGGGCTGTTTGGAGGGAGTTTTGTACCAAATGTCACTTTTCCCTCCACAAAAAAAGGGATATTCATGCCTGCTGAAAGATCTTTAAAATCCCTGTCTGTCTGAGCAGTTCAATGCCCAGATCTCCTGAGAATGCTTAACCTAATCTTGTGGAAAATCTCCTTCATTGATCAGGCCACGGACATCTCCTCCTCCATGTTAATGAACTGATGGGCTGGGTAAATCAGACCTGCTCCCTGCACTGGCAGGATTTGTGGGGGGTGTGTTTTACTCCCATTGAGCTGGAAGTGACTGCATCCAGCCCTCCCTGGAGTGCTGCTGTTCAGTCACGGGTGTGAGAAGTGTCTCAGACCGTGAGGCTCCAGCAGATCAATGCCAGGGCCACGACTGAAACACCAGCAGTGCCCACGGCAGCGCCGTGTGCCAGCCGTGCACCGCTGCTACCTGTGCTTCTTATCACGCCTGTGCATCTGTACATCTTATCAATCACATCTGTGCTTCTTATCAATCACATCTGTGCTTCTTATCACACCCCGTGTGCCGATCCGAGCAGCTGCGCGGCTGATCGCGATCTCCCGTGCCCTTATCTTAGCACAAACGCCGTGGGAAAACCAGCACAGCCCGGGCACAAAACCGGCACAGCCCGGGCACAAAACCGGCACAGCCCGAGCCCAAAACCGGCACAGCCCGGGTTCCAAACCGGCACAGCCCGAGCTCCAAACCGGCACAGCCCGGGCACAAAACCGGCACAGCCCGGGTTCCAAACCGGCACAGCCCGGCCTCCAAACCGGCACAGCCCGGCCTCCAAACCGGCACAGCCCGGGCACAAAACCGGCACAGCCCGAGCCCAAAACCGGCACAGCCCGGGCACAAAACCGGCACAGCCCTAGCTCCAAACCGGCACAGCCCGGGCACAAAACCGGCACAGCCCGAGCTCCAAACCGGCACAGCCCGGGCACAAAACCGGCACAGCCCGAGCTCCAAACCGGCACAGCCCGGGCACAAAACCGGCACAGCCCGGGTTCCAAACCGGCACAGCCCGGGCACAAAACCGGCACAGCCCGGGCACAAAACGAGCACAGCCCGGGCACAAAACCGGCACAGCCCGAGCTCCAAACCGGCACAGCCCGGGCACAAAACGAGCACAGCCCGAGCGCTCCCTGGGCCAAATTGGGATCTCCGGGCTCCAGGAGATCTGGGATTTCTGGGAGGGAATATCCTGGGGTGAGGCTCTGCAAGGGAACCCTGCAGGGATCCTGTAAAATGGGAGGGATCAGCTCATGGTCCCGCTGCTAAAGCCGCTCCCAGCTGCGGGGCTCTGCAGGACCGAGCTCATTTCTGGGCCAGCATTGAGGGAAGGGGTGGGCGGCCCATCACCTGGAGAGCCATTCTGTAAAACATTTATGGGCAGTTCCCCCCTCGGGGGCCATCCCGCGGGTGGATCGGTCCTGGCACGTTCCCTTCCCGGCCGGATCGCTCGGGAACAAGGTGACAGCGGCTCCGGGGGATTTACACCGCGGCACAGCGCCCCGTGGCACCACAGCAGCGAATCCGTGCGCTGGGATGCAAATCGGGATGCTTTGGGATGCTAATTTCTTTAAATTAGCCAGATTAGCAAGAAAACAATTTGCATATTAAAGAGGTGCTGGTACCTGCCCCCGCATTCATTTGGCCTGTGCCCGTGTGACCCCGAGCACGGAGTTACTCGGTTCGGGCTCTCTCCAATGTCACTCCACCCTCAGAGGACAGGCAGGACTCGGTCCCACACGTGATTCCAGAGAAAAGGACTGCTGGGCTCTGACTTTGTACAAGACTTCGGCAGCCCCTCGCTCGTGACTTCCCTGTGCCTCTGCCAGGGCTCATCACTAACTTCACAGGCTTTAATTATCAGCTTAATGAAAGCATCTTCCACAACCTCCAAAGAAAGATGCCATTGAAAAATGCATTATCCCCTTATTGACTGCTTTTTCAATTAAAACTCTTAACTAGCAAGGCAGCTAGACCCCACTTTTGCCTGGTAAAAATATCCCTTTAACATTCATGTGAAGCGGCAGAAAACAAACCTTCCCTGCCATCAGCACCTCAGGAGACTGCAGCATCATTTCATCAACACAGAGAAATCACGGGTTTGTCTGAAAATTCCTTTTGACAGCCACGAGAGAAATGTTATAAAAACCAACACCAAAACCTGCACGGGGCTGCTCTGCACAGCCTGGGCACCACCACAGCCCGGTTTTCATGTCTCATCCTGGGAGCACAGTGTGGAATTTGGGTTTGGCACAGGCAGGAGCCGCCCAGCTCGCCCTCCTGCTCCTCCCCACGGCCTCGCACCAGCGCTGGGAGCTGCTGGGGGATCGAGCCCTGGAATCAAATCCAACCCTCCCATCCCTGTTCTGCAGATGTGCTGCTCTCCCCAGGGTCCTTGGGATTCTGAGCCATGTGTGGATTATCCACAAATTAACTCAGAGTTGGTTTAAGGATGGTGAGAAAAGAGAAAAAGGCTGGGCGGGAGCTTGTGTGCTGCCTGTTTTTCCTCACCTTCCTCGCTCCTCTCCAGGAGCCATCCCACAGTCCCTGACCCCAGCAGGGCTCAGAGGACCCCAGTCCCCCTGTGAGATGGGTGCTGGTCACATCCTCCCCTCCTCTGCCCTCAGGCTCCCACTGAGGCCCGAGCACAGCTCATCCTGCAGGATGAGAACCCTGGGAAGGCTGGAGGGGCACAGCAGGACAGCTGCAGCCAGGGGGAGCAGGATGTGCTCCCTGGCCTGGGACAGCCCCGGGGCAGCTCCCTCCTGTCCCTGCTCCCAGGCACAAACACAGATTTATAAACCCTGAACTCTCTGACTGAGGAAGGGAAAAGGTTCCATGGGGACCAGGCAGCGATGGGTTAATGGCTGCACCTGAGGGTTTCAGAGCTCTTTTCCAGCTTAATGATTCCATGATTCCAAGGCACTCACACATCTCCAGGGCTTATTTACAAACGGGGAGGGCAGGGAAACCTAGGGGCACAGTGGGGTGGGGTCTGCTGAGAGAGGGAAACCCTGGGAATGGGGCTGAGGTATCTATTGGGATATGGAAACCCTGGGAATGGGGCTGAGGTGTTTATTGGGACATGGAAACCCTGGGAATGGGGGTGAGGGGCTGCTGGAACAGGGAAACCCTGGGAATGGGGCTGAGGGGTCTATTGGGATATGGAAACCCTGGGAATGGGGCTGAGGGGTTTATTGGGACATGGAAACCCTGGGAATGGGGGTGAGGGGCTGCTGGAACAGGGAAACCCTGGGAATGGGGCTGAGGGGTCTATTGGGATATGGAAACCCTGGGAATGGGGCTGAGGGGTCTATTGGGATATGGAAACCCTGGGAATGGGGGTGAGGGGTTTATTGGGGACATGGAAACCCTGGGAATGGGGGTGAAGGGTCTATGGGGACATGGAAACCCTGGGAATGGGGGTGAGGGGCTCCTGGAACAGGGAAACCCTGGGAATGGGGGTGAGGGGCTGCTGGAACAGGGCAGCCTGGCAGGTGGCAAGGGGGGTGAGCACAGAGGGGCTCCAGGCAGGATTCCACCCCATCCCTGAGATCCTGGGTCAAGGGATGGGTCACTGCCTGTGTGGGTGATCTTTGCAGGACACCAGAGCTGAGCTTAAGCACTGGTATAAACCCACCTAAAGCACTCCTGATTCCCACCCAGCAGTGCCCTCACATTTTCCTCCCCTGTAAAGCTCGGTGTTAATCCTGGCATTAATGTCACCGAGTCACCCGGGGGCACCAGCGCTGAGGCTGAGCCTCATGACTCAAACAATGACTCAGAACCTCTCTGGCCACCCCAGCAGAGCCAAATCAGATCAGCTTATCATCCCCAGGCCCTCAGCTGGGTGAGAAGAGCTCCAGGTGCCCACAGAGCTTTGCTCCCTGCAGGAACCAGGGAAGTGTGACAATAACAAGGAATGGCAGTGGTGGGAGCCTGGCTTGTTGTCCCATCCTGGGAAGAGGATGCTGAAGGCACCAAGCAACACCTCTGGGTTCTCTGGGAACCTTTCTAGTGCCACAGACCTCGTGTGGCCAACAGGGACTTGCCAAAGCTCCCCCTCACTGCTCATTCGTGGGCTGCAGAGAGACCTTGGGGATAATTCCAGCGTGAGGAGCCCCAGCATCAGCATTTGCCATGTGAGAGCTCAGTTTGGCCACTCCCAGAGCTCCACAGAGCTCCAGCAGGGAATCCTGGGCTCCCATGGCACATCCAACACCCTTGTGCCCAGTGTGGGGATGGCAGGGCTGGTGCTGGATCATCTCTAAGGTCCCTTCCACCCCAAACCACTGGGGCTCTTTGATTCCAAGGGCACCCGGGATGATGGAGCAGCAGCAAAGAGCAGCATGGAGCTGGGAATCCAGGGGTTTTTCCAGACCTTGCAGCCCAGGGAGATTTGCTTTGGACCTGAGTGACTCAAGGAAGAGGTGGCTGCACCTCTGCAAAATGTCCATTGGGTCTCCTAAATAAACCTGTGGGACCACAAAATCATGGAATCATTGAGGTTGGAACTGACCTCCAGGATCACCAAGTCCAACCTTCCCCCAGCACTGCCAAGGCCCCTACTGACCCCTGTCCCCAAGAGCCACATCCACACAGTTTTGGGACATTTCCAGGGATGCCTGACCACCCTTCTAGTGAAGAAATGTTCCCAAAATCCCCCCCGAGGCTCCCCTGGCCCAGCCTGAGGCCGTTCCCTCTGCTCCTGTCCCTGTTCCCTGGGAGCAGAGCCCGACCCCCCCGGCTGTCCCCTCCTGGCAGGAGCTGTGCAGAGGAGATGGGGCACAGGAAAAAGAAAACCATTGATGACTGAACACCTGGAGGGGACTGGAAAAGCACCACTGCCCTCCAGGGAGCAGACTGTGCGTTGGACACCCTCTCAAGGGAGATGAAAGAGCCTGCAGACCTTTGGAAAGGGGATTTACTCCCTAAGCCACTTCCCTTTAACACCAATTCTCCTCCAGGTTCTGATCCCATGTCCCCAGCACTGAGAGGCTCCAGGTGCCACCAGCTGCTGCTGCTGGTTCTGCACTGGTTTGTGAGAGCTGAGCACAGAGAATTCCCACCCTCTCCCTAAGCTTGAGCTCAGACAAAGGATTCCATCTTCCCTCAGCCCTTCACTACATGGAGCAGGGAAAGTTGGATCTGCTGGGATGTGCAGCAGGAACCAGAGCCAGAGCTGTGCAGTCACCTTGTCAGGGCACCAGCAGCCCCAAACAGCCCCAGCTGCACCCAAACCACCCCCTGAGCCCATCCCACCTCCCCCTGGTCCTGATCCCACAGAATCCAACTTCAGAAATGTGCCCAGGCTGGAAATGCCAGGCAGGGAGAACAGAGCTCCAAATCCCCTCATCCCGAGGAGCAGCAGCTCCTGGGAACTCCTGCCCGAGCTTTGAGGGAATACGGGAATGCTCAGAGGAGCAGGGGTGACCCCATCCCACCCCATTCCCATGGGACAGCCCCACCCTCAGCCCTCAGGAGAGACCCCCGTCCCTGCAAACCTCTCCTGTCCCAGCCGCTGCCTTGGAGGGTGGAATTGAGTCTGGAGAAAGGCAGAGCTGGAGAGGGGAAGTAGAGGGGGAAAACATGGCTGGAAATGAGAGGGGGGAAATGAAATGAGAGGGGGGAAAAAGGAAATGAGAGAGGGGAAAACATTTCTGGAAATGAGAGGGGGGAAATGAGATGGGAGGGGGGGAAGGGAAATGAGAGGAGGAAGATTAAATGAGAGGGGGAAAACATGGCTGGAAATGAGAGGGAGGAAAAGGGAAATGAGAGGGGAGAAACATTCCTGGAAATGAGAGGGGGGAAAGGGAAATCAGAGGAGGGGAAATGAAAATGAGGGAGGGAGAAAGGAAATGAGAGGGGGGAAAGGGAAATGAGAGGAGGAGAAGAGAAATGAGAGGAGGAAAACATTCCTGGATTGCATCACCTCCACCCCCAAGCAGAACGGACTTAGCCCGGCTTTTCAGAGCCTTGTATATAGAATTGGTTGGATAATGCTCACTGATTGCTCCCGAACTGAGCCTTTCCCTGGCCATTCTCAGGATAATCAGGTCCCTGGAAGTTCCCTGCGTGGCCCCGGGCCGGGGTGAGGGTGAGGATGAGGATGTGCGCTGGGAGCTGATGAGCACCGCGCTCCTCCTGCCGAGCGTGACCTCCAGCGAGCAGCGAGGTGAGATATTTAAAGTTAATGAGCTGGGTTTGCGGCTCGGGGCCCGGAGCACACAAGTGCTGTTTATTTTTATTCTCCAGCAGCTCCCTGCGGTGCCCGGCCGGCCCGGGCTGGGTCATTGCCGTGCCCGGCTCAGCCTGGCAGGGCTGGCACGGTCTGGGCGAGGCTGTGCCCTGGGCTGAGGCACAGGATGAGCAGGAACAGCTCCAGCCTCAGGAGATTTCCCAGACAAGGCTTTCGGTTTCAAAGATTGGGAGGTCAGAGCCTCCTCAGCAGCCTGACCCCTCGCCCAGCACGAGGCAGGGGTCTGTAATTAGAATTTCTGTAGAAATTCTGTAATTAGAATTTCTCCCTAATTACAGATCAATCAGGGAAAGTCTGGCACAAAACTTTGGCCTTGGAAAAGAGTTTTAATTATAGACAGCTCCAGTGACTTCTGGGAGGAGAGGAACAGTCACCCCCCTGCCAGGGAGGACGTGGGTCTGTGGGAGTGAATCCAGGAGAGCACAGAGCTGCTCCCAGGTCTGGGACACCTCTGGAGCCAGGCTGGGAGAGCTGGGGGGCTCACCTGGAGAGGAGAAGGCTCCAGGGAGAGCTCAGAGCCCTTGCAGGGCCTGAAGGGGCTCCAGGAGAGCTGGAGAGGGACTGGGGACAAGGGATGGAGGGACAGGACACAGGGAATGGCTCCCATACTGCCAGAGGGCAGGGTTAGATGGGATATTGGGAATTAGGAATTGTTCCCTGGCAGGGTGGGCAGGCCCTGGCACAGGGTGCCCAGAGCAGCTGGGGCTGCCCCTGGATCCCTGGCAGTGCCCAAGGCCAGGCTGGACAGGGCTGGGAGCAGCCTGGGACAGTGGGAGGTGTCCCTGCCATGGAATGAGAGGAGCTCTGAGATCCCCTCCCACTCAAACCATTCTGGGATTCCATCAAAACTTCACTGGATCTGAGGAAAGGATAAATATCTCCACTGGAGCCTCTCTGTCCCTTAAATCCTTCCACTCCTGCAGTTTTCAGAGCAGTTGTGTGGATCTGGCTCCGTGACAGCCCCACAGAAAATCTCCATGGATTGTAGGGACCATCCCTGCAGGAGGGGGTTCCATGGGGCTGGGAGGCTCCAGCCCAGCCCAGAACGGGGAGCACGGGGGGTTTGTCCATCCCACCGAGCAGAGGAGCTGGAGAGCTCCTCACTCTGGCACCCCTTGGTTTGTCCTGTAGGGGGAGGAACAGCTCCCCAGGCCTGGTTGTCCCGTTAAAACGAAATCTGTGACTTCCCCGTGTCCCCAGGGACTGAGGGGACAGGGACCTGCTCCAGCACAAGCACTCAAACCAGGAGGGAAAGTCCAAGGCAAACAGGGCTGCAGTAAGAATAAATGCCCATCAGACACCTGTGAGCTCCACAGCAGCCCCAGGGAGCTGCAGGATGCCCAGGGACCAGCCCTGCCACCAGATGTCCCCAGGGAAGGGCCCTGCAGGGGCTGCTGAGTCCCCAGAGCCCCCAGCCCTCTCTGAAATCCCCTCCCTGGGCACCCAAACCCATTTGGCAGGTCTGTGTAGGCTCAGGTCTGTCCCCAGCTGTGTCCATGGATCAGGAGCTGTGGGATCACCTCAGCGTGCACAGGATTCCATCAGCTCTGCCCCCTGCCCTGGGAGGGGCAGAGAGCTCTGGGTGCACCTGGGCAGCACCAGCAGCTCATCACTCTGGGTGCTCCCTGGCACACACACCCTGGGGAGCCAAAAGGATCCCAGGGCGCTGCATTTCAGCAAGAAATCAAATTCCACAAGGATGGAAACAAAGCACAGGACACGAGGTGCATCCCAGCCCAAGCGCGGGTGGGTTCCAGAGGGGGCACTGCACTTCAGGCCTTCCTTTTGTGCTGGGCTGCACTTCAGCAAAGGCAGGGTGGGATATTACTGAGTATAATTTGATATAATTCGGTGTAATTTGATGAACCTCTTGCTGCTCCTGAGCTGCAGATTTGACAAGCTGCAGCAGCAGCTGTAATTACTCCTCATTTCTGCAGTGAGAACACAGAATGGGATAAAATGTGATAATCCTCATTGTCCAAATGAGAGCAGACATGGAGAGAGTGGCCCCATAAATCCAGACACATCTCATCAAATCCATCCTGCTGCCCAAAATTCCCAGCTCAGCAACACATTTTAAAGGACAGTCAGGCTGGAATGTGGCTGGATTGTTTCTCACACTGAAAAATCTCTGAGATCAAAGGACAAACCCCAAATCCATCATAACCCATTGCCCCTGGATCCCTGGCAGTGCCCAAGGCCAGGCTGGACAGGGCTTGGAGCACTCTGGGGTAGTAGAAGGTGTCCCTGCCCGTGGCAGGGGATGGACTGAGATGATTTATAAGATTTTTTTCCAACCCAAACCTGGGATTCTGGGATTCTCTGACTCCTATGAACTCTGATTTTAACCCAGAAATGGTTCCTGGTCCCCCTCCAGCAGCCTGGGCTCTTTTATACTGAAACACATTTTATATTGAGATATAAAATGAAATGTTTTATCCAGCTCTTTTCATGCTGAAACACAAGGAAACATCCACCACAGTAAAAAACCTCAGGAAAACCCAAAGAAGAAAAGTGAGAGACAAAAAAAGGAGAGAAAATGTTTCCAGCTTGGGAATGTCACCATTGTCCCACACAGGGCAGCTCAAGCTGAGCTTGTGGACAGAAGCCAACATTTCATTGATCAAAGGTTGGACAGGATGATCTTGGAAGTCTTTTCCAACCTTAATGATCCTGGGATTTGTCCAACCTTAGCAATCCTGTGATCCTGGGATTTGTCCATGCCTAAGAACAAGGGATTTGTCTTCTGTCTGCCCCAGGCGAAAGCTGAACAGTTCATTTTTGAAGGAGAGATTTGCTCTGTCTCCAGCCCATGTCCCCTGACCTATCCCTGTCCCCAGCTCTGGTGTCCCTGGCCTCCCCAGGAGCCAGGGCAGGCAGACCAAAGCAAAGTCCCTGGGGGAGTCATGGACAGCAGGACAATGGCCTGGAGGGACACGGTGACCTTGGCACCACACAGCCATGGCACTGTCACTTCTTCCCTTCCAAAGAGAATCTGGGACATTCTGGGATGTGTCACCTGCAGTGGCAGAATTGGAGAGGTGACATCCTGGGGAGCAATGAAAAACTGGGGGGGAATCTCAGTTTGAAGTTCTGGAAGAGTCCTGGAATCCCTGAGGTTGGAAAAGACCTCCAAGGTCACCAGGTCCAACCATGGCCACCAAACCACAGCACCAATGGCGTTTCTGCCTGGGTTTGAACATCCAGGACAGCCTCGGATTGTTCTGGAAACAACCAGGAAAAGTTTAGGTTGGATATTGGGAAAATGTCTCCATGGAAAGGCTGGTCAGGCATGGACACTGCCCAGGGCAGGGGTGCAGTCCCCACCCCTGGGGGGGTTTAACAGCCCTGTGGAGGTGGCACTTGGGGACATGGGGCAGTGGTGGCCTTGGCAGTGCTGGGGGTGGTTGGACTCAATGACCTCAGGAGATCTTTTCCAACCTCAATTATTCCATGACTCTTCCAGGATTTGAAGCTGAGATTCCCCCATTTTCCATTGCTCCCAAGGATGTCACCATCCCAGAGTGTCCCAGAGGTTCCAGGCAGGTCCCTGGTGAAACCAGCTCGACTTTTGCCTCATCAAAAGACTCCCCATTCTCATCCCAATAAATAATTTGACATCCAGGGGTGGATTTTCCCCCCCACTTGTGGTAGCCTGGAGTTATTTTTCCAGCTGCTCCTCTAATTAGTGCACCAAGTGCTCATTTTATTCCTCAGATAAAAATCCCAACGAAACCATTTGTGACACTTAAGTCACACATTCATCTATTTTATGGCAAATCCTGCTTAAAGAGAAGGAATCCCAGATAAAGCCACACATTCCATGTGCCATTTCCCGGCATTTTTATCAGCATCGCTGCCAACTGGAAGAATTTACAAATAATTCCTTTTTCCAGCACAGAAATGTATAAAACATTTCCCTTTCCCTGTGCTGGCAGAACATTCCAGCTCATTTCCCATATTGCAGAGAGAAGCACAGGCCCCTCTCACAGTTTGTGTCCATGAAATGCAGAATTATGGCTGAAAAATAGGGGAATCCATGGGATAAAGGTCAGATTTTACCTCTGGGAGCATTTCCAGACCAAAATATTGGCTCCCAACAAAGCACAGCCCCCAGAGGGGCACCCAGGTCCACCAACAACCTCTGTGGGAACTGCCCCACACTTCCAAACAAAGCTTTGGGCTAATGAGAATCTCAGAACCCCCAGCCCTCACCTCCCTTCCTAAAGAGAAACATTTTTGCCCAGCAAATCCCTTTTCTTCCTGTCCTGTTCTGGCACTTCCCATCCCAACAGTGCCACAACATCTCCTGGAGATCACAGAAGGAGGGTTCTGAGGATTTCTTGGGATTTCTTTGGAGACCTTGAAATATTCCAAGGAGATGCCTATAACTTTTGGATTTTCTCCATAACTGAGAGGTTTTTATGCCAATTGCACGATTTTCCCTGTGGCAGCTATGCTTCCTCAGCTGGGTGAAGCTCCCTGTCCTGGGTTACAAGATGTGGCTGGGTGTGTGTTCTATCCCCACCTGTCAGAGCTGGGGCAGTTCTCTGCTGTTCATGGGGCAGTTTTTGCTTTATCTCTGCCACAGCCAATCCTCCCTCCAGGAGATCTCTGCTGTCCATGGCCACTGAGTGTCCCTGCAGGGCTGATCCAATTCCAGCATCCCATGGGGAGATGCTGCGCCCAGGGGAGGAGCCAAGCATTCCTACCTGGATCCAATCTGAGCCTGGCCCAGCACAGCAGCCTTTGCCCACTGCATTCCCAGAGGAGCAGCTTTCTGCTGCCCTGCATTCCCAGAGGGAGCCCAGGCCCATCTGCAGCAGCCCTGGAGCTGCAGAGGAAAACTCCCCCCTTGTGCAGGATCCCTGCTCCAGCAGAACCACAGCTGGCACTGCAGGAGGGCTGAGCCCCCATGGGATGGGGCTGTGCCACCCCCTGACACACAGGGGACAGGGCATGGTCTCACTCTGGCAGGGGTTTTTTTGTATTACTGCATTTTTCTATTTTTTTTTTTCTCCTAGTAAAGAACTGTTATTCCTATTCCCATATCTTTGCCCGAGAGCCCCTTAATTTCAAAATTATAACAATTCAGGGGGAGGGGGGGTTGCATTTTTCATTTCAAGAGAGGCTCCTGCCTTCCTGTCTTGGTTTGGAAAGACAGGAGCCTCCCCTGAAATGGAGAATGTAAACCTCACTCCCCCCTTCCCCCCCACAAATTGCTATAAATATTAAATTAAGGGGCTCTCAGGCAAAAAACATGGGAGCAGGAAATAAGAGTTCTTTACTAGGGAAGAAAATAAAAGGATAAAATAAACAATGCAGTAAACCAAACCAACACTGACAGAGTCAGAACCCAACCTGACACCCTGTGGGTCAGGGTGCTGGCAGCAGTCCCATTGGAATTGTGGCTCAGCCCTCCTGCAGTGTCAGGGGTGGTTCTGCTGGAGCAGGGATCCTGGAGAAAGGTGCAGTCTCTGCCTCTGAAGATCCAGTGGCAGAGGCAGCTGCTGTTCCTCTGGGAAAGCCAGTGGAGAAGCCGTGCTGGTGTTCCAGAATCTCCAGATTATATCCAGGTAGGAATGCTTGGCTCCTCCCTCTGGGCTCACATCTCCCAGTGGGATGCTGCAGTTCTTATCAGCCATGCAGGGACATTCAATGGCTGTTATCAGCAGGTGTCTCCCTGGAAGGAGGAGCGGTTGTGGAAGAGATAAGGAAAACTCCCCACTGAACAGAAGACAGCTGCCATACAGATGGCAAATAGAACACATCTTGCCTTGCAGTCTGGGACACTTCCTTAGCAGACACCTGTATTTTCAAACCAAGACACCAGGCAGAATCCCAGAGTCATGGAATACCTGGAGTTGGGAGGGACCCATAGGGATGAGGGTATCCAAATCCTGCCCTGCACAGACACCCCAACCACCCCACCCTTGGGCCTGGCAAGCTCTCAGCAAAGCTCTGGAAGAACTGGAGGAGGGATTTGTAGGGATCCAGGGGGTCCGCAGCCCTGCTGCTCTCCTGCTTTCAGGGAGGAATGGCAGGAATGGGATATTCCCAGGAAATCAGGGCATGCAGAGGGGGGTGAGGGCAGAGCCACTCCCTGCACCCTTGGGCACCCTGGCAGTGCCAGGCTTGTGGCGGGTGATACATCCTTCTGCTGGCCTGTCCCCTCTGCAGGAAGGCTGGTGACACGTCCCTGCGCAGGGAGGTGCTGGCAGCCCTCAGCAGGCATGGAGGCATCAGAGGTGACACCTGTGAAGGGCTCCTGGCCCAAATCCCAGCTGTGCCAGGGCTGGTTTTGCTCAAGCTCCAGCAGTGTTCTCTCCCTAACCCCATTTTTTCTCCAAAAGTGATGAATTATTCCTTCCTGCTCCCATGGGAGCTCTGAGAGCATCACTGAGCAGCTGCACACTGTGGCCCTGGAGGCAGCTCTCCCTGTGCCATTCCCTGTGGCACTCCCTGTGGCTGTCCCTGTGCCACTCTCTGTGCCACTCCCAGTTCCATTCCCAGTGTCTTTCCCTGTGCCACTCCCTGTGCTTGTCCCTGTGTTGTTCCCTGTGCCACTCCCTGTGCCTGTCCCTGGCTCAGTGGCAGGAGGTGACACCAGGTGTGAAGTTCTCTGGTCAGGTCCCTTTATGCTCAGCCCCAGCCCAGCCCACCCAGCTGCAGCTCCAGCTCCAGCCCCTGGTTCTCCTGGTTTTTTCTGGCCCTCAGTGAAGCTGGCCAGGGCAGATGCAGCCCCTCTGCCACGCTGGAACTCACTGATGAAAACTGGATGTTGGGGCTGCTCAGGCTGGCTCAGCTTAAATCCCAAGCCCTGCCAATTTTCTTACCTCATTTGCAGGCCTTGGCAGCAGTTTTGATGGGAAGGAAGGAATGGATGTCTGGCTGCTCCACCTGCCAGCACATCATAACTCATGGCACGGGGCAGGGATGTGCAGAGGATTTCACCTCCCCCCAGCTCTCCTGACCACTGGGGACTCCTCCCTGAGTGTGACCTTTCACCACCCGAGCTTCCAACCCATCTAATGCCAGCAAGAACCTGGAAAAGTTCAGCAGCCCCTCCCAGGAGTATATGGGAAGGTGGTCAGGCTGTTCCTGGGAGCACTGGGCACAGCCAGCATTCCTGCCCTGCTCCTGCATGCTGCCCTTTCCCAGTGGGAGAGGAGGGAGGAGGCTGCTGCTGGTTCTCACTCCACAGTCCAAGTTAAATCCCAGGAAAAGGTGAAGAATCCATTGGAGAAAAAGTACCCATAATAATATAAATTCAAGCTGTACAGCACTAATTCAATTTGCAGGCAAGGTAAATCTTTCACAGAACATTCCCCTCTTTGCTCAGTGCCTCAGGAATTTCCCATTCCCTGACTTTTTTTAAATCCATGGCCCACTTGACCTTCCCCTGGCACAGCCCCCAAGCCTTGCTCCAACACTGCACCAGTACAGCCAGTTTGGAGCTGGAGAATCAGCTGCCATCCCCGCAGAGAGCACACAGAGCTCCCTGGAAAGCCTCAGCAGGAATTTACCCCTTCCATCATTCCAGGTTTAACTCTGCTTCCCACCTCGGATCCCTCCACAGCAGCAGTCTGCACAGAACGGTGCCAAAGCCTGCCAGAGTCAGGGAAGGACTGGAGATGGATCAGAACTGGGAGCCAAGTCCCAGCACTCTTTTTCCAAAAAAGCTCAGAATTTCGGGAAAAGACCCCAGGAGCTGGCAGCACACTAAGCCTGGCTTTGCCAAAGCTGAGCCCGAGTCCCTCTCTGCCAGGAAAGGCCAGCACAGCAGGGCAGGGGGCAAACAGCAGCTCTTGGACAGACACTTCTAAAAGTGATGGATTCCTTTTTTCCCCTTTTCTTTAGGGAATGAGATCATTCTCACAGCGGATCTCCTGTCCCTGCCAGGCTGTGCAGCCCTTTCTGTGCAGGACCCCCTCAGCAGGGTGACAGCCCTGCCCTGGTGACAACTGTCCTGTGCCTCGCAGGGACATCATCGGGAATGCCAGGGGGGCAGGGGAGTGTCACTGCCCCCTCTTCCCGGGCTCAGCTCCCCAGTGTCCCCAAGGATTTCCCCAGTGTCCCCAAGGACTCCAGGCTCTCCCGGATCCCCCAGCCCCTGCTCTGTGATGGTGCTCACAGGGGTCTGAGGTTGAGGGAAGAGACGAGGATCTGACTCCATGTTTCAGAAGGCTTGAGTTATTATTTTATGATATATATTAAAACTATACTAAAAGAATAGAAGAAAGGATTTCATCAGAAGGCTGGCTAAGAATAGAAAAGGAATGGAATGATAACAAAGGTTTGTGGCTCGGACAGAGAGTCCGAGCCAGCTGGGCTGTGATTGGCCATTAATTAGAAACAACCACATGAGACCAATCACAGATGCACCTGTTGCATTCCACAGCAGCAGATAACCATTGTTTACATTTTGTTCCTGAGGCCTCTCAGCTTCTCAGGAGGAAAAATCCTAAGGAAAGGATTTTTCATAAAAGATGTCTGTGACACTGCTCTGGCACGATTCCGATGTTCCCGCCCTGCCACAGCCCTGGGGCACGGCTGTCTCTGCACCCCAGCTCCTGGCAGCAGGGAGGGCTCCCCCTGCCCTGCCAAGGACATTTTAAAGGAATTGTTCCTTGTGCTCAGCTTTGCAGCAGCTGAAATCCCTCCCTGGCTCCAGCATCCTGATCCTGCATTTCCCTCCCTAACAGGGGTTCTGTTGCTTTTATTCCCTCAGTAACTGTTTGATGAGCTCTCCCAGCAGGACTTGGCTGGGGATGATTCCACCCCTCAAAACTTCTCCTAGCAGAGCAATCAACACCTCATTAGAGCAGCTCCCAGCCCAGCAGCTCGGGACTGGGGGGAATCCTGCTCCTCTCCCGGGAATGTCACTGGCAGAGCTCCCCAGGAATGCACAGGGAAAGGTTCAAAGAGCCTGGCAAAGATTATCTGTGCAGGGTGGGATTGTTGGGGTGTCTGGGCCAGTCCAGGAGCTGGGCTGGATGAACCTGGGGATCCCTTCCAACTCAGGATATTCCATGATGGTGATGGCATCAAAGGAATTGCTTCCATGACCTTCAGCCTGGCTCAGCTTTAGACATCCAACTTTGGTTTGTGTTTCACTTGCAGAATGTTCCCCTCCAGGCTGGGACAGCCCCTCACCACTCTGAGAGGGGAGACTCAGCTCCTCCTGAGGGGCAGCTCCCATCTCTGCTCTGTGTGACAGGGACAGGGCCCCGGGAACGGCTGGAGCTGGGCCAGGGGCATTTAAGGTGGATTTTAGGGAAAAGTTCTTGCCCTTGTGAGAAACAACTGCTCACTTTTTCAAATGTTATTAAACTTTAACGAAAACTACAACCAAGGACTAAATAAGGAAAAACTACAGTGCTGGGAGCCCCTGTGACTACCATCCAAAATGGATGCTCAGCTTTTTATATCCTTAGCCCCTCTTAAAGTTTTGTCAGCCAACTCCTTCTGTGCCATCCATTGGTGGAGATCACTTTTTACAGCTTGATTGCAGGTCAGGTGTTATTATGCTGTGGTGACAAGCCAGCCTCCTCTAAATGTCCTGACTACTGGGGCTATTACAAGGAGGGGACGGAAAGAGGACTGTGGAATGACGTTTTACAATAACATTATTATAAATCTGTCTCTTAATTGTGAGAGCCAACTATTACATTACTTGTCTATAACACCCCAAGGATGCTGGCACTGCCCAGGCTCCCCAGGGAATGGTCCCAGCCCTGAGGCTGCCAGAGCTCCAGGAGCTCCCATGGATGCCCAGGCTGGGATTGTTGGGACTGTGAACTTTGCTCTGTGTTCACCCAGCTGTATCCCACAAGGGATGATCCATCCCCCTTCCATGGATTGCCTGATCCCTGCGATTACCCACAGCAGCTTCACATCTCACCTTGCCCTTTCCTTTTGTGTGGAGAAACCAAAGTTCCCCAGCTCCCTTCCACCCTTCCCGTGGTGAGCAGGAGTTGTTGGATGGGCATCCAAGGGCTGCCAAGCACTGGGAAAGCCCCTGGAATGCCCCAGCAGAGAGCAGAGCCTGGTGAGCCCTCACCATCCATGTCCAGGCATGATGATGGCCAGCTCCACCTCACTGGGCATGTTGTAGTGTGATTTCGTTATTTGACACATTCACTGTTTAATTTGTGGTTTTGCAATCTCTCTGTATCGTCCTCCCCCTGTCTTTGGAGTGGCACAAGCCCCCCATTTTGTATATAATGTTTCTAAAATTAGACTTGCTCCCTCATTGTTATTCAGTTCACTTAAATGTCGGTTTTTCTGTTTATCTGGCCACTCCCTGCCGAGTTTCAAAGCCCCCCTTCCCAGTAGCCAATCCCTCCTGTCCCTACCCTTTTCTCCAGAACCTTCCTTACTCCTCCTTCCCTTAAATGTGAATCACTCCCTGAACCTGCCCTTCCCTGTCAGTTTTGCATCCTTCAAAACCCCATTGGTTTACTCAAGCTGTTCTCCTGCCTTGAAATCCTCCGTTGGTTTACACATTGTATTCCGTGCCTTGTGCTCCACCCCCAGTTTTCAGATTGGTTAAAGATTATATCCTCCCCTGAGACCTCCCCCGTTTATAAGCTGGTGTCTGCCCTCGGTTCAGGGTCCTGGGATCCTGGACTCTGTTTTGCCATTGAATAAAGTTACCCAGTGCCACCCCAGGCCCGTGCTGCTGCCTTTTGTTCCTGCGCCGAACCTCTGTTGGTAGCTGTGTAATATATGTTAGAAATAATTCATGCTATAAAAGAATGTATTTTATAAAGATTGTGAAATCCAAACAAGTCTCTGACCACAAGCAGCCTGAGGGATGGATGTCTATTCAAACTCTGAAATTCCTGAAGGGGGCAGGATAACGATCAGCATTTTAGCCCAAGAATAGATGCACCCAACGTGATGATCACCGTTCCCCTGAGCCATCGCCTAAGAGACATCAATCAAGATAGCCAAAGTCGCCAGAAAGATACATGTGAATACACGACTTCCCGGGATTCGATCAACAATGGCTATCAACCAGGAGACGGCCTTTGTCCAGCTCTGCACAGTGAAAGAACCAACTATGAATGTGAAGAGTTACAAAAGAAACTTTGACTCCTTTACCTCGGGCGTAATAAACTGTATAAAACATCCCCGCTAGAAGCGGCTCTGTGAACAGAGGGGGATCTGATGTGATAGAGGTTGGATCCAGGTTCACCCAGGGCCGAACCTGGGCTCAACGCTGTCTCTTTGGCTGTGGTGGTTTTGAGGACCGTATTTCGGTCGCAGAAAAAGATAAATAAAATCTTTTTGCATTTTTGATAGTTTGGCTTTTCAATTGATCATTTATAACAGCTGGGATTCTGCAGAGCTCAAAAGGGGGGCTCTGTCATGCCCCTGTTATCATCCAGCCAGGACTTAAAACACCATGACACCCTTCCACAGACTGCCTGATCCCTGGGATTACCCACAGCAGCTTCACATCTCACCTTGCCCTTTCCTTTTGTGTGGAGAAACCAAAGTTCCCCAGCTCCCTTCCACCCTTCCCGTGGTGAGCAGGAGTTGTTGGATGGGGATCCAAGGGCTGCCAAGCACTGGGAAAGCCCCTGTGTCGCTATAGGACACAAAAGAACACAAGCCCACACTGCTGTTCTTAAGGTGAAGAAAAAAGGGAAATTTATTTTCTGACTCTAACATGTATAGTTTTCCAAGAGTGACAGTGGATTGGAGGGGGACAGTGCCACCTTTCCGATGACACTGGACAGACCAACATCCATCAACTTTTTCTTCTTCCATAAAGGAATGCAAAACAAGGAGTTATTTACAGAAAGTGTGTGAGAAAGTTCGCTACCAGAATGTCAACATCAGAAGGCTTAGAAAATCTTAAAAAATCAGGGCAACACCCCTGAGCACTCACCATCCATGTCCAGGCGCTGCATGATGATGGCCAGCTCCACCTCACTGGGCATGTAGCCCAGGGAGCGCATGGCCATGCCCAGCTCCTGCTTGGAGATGAAGCCATTCCCGTCCCGGTCCAGCACTCGGAAAGCCTCCCGGATCTCTGCAGAGGGAAGTGGGAGAAACAACTGCTCACTTTAGAAATTTCAAAAGGTTTATTAAACCTCAACAAAAATACAACAAAAGGACTGTGAAAAATGCATATTTTATGAATGGCTTTTTGCAAATATTAAAATGAATGTTATATGTGTTATGTTAGAAAGTGATGCTGTTTAATTTTTTAGTAGTGTGTTAAATAGAGGTTTTTAGGTTATAACATAATGTTAAAATAAAAATTTAATAATAAATAATAATTTTTAGGTTATAACATAATGTTAAAATAAAAATTTAATAATAAATAATAATTTTTAGGTTATAACATAATGTTAAAATAGAAACTATGTTATGTAAGATACTTTTTAAAGAAAGGACTTGCAGTGAAGTAGCAGCCACAGGACACCTAAATCTTTCAGAGAAAGAGAATTTATTGCTCCCTTATCAGAAGAAACGAACTTCTTCCTGCCTTGCTTAGTCCTGAAGACGACGTCAGGATTCAGAGGAAGAAGCTGACACTGCCCAGACAGAATCCTGTGTTTGAATGGAATTTATGCATCGTGGATGAGGTGTATGAATATGCAACAGGCTGTTGCTTTTAAGGGTCAATCCTCTGTTAACGTGGGTCCTTTTTCAGGCTTATTTTGCCCAGAAAAAGGTACCCAGACTGTCCATAATTCTTTGTTTCTATTGTCTCGTATTGTCCTAATCCAAATTGTCCAAATTATTATTGCTGTAATTATATTGTTATTTTTATAACCATTTTATCATTATTAAACTTTAAAAAATTAAATAAACAAGTGATTGGCGTTTTTCACAGGACTACATAAGGAAAAAGTTGCAGCTCTGGGAACTGCCCTTGTGGACACCATGTGGCTGATTCCTCTTCAAGTTGGATGCTCAGTTATTTATACCCCTGGGGGTTGCACCAGCCAGCCCTGGCCCCTCCCAAGGTCTGTCAGTCAGCTCTTCTGTGCCATTTATCAGTGCAGACTGCTTTGTAACTGGATTGGAGCTCAGGTGTTGCCATGCCTCACCCCCTGAGCACCCCCAAGCTTTTCCATTCCCACCTGCCCCATGCAAGGGACACCTGTGCAGCTTCTTTGTACCTGTCCTGGACAGCCCAGGCTGTCTGATGGCAACAATACAGGGGGGAAAGGGAACTGTGGGGAGAACAGAGGACATCTAAACTACAATAACATAACTGTACATCACTAAAGCTTTTCTTAATATTCACACAATAGTCATCCCTTAATTGTGAGAGCCAATCATCTCATTATCCATCTATAACAGAAGGGAGAAGGGAGGAGCTGTTATGGTGGAGAACTCTGTGGATGCTGAGCACAGAAGCAGCAGCTGCTGCCTTTTCCAAGGTTAATTGTGAATATTTGATCATCCCAGGGCAGGATTGTTGTATTGCACTAAATAGTTTATTTAGTTGTCTTTAAATTTACTGGGTAGGTCAGGTCACCTGGATTGTCTGTCCCCCCTCCATGGTACCTGGCCACTCCCCATGCATCCCTTCCCCTGGTGGTCTGTCCCATGGGTGGCTCCCCCGTCCCCCCGCCCCTCCCCAATGGTGTCTCATTGGCCGTGACCCTTGATCCCTGCCCCTGTTTCCCTGGAGTATAAAACTGCCCTGCCAGGAGGCCCCAGTCTCTTTTCCACCTGGGTTGGTTGCATCACAGGTCCTGTATCAAGCAAATAAACTGATGCCTGCACCCACGTGGGAAAGAGCGCTTCTCGTCTTTTATCCCTGTCTATGCTGAATCTGTGCCGGGCTTTGGGTTCCTGCTGGCCGGAGTTGGACCCATATAACGCTCAGAGAAACACGGTTCAGCACAGGATGATCAGGATATGTTAGTGCACACCCACAAACCTCTGTGCACTCAGGATATCCCAGGATCAGAGAGACACAGAACTGGAAAAGCCTCTGAGATTAAGTCCAACCACTTAACCCAGCACTGCCAAGGCCACCACTGAGCCATGTCCCCAAGTGCCACATCCCCAGGGCTGTTAAACCTCTCCAGGGACTCCACCCTGTGCCACCCTTCCAGTGAGGAAATAATTCCCAATATCCAACCTGCACCTCTGCTGGCACAACCTGAGGCTGTTTCCTCTTCTGCTGTTGCTGTCACCCTGGGTGATTTCCTTCTCTAGATCCTGCTCAGAGCTTTTCTCTAATTTATAACGTTTTTACAGCACTAAACAGCCTCAGATCAATAAAAATACTGATGGAACATAAGGAACCACTTCCATCAATCGTCCTTAGCCTGGCTCAGCTCCTGATATCTGACTTTGGTTTGTTTTTTAACTTTTAACTGCTCCAGCCTGTGGCAGCTCCTCTCCACTTGTGTGAGGGGAGACACTGAGGGGCAGCTCTGATCTCTGCTCCTGGGGCAGGGACAGGGACAGCTGGAGCTGTGCCAGGGCAGGCTCAGGTTGGATTTCAGGAAAGGTTCTTCCCCCAGAGGGTGCTGGCACTGCCCAGGCTGCCCAGGGAATGGGCACGGCCCCAAGGCTGCCAGAGCTCCAGGAGCTCCAGGGATGCCCAGGGTGGGATTGTTGGGGTGTCTGGCAGGGCCAGGAGTGGGACTGGATGATCCCTGTGGTCCCTTCCAGCTCAGGACATTCCGTGGTTCCATAACCCACAACCTCAATGTCTCTGCTCACAGACCTCTCAGCACCCAGCCCCAAACTCCCCAGATCTGCCTCTTACAAATTCCAGAGAAATTGTAACTTCCCAGCAGCTGGGAGCCTGTTTCACTGGAAAGGTTGGAGGTGAGGAGGGAAAAAGGTGTCGATTCCTCAGTTTTGGTGAAGCAGTCTTTGCCCCATGCTTGGAGAGGGAATCGAGGGATGCTCTATCAGCTCCCTCTGGGAATGGGGATTTGGGAACAGCACAGGGCCCCTGCAACTGCTCAGAGGAGTTTTGCCTTCATTTAAAGCATTTCACTGGAGAAGCAGGAGGGAAAATTCAGCAGGTTTTTTGGGAAAAGAACCCCAAACTAATTTAAAAGTTCTCCATTCTCCATCAGGAATTGGAGGATGGAAAATGTTTGGCCTGCCTGGCATAGTTCAGGCTTTAAGGGAAATATTCCCAGTCCTCCATGGGCTGCCAGAGTTCCCCCCATCCTGTCCCTCAGGGGCTGCCAGACCCTGCAGAGGGGCCCCAGGAAACTGGGGAAAAGGCAGGAGCACCAGAGCCCACCAGGGAATGGTTCTGGTGGTCTTTGCTAAGCTTTGCTTAAAGCTTTACAATTCAAAATCTGCTTCTAAACCACCTCATCCAGGTTCAGCCCCTCCCCTGCCCCCACCAGACCGCTCCCATTTCCTGGGCAGGATCCTGCTCCCATTTCCAGGGTCAGGGTCCTGTTCCCATTTCCAGGGCCAGGATCCTGCTCCCGTTTCCTGTTCCCATTTCCAGGGCAGGATCCTGCTCCTGTTTCCTGTTCACATTTCCAGGGCAGGATCCTATTCCCATTTCCTGTTCCCATTTCCAGGGCCAGGATCCTGCTCCCCTTTCCTGTTCCCATTTCCAGGGGCAGGGTCCAGTTCCCATTTCCAGGGGCAGGGTCCTGTTCCCATTTCTTGTTCCCATTTCCAGGGGCAGGATCCTATTCCCATTTCCAGGGGCAGGATCCTGCTCCCCTTTCCTGTTCCCATTTCCAGGGCAGGATCCTATTCCCATTTCCAGGGCAGGATCCTATTCCCATTTCCGGGGGCAGGACCCCGTTCCCATTTCCTGCTCCCATTTCCACATCTCCCTGCCAGCCCACCCTGCTGGGAGGGAGAGCTGGGGAGGCTGCTCAAAGCTTGGGCTCGTAATTCCAGGAGCCTTTGGAGTATTCAGGACTGAATCCCTGAATCCCATCAGACTCTGCCAGCTGCAGGGAAATCTCCTTTCATGTGCGGTCCTGAGAGCTCAGTGCAGTAAATATTACACCCAGATCAATTAATGGGAAAACAAACTTGTGTCAGCTGAAGGCAGAAGAATGAGATTCATTGCAGGGAGCTGGGAGGGGATTTTAAGAAGTAAAACATGAATCTGGAGAAGTTTACAAGCAAGTGAGACAGATCCAAATGCCAGGGGTAAATGCCAGGGATAAAGGACACATGTCCAGGGCTCTGCTGGGGAATATCCACACAGCTGCTCCAGCTGAGGGCCCTCTCCAGGCACACCCGTCCCAAAAGCTGCATTAACAGCACTCAACCCTTGAGCCTTGAGCAGAGCAAACCCCCCCCCACACACATCTGGGGCTTTCTGTTCCTCTCAAAGACCTGAACTTTAGACCACGCTTGGCACATCCTCCCCAGATCCACTCCCATCACCAAACAGAGCCTTTCCCCTCCCCACTCTATAAATACCACTTGTGCAGAGGTAGATATGAGCTATTTATAGGCTGAACACACTGTACAGGGAGCAGTGTGACCTCAGGCAGAGCCTCCTCCTGATCTTGCCATGGAACAGCTCCTCCTCATGCCCTTCTCTCCCCAGGGGTTATTCCCAGGCTCCTGCAGGTGCTGCCCATCCTGAGCACCCTCCCCCAGCCCAGCCCTGCTCCAAACCCCGCTCCAGGGCCCTGTGGCCCCTGGCTGCCCCTCACCTTCCTCTCCAGCTGTTACATTTCATTACCCAAAGCTAAAAATACAGCCTCCCTTTCCCCAGATGCCTTTCCCCACCAAGTCTCCATGGCAACAGATGCTCCCGGCTCAGAGCTGCGAGGGGATGTGGTCCATGGAGTCAATCTCTCCACAGACAGTGCTGGGGCTTGGAGAAGCTCTGGGATCTTTCCTATTCCAGCATCTCCACAGGGATGCTTTGCCCTGATGCAAAATAGCAGAGCCCTGCTGTGTCTTTAAGGATCACAGAGGGGAGGGTGTTGAGGAGCTGCTGCCCCAGGAGCTGCCCTCTCCCCCTGCCCAGCCTGGGTGGCAGCAGGGAAAACCAAGCACGTGGATTTCCCCTCACTGGGGGGTCAGAAATCCCAATATTTATTCCTCTTTCCCTAAGCAGTGTCTTCATTTACTCCCAAACATGGGCAGCTGACACAGAACTGTACCAGAGGATAAAAGGGGGAAGAGATCCCAGGAAAAATCAGAGGACGGGAAGTTCATCCTGCCCCATGGAATCACAGAATCCTGCAGTGATTGGGGTTGGGAGGGACCAAGGCTCCTCTTGTTCCACTATCCCAGGCTGCTCCAAGCCCCAGCCAGCCCTGGCCACCCCATCATCCTGATTAACACCTTCGTTAATGACCTCAAAGAGCAGCAGCCACATGAATTGAATTCCCAAATGATCCAAGGCTGGGAAGAACTGGAAGGGTGCAAGTCCAGTGAGGAGAAAGGAACAATCAGTCAGGGTTTGGGGGCAGAAGGGGCTGGGCAGCAGGAGCAGAGCTGGCCCTAAAAGGTTTCCCAGGAAAGTTTATCCTGATGTTCCTCCCTGGGTGTGAACATTCCCGTTCCCCAGGAGCCCAGAGCACAGCACTCTCTTCCCGGAGTTATTTGAGCATTCCGGAGCTGTGGAGGGGAAGGGGAGGAGATGTGTTTGCTTTTAATTCATTCCCTCTCTCTGCTGCCATTGAACAGCTGCACTTTACAGCATCCCGATTACCAAGCACATGTCCAATCAACCCCTCCTCCGGGAGAAGGAGGGGAGAACCAGGGAAAGGAGGGGAGAACCAGGAAAAGGAGGGTTCTTCATTACCTTTCTGAAGGGCACCAGCAGCACTGCCAGAGCCGGCCCTGACACCCAGCCCGAAAGTGCTTCACTCCCCCAAATCCATCCTCACCCTCCCCTCCTGCTAACCCTGCTCCCTCCCCATCCCTCTCCCTGCTCCTGCCCATCCCTCCCCATCCCTCTCCCTGCTCCATCCCTCTCCCTCCTCCAGCCCATCCCTCCCCATCCCTCTCCCTGCTCCTGCCCGACCTTCCCGCTCATCTCTCCCCCTGGCCGGGTTTATTTCCAGTGATTTCCCTGGGCACCCATCGTCATTTTGTTGTGTCTCCTGGACGAGAAGGAATAACGATTCCCCGGAGAATCAATGCCATCACATGCCCTGGCCGCCCTGGGGTGTTTGGGGTGTAAATCCCACCCCAAAAGTGTCATTACCCCGCAGCCAGCCCACACGGTGCTGTCATTGGGGAGATAAGAGCCGAGATAACACCGCCCCAAATCTCCCCACTCATCTCTGTCCTTAATTGTCCCTAATTGCACCTTTGGGCCCCCGAGTACGGAGGGAAGGATCTGAAAGCTGCAAACAGCTCGTCCTTGAGTGAACCGGGGAGTGAGGCTTGGCGCTACTACGGTAAAATTTGGAAATTTCCACCCCTCCATCTGCTATTCTCACTCTTGTTTTTTTGGGTGGGTTTTTTTTTCCCTGCCGCAAATTGCAATGAAGTGTCAAAATAATCCTGTTTTTATCTAATGGCAACGCCCCCCCCCCAACGTATTCCAATGGGAAGTGTCAAAATATTTCCCTTGGTTTTTGGGATCCCAGCGGAGCAGCTCAGCAGGGCTCTCACCGTGCCCTGGGGTGTCCCCCCGAGCTGCTGCAGCCTCTGGCTCCTCTGTCAGCATCCCCCAAACCAGGCAGGACCGGGATGCAGGAATGGGAATAACCACAGGACTGACAGGGCTCCGGTGCTCCAGGGGCTGGGAGAGACACGGGGACGGCAAAGGCACAAACGAGCCAGTGCTCCTTGTTATAAATAAAAAATCTGCCAACTTTTTGGGGGGAAAAAAGGATTGCAGAACCAGTTAAACCAGTTGCTGCCAAGGTGAAGTTCTACCTGTTTGGTATTGACATTGTCATTAATTGCTCCTTTTGTATCAGTATAGCCCTGCCTGAGGCTAAGTTGTCCTTCTCCCCAGACGGTGAGAGGAGGGGACATGGGGGGGGCATCAGAGAGAATGCAAAATTAACCTCAGGACCAGCATGCCATGGGAGGACACCCCACCGAACTTAACGAAAGGACCCCAAAAACAACGAGCCAACACAGAATTAAAGAGAGCAGAGTGATGTCTGGATGTGAGGAACAAAGTACCGAGCCTGCAGAGATGCTGAAAACCTTTGTTGCCCCTCACCCTGAGCACAGACCTCAGCTGGAACCAAGACCCTGAGCCTGGAAAACTCAAAAGTGGAGAGACACGAGGCTACGGCGGCTGCTCTCGTGAGGATGGGACCCCCAGCTCTGCTCCTAGTGGACAAAGCTGCACATTCCTCCTCCTCTGGGTCACCCTGGGGGCGACGATGGAGAAGCTGGAGAAGCCGTGGACCCGTCGGGCTTCCCAACCTTGAGCTGATCACTTTTAATAAAGGCATTAAAAGGAGAAAAAGTCTCCTGCCCTGTTTATTTCACTCCTCACCTGGCACAGCTGGGAAAGCTCTCACAGCTTAGGGCTGGGGCTGCTCTGGCCCCAGGGGTGTTGTTTGTCACAGAATTGGGCAGATTTTTATTCATCTCTCCCTTCCCTAAGAAACAAATGATTTGTGGAAAAGATATTTTTGGTGCTTCTGCTCCCAAGCGCATTGAACATTCCCAGGTAACCTTTGGGTGTGGATGTGACAGGTTAGTCAGAGAGAGAAACACATAAACTTTCCCAGGCATTGTCTTAGGGAAGTTGTGAGAATGCTCAGAGAAAGAATTAAAACAATTCTTATCTTAATCTCTGCACCTGGTGTTTGTGAACATGTGGAACGTTTGTAGGTGGTGTTTATGGAAAGATATTTTACAAAAAGGCGTTGTTCCTAATTAACCTGTGGGGTGAAGGGTGTTGTTTAAGGACCAGTCAGGTTCTGGATGACCAATCAGGTTCTGGATCCTGTCTATAGATATGTGTAGCTCCTAATAAATGTCACTTCATGCCTTCTGAGCATGGAGTCAATGTCGCCTTTCTTCAGCCATTTCTAACTCAATGGCCACATTTGGGAGCTGCCGTTCCCATGGAAATGCAGGAAAGAACGAGGGCTGCTGCTCCCAGATCCACCTTCAAAAGGAAGCTCTTCAAGGATTGGGAATCCTTGAGGGCAGTCTGGGGGGCAGCAGCACTGTGATCCTGCAGGTGTTGGAAGGATTTGGCAAACCAGCAGCTCCCACTGTTATGTACCAATTTCCCTGCTGTGGAAATCCCTGCAGGAGGGAGCAGGGCTCACCCACCAGAGAAGGGTGGGGCTGGAGGGGCCCTGCTCTGACCACCCCTGTAAATCAGGAGGAAGAACCAAGCTGTCAGTGCCTGGGGAATAATCAGGAGGAACAATCACCTTCTCCCTGCCAGTGCTGGGACAGGGCCAGGCTGGGCCTGAGGGATGAGCTTGGAATGAAGGAAGTGAGGAGGGTGATGGAAAAGAAGGCAGGACTCAGCTCATGGAATCCTGGAATGGTTTGGGTTGGAAGGAAGCTCAAAGCCCATCCAGTGCCACCCCTGCCATGGCAGGGACACCTCCCACTGTCCCAGGCTGCTCCAGCCCTGTCCAGCCTGGCCTTGGGCACTGCCAGGGATCCAGGGGCAGCCCCAGCTGCTCTGGGCACCCTGTGCCAGGGCCTGCCCACCCTGCCAGGGCAGGACTTTGATTTCCACCTGTGAGGGGACAGGAAGAGGGAGGGGACATTCCAGGGACAGGGAAAAGCCGTTTCAGGTGAGGAGCACCACTGGTGTAGGAACAAATGGGTGTGAGGGAATTTGGCCTCCAGGAGGAGGAAGTTCCAGGGGTGAGCATTGGGAAATGGGGCTCTGTCTGTTCTGGGCAGCTTTGGTGACCAAGTCACCTCCAGCAGCAGCAACCTCAGCCTCCAGGGAATGCTTCCAGCCTGCTGAGAACATTTTTATTCCAAATATTTCAGTCTTGATATCCTTTATCAAATATTTCAGTGCATGCTGCAGCAGTTGGCATAAACCCACAGGGATTCCATGGCCTTTCCTACAGCTGATTCCAGGGTCATTCCTACAGCTGATTCCAGGGTCATTCCTACAGCTGATTCCAGGGTCATTCCTACAGGTTATTCCATGGTAATTCCTACAGGTTATTTCATATTCTTACTGTTGATTTCATGTTAATTCCTACAAATGATTCTATGTTAATTCTTACAGATAATTTCCTGTTCCTACAGGTGAGTCCATGTTAATTCCTACAGATGATTCCATATTAATTCCCACAGACAATTCCATTTTAATCCTTACAGATAATTTCCTGTTCCTACAGATTATTCCACGTGAATTCCCAAATGAGGGCTCCTGTTCTGAGCTGTCAGTCACTGCTTGAAACCTTTCCTCAGCTCCCTGCCCTCCCCTCCTGCTGCATCCCTGGCTCCCTGGATCTCCACCAGGGTTTTTTGGGCACCCAGCCCTGGAATTCTGAACAGTAGCACCAGGATGGGGGCTCTGCCCAAGCCAATGGCCCAGTTCTGCTCTCTGGATAAAAAATCAGCTTTTTGTGCCACATCCATTGCAAATCCCTGTCCCCTGCAGAGATGGGTGTGAGGGACAGCACCTCCCACCCATTCCAGGGGGGGTTTAGTCCCCTGGCACAAACTGTGTGACCCTGAGGTGCCACCACAGAGACCCTTCCTCTGACTTGTCCAACACAAAACCTCTGCGAGAGAGGGGCTCCAAACACCCAGACAAATCCAGGGAATCCCACACACTGGCACAGGCTCCTCCTGGGCTTCCCTGCCGTGGATTATTGACCATGGAAATGCCCTGGGAGCAGCCCCAGAGCTTCCCTGCCCCGGGTGGCTCATGGTCCTCCCCAGCTCTGCTCCCCAGATGGGGCTGGTCCAGAGCCAGGAATTTTGTGGGGCTTCCTGGAAATTCCATAACCCAGGATGGGCAAGGCCAGGGAAAAATGTGTTACCCAGCCTTGGTGGAAAAGGAAAAGGAAGAAGAAAATGAGACAGAAAAAGAAAAATGAAGAAAAAGTTTTAGAAAAAGAGATAAAAAGAGAAAGAAGAAAAATAATAAAGAGAAGAGATGGAAGAGAATTTAAAAAAAAAGGAAAAAGATAGAAAAGAAAGCAAAAGGGGGAAAAGAAGAAGGAAGAAGAAGAAAGGAGGAAGAAGAAGTAGGAAGAAGAAGAAAAAGAAGAAAAAGGAAGAAGAAGAAAAAGGAAAAGAAGAAAAGAAGAAAAGAAGAAGAAGAGGGAGAAGGAGGAGAAGAAGAAAAGAAGAAAGGAAAATAAGAAATAAGAAGGAAGGAGAAGGAGAAGAAAAAGTAAAAAGAAAAAGAAAGGAAAAGAAGAAAGAAGGAGAAGAAAGAAAAAGAAAGGAAAAGAAAGAAGAAGAAGAAAGAAGGAAAAGAAAAAAATCCAACACCCCATACTGAAAGGAGATTAGTCCTACAAGGCAGATAAATTCCACATTCATGCTACGACTTTTGTTTACAACTCCAGAAGCCGCTGCTAAAAGGCTGAATGAGGAGGGAATAAATTTCCAGTGTTTTCCACAGAAAGCTCCATCTCCCTTTCACAGCTCTCTCTATCAGCAAACAGCCTCCTCCCCCCTCCTCCTTCCAGAGCAGCACGGAGTGGAGCGCTGCCCTCCCCGAGCCTCCCCCGCTGCAGCTCCCGCTCATCCCGCTTGTCCTGGACATCCCTGACATCCCTGACATCCCCTCATATCCCCCAATCCTTCACATCCCCCAATCCCTCACACCCCTCACATCCCCCAATCCCTCACACCCCTCACATCCCCCAATCCCTCACACCCCTCACATCCCTCAATCCCTCACATTCCTGACATCCCCTCACTCCCCTCACATCCCCCAATCCCTCACACCCCTCACATCCCCCAATCCCTCACATCCCTCACATCCCCTCACACCCCTCACACCCCTCACATCCCCCAATCCCTCACATCCCTAATCCCTCAATCCCCCAATCCCTCACACCCCTCAATCCCTGAAATCCGCTCACATCCCTCACATCCCCCAATCCCTCACATCCTCCAATCCCTCACATCTCCCAATCCCTCCCACCCCTCCCATCCCTGCTCTCCCAGCAGCCACGTGGGATTATTCCCTCTGGTTGGATGGATTTTGCATCCTGCCCCGATTTCCTGCGGGAATGAGCTCTGTAGGTGTCCAACCAGTAGCACTCAAGCTGTGCCCAGTAGGAAGCAGAACCTCTCCCTTCATGTGCAGCTCCTTCCCTGGACCTCCCAGAGCCTCAGCTGGACTTTGAGCACTCTCTGTTGGGAATTTCCTGCCCAGAATTCCCGTGCCATGTGGAATCATGTCCTTGGGACAGCCCATAGGGATCATTGTTACAAACCCTGAGACCTGGCTGACAAAGGGGATGGGTTGGGATCCTCCTCCCCATCCCAAACTCACCCTTCAGAAGGACAGGCAGTGCCTGCAGCAGGTTTTCCTGGAGTTCCATTGCTCTCCCAACCCCTCTGCCTTTAATTAATTTCTCATTAAGCCCAGGTTAACAAGGCCTTACTGTGGTTTTACTCAGGACCAGAGAAGGACCTTAGACCCTGCTGAGTCTGCTCAGGACTCAGGAGTTGAGTCCACAGTGAAATATTCCTTCTCATTCCCCCAAATCCTCCAGGTGGGACAGGAGCAGTGCCTCCAGCATCCCTCTCATCCCTTTCCTCCCAGCAGATTTCACAGAATCCTGGAATGGTTTGGGTTGGAAGGGACCTCAAAGCCCATCCAGTGCCACCCCTGCCATGGCAGGGACACCTCCCACTGTCCCAGGCTGCTCCAAGCTCCAGGGGCAGCCACAGCTGCTCTGCATCCCCTGGATGAATTCCCACTCCTTGTTTCTCCAATATCCCCATCCAAGGTGAGCAGCTGCCCCTGGGAAGGACCTGCCTCTGGTTTCATGCTTTTCATCCAAAATTCCCTATTCCTGAGCATTTTCTGCTCCCCAAGTCCCAGGATCTCTTCTGTCCTGGAGAAATCTTTTCTCCATGAAGTCCTGAGTGATTCTAACACAGAAATGCTTCCCTGAGAGCACAGCTGGTGATCAGGAGCCCAGCAATGAATCCCACTCCACACATCTGTCTGTCCCTGCCTTCTCCCTGCTGGGAGCTCAGGGAAGGAGCCTCAGCCCTGGCTCCAGAGCAGGAAAGAGGCAGCACCAGCTCTGTTTGGAAAGGAAACTCTGGGAAGGACTTGGCCATGTCAGAATTCCCCTCCTGGTTCCAGCCTCAGACACAAACTCTGCTCTTTGTGCACAGAACCCCAAACCTGAGTGCAGAATTAAACTCAGATTTTTGCCCTTGCTTTGGAGCAGTTTTCCCCATTGTTTTCCCTTTCCCTAAATTGGGCACCTTCTCATTTTGGGGCTGCCAATCTCTGCCATCTCCAAACTGCACCCAGCATTTTCACCTCCCAAGGGATCTTTGTACATCCCCAAATCCCTGAGGAACGGGAGCAGCCCAGCGGGTGAGGGGCTGTGACCTCAGTCCTCAGCACCTGAACCTGCAGCCCCAGGCTCCTCAATGCCCCTGGAAATTCCCAAGCAAACTCAGAATTTTCATCAGGTAGAGAGCAGAAAGCAGAAAGGGCAGATGGATGTGGGAGCAATCCCACAGCAGCAGAGGGAAGGGCTGGGAACTGCCAGAGCTGGAGATAGAAATCACAATTCCATGTTCCATTGGATTTGGGGCAGCCTGGCTGCCTCTTCCTCAGCCTCTTGGCAGCTGGGATGAAGCAAAAGGGTTAATTCCAAATATTCTGGCCAAAAGAAAGGTGAGGAAAACTCAAAAAAGAAGAGAAAGGAGAAGAAAATAAGAAAGAAAAAGAGGGGAAAGAGGGGGAAAGAAAAAGAAAAAAAAAAGAGAAAGAGAAAAAGGTTAAAATAAAAAAAAAAAAAAGAAAGGGAAAGAAAAAGTAAAATTAAACCAAAAAGGGAAGAGGAAAAAAGAAAAAAAGGAAAAAAAGAAAAAAGAAAAAGAAAAAAAGAAAAAGGAAAAAAAGAAAAAGAAAAAGAAAAAAGAAAAAAGAAAAAAGAAAAAGAAAAAGAAAAAGAAAAGAAAAAGAAACGAGAAAAAGAAAAAGAGAAAAAGAAAAAAGAAAAAGAAAAAAGAAAGAAAAAAGGGGGAAAAAGAAAAAGAAATGAAGAAGGGAAAGGAAAAAGAAAAAAATTAAAAGGAATGAAAAAAAAAAGGGAAGAGAAAAAAGGAAAAGGAAAAAAGGGAAAAAGGCAAATAAAACCAAAAAGAAACAATAAAAAGAAGGAAAAGGAAAAGGAAAAGGAAAAGGAAAAGGAAAAGGAAAAGGAAAAGGAGCTTTTGAGCAGCCTGGCTGCCTCTTTTTCAGCATTCTGGCAGCTGGGATCAGGCCACAATGGAGCAAAAGGCTCCAAATATTTTGGCCAAAAGAAAGGTGAGGGAATTTGGGAACTAGTCCACCCCTTGGTTTGGTTTGCTTTCCTTGTCGTGGCTTTGCAGTGGAACAGAACCAAAGCTCATCCATCATTCTTGCTGGGAATGGGTTCCAGAAAAGGCTTCACCCCACTGGAGTCCCAGTATTTCATGGCCCTGTTATTTAATATTCTAAACACTAAAATCATCAATTCCAAAGGAAATATTGCAGCATTCCCAAAAGGAAGCCCTTCCATTATTTCTGGCTGAAAGGGTCATTGCCATCAGGGAATGGAATCAAATCTGCATTTTGGGGATGGAAAAGGTTTCCATGGAAGAATTCCAACTGGTGATGTCTAAAGCAGTTTGGGAAAGCTTTTCCCAAAGCATCACTGGAGTGTTTCCCTTAAAGACATGGAGCCCCAAAAAGTCCCACAGCAACACTTCAGCCCCTCTGGAAAACTGACATGGCTCCAGCTGCTTTGGCAGCAATTCCCAAGTATTGCCCTGTGCAGAGAGCAGCAAACTCATTGCAAAATCCTCCAAAAATCTGAATTTTACTCTGGAGCTGCATTGTGAGTGCTCATTTGCTCTGGCTGAAGGTCCATCCATAACACCACAAGTGATGCTGGGACTGGAATTCCCCTGGATTTGATCTCCAGGCTGGTCCTGGCACGTGGGACAGGGTCTGTTCTGTATTTGCTGTCCCCAGGCTGCTGTCCCACTGACCTGGTGTCATCCCAGGCTCTCACACCCAGAGAATCCCAATTAATCAGGCTGGAAAAGGCCTCCAGAGCACCAAGTCCAGCCACCAACCAGCCACACTCACCAGGAGCTCTGCCTGCTGCAGCTGCCCAGAGCCTTCCTCCAGCAGCTGGAACTGCTCCTGGGCAGGGCTGGAATGCTGGCAAAGCCAGAGAGCTGCTGCAGGGCCAGGGTGACACTGCCACAAATCCCCATCCTAAACCCCAAACCCCAGCAGGGCTCCTTCAGCCCCTGCCCTGATGGGGTGGGGCTGCAGCTGGGAGGAAAAGGGAAGGGATTTAAGGAATAATTGTTGCAAATGAACCTCCAAAAGTCTCACGTGCAGCCACGAGCCCTCTCCACTGCGATGTGGTGGCTAAAGGTCCCCTTAGTCCTGGAGTTTTCCTGAGCCAAGAGCAGCAAACTCATTGCAAATCCCTCCAAAAATCAAAATTTTGCCCTGGAGCTGCATTGTGAGTGCTCATTTGCTCTGGCTGAAGGTCCATCCATAACACCACAAGTGATGCTGGGACTGGAATTCCCCTGGATTTGATCTCCAGGCAGATCCTGGCACGTGGGACAGGGTCTGTTCTGTATTTGTTGTCCCCAACAGTACAAAAAAAAAAAGGCCCAGCCTGATTTCCAACCAGAGAGGAGCTGGAAAGGCAGTTTCAAACATCCACCTCTGGAAATGTAAAGGGGACAAATGGAAATATAAAGGGATAATTGGAAGCTGCTCACTGATGGGAACAAATTCAGTTTCGTGATTTGGGGACTTGGTTCCTGAAGGAGACTCAGTGGAACCTGCCAGGTCCCAGGGATATGGAGAGACCTGCAAGGACCCTCCCAATTCTGCAAATCCAGAGGGAATTTCCAAAGTACTTAATAGCAGGTGTAGGAGAAGCTTTCCTGGGTTTCTTTTTCCTCTGTTTACCTTTTGCAGAAAACAGGAAAAACTGTTGTACTATAAACCTTGAATCCTCCAAATGTTTCCAGGAGAGTGACTGAAATATTTGCATTTCTCTCCTGTTTGGTTGTTTGAATGAAACTGCAATTTCTGCACATCAAAGGCCCATTAGAATAAAGCCTCCCTGAGAATAAATCCCTGTTCTCTCTGTGTGTGTGCTGTGCACCTGAAAGCAGTCCTTGAGAATTCCATTGGAAAAATGTGTTGGAGGCAAGCACAGACAATCCAGCTTGGAAAGGGATTGCTTTCCTTGCAAGCTTTAATGACACTTTCAATAATGCCAAAGAACTCATTTCTTTTCATTTCCTACCTTTTGCTAACATATTTTTCTTTTTTTTCTTTCACTCTTTTTTTTTTTTTTTTGTCCTATCCCAAAAGCAGGAGCTTGGCAGCTCTTCCTCTGGTGGAATGAAAACAAACATTGCTGGAATGAGGAAGAGAAATGAGGTTTGGGCTCTTTGCTGGTGCTGACTGCTTGGACTAGGACACCAAAAACCAGCATTGTTATTTTACTGCCTGCAGATGATCAGATCCATCGGGGTGAGGCAGCAGTTGGCAGAACCCCCCTGGGGAGCTCCTCCAAGGTTTAACAGTCTCTGGAGGCACTCTGGAGTAGATGAACTTTAAACCCTCCCCAGGTTACATTCCCAGATCCTGGGAGCAGCCCCAAAGCCCAAATACCAGAGTGTGCATCAAACACCAGAGAAGGGGAATCCAAACCATTCTGGCTCTGGCTCAAGATGACCCCTGCAGGTGTCCAGGTGGTCAAAAGCATCGTGGGCTATATCAAAAACAGAGTGACCAGGGCAGGGATTGTTCTTTTTGCCCCCTTTGTCCCCTTTGTCCCCCTTTGTCCCACTGTCCCCTGTGCTGGCCCTGTTGAGGCCCTCGAGGGCTGTGTCCAGTCCTGAGCCCCTCAGGATGGGAAAGCCCTGGAGGGTCTGGAGCCCCAGGAGGGGCTGAGGGAGCTGGGCAGGGGCTCAGCCTGGAGCAAAGGAGGCTCAGGGGGCCCTTGTGGCTCTGCACAGCTCCTGACAGGAGGGGACAGCCGGGGGGGTCGGGCTGTGCTCCAGGGAACAGGGACAGGAGGAGAGGGAACGGCCTCAGGCCGGGCCCAGCCCTGGGGACACCTCTGGGTGCTGTGTCCAGCTCTGGATCCTCAGCACAGCAGGGACAGGAGCTCCTGGAGCGGGGCCAGCTCAGGCTGTGAGGATGAGGAGGGCCTGGAGCATCTCTGTGCCCAGGAAAGGCTGAGGGAGCTGGGGCTGCTCAGGCTGGAGAGGAGCCCCAGCTGAGAGGGGCCCTCAGCCCTGGGTGTCCCTGTGTGCAGGGAGGGGCAGAGCAGGGCCCAGGCTCTGCTCCAGGCCCAGCAGTGGCACCAGAGCCACGGGCAGGGCCTGAGCCCAGAACTGCCCCTGCCCAGGAGGCACAACTTGTGCCCTGGGCAGTGCCCAGCCCTGAGCAGGCTGCCCAGGGAGGGGCTGGAGTCTCCCTCAGCGGGGACACTGCAGAGCCCTGTGCACACAATGCTGTGCCCTGTGCTCTGGGATGGCCCTGCCTGAGCAGGGAGGTGCCACCAGGGACCCTCTGGGCCCCTTCCAGCCTGGCCCAGCCTGGGGTTCCAGGATTCTGGGATACCCAGGAGAAACAAGAACTACACCAGGATTGCCATGTCAGTGTGTCACAGATCACAGACTTTGGGATGGAGATAAGGCCACCAAAAGTGAGTGGCAGGGAAGGCTCAGCACAGCACAAAGGCTGCTCCTCCCTCCAGCACCTGGGCTGGAAACCAGCCTGGCTCATCCCAGTAAAACCAGTGGTAGATTCCATCACATCTCCCATCTCCCAAGTGTTTGTTCCCATGCAGATGGATGCACTGAACACCAGAGCTGCCTTCAGAGGCTGTTTTGTGCTTGAGAAGGAGGCAGCAAAGCTGCCAGCACTCAGGCTCTTCAGAGGGCTGCTTTAATTAACTGGTGTGATCTCAAAGCTGAAGGACTCCTGACACACAATTACAGGGCATTGTCTGAGCTGGAAGAAGCTGTGTAACCCTTGCCTTTATCATCATCTCACTCTGTTCACTCATATACCTCCAAAATACATCCATGGTCACGTTTCAGTGGCCACTTCTCTATCTGCTGGTCCTCGGAACAAATGAGTGTTTCTAAAAATACCAGGAAATCTCAGAACCCGAGCACACAACCAAGCACAGAGGCTGCAACTGCATTTCAGAGCTGACATTAAAATTCCAGTGTGCTATCTGAACTCTGAAGAAGTCCACCTTAAGCTCTGCTTTGGAGGAGATAATTTATGCTGGGCCATCCATCTCTGTCTGGGAGGCAGAGCCACACCTGAGGTGGGGACAGCCTTCCCCAGAGTGCTGAGGTGACACAGGCAGCCACGGCTTGTCTGTGTGGCTTCAGGTGCTGAACCATGGAAAATCCCTGGGAAAGGTGCTGCCAGGATACAGGTGAGGGCTGGAAAATCCTCCAGCAGGTGTCTGAGCCTCTTCCAGCTCATCCTCCCCACAGATGCACTCGTGCAGTGCCTTTCCCCGAGGGTTCCATCACTCCCTCCTCTCCTGCCCCACCACACAGGGAGATCCTTGTCCCCCAGGGACCTGGGGCCATCTCCTCCCACACCCCAGCTTTGAGTCATTCCTGATTTATTCCCTTTCTCTCACACCAGCCTCATGCTGCCCCTTCCATCCTCTTCTCCAATTCCCTCATTCCTTCTCTGCTGCATCTCATGCACAGCCCCAATCCCTGCCTGATTCCAAACACAAGAATCCCTGAATGATTCCCAGCCCGAATCCCTGCCTGAATCCCAAATCCCTGCCTGATTCCTGAATCCCAGCCTGAATCCCTGCCTGATTCCAAACACAAGAATTCCTGTTTGATTCCCAGCCTGAATCCCTGCCTGATTCCCCAATCCCTGCCTGATTCCTGAATCCCTGCCTGAATCCCAGCCTGAATCCCTGCCTGATTCCTGAATCCCTGCCTGATTCCCCAATCCCTGCCTGATTCCCAGCCCCAATCCCTGCCTGATTCCAAACACAAGAATCCCTGCCTGATTCCCAGCCAGAATCCCTGCCAGAATCCCAAATCCCTGCCTGATTCCCCAATCCCTGCTTGATTCCCCAGTCCCTGCTGATTCCCCAGTTCCTGCCAGAATCCCAAATCCCTGCCAGATTCCCCAATCCCGCCTGATTCTGCAGTCCCTGCGGGATTCCCGGCTGGCACCCAGAGCTCCTGTGCCATTCCGGAGGCTCCCCCAGAGCCAGCAGGGACGGGCAGGGCTGGCTGAGCCCGGACACGTCTTCCCGATCCCGCTGAGAGCCGGGCTGAGGACTCAGCCCGTGGGCGAGGTGGGGATGGAGCCGTCGGCCAGGGTCCCTGCGGGGATGAGGAGCCAATTTTCGGAATTTTCGGCAAAGTGGAGCAGGGACTGTCCCCGTGAGCCGTTGTCCAGCGCGGGGTCTCCGGGCACAGGAGATGCTGCTCTGCTTGGAGCACAGAGCTGGGCTGCTCCCAGGGCACTGTGCTGCAAACAGAGC